>OY998143.1:22555234-23256373 GCA_963921925.1 Sphagnum tenellum | reverse complement strand
CTTGTATAAATGAAGGTTCTTTTGTGCACATAAATATTAAAATGTAATTTCAAAACATATTTTAAAGAAAAAAGGAAATATATGTTAATAATAATGTTTATGTTCAATACATGTAGCTTATTATTTTATGTAAATCATTACAACATATCAAATAATGATACAAAATAAATAATATTATGAAACTCTAAGGTTTATTCATTTCTATACACATGATGAATTGATATTTGCTGAAAATTATGATAAAAACTTGTTAAACATTAATGTACCATGAGTCATTGGCCCAAGTGTGAATGCATTTAATTGGATTTTCCCTCCAAACCTCTTCTTGCAATTTGTTTAAATTTCCAACAACAATACCCATTAAAAAATCAGCAATATTGTTCACATCTTAAGTATCAAAATTACAAAATCAACTTTATTAAATCAGACATGGTGAGGGTTTTTTAGCAATACCAAAACCACCCCAAATTCCAATGTAGTTTTCAATCTTGGGTTTATTCACTTTCAATCAAAAAATGGTGTACTTGGTGTTGTTATTAAAGTAGTTGCTAAATCAAATTTAATGAAATTTATTTCGTAATTTCTTAGATTTGAAGTGTGGAGGATATTGAATTTTGAATGAATTTTATTGCTGAAAATTAAAGTAAATTGGAATAATTAGTACAAATATTAAATAAACTATCATTTACTCATAAATGATTACATAACAATATTATATATTTTTAAATTATTTCTATATATATATATATATATTTAAATTAGTTGATAATAACTATAACAAGTTAGATAATAAAACCAATAATATAGTTAAATAACTAGCCTTGCCTAATTATTAGCTACAATAATATTATTAATGTTGTTGTTGTAATTATAACCAAATATTAATTATCAACGTATAATTATAATTATAATTATTTTTAAAATATTTTTATTTTTTATTTTTTAATAGTTGAATTGATTATTTGTTTTATGAAATGTTAATATAAGAAATCAATCTTTAAAAAAATATTATTAAAATATATTTATTTATTTCACATATATTTATAAGGATTTGTTATTTTTTTAATTGTCATATTATTTAGTAATTGATAATGGTATGTTCAATTATGTAATTGTAAAATAAAAAAATGGTTGATGAATAATTACTACAAATAATCAACATAATTAACCAAAGTTAAGCTAGGTATAATTGGTTTAGGTCTAGGCCTAACTAAGTTTAGGCTAGTTTGTAATTTAGTGGAACTAAATTACAACTAGATTATAATTTAAATATTTATCCTATATTGTTTGGCTTTCAATCCAAGAATCCAAACTATATAAAGGAATGCACTAAAATTGTTGGATAAACACAATAAATAGCTAATAAAAAAGGCTCAACCTTAAAGGTGAAACCAAATAAAATAGGATGTCATTTGTTAAATGCCACATGGCTTAGGTCTAGGCCTAACGTAAGTGTTGAGGTCTAGACCTAACTTATGCTTAGACTAGGTGGCCCATGTTTAAACACCACATGGCCTAACCTACAAATGTGGAAGTGCCATGTGTCATTTAAACTATTTGTGAACCCCAAACTTTGTAAATATGCCACACGTCATTTAATTATTTGTGGACACCAAATTTTGTGAACATGCCATGTGTCATTTAACTATTCATTAACCTTAAACTTTGTGAATGTGCCATATGTCAACATTGTGGGTGTGCCACATGTCACCAAACCATTCGACATAATTTCAACTTACATAGTTGCAACTTAGTCAAACCATTCAACTTACATAGTTGTAACCTAGTTGAAATGTTCAATTTACATAGATGCAATCTACTCAAAATTGTGATTGGACTTTTGGTTGACATCATGCCAAGTTAGAGAATGAAGTTCATTCACCAATCAAAAGTAGTTGACAACAATTTTTGATTATAATGGTATGTGGTTTGCAACTGAAATGGTAAGTAGTGGCTATTGTTGTAGTGCTGACATGTGGTTAACACTTCAACTAGAATGTCATTTTTGACTTGTAGTTTTTGACTTTTTTGGTTTGTAGTTGAAAAAAATAATTCTTAGTTGCAAAAAATACTTTGCAACTATATTGTTCCTTTCAACTATGTTTTGTAATTGAAAGGTGGTTGGAGACATAATTGCAAAAGTGGGGTTTTTTTATTAGTGAATCCTGGGATAATCTTGTCAAGCTTTTGCAATTGTTGAAAGAATGTGGAGTTTTCCATCAAAAAATGGGACATTATATATATTTATGAACATTTTTTTCCAAACTTTGGGGGTAAAACATTTTCCTTTAAAATGCAAGATCAAATTTCAAAACACTCATTGATATCAATAATATGACTAATTATTCACCTTTTTTCCCCAAGACCATACAAATTTACATAAGGTCAATAATATTTATATGCATAATTCAATCCAATTGTTGCAATAAAACATATATTTTCATGCCTAGAAATACGTTTTGCAATATTTATATGTTTGCTTATACAAAGGGTATGGAGCAAGATAACAATGCAAACATACATTTCAAATATTATTCATGAAACACTTTATTAATCATGCCTATCAATTGTCAACAATTGGATATGTTTTTCATTATGCTTCTTTCTTTCCACTATTATGTCAATTATTTTTTGAGAATGGTAATTTGGGGAAAAAAGGTGTTTTCCACATAATATGTGTTTGATCAACAAAAAAAAATTCAAGAAACTACATTGAGCTAATGTTGTTGTTAATAACCTAATACAACAAACAACATGCTAATATGAAGATGAGGACCAATAGTTGATACCCTTAATTATGAAGAAAATCCAAAACTGTACTTGTATTATTTAGGCAAAATAGCTTTAATAAGAAACACCGGCATGTTTTATATATATAGGCATTAAAACATGTAGGAGTTGCATGGATTTGGTTTGCTCTATGACTCCATCACTACTACAAAATATAGTGTTTTTCACTACCAATTCTTTTACTACATTGACTAGGTTGCAAAGTTTATTAGTTCAAAATGAATAGAAGAAATATTTTTGTCCTTTTTGTCCCCCTTCCCCCCCTCTCCCAAAAGTAAGCATGTTTAATTTGACTAAGTTAAATAATAATTTAAGTCAAATAAAACAATTATGTCACTTACACGTTGGCATACCATGCATTGGCATGGCAATAGTTTAATTAAGCTTGGCTAAACTTGGATTAAGGTTTATACTTCAACCAAGTTTACCAAAAATGATCCAAATTTAATCAAATTTAATTAAATATGATATTTTATCTAATTTATTTTAGTTTAGCCAAATTCAACCAAGTTCAACCAGATTTAATAAATTTATTTTGATTTAGCAAAATTAAACCAACTTAAGCCAATTGACCCTATTTTAACCAAGTTCAACCAATTTTAACCAATTTTATTTAACCAAATTAAATAACTTTAACCAATTTACCTTCATTTAATTAAGGTAAATCAAGTTTCACCAATTTATCCTAGTTTAGCCAAGTAAAACCAAATATAGCCAAAAATTTTAAAAATTAACCAAGTTTAGCTAAATATCCAAGTTTTATCAAGTTTAACCAAGTTTAGGTTATTTACCTTAGCTTTGCAAAAGTATACCAACTTTAGCCAATTTACCTTAGTTAGTTAAGTTTAACAAAAAAAATCCAAGTTTAACCAAAATTAAACAAATACAATCAAGTTTAATTAAAGTACCTTGGTTTAATCAAATTAAGCCAAATTTGCCAAATTCAGTCAAATTTAGTTTAAATGCCCAAGTTTAACCAAATTTAGACAAGTTTTAATTGAAGTATCTAAGTTTAGTGAAATTCAACATATGTAAACAAAATCTAGCAAAGTTTACCCAAGTTTAGATTAAGATTAGTGCATATGAAATTCCAAATGTGTTTAAGTTTATATTTTTGCTATCATATCATTTGTTATCATGTGAAGTGGTGCCTAAATGGTTAATGTTTGGACTTGGCACCATGGAGGTGAATAGGTCACTTCCTTCTTATGACACCAAGGTCATGCCTTAAGGCCTACAAGTGGTTTGCATGCTTACAAATGGCTCAAATGTTTAGGGTGAACCCTTTGCGGGGAGGGAGCCAACAGCCCCATCAATCATTATCAAAATTCGCAAAGTATAATGGCGGGAGGAAACACCACTTGATGGTGGCATTGTCACTCCCAAAGATATTCAAATGCAACCATTCAAATTTAAAAGTTAACTCAATCCTATCTTGGATGTCTAGGTCTTTGACGGGCCTAGGGCTCTGATGGCCTTCTAGGTGGCCATGCCGATTTCGACAGTGGCCACCCAGGCTTGCTGGAGCACTTTGTTGAGGGAGTAGTTATTGTCGAAGTGCTTACGACACCTCTTGGACCAAAGGTAGTATAGAATGAAAGTTCGGAGGATGTCGAGAAGTTGTCTGAGGTAGGTGAAGCCACCAATGTGGTAGGCGTGGAGTCCGGGAGGGTCGTCTTCGCGTTCGATGGAGGCCTCGCCAAGCAAAGCGAAAGGCCAGTTGATGGTGATGCCCTCAGGAGCTTTCCATTCCTCCCAAACTCTTCTGAATGTGCCCTAGGTGCGTTGCGTGGGAGGGCAGTCCAGGAAGCAGTGCTGAAGAGACTCAGGAGTCCTAGCATCGCAGGTGTTGCAGGTGGGAGAGATCCCCATCACTTGCAGCCAGGTTCCAATCGGGAGATCCTGGTTGAGGGTTAACCAAATCAGGGTGCCCACCTTCGGCGGGTGTCGTGCCAGATCCTGCCAACCACCTGAGGAGTAGTGGAGTTCCTAAGATTGAGATTGTTGATGAACGTGGTGATTCCAGGGGAGTGTGATGGCCCCTTTACATTCTTGTACCCTCCTTTAGCGGTGTACCCAAAGAAAGGCGCGTCACCTAGGGGGTGAGTTTCTTTCCAGTGCCACTCCCCTGGATCCCAAGGGAGATTTTCGATGAAGTCGGAGTCAAAAATCTAGTAGGTTGTGTTTCTCTGGCTGGCGGAGGGAGGATCTCTGGCAATTTTGAGGGTAGCTCCATGTCTTTCTTGAAAAAGAACTCTGACCGAGGTGTGGTTGTCGAGGAGGAGGGAGTGTTTTTGGTGGCTCGTGGCCTGGAGCTGTTCGCTAGTAGAAACTCTTCTGAATTCTAGTACCAAGACTTTGTTGGGGAGGGATTCCAACACGTAGTAGACCCATTCCAATAGGGAGCCGAACAAGGGGCAATGCTATTAATCTAGTCACCTAATTGAGCGCGGGAGCTGAAGGAGTCGGGCCGCCTAGGGATGCTCTCAAGGATGATGTCTTAGGAGGCACTATTGGAGGCATGGAAATGCATTCTCAGGTCAGAGAGGTTCTTCCAGTCTTGAGCCTCTTGGTTCCAGAGGTCGCTGACTCTGGTGTGTCCAGAACGCGCGGAGGCACATCCTTCGCTTTGGCCGCTCACTCCAAGCGGCAACCCTCTTGTGTTGGTGAAGGATGGATTTCCAAAGAGAGGTTGTCTAAGCATTTTCGCCCTGCATTTTCGCCCTGCTTGTTGGATCTTCCTTGGTCAAGCCTAGTCGTACGTTGATCCATGCCCCTAGGATGCTCTTCCACATGGAGCAGGGCGTCTTTTTTAGCTTGGGTGCGGCAAAAATCCAGTTAATGTCTGGTGTGTCATGTCCTTTTCCGTGGATTGGGAGCTTGGTCTGATCAGCATGATGTCTGATCAGTTCCTTCCAAGGTTCCCCGCCGAGCGCCAGGCCCCTTACCAGCAACTTCGCGAGGAGTGCCTCTGATTGAGTTTTGGGGTCGATTATGCCCACTCCGCCTTTGGCAATGGGCAAGGTGAGGGTGTCCCATTTCACCTTAGCCCGAGCGGGCGTGACTTTACCACCCCATATAAAATTTCTGACCACCTCACGTACCTGGCTGCACATTCTGGGATTTGGGTTCCAGCATGCAGCCAGGTACTACATTGAAGCTAGAAGTATCTGGTTGGCCATTAAAATCCTCCCTTCGAGCGAAAGATTGTTGTGGCTCCAGCTGATCAATTTTCCTTTCAACGCAACCATCATTTTGTCAAAATTGGCCTCTGTTGGGAGGCGGAAGCCTACTTCGACCCCCAGGTATCTGACACCCTTGCCCTCAGGGATCCATTTGAGACTGACTTCATGTCCCCAACTCCATGCTCTCTCTCTCCTGCTCGCCCAGATGGCGGCGGATTTATTCCAGTTGATCTTGGCGCCCGATGCCTTGCAAAAGGTTTCCAGCACTCCATGGGTCTTGTCCAAGTTTGCCTGTTCACCTTTGAAATACAGAGCTTTATTGTCGCAACCCTATTTTGGCCAAGTGTGGGGGTGAAGCCCAACACTTGGAAAAAAGTGGGATTTGGGGTCCTCCGGGACTCCCGAATGTTTAGAACTCGACAGCAGGACTTGAAACACCTTGCATTGGGGTGTTCTTGGTGTCATTGGAAAGGTCTTGAAACGTAATATCGAAAATGGCCTCGCATTGGCCATTTGGATATCTGTCGCCCAAGTTATGGGCAAAAGAAGGGCCGGGAGTCAAACTGGCAGTTTGACTCCCGACCACTAAAAGTCGAGAATCGACCTCTTCCCGAAGTCCGAATTGGGAGTGCGATACGTCGTTGGAAAGATCTCGACAAGGGCTACAACTTTGGTTTAGACCTCGTTGCGATCCAATTCCGCAGTCGGGAGTTATGGCCGTTCAAAGTTCCGGGAGTCCCGCCGGGACGATTTCGGGACAACTTCGGGACTCCATTTCGGGAGTCCCGGGAATTTGTGCCATTTGGGTGTAGTCCCCACAACGTGGCGCAGAGTATACTATAGGGAGTATGGTGGTGGCATACTCCCGAACCAAGGATGTGGTGAGTCCAAGTGAGTCCGGGTCCCCGTGGCTTGTCCCAACACCAAAAGAGTGCAAATGGATTCTAACCGACTCGTGTTGGTTTGTGATGCAGGTTCGTGTGATCTAAAAGCTTGATCTCTTCCTAGTCTAATCCCGGGGCTCCCAACTCGACCCTCTACCCCTTTTTAGAGTTGGAAGCCGGGAGCGTGCTACCAAGTCTCAATTCCGCAACTTGACTTTGTGAGACCCTCAATTAGGTTTCACCCCCGTGACTTGGGAGCGCGTCACGTGGTATCAGAGCAAGTGGTGAAGCTCACTTTTCGGGTTCGGATGGCTCCCAAGAAGAACCGCAAGCAACCGCAAGACTCCGTGATGGAGGAGCCCGCCGATGACCAAGTAGCCCCGCCCGAATCTATTGGGGAGGAGGAACCCATGCCCCGGGAGGACCGTGATGAGCCCGAAAGTGAGGAAGAGAGGAGTTCTGTCCTATTCACCCCGGCGCAATTGGAAGTACTCCTCAAGATGGGAAGACCCGACTTCGGTGAGTTGGTGGCAGCTCTCAAAACGGGAGCCTCCAAGGGTGAAAGGTTTCAACCGGCCAAGCCCGGGAACTTCGATGGCGCCCGCGACCGCAAGGTTGTGGATGCTTGGCTTGCGGAGATGGACGACTACTTGCATGCCGCCAAGGTTGGACGGCATTCCGCCGTGGAGCTTGCCCAATCCTACTTGAAGGGCTATGCCGCCACATGGTGGCGGACGGTGCGACAGGAGGAGGGGAAGAGCCATGGCTATACGTGGGAGTTTTTCAAAGATCGCATTGAGGCGGAATTTGTCCCGAGGAACTCTGATTACATTTCAAGGTGCAAACTTCGTGACCTTGTGAATGCCCCGAATGAAAATTTGAGGCAATATGTGAGGGCTTATTCGGAACTCATGCTCGAGGTGCGGCACATGCATGAGATGGACCGTGTGTGCCAATTCGTGATGGGGCTTCCAACTTGGGCCAAGCGAAAGCTTGAGGAGAGTTGGCCCGCCTCATTATCCGAGGCCATCACAAAAGTGGAGAATTTCTCGGATGTGGGGCGGAGCGACAAATTCGGGTTCAAGAAGGACAACAAGTTCCTTCACAAAAAGCCAAGGCATGAGGGGGAGTGGAACCGGGGGCAAGGAAACCCAACCAAGGATAAGCCCAAACCATTTCAAGGCTCGGGGTTCAAGCCAAAGGGAAATTTTGTGAAAAAAGGGGCTCCTTTCAAAGGGAGCCAAAACAAAGGGAATTCTGGAGACAAGCCCAAGGGTGCGTGTTTCAATTGCAACGAGGTGGGGCATTACTCCAAGGATTGCCCCAAGTCCAAATCCGGTGTTGGGAGCTCAAAGGTACTTGCTCTTAATGCCACTCTAGCCCAAAAAGAATGCAATCGACTTATCTTCTTGAAAGGGAAGATTGCTAAGCGGGATGTCTTATGTCTTTTGGACACAGGGGCTTCTCACAACTTCATAACTCGGGAGAGCGCCGAAAGGATGGAGCTCCACTTAGAGGAGCTCAAGGCACCCATTGAGGTGCATTTTGCGGATGGGATTCCCCATCCAACTACGTTACAAGCGAAAGGAGTCCCTCTTCAATTGGGGAATTGGAGAGGAAAGTTGGACTTGTTGGTTTCCACCTTGGGTGGAATGGAATGGGTTTTGGGGATGGAGTTCATCACCCAAAACAATGTGCTCATAGAAGGGCACAATCGGATAGTTAGAATCCCATCTAAAAGTGGGATTGTGCGAGTCAAGGCACATGAGTTGCCTTGTATGGGTGATCCAACCATCCGCTTTATGGTAGGAAAAGCTTTCGAGAAGGAATGTGTGGGAGGTTTTGGCATGGTGTGTGTGATGCGGGTGTTGGACGAGTATGAGCCCGAGGAGGTCACCAAGTCGGTGACTTCCGCCAAGTGCATAAGGCGAGTGTTGGAAGAGTTTTCGGATGTGATGCCCACCGAGTTGCCCGAAGACTTGCCCCCGAGAAGATGGGTTGATCATGCGATTGAAGTGATGCCGGGAGTGGAACCTCCCGCCAAGGCCCCATACCGAATGAGCCATGAGGAGTTGAAAGAGTTAAAGGTTCAACTCGAAGAACTCCTTGCAAAAGGGTATATCAAACCAAGCAAGTCGCCATATGGGGCACCCGTCCTTTTTGTTCACAAGAAGGATGGGACTTTGAGGATGTGTGTTGATTATAGAGCACTCAACAAGGCAACGGTGAAAAATCGGTATCCTCTACCTCGCATCGATGATCTATTTGACCGTCTCTCAGGAGCTAAGGTTTTTAGTAGAATTGATCTACGTTCCGGGTATTACCAAATAAGGATAGCGGAAGGGGACGAAGAGAAAACCGCTTGCCGCACAAGGTATGGCTCATACGAGTTCATGGTGATGCCCTTTGGGCTCACCAATGCACCCGCCACATTTTGCACTCTCATGAATGACATATTCCGCGAATGGCTTGATGATTTCGTGGTCGTCTACATAGACGACATTTTGATCTATAGTAGCTCCTTGGAGAAGCATGCGGAGCACCTTCGCAAGGTGTTCCAAAGGCTAAGGGAAAACAAGTTGTATGCAAAGCTCGAGAAGTGCGAATTTGGGGTGACGGAAGTAGACTTTTTGGGACGTAGGATAACTCAAGAGGGCTTGATGATGGACGATCACAAGGTTAAAGCGATTTTGGATTAGGAGCCGCCCAAGTCGGTTCCCGCCTTGAGGTCCTTCTTAGGATTGGCCTCATACTATTGCAAGTTCATCAAGAACTTTGCAAAGATAGCGGCGCCTTTGACGAACCTTTTGAAGAAGTCCGCCGTCACCTATGAATGGGAACAAGCATGCGACGAAGCCTTTGGAACATTGAAGGGCATTTTGGTGAAGGCGCCGGTGTTGAAGTTACCCGACTTCGACAAAGACTTTGAGATTCATTCCGACGCCTCCGACTTTGCGGTTGGGGGAGTCTTGGTGCAAGAAGGAAGACCGGTGGCCTTTGAAAGCAAGAAGTTGGGTGAGACGGAGCGAAGGTGGCCAACACACGAGAAAGAGATGTGGGCGGTCATACATTGTCTCAAGACTTGGGGCCACTACATAGGTTCCAAAGACGTAGTGGTGTGGACCGACAATGTGACCTTGAAGTACTTCGCAACGCAACCCAAGTTGTCATCCAAACAACAAAGATGGCAAGACACATTGGCCCTGTTCAATGTGGACATCCGGCACAAGCCGGGAAAAGAGAACATAGTTCCCGATGCCTTGAGCCGAAAACACCAACTTAGAATGGTGTGTGTTGGAGAGTCGGAACTTCAAAAGGAAGTTAGACTAGCAAGCCGCCGGGATGCCTTTGCCAAGGAGACAAGGCAAATCATCCAAAATGGAGCCAAGTCCCACTTCCATTTGAGAAATGGATTATTGTGGTACAAGCAAAATCGACTCTATGTGCCGGAAGGGAAGATGCGAGACACACTTTTGAAGGAATGTCATGATGGACCACTTGCGGGCCATGGTGGTGCCAAGCGCACCACAACATTCCTAAAGAAGTCCTACTATTGGCCCAACTTAAAAGATAGTGTGGAGGAGTACGTGAAGACTTGTTTAACTTGTCAACAAAACCGGACCCTCAACAAAAAGCAAGCGGGTTTGTTGCAACCCTTGCCAATTCCCGAAGGGCCTTGGGAAAGTGTGTCAATGGATTTCATGGTAAGTCTGCCCCCTTCAAAGGGATTCGATGCCATCATGGTTGTGGTGGATCGATTTAGCAAAATGGCACATTTCATTCCCACAAAGGATGAAGCAACGGCACAAGAAACGGGGAGGTTATTCTTCTCCCACATTTTCAAACACCATGGGCTTCCAAAAGACATAGTGTTGGATGGAGACCCAAAGTTTACAAGTAAGTTTTGGCGGGCCTTGTGGAAGCGAATGGGGTCGGAGCTCAAGATGAGCACCTCTTTCCGCCCCCAAACCGATGGACAAACCGAAAGGGTGAACTTGGTCATCCAACAATTCTTGAGGAATTATGTAGCGGCGGATCAACAAGATTGGGTGGACCATTTGGAGTTAGCCGAGTTTTGTTACAACAACTCGGAACACTCCGCAACTGGGTCCACCCCATTTCAAATGGTGACGGGAAGGTCACCAATTGTGCCCATGACTTGGGCAACGCAAGGACAACCTTCGATTGATACAAGAGAGGAAGTGCCAATGGTGACGCAGCTTGATGGAGAAAGGAAGCGCTTATGGGAGTTGGCCAAGGCTAACTTGCAGAAGGCGCACAAAAGGTACAAGGATTTTGCGGACAAGTCCCGACGAGAAGTGAAGTTTCAAGAGGGAGACGAAGTGTGGTTGAACATCAAGAATTTTAGGTTGCCGGAAGGTTTGAGTCATAAGTTCTTGGGCCCATATGCGGGGCCATTCAAAGTGTTGGAAAAGAAACTTTCCGACACTTATAAGTTAGAACTTCCGGAAAACTTTAGAGTTCATCCCACATTTCATGTCTCCCTTTTGAAGTCGGTCTCCCGTGATGCCTCAAGGCCTAATCGAGAGCATAACTCAAGGCCTCCGCCGGACTTGGTTCATAATGAACCAGAGTTTGAGGTTGAGGCCGTGCTCAAATCAAGGCAACTTAGGGGACGAGAGCGGGAATACTTAGTGAAGTGAAAAGGTTACCATGCAATAGAGGCTTCTTGGGTGAATGAGTCCGACATGGAACATGCCCAAGAAGCCATAGAAGAATTTCACACTAGACCGGCAAAGAAAAGGCGTAGAGCATGATGAGGGCATCACCTTTATTTTAGAGGGGGAGAATTCCATAAAATGTACCACATCAAGTTGCAAGTGAAATAAAAAGGGCATTATAACCTCCAAGAGATTGTATCATGGAGAAAAATTGTTAAGGCAAATAGGGTTGTGGCATGGATAAATGGAACTATTTTGCGTAGGCTCAAATCAAAATCGGATTCCTAGTTTGGGGTTGAGGAAACTTGACCCCAAAAGAGGAGGCAAGCAAGGTGAGCTTGTAGGGACATGCACATGCCTTGAGGTGCATCCCGAAGGGTTGGCTTATAGTGTGGCCAACGCGGGAAGTCATGACCCCGCTCACATACTTTTAGTGTAGTTTGGGACTTGGGTTTGGCAAACCTAGGTGTTGCTTCTCGTACCTTGATAAGCAAACCTTTTAATTAAGGCTTGGTTGTTGTGACCGAAGCGCGGGATAGGGAAAGGAGTCATGTCAAGTAGCTTAGGTCAAGATTAGACTTGACTTAAGCTCCTCATGAGGGGAAGAATGAAAAAGTTCCTCCCAAATGAGGAGCTTCGTCAATTAGGCTAGTTAGTCTTTTGACGAAGTAAGGGGAAAGGGTCCCGGAGAGGACACCCTTGGACTTGTCAAGAAAGTGTTGGAAACTTGGGGACGCCTAAGTTAGCTTGAGACAAGGTCTAGCCATAAAGTTGGCAAAATGGCCAAGGATCCAAAAGAAAGCAATTGCAATTGTATGAAAGGAAATTCTAAGTGTCAATGAGGACATTGACCTCTTTCTTCTAGTGGGGGAAAGTGTCGCAACCCTACTTTGGCCAAGTGTGGGGGTGAAGCCCAACACTTGGAAAAAAGTGGGATTTGGGGTCCTCCGGGACTCCCGAATGTTTAGAACTCGACAGCAGGACTTGAAACACCTTGCATTGGGGTGTTCTTGGTGTCATTGGAAAGGTCTTGAAACGTAATATCGAAAATGGCCTCGCATTGGCCATTTGGATATCTGTCGCCCAAGTTATGGGCAAAAGAAGGGCCGGGAGTCAAACTGGCAGTTTGACTCCCGACCACTAAAAGTCGAGAATCGACCTCTTCCCGAAGTCCGAATTGGGAGTGCGATACGTCGTTGGAAAGATCTCGACAAGGGCTACAACTTTGGTTTAGACCTCGTTGCGATCCAATTCCGCAGTCGGGAGTTATGGCCGTTCAAAGTTCCGGGAGTCCCGCCGGGACGATTTCGGGACAACTTCGGGACTCCATTTCGGGAGTCCCGGGAATTTGTGCCATTTGGGTGTAGTCCCCACAACGTGGCGCAGAGTATACTATAGGGAGTATGGTGGTGGCATACTCCCGAACCAAGGATGTGGTGAGTCCAAGTGAGTCCGGGTCCCCGTGGCTTGTCCCAACACCAAAAGAGTGCAAATGGATTCTAACCGACTCGTGTTGGTTTGTGATGCAGGTTCGTGTGATCTAAAAGCTTGATCTCTTCCTAGTCTAATCCCGGGGCTCCCAACTCGACCCTCTACCCCTTTTTAGAGTTGGAAGCCGGGAGCGTGCTACCAAGTCTCAATTCCGCAACTTGACTTTGTGAGACCCTCAATTAGGTTTCACCCCCGTGACTTGGGAGCGTGTCATGTATCGTCGGCAAACGTTTGGTCCCTGATTCTGCCCCCTCTTGGCAAAGTCAGACCTTCAATGGCGTACTTGGGGTTTTCCAACATGTGCCCCAGAATGTCGGTAGTTATGATGAAGAGGTAGGGCGCTAGGGGGCACCCCTAATGGACTGATTGGGCAAGCTAAAAGACTGGCCTCGCCTCTCCATTAATTCTGATTGCTGAGGAGGCTTCGTGGTATAAGGTGCGGACCCATCGCACCCAGGTGCTACTGAAACTGAGTTTGGTCAGGGTGGTGAATAGAAAATCCCATTCTATTTTGTCGAAGGCCTTTTTCAAAATCCAACAAGAGGAGTACTAGATCCTGGTCACTCTCCACGACCCAGTCCAGGTAGTCCTGAGCGATAAGGCTCAAATGTTTAGAGAAACCTTACAAGTGATTTACATGCCTAGTGGAAGGATGCTCACATTGCCAAGGGCCATCATCTTGTTTGGGATCAACTTTTGACTTAAATTCAATCATATCATTTAAAAAACAACATAAAACACCATGTTTAGTAATAGTGCATATATGCACTTTTAAAATTTTCAAGGCAAACATCACCAATTTCTAATTATGGTTCGTTAAATCGTTAGCAACTATTATTGTGATCAATCTAGACCTTGTTGTTCAACTCAATTTTATGAAATTTTAACATTAAAAATGTGTAAGATCCAAACAAGGATGTCACCTTAAATTTTTTGATGTTGCAATTGAACAATATGCATAATTGGGCAATATGTAGTTGAAACTTCAACAAGCTTTTGATTTTGATTAAGATTTTTGAATTTTTTGGGGTCCAATTAAAAGTTGGATATGTTCATTTATTAGGGCTATCTTTTGGTAAGGTGATTAACAATGTTTGAAAGAAGCTTTGATTAGTAGCATGAAGAACAGGGAAGAAGGGAGTTAGTTTTTTTGTGAGATTTAACTATCTACTACCTTTGCTTTTGAGAAAGTTCCATAGAGATTAGGATGAGAAGCTAACAAGGAAATTTTTGGGGAACCTGGTGGAGGGCAATGCGGGTTACATGATTTTGATGAAATGTGAAGTTGCAGATTTGAAGTTGTGGTTAATAATTCCATTGAGCATGATATTCTCTTAATCTTGCATTGCTTCACAAAGATCACATTTGATGGATTTGGCATGGTTAATGTATGTTTATGTGGGAATCAATTACCATAGTATCTTGGCAGCTTCAGCACAAATTAAATTATTTTTTAATCAACTGCAAATTTTATAAATTTACATCCCTGCATGCTAAAAACTTAAAAAAAAACTCTCAAGTTTGATCTCTGGGTGTATTGGGTAGAGAACAGTGTGGAGAGATCAAGCTAACCACTAAAACATTGCAGATTGTTTGAAATAAGGTAACCTTACAATACATTAACTTTTTACAGTCATAAATTTCAGAATTAAAAACCTACATGCCAAACCAAATAGCAATAATTAAATTAATTATTCAACAATCTTGTGTCGAATCCACGAGCGTACTACGGTATGCGGTCAAGTGGACTTGGATTGATTGGTATGGTATTGGCCAAAAGGAACATGTGCGGGCTTACTTGGTATTTTATGGATATTCATTGCAGGCACAACATCTGCTACTAAAATAGGTCACAATGTAAATTTCAAACACGAGCCTGTGATAAAATAAGTACACCTACTAGAAAAGGCATTAATGTAAATATTTAAGGTATATAGAGTCCTAATTATTTGGTTATAAATGGTTAGCTTTTAATTAGTGAACAGTTGTGTACAGTGTATATACCACCTACCAGTTTGTTTTTTTTCATTCAATTTGTGATGTTCCTACATTGGTCATCATCCACAAGGAGATTTAGCCACATGTTTGACTATATAATGGCTCTAAAAATAGAAATTTATTAGAATCCTTTTATATTGTGATGACTAGCTTGAAGAAGTTATAGAAATATAGTGATTTCCTAGAATTTTTCATTTCAAATTTCAAAAAATTTGAAGAAACAACAATATAGAAGGGAATTTTTTTTTTAAAAATCTTACAAAATTTTGCCACAAAAAAATTATGCAACTTACCTCCTTTTTTGTGTTTATGATAATGTCAAGAATTTTTTTTCATGGATTTATTTGATCCACCTGATGGAATCGCAATGTGTTAGGATGCACATATATGGTTACAGTCACCAATTCAATCGTAATAATATGACATATATTGTAATGCTATTTATTTTTCTTGGTTTAGCTATATCATTTTATTTCGAATTCTATTATGGTGAGAATGCATGCAAAATTAAATATTCATGACATATTCATTCATACCAATAAATGTATGCATGTGCATACACATTTAAAGTAAACTGAATAAGTAATTAGGAAGGTAGGCCATCATTGTCCAATGTAAGTTGAGAAAAAATGCACTCACCATGCAGTGTTGGCCAGTTCTGGTTTTGGTTCTTGTTTTGATGAACAAATTTTACCTAGATCATTGGTTCCAAAACTCTAAAGAAAATATGTTAGAACCAAACTAAGCAAAAGATCACAATCGTGAACCAGACTTGGAACAAGAATTGGCATAAAACTTGGTATATGTACATTCCAGTTCTTCATTTCCTACAACATTCTTTTTAATATTTGGAGTGGGTTTAAACCAATGTTGGCTTGTTTGGATCCAAGCTTGCAATCGGTTCTAAGAATCAGACTTGGGTAGGTGTACATGGGCTGAGACTTGTCATAAAACCAAACCCAGGTTCAAGCCTGGGAGAGTAGTATCAAGTTAACAAGAATCCTTGAACCAGAACTGAGGGTTCTTTGAAACTTCACGTGAAAGTTAGAACTAGGATTGAAGTTCCTCTTCAAAAGTAAGAATCGACCAACACTAATTACAACATTGTATGAAAATAAATTCATAGCACAACAATTCTCAGTCAGCCCTAAGGACCCTATTTACATATCTGGATCCAATGGATGTTTTGAAATATATATATCCTCCCAATTTCCATCCATGCCAATTCCTAGATAGAGTTCAATTGCAAGGCATGAGTTTAGCCTTGGCATTAATTTCATCTACAATGTGTGCATTTTAACATATTGGGACAAAGGGGGTGCAAGTTTACTGTGGTTTACAACCAAAAAGCATTCCTATGTGGACACTATCCCCCATGTTTCACTGAGCATCGTACTTTAAATTTTTTTTGCAATTCGTTAGTATCTTCGATGACCAATGGACAATAACCAAGTACCTTGGCCATTTCAACACATTTCTTTTGAGTCACTAATTAATTTTGAAATATTCATTTCAATAAATTTATTATTATTAAAGATTCAATGTTTTCTTTCACAATATTTTGTGATGTGGAAGATATATGTTTCGAAATTTTCAACATTTCTGAAAATTATATATTTTGTTGAACTGGCCAAGGTATTAGAGTAATGTCAAATAACTATGGCTTTACCCCAGGGACTGAGACCAAAACATGTGGCCCAATCTGGATGTTTGAAGTAACCTAGCAACCTAGAATCCCAAACAGACCAACTTCTGGGGCCAACTTGAGTCCATATAAAAATATATTTCAGTGTTCCAAAGGAAAGCAGTCTAAAGCCGATGCCCTGGAATGCAGCTGCCATAATGAACTTCCTTCCTTCCACATTTTAAGCAATGGCATCCATGCAGAATGTTATAAATTAACATAAATCAATAAAGAAAAAAAAGAATGACCTTTATAATAATGTAACAAATAAACTGAATGGGGTCTTCATTTTTATGAATACTGTAGTAGCTTCATCGAGTAATTAATTAACTTTGAAAGATTCGTTTCATCAAATGGAGTATTCCTAAAGATTCAATATTTCCCTTTCCCATATTTTGTGATTTGGAAGATATAACTTTTCAAATTTTCAATATTTCTGAAAATAATATAAGTAATGTCGAATCGGCCAAGGTACTAGGGCCTTTTTTTTCAGGAGTTGTTTCAAGAATTCAAAGCCATAATAACATTATAAAACTTGACAACCACCTTATTTCTTGGGTACCTTAGTCAAGGTTGGGCCCTAATGCCAATCCCACTTTTTGATGAACTTTCAACTGTCGGCCAGTTATAATGTTCTGTTGCTCGTGAGGTCATTCGTGGGCCCAACTGTAATGCAAGGCTAATATGTCAAAATATTCCACCAACAATTGTGTCATACAAAGTTGAAAATTTATTCCATGTGTTAAGCACCTTTCACACCTAGTGTTATCTTCATGATAATTTGGTGCTAGCCACCTAGGAAAAATACTTCCATTCACATATGTGGTGTTAACTAACACAAATGTTGAGTTGGACTCCTAGGTGGCACTTGATGTCAAGTACCGTGTTAGGTAATTAGTGGCAAGGGGGAAGTTAGTTAACACGCAATCTCATTAACATGTAGATTTTGGGCTGAAATGGAAGCGTTATATATCATGTCCAAAAAGGAGCTTTTAAGTCAGTGGTAGAAGTGTCACCTAAAAGAAAGGGGAATACTTTCTACAATGTGCACATCCCCAGTACTGGATTTAAATAGACTAATGTATATTTCTAAAACTTTTATTGAAATAGAATGATTATGTTTCAAATGTTGCTTTTTTTTCAAGATCCTTACAAACATTTAAGTTCTATTATTTTAATTCTATGGACCACAAAGGATTAGTCACTCATCTCGATTTCCTCTCTAGGAGTCAACATATTGTTTCATGTGAAATGGTAACTCATACACAATAGCAGAATTCCCACAGGGATTAACTCTACTACTTCAACATGGTTGAGTCTCAGAGACTGAACAAAAATTCAAGGTAGGATCAATGAATATGATCAATTATATTCCTCAGTATTCCTTCGATCCCAAAACCTTTGGAGTTCACACAATGCAACAAGTATTCTTCTCAGGACAAAACACATTTTACACTCAGTTCAAAATCCCCAAAAACATCAAACATGAGTTGCCACACAACCACTCCAAAAATCTTAAACACAGTCATCCTCTCCCTTGTGTTGGTCCTTAAATAAACACATTAAACACCTTTAGACCTTTTATTGACATTCTTAGCATAGCGAAAGTTCAATCATCATGATTCTTCCAATCTAATAGTTCTAATCAAATTATATTTCTATCTTGTTACAACACCCAAAATCCAAATCCAACACGCACTTTTCAATACTTTATAAAGTCTATCAACTTAGTTATTTTTCATCACCAAAAAGCATGCCTTCACTTCCTCAACCTGCATCAAATGGACTCCTCATCACCTCATCTCCTCGCTTCCCCAAAATCATCCTACTAATCTCATTGCAGAAACATGATTCACAAAGTTCATGAAGAGTTTTCATTAAACAACTAAGATTGCACTCCATTTCAAAACTAATTCACCAAGCTCCCTTCATCATAACTTGCAAAGCAATAAAACACACCAACAACATAAACACATCAAAAGAAAAAATTTCGATGTTGTTGAAACACCACGCCACCAACAATTCAGCCACAAGTTTGAATTAGGGTTTGTAGCCTTCATCCATAGAAAACATGTGACATTATTTGTAGGTTATAGCAGTATCACGTTGTTGATAACAAGCATTCATACCCAAGTGTGGACGGATAGGTCATGTTGAGTTTTTTGTTATCTTGGTATTATTTTTTGTTACGCCATGTTGGTGAGGTATTTGGTGTTAGCTCATTGTTATGCACCAAACCCTTGCAAAGCTTAACACCATTTGTAAAAGTCCTTTACAAAGCTTTCACCAAAGACGTGAAAAATAATTTAGCTACAAACCAATTCTAACCATCAAAGCAAAATTCATGAACATGGATCAACATTGTGTTGACTATAAGGGCTAGAATGATCAACACCCACTAGTGCACCAACATGGATGGATGGTGCACTGATAGGATTTTCTTTTCTATCGATGTGCCATCCTTGGTTGCTTTTTTTTTCTTTGCCCTTTTCTCAACCCTAATTAGCCCTGATCTCAATTTTTTTTTGCAACTTTATTTTCTCAATGTCCCCTTCCCAAATTTTTTTTGTTGATCTCTATTTTTATTTGGGAACTTTTTTTGCCCCACCCACCCACTACCCTTCGCTGTCCCCCACTGACCTATTCACTTGTATATATTTAAATTAAAAGTAGACTCTTCCCCCATCTACCTTTTCACCTATAAATTTAAAATGTGATACTCTCATCCCCACCCAACCCCCACCTAGTTTTCTAACTACCAAACCCCACCTACATGCTACACCTACTTAAAGAGCATAATTAAAGTAATTGTCACCCCCTTGTGTAAGGGTATTACATATAGACATTGGTTGTAAACATGATGTTTTTATGTGTTCAAAGAGTATGGCAAAATCCTTTGAAAATCTAGAGTATGTGAAATCCCCCAATGAAGGTATTGTAAGTTCTTCGGGAGTGTTTTCCACGATGGGGGGTATTGCAAAGCCAACACATTTAATGCATGTTGTAGACATAAGGGGCCTAGACCAAACAATAGGGCTTAAATAAAACAATTTGATTTGTTTGTTTTAATTGTGTACTTAATCAATGTGGATTATATTTAACAATGTTATTTTTCTACAATTATATTTTATTTAGCACTAGGGTTTTAGAATTTTGGGTTAAGAAACAACAAACATTTACAAACATTTACACCTTTTAAACTTAATTAAAATTAGACCTAATATGGATTTTGGGGGGAATTTGGCATTTGCACATGTACATGTCACAATACAATTCTCTTTTTCTTTCTCTCTCAAAAAGAGTGAAGAAAGGCTCACAAGCAAAGACTAAACTAAGAGGTAAGAAATACACCATGGTTTCCATTGATTTGTTTCTTTCATTTTATTTTTTCAAATTAAGATTTAATTAGTGGTTTTAATGAGGTTTCATTTTTAGTCTTTTTGATAATTTGGTTTCAATAATGACAATGTGTATTTATTTTTTAGGGTCATGTGTAGTTGTTTGTTTACAATTATCATAGTTCATAGCATCAACCATTGGAACTATTTAGGGTTTAATGTTTATTTCTTTAATGACATCCATGTTTATCAATCCATGGATGTGTTTTCATATAGGGCCAAAACCTCATTGAGCTTCAATGCCATTGCCCTTGAACATCAACGGTACAATATTCTTTCTTAATAAACTCCTTTCATCTTTTTTTATTTTTGCTTTTACTTAGGGTATTTTGTTCCCCCTTGCATATGGATGGTCATGGAGGTATCAATTGCATGTGTGTATCACACATCTAAATTGAAAGCCCTACATATATTCAACTGATTATCTTTAAGAGAATAGGGATTTGTTTTTTTGCCCAAGTCTAAATAGCCATAAAATAGTCACATGGTTTTCTTTTCCATTTGTAAACTATTGTTCGTTTATGGGTTGTGGTAAAGTTCATTTGTAAGGTTTAGGGGTTTTGTCAATTAGGGTTATTATGATTTGCAAACTTGTGAGGGTCTTCCATTGGTTTTCACAAGTCAGGGACTCTTATTACAAGGTTATTTCTTCAATAATTCAAAGCATGGGGTGAACTCCATTGTCCCAATCCATCAAGATCCAAAACCCGACAAAGTCACCTTTCTTGAATGTGGTGGACTTGGCGTGGAAAGATGGGTTTAGGCATGGAGGCCAAAACAAAGTGGCAATTGAAACTGCATTCATCCCCCATGCTAGTGTCTATGATTTTTACGAGGTGAACAAGGGGATATTCAAACTATAGTGGAATGCAACATCTCCAAGAATTTGTTCCTTCAAGAAAATGTAAAAAAATCAATGATAAAAAATCACCTTGGATGTATTTGGTATGGTTTCAAAACCTATTAACCTTTTCCATTGGTCATTTTTTCAAGTTTTAAGGTTAGTTACTCTTGTGTCTTTTGATTTGATTAAATCAAAACTATGTTTTGTAGGTATGAATGTGGTTATGGGATGGAGGACCATCACAAAGACCCCAACCACATGAAGTCAATTAAACGCGGTTGTTTGGCCCAATTTTCCTAGCAAAGATTTTACACATGGTCAAATGTGGTGGAAATCATTTTTTACCATTAGACCCACACTCAAGCCAATGGAAATCTTGCTCATGATGCATGTGACCTGGGGTCCACATCACGAATGTCGATGTATGCTCCACGCATGTTTCACAAGTTGAAGGAATTTATATGTACCCAATTACGGTTAGGGTACATCATAAAAAACATTTATGACAAGCACAAAAAAATTTGGTGGGCATGGGCAAATGTGGGTGAATGACCCAAGATGATTTTTTATGATTTCAACATATGGTCTACTTGGTTCAAAAACACAAGAGGGGTGCTTGACGCTTGCACACAAACCTAACACTTTCCATTCAATCATGGGTTTATGTTCATCCTAGTGATGTTTTTTATTTCCAAGATGCAAGTGAAGTGATTGGGATTCATGTCTTTGTCACCATTGAGTTCCAGAAATCTATAGAGTTTCAAGCCATGCTCAAATTCAATCATAATGGGCTTATTTATGTGGATGCCATGTTTGGCACCAACAATGTGAAATACCGCCTATTCACGTTGATGGTGTTTGATTTTCATCACACACAAGGGTGCTAGTCGCTTAAGTTATCACAAGTTGGCAAACATGTGAAGATTTAGTGGGGTGGTTGAGTGTCATGTGGGCAAAGCTTCTCTTGCATATGCCACATTGGAAACCATTATGTTTCATTGTGGATGATGCCCCACAAAAACTTTGACCATTGCAATAGGTTGTACATTGATTTTTTACTTTATGTTGCATTGTCTTGTGTTTTGGTATTATGTTAACACAACAATTCCATAACATATTCATTGTTCATGATAAACGCATTAATGTTGGCTGTACCATGGCAAGATTGTGTGGGGTTCATTTTTTTTAGCATGGTTTGTGTTGAAAACATGGTGCTTGTGCTTTATGGAGAAAATCAAGGATTCATATGTCATACAATATTTGATTGCCTCCACATGGTGATGTTCATGTCCATCAATCTAAATGAAACAATTAATGATTTCAAGGCATGTGGAAAGGAAATCAACACACCCCTAAGCTCCTTAATGGATTCAATTACGAATCTAAAGGTGAACAATAGAAGGAAGAGTTGGGCTGCGCTCCTTGGTTCACAACATTTCAGGGGTAGATGGGCATGCTGGAGCTTCGAGATGAGACTAGGAATATTGATAAGCAATTCAATCATTCACACGAGTCTGCACAAACCAAACAACAAATTGGTTAGTGAATAGTTGGGGCTATTTGGTGAATAGACGAACCACAGGCAAACACAGACTCACGAGACTCACCATGTCCCGGACTTAGAGGAAGCCTCCACCTTCCCCCCTCATATTATACTTTATGCTTAGCCACAGGACCAACACCCAAATGTCATTTCGTCCCGGGATTCCCAAGTAGGAGTCCCGAAATTCCCATAGTTAGGATTCCCGCAACTTTGGGGCCCATAACTTTGTGTGAATACATCAAATTGAAATGAGATCTAAAGCAAAGTTGTAGCCCTTGTCGAGAGATTTCCAAGGGTATGTGGCACGCCACCATCACGTAAAGAAATCAGGGCGATTTTAAACTTTTAATGGTCGGGAATCAAATTGGCAATTTGACTTCCGACCCTTCTTTTGGCCATAACTAGTGTTTTAAGTGTCCAAATGGTTCATGTAAGCCCATTTTAAACATCTAAATTCCAAAAGCTTTCCAAAGATATAAGGAACTCCTTTATTTAATGTTTTAAAACCTTTTTGTTATGGAAGCATTACAAGTTGCATGTTCACTTTTCACACATATTCGAATTACATCATGGGTTGAAAGTATGTTGTGCATGTCCATGCAAAATTTTGGATGGTTGGGCTTCATTGGGTGTCACATTCGAATCAAAACACATGAGTTAACATAAAGTTTTATCATGGGGTTCTAAAACATTGGTTTTCTCTTGAAACCAAAGGTTTGAAGGGTCGTCCCATCCACTAGTTAATGTGGAGGTTAACCATGATAGTGGCATGACATTATATGCACCAAGTTGAGGTTCATAAAAAATAAGGTCATGGCACAACTTGTGGTGCTAAATGTTGATAAAACTAGTCAAATTCCACACACCAATGTGATCTCACCTACCTTTGAAGGGGATGATGGTGACAATGTTTGGCAAATGTGAAACCAACACCATCATGGCATTGTTTACAAGATCTGTGCCCCTTTTAATGAGTATGCAAGGTGCACTTATGAATGGGCATTGTGAAGCAACTTTTGGAAGCATCAAGTTGTTATTCTATTAACTTGTACCAACCTTACAACAAAGAATATCATGGAGTATTGTGGCATGTATTATGGAATTCATTGTGGCGGTTTGAAATGCATGTTTGCTGACTTGTCATAGTTACAATTGGATGATGGTGTGTCCGATGATGAGGATTGTAATTGGGATCCAATTGATGAAGTTGGCATTGTTGATATTGGGGGGCTTACGGTCATGGATGAAGATAGTTGTTTTGACAATGTCGATGTGTTGGAAGGTTCATCCACACCTATGGATCAAGCCTTAGCCCACGTGTATGAAACAATGGCCCAGATCACCATGGAGTGTATTGTGGGCACAAGCATTGAATTGTGTGACCATGCAACATCATTTATTTGAGGAGATGCATCAAACATTCACCACCTTCATTTGGCTTGAGTCAACAAATCCATTCACCCAAGTATGGTATGTCGCCTTATGGATGATGGCTTTGAGAATTCCATCAACCAAATGAAGGATTGGCACAAAACAATGATGGAGCATTCAAATACCCATAAAAGAAGATTAGGGAATAAATAAAGGTCCATATTCAAACTTAATATATGTGTGATTCAATTTTCATTTTAATTAACCCTTAACACCTTTCATCAAATCAAATTGAATTATGCATAATTTGCATTGGAAAGAAAACTCCAACGCATGCATTAAAATATATCCAAATGATTAGGTAACTAGCATATATTAATGAACAATTGTTCTCACAACTAGATGCAATCAATATAAAAATCTAAAATTTCAAATAATGCACAAAACATGTTTTGGGGCCAATTACATATCTTTTCACATTTGTTATTTAAACTCAAAAAAATTATTTGATATAAAAATTGATATAGCTCAATTCAAAATTATTATTTTCGAATCTAGAAACTAATATTTCAATTCAAGAAATTATAATTGAGTCTAAAAAACAAATTTTGATTTAAACTATTTTTATTTGAATTGGATTTTTGATATTTCAATTCTGATCTTAATTTAAATTTTATGAAATTATTTGATTGTAAATTTGAAATCTGAATTCCAAATTATTATTATGGATTCTTGAAATTAGTATTTCAATCAAGAAAAATATAAATTGCGTTTTAAAATGGACATTTCAATTTGAATATTGTTATTTGAATCTGAAAATTGACATTTCAATTCTGAAATTTGTTATTCAATTTCAGAAAAATTATTTGATGTATAAATTGAGATTTGAATTCTGAATTACTATTTTGGAATCTAAAATTTTATATTTAATTCAGAAAATTATTGATTGAGTTTTTAAGGGTTTTTTCTATCAGTGTTATTCATAGTAAATCACTTTTATAAATAATTATCTTTATTAATTATAAGTTACACTAAATAATTATTTTTATAACGTATTTTTATATTATATATTATATATTTTGACAGTAAAAGAATGTAATTACTGTAATTAATGTTACATTACTTTAAGTTCATTGTAATTACTACAGATAATAGTTAATTAGTATGTGCATAATTATTTTTTAATTGAAACTAATTATTTGTAATCTGTAATTTATAACTTTAAATCTGAATTAAAATTTTGGAAAAAAATATAATGCAGTTCAAATAATGATTCTAATTCAATGAATTATTTTACTATATATATTTCAATTTTGTAATTAATCATTTATGATAAATATTTTTTCAGTAATTTCACAATAATTATAAAAATTAATGTTATGTATAACAAATTATTGTATTTATAATTAATAATTACCAAGAGAGAAAAACATTGACCTATAAATTTACAACAATAAATGTAGTTATATAATAATAGATTTAATTAATTTAATAATATTATTTTAAAAATTCGTGTAAGAAGTTTTTTTTATAGTTTGAAATAAACATTTAAAATATTCATTTTTAGATTATAGTAATTAAATTATTTTTACATTAATTATATTTCTATAATTCTACCAAATTATAAAAATTAATAAAATATTCTTTAAAATATTTAAAATATTTTATCATCTATGAGTTATGTATTAATAACTTATAAGTAAATAGGTAGCCAATTTGTTAAATACTAAAAAATTATTATTTATTTAAGTAATTGATAATGAATACTTAATATTTGTAATGTATAATTTATAGTTTAAATGTATGTAAATTTAATCATTATCTATTAAATTTTTATCTAATTATCTAGTGAACCATGTATTTGAATTATTTGAAAACTTAAAAACTACGAAAATAAAGCATGAAAATTTTTGGAGTTATAATTTAGTTTGTGAAGAAGTTGAAACTTCAAAACTTATCTCATATTGTTTGTTTTTCATTCCTATTTTTAACATTATATAAATAAAAGGTGTGGTCATCCAATTTCACATTATAAAAATTTGTGCACATGGGATCAACTAATCAAAAGGCTTAACCTAAAACAAGGAAATAAACTATGTAGAATTCTAAAATACTTAACTCCCTAACTAAGTAGGTACCTAGTTTGATTTACCCACCTAGGTTGACTTATGTACCTACTTACCTAAATACTTACCTATATAAATAGGTATTTAGACTAAGTTTGTAATCACCTACTTATGTACTTACCAACCTAATATTATTATTTTTATTAAATTCATTTAAAAATACCTTATGGCATATTTACATTGGGCCACCTGTCATAATATAAAAATGATCTAAGCATTTGAAGTGAACTTCCTAAATTATTTCAAAATAATAATAATTATAATATAAATATTGAAATATTAAGACATGTGGCATATCTTAATAGTTTATCATCATTTATTTTTAGTGTGATCAAAATAGTTGCATTTTTTTATAAAACATTTGTAAAAATGTACCATTCCATTGAATATTTGAATTGGTTGTGGATTCTTAGGTGGTGGCATGTTTATTATTGCTTGTATTTTCTTTGGATCTAGTAGTTTCCCTTATTTGGAAACAATAAAACCCAAGATCAATCCTAAAAATACCATAAATGCACATTTGTCTGGATTTAGACTAATGCTATATTCTCTACACTTTTGAAAACATAATCTGAGTTTTTGTAGATGACTTTCCATGTCACTATACACCATAAAATCATCCAAAAATATCTTCATAAAATTGTCCTAATATTCTTTAAATGCTTTGGTAACAACTTTCTAATATGTTGGTGGTAACCAGTAACTGAACTAGGAACCAAAACTAAACCTAGTCAACATTGGTTGCAACATGTTGAGTACATACTTCCTTAAACATTCTAGACCATGGTACCCTTGGTGGGACTTAGAAAAGGTTTACTCCTAAACCCTCCTATAGTTGTGGAGGCCATAAAGTTTTTTGTTCACTACATTTTTAGGTTACAAAGATTGTTTTCTCCTTCCAGCTGAAATGTGAGCCATAGCTCACATACACAAGATGAAACATATTTCACATTTTCATTGGTCCAATTTGAATTTTTAAGAATATTCACCAATATGCATTAAAAAGATTTACACAATTCAACAAAATTCCCACGACATTTTTGAGATTTCTCTTTTTCACATTTTAAAATCTTACAATAAGGTAGGATATAAGCCCAACCCAATCAGAGCAACTTCAGGGGCCAACCCAGGCCCATATCAAAAGGTATTTTGGTGACCCACCGTAAAGTAGTTGAAATCCAATGCCCATGAACACAATTCTCAGACCTGTCATGTCGACCTCCTCCCTTGCACATTTTGACAATGGTTTCCATCATAAAATGGTAAATTATCTCATAATAATAATAACAACCAAAACCAAATGGCCCATGGGGTCTTCATTTCTATGAGGTTTGGGTCCCAATGAAAATACCAACTTTCAGCTGTCTGCCAGTAGAAAATTATTAGCAATGTTCAATTGCTAGTGAGCTCATTCCTGGGCTCCACTGTAAAGCATGTTTAATTAGTCAAAAATATTCTGACAGAGGTATAGCAATTGTGTTGTACAAAAGTTGGAAAATCTGGTTGACATATTAGACTTCAATGAAGAACCCAAAGTTGAAAAATCAGGTTCATGTATGAGACTTCAACCAAGGAGCCCACAATTGAACAATCAGTTCATGTATTAACGTGAACCAAGAAGTCAACAATAACTTTAAGTTAATGGCAAACCAATTCTCACCATCACAACAGCACGAAGGAACAGTAGATTTACGGAGTGTTTCCACCAAATTGGGATCAGCTATGCCTTGAATAAGGTTTTCATTCCATTAGAGTGGTGTGATCACACCACAATTACACAACTTGTGTTGTGATCTCAGCATTCAGTTGCACCCAGTGGCTGCTGTGATCCAGGCTACATCACATTTAGGGTCTCTTTCCATTCGGCTGTTGTGATCTCAGTTACATACAGTGTGCTGTCAACATAACAACCCCATGAAAAGCCCCCAATGTAGGGCTTGCAAGGACTGTCAGCTTTCCGCTGGACAGCAGCAAGAGAGTTGAAAATATGTACATAGTTAATCCAGGAACTCTGGAAACTCATGTTCGAGATGGGGCTGTTGCCTGCCCCATGTTTGCGGTTTCCCTGGAAATTGGAAATCACATGAGACATTGGGTGCCACCTAGAATGCCACCTAGACTTTCATTTAAGACTGACTTAACATCGTGTGAATGCACCATAAACTCACCCCGGACAATAATGAAGAGAAGAAGAATTGGCACACAGAGGCAGTACTGACGACGATAAACCAAAAGAAAGAAGGTTTTATGTGACATCATCATGAAGGTGTGGTTGCAACTTTCAAAAGGTTACATAGCACCTTTTGTGATGTTGAAGGTGTGGACAAAAAGGAGGGGGAGAAAAAAAAGAGCCAATGAGCTGGTGTAACTAACTCAATTGCAACACCTAGCTCTCCAAGAAAAAGTTAAGGCAAAAACGAAAAAAGTATCCTACCTCTGAGTGTGGCCGGACCTTAACATTGGCTTTAAGTACATATTTTCAAAGCAGTTGTAGTGGTGCAGCTTTCCAATGGAAACCCATTGTCAATGGAACAAGGGCCTATGTTAATGGCTTTCCTGATCAGGCCCATGGCCTAGATGGGTATCTGTCCCTATTTCTAAGAATGGCCCAACACTAGTTTTGGCTAGGTACTTATTTTTCAATGCAAATGCAATGATGTAGCTCTGCAATGGGAACCCAATGTGAATGCAACAAGAAATAAATGTCTCATGTTAAAGGCTTTCCTTCAGCAGGTTAATGGAAAACGAGCCTTCTAGTCAACACATTGCTGGTCCCTGTTCCTGGATCCTACTCTGATGATGCTCAGAATCAGTTTGCCATTGAGTTGTTCTTCACTTCTTTTTTGATGTCTCTGTAATAGAAGAACTAATTTTTCAGCCAGGGCGGATTGACCCCCACATTAGGATCATGGTAACCCATTTATATGGCAATATCAGGACCCAAAATCTATAGATTTGAACTCAGGGACCCTGATTTTATGTGTGGAGAAGATATGTGAAAATATTTAGAGTATTTATAAGCAATTTAGATGGGTTTTGGGGTTTTCACCATGATCCCAATGTTGGGGTCAATTTGCCTTGGCCTAAAATTTCAACTTCTGTATGACACAAATTGCTGGTGGAACATATTGACAATATTAATACAGTTATTTGTAGAGTGCTGAAAAGGGGGAGAGAACTGAGAATCTCCAGTTTGGAGAAAACAGCAGCTGCAAGGAAAAAGTCAGGGCCAAGGTGGTTAAAAAAATAAGAATCTTAGGGTCAAAGTAGAAAATGCACTGGTCATGGCCAATAGCTTAATGTTAAGTGAATTAACATAAAATCTCCATGGTAAGTAGGTTTAAGTCCTAAATGACTAGCAGGGTGTTAGGAGACTTAACACTAGAGTCCTAACACCAAGTGTGAATGCACCTTCAGTGCATGTACTTATTCTTTTCGTCATTGTCCTAGCTGAGCTTGGTGCTCCTTCCATCTTCTTGTCTTTCTTATTTGCTGCATTCTATTGTTTTGTTGTTTTCTTTTGATGTAGTTGATTCTTGCAATATATTGAACATTGTTTTGGTTGCTACATTGAACTCAGTCTATTGAAGGTTGGGGTATTAAAAAAAGGAAAAAAGACACTAGGACTATTTTAGGGTTACCTTTTACAAATAGCATTTTTATGAAACAAATTTAAGTGAAAATTTTGAATAATTGAAAATAAGATAATTCATGTGATGATGATAATTTTTTACATGCATACATAATTATGCATGAATATTTTGATTTACAAGCATAAATACAAAAAATGTCAAAATGTGGTTCTAAATTTAACTAGCATGGTTTCTCACATGACTATTTCTTACACATGTGACCTTCATCTAAAGCTAATATTTTTTAATCTAATGAATTATATAGACAACTAGGAAAATGATTGAAGAAAGGAATCATTTCCCTTGCCAACCATTGCTTTAAGTTAAAAAACCTTTGAAGTTTTTATATGATTTATTTTCTCATCAAATTGACCTAAATTGACAAAAAGATTGAAGTAAATTGCATCATTTGAGGCATTCTTTTTTTATACATTTATAAATATTTGGAATATGGACAGTTGATTATAAGTCAATTAAAGATGGATAGTACATGAATGCCTTTGCATTTGGTAGTAAAGGGACCACTAAGTTACTAGGGACTTTATTTGAGATGCTAGCCAACAATGGATTTTCCCCAAAAATCTAAGATATGATGATAGTTAACTTAAGTGTTACTTTGACTTATTTTCCCTTGCCATGTAGGTGTCCATATAAGATTCAATGGTAATTAGTTTTCTAGGTGTGGACACATGGTTTGGCTTTAAGTAATTGTGCTTTATTTTAATTTGTGGCCCTATTTTTTAAAAAATTGGGCACAAGTTCCCATGAAAAGACAAATGTCATTTTGTGGTGGGTCATAGTTTCACTCAATTGTCAAAGCTATTGCATTTGAATTTGGTCAATACTTGACAAGTAGACTTGTGACATGAATGACGATTAGCCACATATAGTTGGAAAAATGCAATGGAAAGTTGATGTGAACATACAACATGTGGCCACATGATCAACCAAATGGAAAGGTGTTATAACTATGCACATGTGTTGACTAGGTATTACACACATCCTTGTACATCATCAAATGGTGAAATAAGTGAATAGATAACAATTTTTCAAAACAAGTTGGTGTCAATTAGCAACCTCGACATTATAAATTGTTGCATCTATTTGCTTGAACTTATATTGGGATTGAGTTCATATACCTTGGATTTGTAAAATTTCTTTAGTGCATGCTTCACAACTAGACTAATGAGAGCAAGTTCATTGCAAGTTGTTAGCTTTTAGTGATTTTACTTTGATAATTAACTTAAATTACAAAACTCAATGAAAACTCAGGTCCAATGGTGAGTGGAAGAATGCAAAGAGGTTTAGGAGTGTCCTGTCAAGGATTTTCTATGGTCTGCCCATTTTCTATGGATTCTCTAAACCTTAAACCTTTAGGAGTAACCCAGATGCATATCCCAAGTTATAGCAACGTAAGTAGGCCTAATCCATGTCGTTTAACTACTTGTAAGGTAGTGAGAATGACCATTTAGGGTTTACAGTAAAGTGTTGTAAGGCCACTAGGAATGCTTATGCATTATGTTGATTCAGCCACCTTAGCATATACAAGACCAGGAGTACTTAACTTCCAACATTTTAAATCCAATATTCACCATCAATTTCACTAAAATGTTGGCATTTAGGTACTCTTGCATTATGTTCGAGATGGGGCTGTTGCCTGCCCATGCTTGAGTTCCTAATGCAATTAACTACATATTTTCAACTCTCTTGCTGCTGTCCAGTGGAAAGCTGACTGTCCTTGCAAGCCGTACATTAGGGGCTTTTCATTGGGTTGTTATGTTCACAGCACAATGTCTGTAACTGAGATCACAACAGCCGAATGGAGAGAGACCCTAACTCTGATGTAGCCTGTGATCACAGCAGCACTGGGTGCAACTGAATGCTGAGAGAGAACCCCAAACGGGGAGGGAGGCATCGGCCCCTTCAATCATTACAAGAATTCAAAAAGTACAGGGGGGGAAGGAAGTGCCACCGAATGGTAGCACCATCCGAGCCCAGGATACTCCTATGAAGCCATTCCTTTCTAAAATTAAGCTCAATGCTAGACTGAGTGCTAGGGTCCTTAGAGTCGCGCTGGGCTTTGATGGCTTTCCAAGTAGCCATGCCCACCTCAATCGTGGCCACCCAGGCCTGTGTAAGAATGCTTTTGATGGAGTGCTGGTCTCCGAAGTGCTTTTTGCATCTTTCGGTCCAGATGTGGTACAGGATGAATCTTCTGAGGATGTCCAATGGTTGTCTTGGGTAGGAGAATCCGCCGACATGGTAAGCGAGTTGCCCTGGCGGGTCGTCATCTTTTTCCAGCACCGGTTCCCCAAGGAGGACGAAGGGCCAATTGATGTCCAGCTCCACAGGAGCTTCCCAATTGTCCCAGACTCTTTTGTAAGCACCCCAAGCTTCATGCGCCTTGTGGCATTCGAGGAGGCAGTGTTGCGGAGATTCCACCCCGTTGCACTCGCAGATTTTGCATTGAGGGAGGATTCCCATTGGTTGGAGCCACGTTCCCACAGGTAATCCTTGATTGAGGGTGATCCAAATGAGGGTATCGACTTTTCTCGGTCGCGAGTTGTGCCATATTCTGGCGGTAATTTGAGCAGTCATTGAGTTATTGAAGTTGAGCCCGTTGATGAATGTGTTTATGGCCGGCGTGAGCGATGCTGACTGGGCGTTCCTGTAGCCTCTTTTTGCTGTGTACCCGAAGAAAGGCGAGTCTCCGAGTGGGGGTGTGGCTTGCCAGTGCCACTCCCCTAGGTCCCACGGAAGTTCCTGTATAAATCCGGTTTCGAAAATCCAGTAGGTCGGTTGGTTCTTACCAATGGTCGGAGCATCTCTGGCCACCTTCATGGTGTAGCCTTGTTTGTCTTGCGAGAGGATTCTGACCGGCCTGTATCCTTTCGTTGCAAGCGTGATGGCTGCTTGTGTAGTAGCTTTTATGATTCCACTCAGCGTGATTTTTTTGAACTCTATGGCCTTGGCGGTGCCTCGTTGAGCTTCGAGCACATAATAGATCCACTCCGGAGAGGTTTTCACGCTTGGATCTGGTTTGCTTATCCAGTCCCCTGCTTGGATTCTGTTGATGAGCTCCTCTGGGTCCCAGGGGATGCTCTCTGTTATTCTAGCCAAGCTCTCCCTGTTTGCCGGGTGGTGGCTCATTGACATGTCATCGAGGTTATTCCACTCCTTTCTTTTCGCATTTCAAATGTCTTGGACTCTTGAGTGTCCTGATTGTATGAATGCATTGCCCTCTTTCAAACCACTTATCCCGAGTGGGGAGCCCTTGGCATTGAGTATCGAGGGGTTGCCGAACAAAGGTTGTTTGAGTATTTCAGCGCTATTTGCTGGGTCCATTTTGATCAGCCCGGGTCAGACCTTCAACCAGGCACCTATTATGTTGTTCCACATTGAGCCGTGTGTTTTTTTGAGCTTCTTTGCTGCAAAGATCCTATTAATGTCCGTTGTGCTGGGGCCCTTGCTGTGTACCTGCAGCTTGGTTTGCTCGGCCTTGTGTCTGATAAGTTCCTTCCAAGGTTCACCCCCAGGGGCGAGGCCTCTGGTGAGGAGTTTAGCCAGGAGTGCTTCCGACTGGGCCTTGGGATCAATTATCCCCAGCCCTCCTTTAGAGGTTGGCATCACCATTGTCTCCCATTTTACTTTGGCCCGAGCTGGGGCATCTCGGCCTCCCCATATGAAGTTTCTTACTATGCCCCTGATTTGGGAGCACATCCTGGGGTCGGGATTCCAAGATGCTGCTATGTACCACATGGAGGCTAACAGAACTTGGTTTGCAACCAAGATTCTACCCGCGAGGGAGAGTCAGTTGTTGCTCTAGCTGATGAGTTTGTTTTTTAGTGCTAGCCTCATTTTTCCGAAGTTTGCCTCCGGGGGGAGATGGGCCCCTACTTGAATTCCCAGATATCGGGTGCCTTCCCCTTCCGATACCCATTTGAGCCCTACATTTTCCCCCCAATTCCAATCCCTTTTGTTCTTGCTGGCCCAGATCGCGGCTGATTTGTGCCAGTTAACCTTAGCCCCTGATGCTTGGCAGAAGATATCGAGGACGTTCTGTGCCCTATCCAGATTGGAAAGAGACCCTTGCAAGTACAAGGCTGTGTCGTCAGCGAATGTCTGGTCCCTGACCAGTCCTCCCCTAGGCAGGGTAAGTCCCACCACGTTGTACCTTGGGTCTGCCAGCATGTGGCCTAGGACGTCCGTGGCCAATATGAACAAGTAGGGCGCCAGCGGGCAGCCCTGCCTGACTGAGCGGGCCAGCTGAAAAGTTGGCCCAGTTGTACCATTGACCTTTATGGCTAAGGAGGCCTCTAGGTAGAGGGTCTTGACCCATCGGATCCAGGTTTCGCTGAACCCCAGTTTTGCCAGGGCTGAGAACAAAAACCCCCATTCAATCCTGTCAAAGGCCTTTTCAAAGTCGAGTAGGAGAAGTACTAGGTCCTGCTCGCTCTCCTCTGCCCATTCTAGGGCTTCTTGGGCCATGTAAGTGTTATCGATGATGCTTCTACCTTCCACGAATCCAGTTTGGTTTGGCCGGATGATGTGGGTGAGGGCCGCCTTTATCCTTCCGGCTAGTACTTTTGCTAAGACTTTGTATGTACTGCCCAGTAAAATGATAGGCCTCCAGTTGCTAAGTTTTGCCCTGTCCCCAGATTTGGGAATTAGGGTTATCACTCCTTTGTTGATCCCGGTCGAGGCTCTCCCGTTCTCGAGCATTGCTGAGAAGGCTTGCAATAGGACAAGTGCCGTCTCCTCGGCGCACTCATGAAAAAATTCCATAGGCAGGCCATCGTTCCTGGGGGCTTTGCCTTTGGGGAGGGCCTTGATTGCCGTGAGGACCTCGCTCAGTGTGAGCTGCCTGGTCATTGATTTCTTCCAAGATCATGATCGGGACGCTTGTCCAACATCTTTGTTTGGCCTCTTCCGTGCCCGGGGTGCTTGCGTCCGAGGAGTACAGCCTCATGTAGAATTCAGTTATGAACTGAGTGAGGTCATTTTGGCAAGAGATGGTGCCTCCCTCGGTTTCTAGCTCCTTCAGCAGAGCCCTTTTGTTTCCCGCGCGATGAAAATCGAAGAACACTTTTGAACACGTGTCCCCATATCTGAGCTAGTTGGAGGCTGAGAGGTGTTTGTTCCGCTCGACCGAGTTTTGGAATACTTCGGTGAGCTTATTTTGCGAGTCTGATAGAATGCCTCTTATCTCCTCGTCTGTGGGATTCATTTGCAGCTGGACTTCTGCTAAGAGAATTTTCTTTGTGCAGGATCTGACCTGGGCTCCTTGCGCACACTTCTTCGCCTTTGCTAAGCGTCGGTTGCATTGCGTGGTTCTCTCGGTAGCTGCTTCCAGCCACGGCGCCTAGTTCTGGTCAGTCGTGGGGAGCGGAGCTTCTCCGAGCCAAGCTTCCAGTAAGTCGTTCTTTCTCTTCTCGTCGCTCAGTAGAGCGACGTCGAAGTATCCTGGCGCGTTCTGGGAGGGGCCAAGGCTCCCCCAGATTTTGATGCATACGGGGGAGTGATCGGTGAGCTTCCTCATTGAGGCCGCGACCTCTATCTTGCCCCCTCTCTCCTCAACCGTTTGAGAAATCATGAATTTGTCTATTCTTGAGAGTGCTGCTTGCCTGCTAGACCTCCCATTATCAAACGTGAACGTTTTCTCTGATTGTTTGTGGAAGCTGTCGAGGAGCCAAGCGTCCGTGAGGCCGTACCTCAAGGTCATTCGGTGCCAAGCCGCTGCCTCTCTTCTGTGCATTTTCCTTGAACCGAGGATGTTTTCCTGGTCCGAGGTTTCGAGGTGGTTGAAGTCGTCGCCCAAGATGATGTGGTCCGATGCGAAATCGGCTTGGGCTATTTTTTTCAGAGGAGCGCCCGCTCTGTGGCTGTTTGGGAGACGTACACATTGATGATTGTGATCAGCCCGTTGTCAGGTGCGTGTAGTGTTACGAATTGAACTCTGCCCTCCATTAGAATGTCGTGATCCTTGATGAGCGGGGCCGTTGCTCTATCTATGAGGATTGCGGTTCCGGCTCTGATCTTCTGAGAGCGTCCGAGCGGGATGGCTTGATTCCAGAAAGCGCTCCCTCTCCAGTATTCTAACCCTTTTCCTTTGGCCTGGTGTTGGGTGTCTTCCTTCCCTATGTGGTGCTCTTGGATGAGCGTGATTTGAGGAGGAGCTTGGAGCGAAGCCAACCAGGCTTTGATTTCCTTGGGCTTGGCCGAGGCCCTGCCCAGCCCTCTTATGTTAAGGGAGACAAGTGCTAACGGTTTGTCAATCATAGGTGAGTTTGTTTCGGGCGGCCGGAGGGCCGATCGATCCCAGTAGCCTTGCTGTCATTAAAGCCAAGTCCAATTTTGTGAATCGTTTCTTCCTAGCCGCCTGGGGTGATGCTAGGAGGCTTGCCGATTTGTTCCTGTGAGCCTGGCTAGTTGAATTCCCTGTGTCTGTCTTCCTCAGCAGATTATGCGCTGAGGTGGAGAACTCCATGTCGTTGTTCATCTCCTGGGTGGGATCGAGGACCTTCCAATGAAGGTGCCGTTTGTTTTGCGTACTCAGAGCGCTGGTCCCGGTGTCAATGTGCACTACTATGGTACAATCCATCCCTCCTCTGTTCTTTTCTTCTTGCCAGCTCCACTCGAGGTGTGGCTGATCCTTGATGCACCATTTGAATCTCAGGATGTTCTCTTCTAGTTCCAGTTCCAGACGCTGTATGAAGTCTGCCCTGGCTGATTCCTGAGTCCATTCTGTTTCAGTTGCCTCGGTTAGGCTTGAGATTCTGAAGTAGAGGGGGAGGTTTGGTTGTGATTGGTTTCTACAGTGGACCAATGTTTCCTTTTTTTCCTCTTTTGTCCTAGTGAGAACCGGCCAGACCCGGGCTCTGAGTGGTTCTTTGCTGGGTGGGACTTGTATGCCTAGGGAGGTAAAATAGGAGGGATGGACCTCGGAGTGTAGTTGGCTTCTCTTCCCGCCAGGGGTGCATTCTTGGAGGGGAGGGAGTGGGGAGAGCTGATGTGTGACCTGTCGGGGTGGGGTCTGCTTCGGCTCATGTCTTTTTCGGCCTTGAAAGCACCATACGTTCTTTCTCTCCCCTTGCTCTACCTCTAGAACAGCCGCTCCCGGGCTGCCCTCTCCTAGAATAGTGAAGGGGTTAGACCTTGCCGCTGGGTTGTGGGCCTGGGCGTTATCCAAGTCCTGTATTCCGAAGATTGGTGCAGGGTTCTGGAGGGCGTTCCGATTCTGGCGCCCTTCGGCTGTAGATTCCTGAGTGTGTTGGCCTATGACATCTGGCTGAGTTGGAGGCTCAGCGGAGTCCTTCATCTCGAGGTCCGGCTGCCCCTTTGCTGTGTTGGCCGTTGTTTGTCTCCAGCTTTGCGCGCCAGGAACCTTTCTCGGAGCTGATTTCCAGCTCCCTTTGAGAGGGGGGGGCTTCGTTGAGGTGTTTCCTCCCTGTGTTGGAGGTTTGTTTTGTGGGCACGCTCTAGCCAGGTGTCCAAAGCGGCGACATTTTCTGTACTGATTTGACAGCCCCGAGTATATGATTCGTTGTGCAATTGTTTCGTCCGCCTCTGTCCCTTCGGACATTGAGGGGATCCTGACGATCCCCGCCAATCTGCTAATGTCTCTGACCTCGACCGTTACCATTGGTCCTGCCGGTCGTTTGATGTATGAGTCTGGCGACTCTATGTCCAAGACCTCTCCAATGCTGCTGGCCATAATAGTCAGAGCTTGGATTGTGCGGAATTGAGCGTGGAGGTCAGGGAATTGTACCTTGATAGAGTGTGTAAGAAGCTTTTCTGCTCCTGGTTCGTTTGACCTGAAGTACTCTGAGTATTTCGAGAAGGAGAGCGCCCATCCGCTCCATTCCACAGCCGTAAGCTTCCTTGTGGCTTTGGCTCCTTCTTCATCTTTGAATAGTATCTCGAAGTATCCCCTGGTTAGGAGGGTTATGGTGGTGAAGGACGCTGGTAGATGTAGCTTGAGGCAGTCTGCCAGGTCTTTGTGTGAGGCTTTGCCTCCTAATGTTCTTCCGATCACCGTTTTGCGCGCTCTTTGCGCCGCGCATTTTTTCATGTCTAGCACCATGTTTGGCGGGAAGGCCGCTTCAATATGTAGAGTGTAGTCAACCGGCGATGGGCCTTGGGTGTCTTCCCCTGGAGGGAAAGAGGGTCCTGACCCGCTGCCTGGGAGCACATTCAGAGATGGAATTGGGGGATCCCTCACGGGGGGTGCCGCTTGCTTTTTCCGTATCTCCTTTGCGCCTGAAGCTTCTTTGGCTTCGGCGCTTGGAACCGTAGGTCCGGGGCCCTTCCTGATGACTTCAGATAAGATTTCTGAGCATGAAAGGAGGGGGGAGGGATTCTGAGGTACGTGGAGAGATTGATTTTTGCTCGCAGGGCGTTCGGTCGAGCGCCAATCCGGCTGCGCCTTTCCTTCCTCTAGAGCTTCTGGCAAAAGTGTCCGTTGAGAATTGGAGTTGTCCTTTCTACCATCGCTGCGCGTCTGGGAGCTTTGGCCTTCTCCTCTTCTCTTTAGTTGCTTTGTCTGGTCCTCCGGGGCGATCGAGAGCGTCGAAGTTCGATCAGCCGAGTTCCTTTCTCCAGGTCGCGCCCCCCCCCAGAGGGCAGGTGCTTTCCGAGAGAGAGTGGTGGTCGGGATCTTGCTCCGGCAGAGCAGGGCGATTCCTTGATGGAGGAGTGCCTTCGTAGCTTGAGATCAGGTGAGCAGGTGCTTCGTTGAAGATCCGCTTACCCTTTTCGGGCTTGCCGAGTTCTTGACGATCGCACCGGCCAACTTCCCGAATTCTGTCTGCAACGAAACGGCATTCGTTCATTTTGGATTCACTTTGCTCTCTTGAATCCGAGCGAGAATCCATTGTCGCCATTGCGAAGTTACAGAAAAAACTTAAAGAAAACGTGAGAGAAGCTGTGAGGGACGGGTGCTCTCTGATGCGATCTCAAGGAGCGGGAACTCATCGCGGAAACTGTCACCCGTGCGGCGCAACTGAATGCTGAGATCACAAAACATGTTGTGTAATTGTGCTGTGATCACACCACCCTAATGGAATGAAAGTCTTAGTCAACACATAGTTGATCCCAATTTGGTGGAAATACTCCATAAATCTACTGTTTCTTCATGCTGCTGTGATGGTGAGAATCCCTTTGCCATTAATTTAAAGTTATTGTTGACTTCTTGGTTCATGTCTAATGCATGAACTGAATTTTCAACTTTGGGCTTCTTGGTTGAAGTCTAATAGGTGAACTCATTCTTTTAACTTTTGGCTGCTTTGTTGAAGTCGCATACATGAACCTGATTTTTCAACTTTTAGCTTCTTTGTTGAAGTCTAGTACATCAACCTGATTTTTCAACTTTTGGGTTTTTCATTGAAGTCTAATATGTGAACCCGGGTTTACAGTGGAGCCCAGGAATGAGCTTTAGCAATTGAACATTGCTACTAGTTTACTACCGGCAGACAGCTGAAAGTTGGTATTTTCGTTGGGACCCAAACCTAACCACCTACAGTAGGTACTCAATGAAGTGGCTGCCAAAATTTGTTGATTTGTTATGGCATTGAGTTCTTTGGGACAGCCTTTGAAAAATGAATACTCATAAAAATTGAAGCCCCCATGGGCCATTTGGGTTTGGTTGTTATTATTATGAGATAATTTACCATTTTGTTTATTTATTTCAATGTTTCCCATTCTGATGGAAACTGTAACTCCATGTGTAACTCAACGTAAATACAAAATTAACTAGGTAATTATTTAAAGGGATACGTGATAAAATTCCTTAAAGTAATTTGGTCATTGACTTTCACATAGGAAAAGTTCATATGCACATGTGATTAATTATCTTGTGATTATTTTATGGGGGATCACATGGGTAATTATCTTTTAATGTGGAATCACATGGGTAGACATGTGATTAATTATCTTGTGATTATTTTATGAGGAATCACATGGGTAATTATCTTTTAATGTGGAATCACATGGGTAGACATGTGATTAATTATCTTGTGATTATTTTATGTGATAGGTAATTTCTTGAGTAGTTTCCTTTGGGTTAGTATTTAAGGAGGTGTTTGTGACTTTGAAACACACCTTTCATTTTGTACAAAGTTGTGATGTGAATAGAAAGTTTGTGAGAATGGAAGTTTGAGATTTGAGAAGCTTTTGGTTGTGAATAGTTTTGGTGTTGTTGTTGTGTAGTTCATTGTAGGAGAATGGTGAGGTTTGCATAGGCAATTGAAAGGTGGAAATACAATTTTACAACCAAGAACATAGATCCCATAGTTATGTAACAATCTTTCATAACTTCGGTCCCGTACCCGTTCTTGTCTTACATCCTTTTGGTTCCGTAACTGGGACCCGAGTCTATGTAGATTGCGTTGTGAAATTGTGTTGTTAAATTGTGTTGTGTAATTTAACTGCGTTGTGAAATTATGTTGTGCAATTTAATTGTGTTGTGAAATTGTTGTTAAGTTGTGTTTGTGGAATTGTGTGGATAAAACTTAATTGTGTGGTTGAAAGTTTAGTGGGAAGAAGGAGAGAAAAGGGAAGAACAAATTGTTGTCTTCTTTGCAACGAGGAATGCAAGGCACTTTGTTTATCCCCGAATCATGGATGGAAGTGCTCACATGGGTGGAAGAGGTTCAACTTGTGGCAATGGAGATTACGAAAGGCAAGCCATGTCGAGTTGGATGCACGATTCAACGCGTGAAGCAACACTATGAAGACCATAAACATGAGTCCTTTTGTTTGACCCCAAGCTTGCTTTTGGATTTGACTTGTAATCCTAAACATGAATTAGAATTAGATTTGTGGGAATCTGAGAAGATTCGTAGAGAAAAGTTGCAGGCAAGAAAGGGAAAGAGGATGGCACGTGTTAAGCCATATGAGAAAATGTAAACAAAAGTTTATAAAAGATAGGGAGTGTTCTTAAGTAAGCCCATGGTTGTTAAACCTTGTTGAAACCTTTAGACTTTTTATATAAAAAAAATGTTATAGGTTGTTGAAAGAAATAAAAATATATGTTTTATTTCTAAGAATCCTGTTTTAGTAAAGACACTAATGTCAACGTTGGGAGAGGCTTCTGACTCCCCTGGTACACAGTTTCCCGAAGATAGGCAACAAACCCCATCTTTGACATTAGGAGTTGTTAGGCCAAGATCACTTGTAGAAAGACCTTTGGAAGAGCCTAGAATTGTAGGTGAACCAAGTGTGGTAGTGTCACAACTACGTAGACGACGAGACGAATCTGGACCTCAACCCGATTCAGAACCTGCAAGGCAACGCCAAAGGACTATCACACAAGAACAACATTTACTTGTCTAGCTTAGGAAGAAGGATGCGACTCCAGATTATGCTAGAACCAACAACCTGCATGTCATGTGGAGTGGAGGCGTCATTGATACTCGTGATGATCATGATATTGTAAATGTTGTCTTTCAGTCCAGGCACTTAAATAGGGTAATGGCTGGATTAGAAATGTCTGGTCCTTTTAGAGATTTACATCGAGAAGATAGGGAGGATTTTATTATGAGCGCAAATCAAGCCATCAAAAATTTCCTTATTCATGAGGAAAGGTTGTAAAAGCTAAGTTATAGCTAGTTCAAAGAATTAATTAGTTTGGGGAATTTCCTTTTAGAGACAAAATAAGAATCAATATGGTTATTCCAGTTTTCAGGGGAAGTAAGGGTGAAGACCCTGAAGCCTTTTTAAGGGAATATAAACGGACTTGTATTGGTACGGAGCTTAGAACAGCTGTAGAATGGCTTAATTTTCTTCCTGAATTTTTAGAAGGTACGGCATCATTTTGGTTTGAACGATAGACAGAAGAGTTGAAGGGATCATGGAATGACATAACTAAGGCTCTAGTGAAGGAGTTTTCTGTGAAGAATGTCTACCAAAACTTAATGCTTGAACTGAGTCAGCTAAAGCAAGGGGCTTTAGAGTCAGTAAGAGAGTATAAGGATAGGACAATGACATTGCAACATAAACTCCAAGGATGTCTTAGGGCACAAGGTCATGAAGGGACTGATCCACTCTTTGCGGGAGTTAATGCAGTAGTATTAGAGCATTTCACCATTGGTCTGTTGTCAGAATTACGACAACAAGTAAGATACGAACAAGTTGCGACATTCAATGAAGCAGCTGAGGTGGCCGAAAAGAAGGAGGCAAGCATGGAGGAAGTTCCACGACCAACTGTGCAAACCACGGTGAAAACAGTTCAATTCACAACTGAACCAGAGGTGCGAAAGCATCCGGAAGTGAGTTCTCGCATGGAGTCGGCCATGGAACAAATGATCAATCAAATGAACCAGCTAAGCCTCCATCTACTGCAGCCAAGGACTAATAAGAGCAGAAACGTGGAGAGGGACCTGTCAACTATTCAATGTTACAGGTGTCGAGAGATGGGACATTATTCAAGAGAATGTCTAAACTCGCCAGCCTTGTCTACCAGAGAGAATGCAAGTTCTTCTACTCGAAGATTTTCAGCAGAACAGAAGGGCAAGGCTCAAGTACATTTAATTAAGCCAATGAGTGAAGGGCGCGAAAAGGCTTTGATGGGTTTGGAGAAGAGCCTTCAACTCCCTGAAGATGCGATGGATGTCATGGCCCAAGCTAAACGACCAATGGAAGGCACTTCTCATCCCGACACAAGCATCAAGAGGTTCAAGGAGATGGCAAGGGCCCCAAAAGAGAAGAAAAAGAACCGGAGACGGAGGTTTGGATTCCAAGACTTTCCAATTTCTAGAGATTCCGGTCCTTATTCGGTGGTGAAGGATATGGGATCTCAGAAAGCGGACAACACCATTGGACAGTTGGTGGCGATGGTGCCGTCAGCTCGAAGGGAGCTGAGGAAGGGATTGTCAGCACTTAAAGTCCCAAAGGTACCCACACCCTTGAATGCCATAGCAGCCGAGCGCGAATGTGATCCGATCATTGATGTGCAATGTAATGGATCAGTGTTGCGTGGAGTGTTGGTGGATGGAGGGGCAGGAGTCAATGTGATGACGATTCCAGCAATGAGGTACCTGGGCTTGAAAATTGATAGGCCCGCCTCAGTAACATTGAAGATGGCTAACAAGCGAGTTGTTAGGCCAGAAGGAGTCATTAGCAATGTTGTGATCACTATAATGAAGGTCTCTACCATTGTAGATTTCCATGTGGTTTTGGAGGAAGATGGGGCTTATCCAATGATATTAGGAAGGCCTTGGTTAACGAAGTCACATGCAAGGAATTATTGGGGCGAGGGGCACATGACCATCGGAGTTCGTCCTAACCGACAAAAAGTTCCATTTGCCAATTTTGTGAAAAGCTCTGGAGGGACGAGTGAATATGAAGATGAATCAGAAACAGACCAAAGTTCTAACTCTGAAGGGATTTACACGGATGATTCTAGTGAAGAGGAAGTAGGGCTATATGCCTTGGAGACAATCCCCAAAGTTGGAGCTTTGTTGGATCAAAAGGGTCAAGGGGGTGATAACCCATCCACTCCATGCATGTTAACAGAAGGAGAGGTCGAGGGGCGGCTAAGCAAGATTCAACTAGGACCAGACCTTCGACCGGAGGAAAGGAAGCAATATGAGGATTTACTACGTAAGTATATCCATCTTTTTGCTTTCAGCTACAAGGACCTGAGGGAGGTCACCATGGAGCAACACAAGATTGAACTGCTACCAAATGCCAAACCGATTAGGGCCAAGCAAGGGAGGTGGAACCCAAGATACACAGCCATGGTGAAGGAGGAGCTTGACAAGTTGTTAGAGGCAGGGTTCATTAGACCTGTGGAGACAACTGAGTGGGTTTCTCCTGTGGTATTGGCGTTGAAGAAAAATGGCAAGCTGAGAGTATGCATCAACTACAAAGCTTTAAACAAAGTAACAAAGAAGGTTCGTTACCCTTTGCCATTTTGTGAAGAAATTTTGGAGGAGGTAGCAGGGCACGAAATGTACACATTTGGAGATGGATACCGAGGCTACCACCAAGTGAAAATTGCTCCAGAGGATCAATTGAAGACCACGTTCACCACACCATGGGGGACCGTAATGCCCTTTGGTTTATGCAATGCTCCAGGGACATTTCAACGTTTGATGAACAAAGTCTTTGAACCGTTCTTGGGCCTTTTTCTACGAGTTTTCATTGACGACTTTGGAGTTTATAGTGATAGAGCTTCTCACCCCGCCAAACTTGAGTCAGTCTTTCAACGTTTGGACGATTCAGGAGTGACTTTGAGCCCTGAGAAAACCACAATTGGTTTTTCGGAAGGGAAGATGGTTGGACACATTGTGTCAAAGAATGGGGTAGCTACAGATCCTGAAAAGCTTGATAGGATTTCAGGGCTTCCTTTTCCCACTTCGAAGAAAGCTCTTCGAGGTTTCTTGGGGATGGTGGGTTACTATCGAAGGTTCATACACATGTTTGCAGCAAAAGCACGTCCTTTAACACGATTCTTGCGTGAAGATGCACCTGTTCCAATGGAGGACGAGGTGTCAAGGCAAGCATTCGAACAATTGAAGTAAGCTCTTCAAGTGGCGCCAATCCTTCGGACTCCAGATTGGAACAGACCCTTTTTGGTGTATTGTGGTGCATCTGGAGAAGCGGTGGGCAGCACCTTATCACAATTGGACGAAAATGGGCATGACCATCCCATTCATTTTGCTAGCAGACAATTAACTTCAGCAGAGAAGAATTATATTGTGACCGAGCAGGAAGGTCTTATAGTTATTTTCTCTCTTAAGAAGTTTCGCCATTACTTGATGGGGTACAAGGCCAAAATTGTGACAGATCACAAGGCTTTAACCTACTTGGTCAACAAGCCCAATCTAAGTGGTCGACTTGCTCGATGGCTACTCTTGATGGAGGAGTTTGACATTGACATTGTCCATCGTCCAGGGAGGCGACATGGCAATGTAGATGGCCTTACAAGAGCATATGAAGGAGTGGGTGATGTTTCAGAGGATGATGACTTTCCCGACGCTGCAATCATGTCCATCAATGCAGAAGAAGCACCTGAAGAATATCGGGAAATCATTCAATACCTAGATGGCATGAGGTTCCCAGATGGAGCCACAAAGGCAGTACGAACAAGGATTGCACACAAGAGTAGAAAACACTCGATGATAAGCAATCAGCTCTACTTCCAAGGAAGGGATGGAGTTTTACGACGAACCATTGGAAAACGTGACATATCACGTCTTTTGTACGAGTTTCATGATGGGTTCTGTGGAGGCCACTTTGCAGGACGAATCACTACAGAAAAGATTTTGCAAACAGGTTACTATTGGCCCACCCTCTTCAAGGATGCCCATGATTACTGCAAGAGTTGTGATGTGTGTCAAGCCTACGCACAAAGGTCTACTGTAAGTGGCCCTTTTAATCCCATACCCCCTTTAGGACCTTTTGAAAAATGGGGAATTGATTTGATGGGCCCATTGCCAATGACTAGGAGAGGGCATCGATTCATTGTAGTTGCCACAGATTACCTTACAAAGTTTGCAAAAGTACGTGCCTTAAAGTCTTCAGTAAAACAGGAAGTAGCACGATTTCTGTATGAACGAGTTTTTACTCGATTTGGGGCGCCGCTTGAAATTGTTTCTGATAATGGACCTCAGTTTTTGAGTGAGGTTGTGGAAAACCTGTTAGCACGCCTTGCAGTGAAACACAGATTTACCACTATGTATAAGCCTAGCACTAATGGCCTAGTAGAAAGGACCAATAGGACTTTGTGTTCCATGTTGGCAAAAGAGGCCGAGGTTCATGTAAATATTTGTGACTGGAATCTCAAAATTCACCATGTTGTGTGGGTTTACAACATCACATACAAAACTGCCACAGGGTACTCACCTTTCCGTTTAACCTATGGGATGGAAGCGCTTTTACCCATTGAGTTGGAAGTGATGACATTACGCACTGCCACAACGATGAGACTTCCTTTGGATGAATCCCAACGTCATCGATTGTTGCAACTTAATGAGTTGGATGAGTTGCAGTTGAAAGCCTACCAATCCATTGAAGTCGCTCAGGCTCAACAAAAGAAGGCTTTCGACAAGAAGGTGAAGAGAAGGGAGTTCAAAGAAGGTGACCTTGTCATGATGTTTGACGCTCGACATCATCGTAGGGCTTATAAGAAACTGTTGCCCAAGTGGTTTGGACCTTTTGTTATCAAGAAGGTGTTTGCTGATAATGGGTCATATGAGCTTGAAAATGTTGATGGCACACCATATCCAGACCGCATTAATCATGACAAATTGAAGAAGGTTTTTGATATGTGATTCCGAGGACGGAATCCATAATGAGTTTGGGAGTGATGTAACTCCATGTGTAACTCAACGTAAATACAAAATTAACTAGGTAATTATTTAAAGGGATACGTGATAAAATTCCTTAAAGTAAATTTGGTCATTGACTTTCACATAGGAAAAAGTCATATGCACATGTGATTAATTATCTTGTGATTATTTTATGGGGGATCACATGGGTAATTATCTTTTAATGTGGAATCACATGGGTAGACATGTGATTAATTATCTTGTGATTATTTTATGAGGAATCACATGGGTAATTATCTTTTAATGTGGAATCACATGGGTAGACATGTGATTAATTATCTTGTGATTATTTTATGAGGAATCACATGGGTAGACATGTGATTAATTATCTTGTGATTATTTTATGTGATAGGTAATTTCTTGAGTAGTTTCCTTTGGGTTAGTATTTAAGGAGGTGTTTGTGACTTTGAAACACACCTTTCATTTTGTACAAAGTTGTGATGTGAATAGAAAGTTTGTGAGAATGGAAGTTTGAGATTTGAGAAGCTTTTGGTTGTGAATAGTTTTGGTGTTGTTGTTGTGTAGTTCATTGTAGGAGAATGGTGAGGTTTGCATAGGCAATTGAAAGGTGGAAATACAATTTTACAACCAAGAACATAGATCCCATAGTTATGTAACAATCTTTCATAACTTCGGTCCCGTACCCGTTCTTGTCTTACAAAACCATTGTCAAATTGTGCAGGGCAGGAGGTTGACATGAAAGGTCTGAGAATTGTGTTCCTGGGCATTGGCTTTCAACCACTTTGGTCACCAAAATACCTTTTGATATGGTGGCCCCAGAATTTGCTCTGATTGGGTTGGGCTTATATCCTACCTTATTGTCAGATTTGGCAGAAATTAATTTTAAAATGTGAAAAAGAGAATTCTTGAAATTTTCATGGGATTTTTGTTGAAATGTGTAAAAAAGTTGTAAAGCATATTGATGAATATTCTAAAATTTTCAAATTGGAGCAATGAAAATGTGAAATCTGTTCCATGTTGCATATGTAAGCTATGTGAGCTATGGCTCACATTTCACCTGGAAGGAGAAAAGAAACCCTAAACCTAAAATGTAGTGGAGACAAAATTTACCAGAAATTTAGGATGATAGCTTCTCTCTTGAATTGTAATCTCAAGATATCTTATGGAACGACATATGAAAAAATAATGGATTAGGGACATATGTAGAAAACTGGAGTTGAAATATTTGTGAACCCCATGTGCTGAAGCACCGTAACAAATTAATTTTAAGTGCTGGAGGTGTCATAGCCTAAAGTTAGATAATTGATTTTGGCACTTGCTTGGCAAAACTGAGAACCCTCTATTGTATTTTGGTCTCAGAGAATCTCTAGCAGTGGACTGGATCACTCACTACATTGGAATATTTACATCACTAAAGTAGTGTGAAAATGGACTGTGGATCTGAACTTTGGTGCACTTCCACAGGGACGATAACGGTACAAAAGAGTGCCTTTAATTGACCCATCAGAGTGACTCGCCCAGGGCAGGTGTTGCGATTTAAATCATGTCGCACTAAAGTAGTGTTCGAAATCCATGTTCATGGGTGGGAGAATCTCTATGTAGTATGATATTGATACTAACCAGAATGAGCGCCATTTACGGTTATTATAGTTGGTTATTTGTTGAGTCTGCTGCCACTGTACCCCTCAAACAATGTCAGGCGTGGACCTCAGATGGGACATGAGTAAGTTCTAACCAGTGTTGATTGGTTATTGCTCCAACATGGGGCGTATTTTGCCTTGTGCGGTTATTGATCACATCCTTATTTAGTTAGTTACTTGTTTCTTTGTCAAGCCCGCTCATAAACTGTATGTGGGACTTAAAAGAAATAAAATCATTGATGATAAAGCACCTGAACCAATCAAGAGCAGTGTTTAGTAGCGACACTGAACTAGCTTATGGGTTACACTAGACCAGTCATTTATTAGGCCAATCAAGAGTTAGGCAATAGATTTAGAGGGATCCTCCCAACCCTTGTAGAATGTGCATTTTTCCAAGGGCTCAACAATTTTTTTATTGGAACTCTGATGATATTGATGAACTCATCCCAAATATGTTGTGGAGGGCCTATGTTGTAGTACCTTGGCCATTTCAACACATATCTGTCAATTAATTTATTATTAAATATTCATTTCAATAAATGGAATATTCGATAATATTCGATAATTTCTTTCACAATGATTTGTGTTTTGGAAGAATTTTTTTAAAAAAAATTCAACATTTCTGAAAATAATATAATTAATGTTGAACTGGCCAAGGTACTAGGGTATTCAGTTGCAGTGGAGATGCTCTTACTATTGTAGTACCTCAACAGGTTGGACACATGTTTGTTGAATAAATAATCAATAAATTTTAAAAATCATTAAAAAAATAAATTTCTTGAAGATTCAATATTTTCCTTCTCAAATTTTGGTCACTTAAAAACAAAAACTGTTGAAATTCTTAACATTTTTTAAAATAACAAGATATTGTACTCCTTGGTTGGACTCGACAACTTATTACCAAATAATTAATTAAACCTTAAAATTTCAACTCCAGCACTGGTTTTTTAAATTATGAAGTTTTAGGCATATGATGATCATAATTAATAATAAACACACTTAGAATCTGTGGGATAGTCTAAGTGTGTCTAGATTATATATTTCTTGGTGTTTTGAACAAAGAGACCATGGTTCAAAATCCAGCAACCAACAAAAATTTCTTATTTTAATATGGCTTTTGCAAATTTCGACACAACCAGCTGATAATTTCTCAAAATTTCAACAAAAAAAAATTTAAAAACAATTTTATGGCGAAAGTTTCCATGTAGTATGGTAGTGTTGAACCACCCAAGGTATAGGGTATTGAGTATTGACCAAAATTGGATCATTGGAGATAATTACAAATGGCCAAACTGTTTTAAAGTACCTCAATGCAACAGGCGGGGATGTACATCTGCAAGTGTTTTTGGTTGGAAATTGTAGTGTACTTTATGCTGCCTTTGTCCTTAAACAGCCCCAATGTGAATACCTATCAGAAATTTCCACAATTTCAGATTAAAGAGGAAAAGTTCCATATGCTCACCATCCTTTCCTTCGCTGATGGAATTTTGCCAAAAAGTGAAATTGAAAACTAACCGATTTTGGAGGTTTTTCAGTTGTGAGAAGTGAGAACAAAAAGGGTTGATAACCAGATTCCTGTTTCTTTTGGTCATTGTGTAGCCAAACATAGAAAACGATGATGAAAAGCTTATAATTTATTTTTATTTTATAGCCAGATTTGGCTAAATCGTCATTGGGATGATCATGGCCTTTCTACATCCTCCTGTGGATGATTTCCATTAGGATTAAGAATTCCTAAAAAGAAGTATGGTGCTCACATGGAAATTTGTTGATAGTCCTAATCAATACTGGATTCAACAACTTATTGCCGATTAATTAATTAAATTAAACATTTTACCTTTGGCGCTGGTTTTTTCAATTTTGGATGTTTTGACATGTAGTGATTATAATTAATAGTATAAACTACTAACTTATGTTTGTGCCCAGGAAAATCAACTTGTATGTCTAGGCCATGTAATTCTTAGACTCTTGAACTTTTTGTTCAAATCTGACAATCAGCATCATACAGATGTTAAGCTTTAATATAAATTGTTAGAAATTTCAGCATAAGTAGTTGATAAGTTTTCAAAAATTCGCCAAAATGAAAAATAATTTAGTTAATGCCACAACTGTTCATGATCTCCAATATTGAAAGCTCCTTAGTTATGACATCTTTGCATTAAGCTGCCGTGATCACATCAGCTTCCACAAATATTTTCCAACTATCTAAGATCATAGCGTTTCACATGCTTGACTAATTTGCAAGAGTTGTGACTCAAACTGTGACTCATCATAAGTCAGTGGCATGCAGTTCATGGACACCAGAGTATATATTGGGTCTTTCAAAACTTGACTTAGAGATCCCAAGGTTTACCGAGTTTTCTACTCTCAGCCTCAGACACTGCCAGACAACACCATTCAGTCATAAACTATAATACCAACATGCAATATCAAAGGGACTTTGGAAGGAAATTTGGAAGAGTTTGAGAGAAGCAAATCCCTCAACGTCAGCAGCACACTACCGGATAAACTTTCACACAGTCAGCTTCTCCACATCACCCAATTGTCACCGAGGTGAGAGATTCTGCCCCAATAGAAACATAACTGGCACACAGAACATGGAGAGGCTCAGAGATTGAGCAACTTGAGATCCTACTGGGGGAGAACCTCACCCCAGTGAGAGTTACATCAAATAATGACCATTGGTGAGACCCGGGTTGCAGCTACCTGCAGCTCGGCCAGGTCCACCCAATGACCATTCTCTAGACCGCACTGGCCTCCCAAATCGTTTTGACAGGTTTAAATCTTTATCAGCTTTACCTCCCCTTTCTTTAGTTGATATGCTTCATGCAACCAGTGGAAGTTTTGGTACTTCATAGTTTCCTTCCTTTCCTCTGTGTGGCTCACCTCTTTGGAGCTCTTTTGTCTGCCTGGACTCTGGTCCTTGCACTTTATTTCTTTTTCTCCCTTTCTAGCATGCTTTCTTTTTATAAAGTTTGGCAGGATTTCATCATCTTTTGAATGTAAGGGGCGGGCAAGTTACCTGCCATAATTTATCAGTTTGAATGGTTGGCTCTTACAGCTGCAAAAATCAGTTTGTCATGTCTGTAAGTAAGAGCCCACTGGTCATAACAAAAAATCTGTACCTTTCCATGGATGAGGGTCAAGCTTTATGTACTAGTGAGCAGGCGCTAGGTACCAGTTATGGTTCCTAGTGAGCCAAAAGGCAAGCCTGGTATAGTGAGCCATTTGGAGAACTAGGCTGGAGTGAACCAGCAGCCACCAGTGCACCAGTTCACGATGAGGTCATTCAAACTGTTTTGGGGATGAACCAAAACACATCCTCTTCCCCTGCCCAGGGATTTTTCAGCCCTCTTCTCTGCCCCAAATTTTCCCATACTACCTATCTCCCCCCCCTCCTACCTCCCTCACCTTATTTCCCACTCACTCCATCTTCAGAGCTCAGGAGAGCTCCCGAGCTTGAGTAGCACAGAGCTTCAAGGAGACGTGAGACAGAAGGCTTGAGGAAGGTGGAGAGTTCAACATTCCTTGAACGTGGAGAGGAGAAGGCGAGAGGAGAAGAACTAGGCAACCTGCACAATCTTGTTGAGATACTTGCGTACAGCAACAATCTGACCGGGACCATTCCAGCATCACTGGGGGCATTAATGGGTCTCACCAATTTTGATGTCCATAACAACTCCATGTCGGGAACCATCCCTACAGAATTGTTTGATTGTGTTAGTCTGATGACCTTGGATTTGTCTAGCAATGAATTTACCAGACAAATCCCACCTTAGATTAGCCAATTGACTAACTTGACATTTCTGGCCTTGTATACGAATCAATTTTGGGGGCCAATTCCTGAGCAACTTGAGGATCTCACTTTTCTTCAATACCTTTTCCTGGGCAGCAATAAGTTTTCAGGCTCCATACCCATGGGCTTGGCAAATCTTCCTAATCTTTTGGGAATTTCATTATCTAGCAACCAATTGTCGGGCCCACTTCCCAGCAAACTAGGGATGTTGAGCAATCTCACGACCTTGGATGTAACATACAATTCATTCAATGGCACTCTTCCAACAGGACTATGTCAAAATGGCAATTTGGTGGTTCTTGATGTTGAATATAACAAGTTTGAAGTTGCGTTTCCAGTGGAGCTGACAAACTGCACATCTCTAGTTTGTGTAAAGGCTGCATCCAATTTATTTTACAGCCATCCCTGATTACTTTGGGAGGAATTCAAGCCTTGAATTTTTGGAGGTTTCCTCAAATGATTTACATGGTGCACTACCGGTGGGGCTTGGCCTTGGAAGTCCACTTAGCACATTGAAATTGGACAACAATGTATTCTCTGGCAATTTGGAAATGTGAAATGTGAAATTCCCTAGAACTTGGATTGAATTGACCAACAATTTAAAAAATATATATTTGGCCTGAAATCTTCTTGGACTTGATCAAATCTCCTAACTAACTAAGGACTTGTCAAAAAATTCAATGCAAAGAAACAAATCTAGGAATGCTCAACCTATTTTTATTTAGACCAAAACTAAACCTACATTTGAAACTTTCTAACTAGTGATCTAGAACAAAAGCTTTGGTAATAGAGAATAGCTTACATTTATATAATCAAATTTGTGTTTTCATATTATGGATTATGGATTTTGGATTTAATTTTAGATTTCTAAAAAGAAAGATGAAAAATTTCAAGTTTAATGAAAATTTATATAGTTTGTGCACATTGTGAAGAACTCACTAACCTATGCCTTAACCTTTTTTCAAAACACATATCCAATGTGGACAACTATTTTTGTGTAATTTGAACATGAAAACCAATGAAACGTTTATGGTTTGAAACATGTCTTCAAGATGGAAATTTTCATATTAAACTTTCAAAATGTGAATTTGGAGGAATAAGATCACCTTTTAATACATAATGATCTCTTATTTTAAAAATCAACCTTGATTGATCTCCTTTTTGTTCCATGTCGTTCTTATATGCAACTTTGGTCCACATTTATTTAAGCCTTAGTGAAATTCACTTGGCCATTGACCTATTTAATACTCCATTCAAAAATATGTTTTATGATTTCATATATGATCAATTTCGTAATCTTAAAGGACATTTACAAATGTATGTGACTACATGACTAAATAGTTAAGTTTTAAACTCGTTTCAAAAAACAAAAACATAAAGTCTCTAGTTTAATAAGATTTCAATGCATGTTTTAAAACGATAATTGAAGCACATCATTTTTTACTTTTTTAATGTTTCACATAATATTTAAAAAATGGTCTCTCCCATATATTATTCCTATGTATGATTGAAAACTTAACTTAAACTTTTTATACATATAATAAATAATTTCTATGCTAAAATAATTATATAATAAGTTGGTGTTGCCTAGATTTGGTAAAATGTGACCTAGCAAGTTATAGATGTAAGCAAGTTGTTAAACCTAACATGTGATTTAACCTATTATTTAACTTAACCGGCTATTGAACTTGACAGATAGTATTATACTAGTCAATTAGTAATCTACATAATAGGTAGTTGAACATGTAGTTGAACAAGTAGTGAAACATGGTGTAGTTTTTTCTAATTTTGGACTATAAATTTAATAGTAGCTATTGATTATTTAATAGTTAAGTATGATTGTTTAATTCTTGAATTAGCTAATATAAAACTAAGACAACAAACTTGTTTTAGGAAGAGACATATGATTTTACTGGGATTTTTGTGTTTCGCTTTCACTTGAAACATGAAGCATTTTCTTTTAGCCAACTTTCTTGAAGTTATGTCCAAATTGAATACATTTTAGTTAGGAATTGTAGATAATTTTAGTTTTGATAGTTTAATTGTACATGTTTCTCATTTTAGGAACATGTTGGAAAAATCAAAAGTTGCAAATTTAATGGGAAGAAGAAAAAACCCATTAACATTTGGCAACCACACAATGGATCAAAATTCAAAAACAATCACACTTAGAATTCATAGCTAAATTCAATGGTTTTAATATATCAGGTTGAAAAACAATCACGTTTCAAATTTTTAATTTATAAAATGTTTGCTTATTTTGTGTAATTTTTAAGATTCAAGTTGTTGTTTATTGATTTCATTTGAACATTAGGAAATAGGGTGAGGTTAATGCAATTTTTTTTGAACTTGAAATTAGTTCCTAAACTTTTTATTTTTTAATTTAGAAATTTTTTACTATTGGGAAGAGTTGTTTTATTTTATGTTAAAAATTAATGCAGAGACTTTCCTAGAACATGGTCATTTTAAAAAATACTAAAAATAATTACTAGAAGTTTAAAAAACAATTAAAATAGGTTACACATTAGCCTGTTCCAAAACCTGCAAAAAATCAAGATGAACAACAAGTGCAATCAAAGGGAAATGAACATGTGAATGCACCAAACACAAATGTAGCACAAAGGGGGGAAGCTAATGAACAACATCAAAATGAAGCCAAATTGGTTGTGTAAAGAGACCCATCAATGTTCTCAACCACTCATCATGTAACACCACATTCATCAACCTAACTATGGGTAGTAAATATTCACCATGATGACAATCATGAACCTGTAAAATCATTTGATGAAATTGTTTCTTCCAAACAACCATGGTGATTTGCAACCCCATGTTATTATTCCCCAAAATCGATGCATCTACACTAATTGCAACATTTGTTAGTTTTCAAAACTAACCACTAAATACCAACATCAATTTGGTACCCACTAATTTGGAGGTGGAATGATTTCAACTACTCAATATGTTGGAACAACTTCATCACATTGGTTGAAGACCCTCTAACAATCAGTTTCCATATCAAATCTGGAACTTATTGAACCCTGAACAAGGCCAACAATTATTCGACAAAAAACCACATATCAATAAAGCACTTGGCCATTAAGATCCACACCTAATCAAGGTGAAAGATCACAAATACCACATCATAAACTAGTTTCAAGAGGAAACAAAGGTGTTGGAATTGTAACATGTTCATATTGTCAATAGGTGGGACTTTTTCAAGCACTACCCATTTCTTGATGATAGACTAAGGCAATTATTAAAGGAGGAGATGATGAATGTTCATCAACCTATTATTCCAAACATTCCAATGTGTCTAAACTTTTTAATAGACCCAATGTGGTATAATGTCATAACCCCTTTTGTGCCTTTAGATCATAATTTATATCCAATATATCCAACTATAACAAAAGGACTTGATCCTTCCATCTTTAGGAACTATACATGTTATGAACATGGGTATGTGTACCCAATATTTGAACATGTTGTACCACCACATATACACCACATTCCTACAATGGTTCAACTAGTGACCAATAGGGACAGACAACTTGTCCAACAACCTATTATTACAACCATACCAACCATTGTATAGGTTAATACCAGTTTACCAACTTATGTACCCATAGGTTTTGCTCACCAACCACCGGATGGAATACAACTTGGAGACTCACCTAAAGGAAGTTCATTCGAATGAAATCCTACCTAGAGGACCACCCTTTGATCCACCTATCAAATCATTTGCACTACTACATATTGTGCCTTTTTGCGAAGGGAAAAACAAAAAATCGGAAGGGTTTGCGAAGCAAAAACAACCTTCCATATTTGCGATGTGACACGCATCGCACCTTGTGGTTCACCAACTATCGCTAATATAATGTACCTTAAATCATCGCAACACTTTTGCGACATACACCCCAACCAAAACTTTGCGACCCTCTCAGTCTTCGTGCACGCTAGCGATATTCCACATTTCGCAACTCTTAATCACACTCACAGAATCGCAAATTTTAAAATACACAAACTATTGCAAAACACTTTGAGACTTACAAGAAATCGCAATCTTGCGATAGTCGGCGCTTCGCATTTTGTGTTTAAATATGTATCGCAAACCTCATCACAAATTTTTACAAAAGTTTCCGGTGTTGGACGTATCGCAAATTGCGATGTGCATTAGTTCGCAAAGTAGTAAAAGGGATCCTGGTGAAGGAAGTTTCGCAAAAGGTTTCGCAATGTCATCTGATTTATCACGGTCTTTTTTAAGTCGCATAAAATCTCGGTGACATTGAGGGTGTACATGCAGTAGTGTAAAGGAGAGTAGTACAAAGTTCCTAAAGGGCCTACTCCCGGAACTATAAAGGCTGAAATTCGTTAAAGACTTTAACACAATGAACATTATGGAATAATATAGAACCACAAGCCTCAGTGGCAATTTGCATAAAAATAATGAGTAATACATTATACGTGGTCATCATCCACCTCAGAGGTTGTAAGCACAACCTCTGGTTTCTCACCTAGAATAGAACGGGACCGTGGCACATATGTGACAACAAGTGACCACCAAAGTGGGTTTGGGGGATAAGGAAGATAAAAACATTGTTCTACATGACTGGGAAAAGTAAATGGCTCTGAAGTTTGCCAATGAGATGGCTGATAACTGGTGGCAGATGTCTTTAACCGTGTGTGTCTGCACTCATCCTGAACTATAGTGCAATTTGCACCAGCAAGGTTCACTTTAAACCACTTGCACTTAAACACATACTCTTCAAACTTTGAATGTGCATCATAAAACACCACCAAGATCTCTTCCAGCTTTCCATAATGTGGCACAATATCTTGAATAATATTCCTGTCATGCCAATTGCTTCTAAAGTCCTGAATGAATTGCCCTTGAACTCCACAGTCAAAGGTGTGGCCCCTCTTTTCATCCAAAGTGGAAATCCTGAAATTAATATTGTGTTAGGCATTGTGAGTCAACAACTTATATGATAATAGAAACTTCATGCCCATAAAAATCATTCTAGAACATTCTAAAAAACTTGTCTGGAATGTGAAGATGAGTTAATATGCCTAATGAAATAGAAAAAATAAATACTTGAAATGTCTTCCTTGTGTCCACATTGCTGAACGTGTTGTCACAACTTTCTGTGGTCCATGAACAATGGTGTGAACATCATCTGTGATCTCTAGAAAACATGATATACTTTCTCCTTGTGCCAATAATTGATCCACTTCAGCCAACTTCTCTTTCATGTACTTATGCAACGTATGAAAAATCCTTGATCTCCCACTCATACTTTTGGCATTCTCATAGAAGTTCCTCCACTCTTCCATGACATTGTTATTATTCAACATGAATGTGCTCGGCTGAATTAACTCTGTAGGTAATAACATACGTGTTTGGATGGCACCAATCAAATGGTCTTCCTCCTTTTCTCTTTCCTCCATCCAGACATGAGGACATGATGGATCTATAGTGGCCAAGATGTTGGTGCAATAAAACATGCTCTCTGCTACTAAGTGTCCTGTTGCCATGCTTCCCTCCACTCATGCATGGTTACAAACATAACCCTTTAATACTGCCATATATCTTTTAAGCCAATACATCCATCGACAATGCACAGGACTAGTAATGGCTATCTCATCCACAAGGTGAACTAGTAAATGCACTTGACAATCAAAAAATGATGGAAGGAAGGCCTTTTCCAACTTGCATACCACCTCTGCTGCTATTACCCTCATTCTTGGAATCTCCTCTACAAATAACTCCTTTGAGCATACCCATCTCAACAGATATCCCAATGACCAAAGAGCATCTTGAACTTCTGCACTGACTAAGCCTATTATTGCCACAGACAATATGTGTTGTAGTAAACGATGAGAGTCATGTATCTTCAGATACCTTGGCCACTTGTGGTCATCGTCCCTACCAAAAGCTTTTTGAAGATTAGCTCCATAACCTGCAACAAGGATCCATAAAATTATACAAAAGTATTCTAGACATCCAACAGATAGCCGACTATGTTTCAAACTCTTTTTCTAGTGTAAGGCATACAGATTTAAAAGCAACAAAGTACTTCGAAATTCAACCCTTGCCAGCAAAGTTCAAACCTATAGGGAATCGCATTTCTCCTCTGCGATTTCGAAAGTCTTTTATTTCTTGTGTAGTAAGTGTCCATGGAGCTGATGGTTGCTGCTCAATACCTATGTTAGGATCAACAGTAATCCACACATCGGGATGCCTCTCAAAATCCTCACAGGCCTCACTAAAGTTACTATGCATCTCTCCATAGAGCTGTTTTATGATAGCCTTGCCCACATTTCCCTCAATGTGCATGGGGTCCAAGAGATGACGTCTTTTCAACTCACCCCAATAGGGCAAGCTGTTGAGTATACCCCACCTTGTCAATCCACTACCCTCAAACACCATAGAATCATTTGGGTCAATAACTCTATTGGCCACATCCCTCCAATATGCAAAAGTGGTAGCTTCTGGAATATCACGCTCATCACCATAAGGCATGTCAAAAGATGAAAATAAAAGTGGGTCTAATCTCATATCATGTCCCATTGGAAGAAACTTTGTATGGCCAAGGTAAACAATATTGCGAAGATGGCTTGAGTATTTAACCATGTCCTCCAAACTTGGGCCACATGTAGAGCAGGCCTTGTAGCCTTGAGTTTGCAGCCCACTTACAAAAACAAACCCTGATTGTAGAAGAACTGAATATTAGAATAACAAATAATCACAAAACAAAATAATAAAAAAAAATATAGAGGCATGTGCATGATTTCTTACCAGGATAATCATGCATTGTCCACATGTAGATTGCCTTCAACTTGAATACACGTGGTATTCCTCCAGTGGTCTTCCTCCCATCATATGCCCATACTCCATCCCACAGCGTTTTGAGCTCATCGACCACTAGTATTAAGTAGGTGTCTAGGTTTTTTACCTTACTTGGCCCTGGGATAATAAGAGAAAGCAGCAAAAATCCTTTTCTCATAGACAACCATGGAGGAAGGTTGTAATTCATGACAACAATTGGCCAAACAGAGGTAGGTCGTCCCTTTCCTCCAAGTGAATGTGGACTAACACCATCTGATGCTAACCCTAACCTCACATGCCTAGGGTCACGCTCAAACTCTGGCCATGTTGACTCCACATGCTTGTGAGCAGGAGAATCAACCGATAACCTCATAACACCAGGCTCTGATCGATGTTATGCTAAACCATTAACTCGGCCAAGTCTGTACATTGATACATGTGCAGCAAGCGAGGAATAATGGGAAACCACCTTACTGATTTCTTGGGCACCTGTTCTGTAAACATGTGAGGATCATATCAAGCCTCTTCACATGTACTGCACTCCGTTAAATGGGCATTGTTCCCATGAAATAACATGCAATCATTAACACATGCATGGACAATTTGATACTCCATGCCTATGGAAGATAAGATCTTTTTAGCCTCCTTCCAAGATCCTCGCAAAACATTTTCCTCAGGCAGCAAGAGGCTATGACAATACTGGAAAATGTCTGACAACATAATATTGCTTGCCTTGTGTTTTGTTTGGATGTTTAACAACCCCAGTATGGCTGCTAAACAGCTTAACCTTGCACCTTGAAAAATAGGTGTTTGAGCATGTGCCTCCGCCTCTTGCCACTGTTGTTGTCCCTGGGCAGTATGTTGATGATGTGGAACATCTGCATTGGCTCCTTCATCATGTGGGTTGCCAGACATATTATCAACTATGTCAAGTCCAAACCAGTCAACCATGAAGTCATCCATCGCTTGTTCTTGGTTTGCAAGTAGTGGTGCTTCCTGAATTGGTTGAGAGACATCTTCATCATGAGCAGACAAGTCATTTGATGAAGAATGAGTTTATGAAGAGTCTGATTTGTGTGGCATGCCCATTTCCCGATATGTTGCTCTCAACCTCCGTGGCAGCATGTCTTCAAAAGGCCGAATATTGTATGCAATACTAAATCCAGAAGATCTTAACTATATACCAAGCATAGTTGCATATTACATTATAAATAAAAAATGCCAAAATGCATGTATATAGATATGGTATGTTATGTCTTAAACAAAGTACAGAGTTCATAAATGGTGGAATCCTAACTCCACTCATAGTGTGTAAACAACTCATCTCCTGATCTGATGGTCCTAGTAGCTATAACCAGGCAATGATCTTCATGATAAGTCTGGCCATATGGTGCTCGAGGAGGTCCCTCAACAAAAACCCACTCACAATTAGCCCCACGTTTAGGATGAGTCCCCACTGTACTGTTGATGAAACCAACAATGTTTCCAGAATGTATGGGGTCTACATCTATCACTCTCACATCACTATGCCTCCTAGTGCTACCAACAAAGGTGTCCATCTCAAGAGCAAAGGTCTTCCACTCAGGATGTTGTGTGAGGATCATGTTCCAATGTCTTCTCTTATAGATAGGCCCACCATAAGGGAACAAAGTAAGACCCTCTCTATGACATCTAGCTGAATCCTCTACAATGATGTCCTCACAAGCATATACTCCATAGCCATGCCTCTCTCCAAGTGTAGAGGTCTTAACAATCCATCGTCTACCCCAAACCACAACCTCCTCATCATAGGGCAAACTATCAAGCAACCCAAGAACTGCAGGGTTCCATGATTGGATAATATTGGCACATTTGCCATTGAACTCACATATACCCCATCTGCCCTCAACAATAGTCCTAGCATGACCCTCATTTGGACGTTGTGCTTTGGATCGCTGTCTAACGGAGGGCACACGTGGCCTTGCCTCATGTTGTGGCTTATTGGCCTCATGAGAGGTACCAATCCCTACTGCAAATGCCAGCGAAAGTGCATTTCCTATGGCAGCTAAAACCCCTTGTGATAGAACATAGGGTGGTGGTTTCATACGAGAACCCTATTACATTCAAAAAACCACAACAAACCATGGAAGTGAAAATAGTTTCAAAGAGGATTTCAAGAAAAAATAACATGTATCAAAGAGGAAAAAATGACAATGGTAAATGACACTTACCACATGAGATGAAGAAGCTCCTGGAGACGATGACGCCCAAATCGCTGAATGTGTTGAGCACAAACATATGACTTTTGTGAAATCTGACCAACACACTTGGTGCATTGGCAAAGCTGCCGAGGTGGACCACGAGGAGAATGAGACACCTCTGCCTGCGTATGAGCTGATGTGCCCTCATTTGAGGAGGATGAGTCACTAGTGGACACAACGGATGAGGAAGACATATCATCTGTCACATTAATACGGCACAAGTGTAAGGCAAAGACCAGATTAGACTTTCAAAAATCATGTCATACAGCAATATAAACCCTTGACTACTCGTAAATTGAGACAACCTAAACAAAAAAGAAATGCATACCTGCATCCAATGTGGGCTCAACAATGCCTATAGGACTGGTTGCTCAAATAATCCCAACACCAATTTCGAAGTAGGGGGCAATACTGTAAAAACCCTTTGGCATATGCAAAAAAAAAAAACAAAATGTTAAAGCCAAAATAAATTAAAACTTTGCGAACCCCTTGCGAACCCCCCACCATCGCCTCCCTCTTCGCACCAAAGCCATAAACCCAAAAACTTCCTCTTACATTAGCGAAGTCCCCAACTTCGCAATCCTCCGACGTTGCAAAAGTAACAGCATTACACGGCCTTTGTGATAAAATTCGTATCGCAAGTTCCGATGCGGGTTACATCGCAAGCCCTGAATTGCCGAAAGACCCTAAGGTGTAGTGAAACAGAATCCCTTGAAGCTGGTGTAGTGAAATCTTTTTGGGGTCCTAGAGTGAAACGACATCGGAATTTGAATTCAATCTCGGCATACTCGAGAATTGTCGAAGGAAAGCTTGGGTAGAGCGGATTGCAATGGTTGGGACTGGTGGAGGGGGTTATGGGTCTGGAGGAGGTGACAACAATGAAGAAAGGTTGAGGAAGATGATTGCTGATCACTTGAGAGCTTCAGAGCTCTCTGCAATCGATACTAGGACACCTAAAGGGTTGGCATCCTTGACAGCCATTTTAGGTCAAGCCCTGCAAGCAGGGTTGACTACTGGGGAAACACAAAGAGATGAAGAGGCAAGGAAGGCTGCAGAAGCCAAGGCAGCAGATAAGAAGAGAAAAAGAGATGAGAAAGCAACAACAGGAGCTCTCTCACCTAGAACTCTTGAGAAGAAAAGGAGGAAGGATAAGAGGGATGCCATCAGAAAGGAGAAGCTCGACCAGAAGAAGAAGGAGGAGGAGAGGAAGAAGCTCCCTCTGATAACATTGGTAGAGGAGGGAATTCCAACCGAACTAGCATACATGGGGCGAAGAGCACCATTAGGCACATTGTTTCCACCAACTTTGCACGAGGAGTTGAATGGGGCACTCTCTCAAAGGCAGAGCAGAAGAAAGTGATAAATCAGGTCAAGGGAGCATAATGAAATGGAGGAGAGCTTGATTCATAGTGGATTGCAGACAAGATTTCCAATTCAATGTCTCAAGCGAGATACCATGACGGGATGAAGATTCGTGCTCACCTGAGAGACCTGAATGTGTACAGGAACTTGGAGAGGCCGCTTCAATTCTCAGAAGACATCTGGAATGCCTTCTACCAGTCTGAGGTGCAGCTGAAAGCAGTAAGGCAGCTGAAGGAGATCACAGAGCAACTAGTCAAGGCCAAGAAGGCAAGAGAGTTTTGGAGGTCTGACCGTGACCTGAAGGCACTGGAGCTGAAGCTTGCTGAATGCCAATCAGTGGTGGACGAGGTTGGTGATCCACCATTTAAGTTCTTCAAGGCAGCAAAGCGAGTGAAAATGGTTCCAAACACCACCCATAGGCTAGGGCAAGGTGGTATTCCCGGCCTCAAAGCAGCATTTGTAAGTACCCTAAACCTTCTCCTCCATTTCTTTCATGCAAAGACTCACATGCTTGTGAGTTTCTATCCAGTCAAACTGGATTGTTTGCGATACCTTTGTAATGCGATACCTTTGCGATGTGAATTGCATCGCAAAGACAGGCATACGGAGTTTTGCCCTTTTGGGTTGCGATAGTAGATATGATGCGATTTGTTTTGCAAGCTGCTTCGCAAGTGTCAGTATGCGAAGGTCTGCGCTTCGCAAAAGTGGTCGGAGACTTGAATAGATTCTTTATGCGTTTTTTTTACTTGTTGTATTATGGGGACAGTACAAGAGGTACAAGACGAAAATCACAGCTGCAAAAATGAATATGGGCTAGGAGCATGGCAAGGAGCATCTTTTTCAACATATTGATGCACTATTGGTGAGTCGGTTTGGTTGGGATTCAATTTCTATTTGTGTTGAAATTGTTTTCATTTGAATCAAGATTTTCATTTATGGTGTTGACTAAGCTTTGCATGTTGAAATGCAGGCATCTGAGGGTGAGAGTGAGAGCTCTGAGGGCAGCAGTGATGAGGAGGAGAGAGCAGGTAGCACTGCTCCCAGTGTGCTACCTGCTCCCAGTGCTACCACTAGTAGTGGACCCAGTTCATTTGCTAGTCGAAATCAAGGTTCTGCAGGGGGCAAAGATAAAGAGAATAGGGAGGAGGAGGAGGAGGAGGAGGAGGGGCAGGGGGACGATGAAGAGAGGGAGGAGGATGAGTAGCCTCCCCCTCCACCAGAGAACACTAGGAAAAAGGATTCAAGGAAGAAATCCAAGAGGGGAAGGAAGTCTAGATAGACAGCTAGTGTGTTAGATACCCAAGGGTTGCAAACCCTTTTACATTGTAAATTTTGAAATTTTGACATAGATTTTATTTTTTGCGGCCCAAAGTGACCCAAATAAACCCTGCTTCCAAAATAAGAATACAGTGCCATGTTCTTGCGATACACAGTGGATCTCAAAACAATTTGTGAGTCATAATTCTTCGCAACACTACAAAAGCCAAAAGACCAATAATACCATGTCACATACATCGCTACACTCTTGGGGGTAATCATTCCAGAACACGTTTGCGAAATTATAGATTTCACAAACTTTTAGCGGCATTATGAGAATCCCAAAAAGTTTGCATGAGATCTTGATGCCGCTAAGGGTTTGCGAAAAACCTTATTTCATAATTTGATAGACTTTTGAGTCGATTCGCTAAGTCGTTGCAGCGATGGCTTTGTCGCAAATAGTTTTCGATGTAATTTTAATCGCAAACGGTATATAGAAGCAGTTATAATCATAAAAGTTTTGCGATTGTTTCAAGTTCGGGAGTTGTGAAGGACTTGTGATTGTACGGGTGTGAATGTTATGGTATCGCAAAGGCTTAACAGTTTGCGAGGAGTTATCGTTTGCAAATGCGGGTTTTTAGAAACTTCTTTCTTTGTTGTTTGTGATGATATCTGGATCGCAAAATAGCCCCTTGTTGTTGTAGTGTCAATTGGCTAGCACCTTGCCCATGTATGTTTATACCACCATGGTATAAACCACCTATTGTACAACTTGTGCAAAAACCAACAACCAAGCTGCCATACATGAAACTACAATATCCAACCTATGTCAAAATACTAATCCGGATGCTCACATCAAAGTGTTCAAGAAGGCCATTAAAACTAATGGTGAAATGATGGAAGCTAACATCATCAACCTGTTTGGTTTTACTTTCAAAGATAATGTCTTTGAACAGGGTGAAATTTTTGTTCAAAACCATCTAAACTACATTTTTGAAGAGTTGGAACAAGCATCTTGCAAGTGATTCAAAATTATGAAAAATGATGAGGAGGTCTATATGTAATTGCAAAACATACAACAACAAATTACCGAACATTTTGAAGTTTACTATGAACGCTTGTTGAAATTAGCTAATTGTTTACAAATCAAAACAACAAATGTTTTCCTCACACATTGTTTTTAGAATAGGTTTATTACCTTACTTGAAATTAACAACTATAGGTATGAAAATATATTTATTTTGATTGAACATAAAGAAGCTATTGTAGTATGTGAGAAAAATGGACAGGTTAATTTGAGTCATAATGTTCTATTAACTACACTAAAGTTTAATATAGTAGTGAAACATGTAATACCTATTGTTATAGCTAAATCATCATTAACATGTACCAATTGTGGTAAAATAGGTCATACATTTGAGACTTGTCATAACAGGAAAAAAGAAGTACCAATTATACCAACTACCATAGTTAAGTCTAGAGAACCTGTAGCAGAAATTAAAACCCAACTTGCTAAAACCAATTAGAATACCTATTCATTATCCCTGAATAATTATTTATAGTCCAAAGTAGAGATCTAGAGAATGACCTAGGAAGATTGAGGTACAAAACCTGTTCAAAACTAAACTTGTTAGTCTTAACCCTACAACAACACCTAAACCGCCTAAACTTGACAATGTGTTAGTCAATGTGGTAGTTGTTGTTACTACTTATAGTTAACAACTAAAACAATAGGTGTTAAAGGAAAGAAAACTAGTTAAAGCCAAAGGAGCTGAAGATCGGCAACAAGAAGAATGTCTACAAGATTCATTTATTGAAATTGTTAAACAACTACAACATGGTGGGATCAACAAACAACCTACTACCATTAATAAGGAGCCACTACGAAGTAATTGGGTTGGACCAATTGATAATTCCACTGCAATTCAACCAATTGAAAATAATTGAACCGATGATGTCAATCAACAACATGTGACAAAAAAAAAAGTTACAATAGAAAAAAGTTTGGAAGAAGATTCGAAGGACATCAATAAACAAGTTTTGGAAACCAAGCATACATTGAACTTGGGACAATTGTTGTGGGTGATACACGATATCAAATGTTGCATACTTACCTTGGTACCATCAAAATTTGCTTTTACTAGAATTAGTAGTTACTTTAGTTGCATTAATTATTAAATGGCAATTATACATATTCAAGTAGGAAAAAACTTTATAAAAGGTACTTCTAGATGGTGGTTATGGAGTCAATATGGTGGTTACGGAAAAACCAAGAGTGCAATTAGGTCTATCAAAACCAAAATCATCACCATACAACTTATGCATGGTTGATCAAAACATTGCCAAACCTTTAGGTATGATTAAATATCTTATGATAATTTTTTGGAATACCTTATGCAATAGCTTTTACAATGACATAGAATAGTGTCTTGGATTTTAACTACTTTATGTTGTTAGGCCGCCATTGGTTAAGAGGTGCTAAAGTGTTTCATGATTGGGGCAACAATATTATCATTATATAAATAATGGGTATAATCAAAACTATACCTCTTGCAAAGACACTTGGAGTACCAACTAAACATCTAGAAATGTTAACATGTTAAAATCTCCATTCCGGAATATTTGATGAGGAAGAAGATTTAATGTTTGTTACTAAACCAAAATTATTTTCATAGGGACCATATATGTTCCTACTCCAGTCAAGACAAAACAACTTGTTGTTTGAGTTCGTCAACAAGTTTGAACTTAATGGAACATGTGTCTATACCTATTGAATTGGTAAATATACTATTTGTTCTATTTGATAAACCTGTCGAATTGGCATTTGTATTACTTTTTCAAATAACTATACCTCCTAATACTTTCAAGTAGCATTTGCCAAAAACTTTTTTTCAACTTTAAGTAGGAGAAATTGAGATTGACAAGATGCATGTTTGGATAAGAATTCAAAATCTTTGCATTGTTGGTTGGACTATCACAAAAGAAGAAAACTTAATAAGATCAACTTGGGTTTTGAAAAAAACCTACAACAAGTTAAAATTAATGTTGATCTAAGACCTATTTCAATTTTCAACTAATTAAATTGTTGAAGGAGTTCAAAGACATCTATGCATGGAGTTACAAAGTCCTAAAGGGCATACCACCTAAAATAACTCATCATTGGATTGAGCTGGACACATTGATACCACCTATTCATCAAACAAAGTACATGTTGAATCTTAATTATTCGATCATTATCAAATAATTAAGATATTAGCAAATTGTTTCTTGCACGTTTTATTAAACATGTTAAAGAGGCTACTTGGCTATCACCTATAATTGTAATGTTTTTTAAATTTGGAAAATTTAAAATTTGTGTGAATTTTTAAAAAGCTTAATGCTACCCCAAAGAAAAATCCATACATGTTACCTTTTATTGATGAGGTTATTAATATTGTGGTCAGACATTAGGTTTATATATTTTTAAATGATTTTTCTAGATACCATCAGATTTCCATAGCACCAAAAGACTAGTACAAAACCACATTTATTATTCATTAAGGGGCTGTTATACGGGTTGTAATGCCTTTTGGGGTAAAAAATGGACCACCCACCCATCAAAGGGTAGTCACCAAAGCTTTCCATGAATACATTGGTTTATTCATGAAGATCTTTTTAGATGATTTTTAATGACTCATCCACCCATTTAGAAAAATTAAAAAATTTTATTCAAAAATGTAAAAAGTGTGGCATTAGTTTGAATCTAGAAAAATGTGCATTTATGGTTTGTTCTAGAACTATTATAGGATTCATAGTCTCCAAAGAAGGGAAGAAACCCATTCCTAAAAAAATAGAGGCTTTAATTAAGATGTTAGTATCCAAAACATCTTAGGAGATTCAAATGTTTTGTCACAACCCCACTTTTGGAAGAATGTGAGGATGACATTCACACTCCCAAAAATGGGGACTTGGGAGTCCTCTAGGACTCCTGAAACTTCAGAGTTTGATTACAGGGGTCAAAACACCTCGCCTTGAGGCGTTCTTCATGTCATTGGAAAACTATTGAAGTGTAGATGTTGAAGATGGCCTTGCATGAGCCATTTGGATATCTTCAGCACAAGGTATGACAAAAAGAAGGGCCAGGAGTCAAATTGGTAGTTTGACTCCTGACCATTAAAAGTCGGGAATCGATCCGACCCTGGTGTGTGTAGATAGAGTGCAACACACCGTTGGAAAGCTCTCGGCAAGAGTTATAAGTTTTCTTTAAATCTCATCCCAATCGGAGGTCTGAGCAAAGAGTTATGAACTCACAAAGTCCCCGGAATCCAAACTGAGACAATTTCGGGACTCCTCCTTGGGAGTCCCGGGACAAAAACCATTCGGATGTGGGTGCCGCAGAGTAATGCAAAGAATACTATATGGGGGAAGGTGGTGGATTCCCCCAAGTTCAGGTTGTGGTGAGTCTTGTGAGTTCAAAGTTGCCCATGGCTTGTCCTAGCACCAAAGGTGCTCCATAATGTGAACTAACCAACTTGTTAGTTAGTTTAATGCAGGTTTGAATGAGTAACTAAAGCTTGTTCCTCTTCCTAGTCCCATCCTAGAGCTTCAGCACGCCCCTCTACCCCTTTTAGTGTTAAAAGTTGGGAACGTGCCGTCAAGTCCCCACAATTTTGTTGTTTTAGAAACCAAAGCCCATCCTAGGCTTAATTTAGAACTTGGGAGCGCGTCATGTTTAATGGAATGGCATAATTTTATAGATGTTTCATCATTCTTAATTAAAAACTAAAATTCCATGTTCACATTGATACATCTCAACTAGCAGTAAGGGCAATATTGGCTCAAAACCCAATAGGTAAAATAGATCAACTTGTTATGTATTCATCAAGGTTACCCAATTTTATTAAGAAAACTATATTATTATGTAGAATGCAAATTGGTTAAAGACAAGTGTGTAATGTGTTTTGGCATGGAGGAGTTGCAAAGCATCCCAATTTTTGTGATTTATTGTTTTTATCACATTGCTTTATGCATGATGGGCCATGGTTTAAAACTTTAAGAGGTAAGAAATACATCTTATTTTGGTAGTAGATCACCATCATAATTAATGGGCAAAAGGGCAAGTTGTTGGCACTAATAAATACCAAGTTCTTGGATAATGATGTTATTTATAAGTTTGGATTGCCAAAATTTGTCCTTCATAATGGCATTGAATGGGTTGGAGAATTTATATAGTTATGCCAAACACATGGTATTAAACATCATCATATTATTAAACATCAACATATCCACAATGCAATGGGATGATGGAAAGGTTGGTGAAGATCATGAAACATGTCCTAATGTTTATGGTCACTTTTGTAGACAGTAATGTGAATGATTACGATTTGTAATTACAACTTGTGATGTTTGGGAATGTGATGTGCAAGATAGCACTAAGTACTTTCATTTTATGATTTTTACAAAAAGTTGTAGCCTAGATGGTCACAAAGATGAAGATGATGGTTGAACTACATCAGTCATTATCCAAAACTATGGTAAATGTTTAGGATACAACAAAAAAAAAGTTTATAATGTATCACACAAAGGTAAATAGCTTTAGATGTGGCAACAATAGTTGTTCAATCAAATTGAAATGACCAATTAAGAAAAAAAAATTTGAGCCAATTTAGGAAGGTCATAAAAAACTTCCTAGGTCACAATTTGGCAATAATTATTGTGAATTTTTTTTATAAAGTTGGTGTTACTTAGACATATACATCATTTATTGTTCAACTACATATATCCTTCACATTACATTTTTGTTTAAATAATACAATAAATTTATAACATGTGTGGTTAGATATTATACTGACCCTTGATCAAATTTGGTAACTTATTGCCAAATAATTAATTGAAAATTATATTTTAACTCTGGCAATTGATTTTTTAATTTTTGAAAATTTCAACATGTAATGTTTATATCTAATAATACACATATCCAATTTATGTTTAAAGGATAGTCTAATGTGTTTAAATTTTGTCACTATTAAAATCTCAAACTTAAAAGACAATGTTTCAAACTTCATAGTGCACAATTAGCATATATTTTATTTTAATATAATTATCAAAATATTCGGCACAGATAACTGATAATCCTTGTTAAATTCATCAAAATAAAAAATATTTTTATTTATGCTGAAATCATTCATGTATTACATTAATATGAATAAATGTATAACGTCCATGTTTACATATGAATATATGGAAAGCAAATATCACATGACTACACTATTACAAAAGTGGGGTGCAATTTTCTAACTTAAATCACTATGAGACTTTAAAAGTGAAATAACTTCATGGCATTTTACTAATTTCACCCTACTTTAAAGTTATTTCATTCTAATATCATTATGTAGACATCATGTTTCAATTCTAGTTAACATAATTCATTATCATACTTTACTATAGTAAATAGGTTGATTTCTATGTTTTTAAAAGTATTCTATCTATGTTACTTTATGATCTACCCTACATTATTTTAAGCTATTTTAGTCGTTCGAACTTATATTTTATGTTATTATAGGCTATTATAAATTATTGCACCCTAAACTATTATATGTTATTTTACCTTAAGGTGTCTTAATTATTTTATTATTAGCTTTTAAGTTATTTTAAATTAAATTATTCCACTAACTTTAGGTTATTTTATTTTAAATTAATATATGTTATTTCAAATTATACTTTAAATTATTCAAGGTCACTATACTTTATGTTATTATAAATTATTTAATTTTAAGTATAATAATTTAAAATAGATCGAATAAAATATAGTGACGTAAAGTGAAAATAATTTTAAATAAAAAACAATAATCTATGAAAAATAATTTTAAATACCCTAAATATAATAACCACTAATAAGTTTTGATATTATAACATAAAATGTCCAATAATAATTTATAATAAAATAATCATCAATAGTTGTAATATAACATATAATAACCAACAATAACTTATAATACAATAAACATTAATAATAAAATAATTATCAATAACCACCAATAAAATAACCACCAATGGCTTACAACGAAATAATTACAAATAACCACGAATATTCAATAATGAAATGACCACCAATAACCATTAATAGAATAATCACCAATAACCATTAATAGAATAATCACCAATAACCATTAATAGAATAATCACCAATAACCATTAATAAATACACATTAATAACCATTAATAAAAATAGCCACTAATAGCCATTAATAAAATAATCATTAATTACCATTAATAAAATAGCCACTAATAACCATTAATAGAATAGCCACAAATAACCATTAATAGAATAGCCACTAACAACCATTAATAGAATAACCACTAATAACCATTAATAAAATAGCCACTAATAACCATTAATAGAATAGCCACCAATAACCATTAATAAAATAAACATTAATAGCCATTAATAGAATAGCCACTAATAGCCATTAATAGATTAACCATCTATAACCATTAATAAAATAAACATTAATAACCATTAATAGAATAGCCACTAATATCCAATAATAAAATAACCACCAATAACCATTAATAGAATAGCCACCAATAACCATTAATAAAATAACCACCAATAGCCATTAATAGAATAACCATCAATAACCATTAATAAAATAAACGCTAATAGAATAGCCACTAATATCCAATAATAAAATAACCACCAATAACCATTAATAGAATAACTACCAATAGCCATTAATATAATAGACATTGATAACCATTAATAGAATAGACATTAATAGCCATTAATAAAATAACCACAAATAAAATAACCACCAATCGCCATTAATAAAATAAACACCAATAGCCATTAATAAAATAGTCATTAATAAAATAAACACTAATAACCATTGATAGAATAAACACCAATAACCATTAATAGAATAGACACCAATAGCCACCAATAATTATAAATGGCCATTAATAAAATAGACACCAATATAATAACTACAAATGGCCATTAATAGAATAGACACCAATAGAATAACTACAAATGACCATTAATAAAATAACCACCAATAATTATTAATGTAATAACCATTAATAAATATTAATAAACATTAATAGTCATTAATAACCGTCAATAACCCTAATAAAACAACCACAATAGCCATATATTAAGATTATTTAGGATTACCAAAAATAATCTAGGGTGAAATAATTTATATTAATAACCGTCAATAACCCTAATAAAACAACCACAATAGCCATATATTAAGATTATTTAGGATTACCAAAAATAATCTAGGGTGAAATAATTTATAATAAACAAAAATAATTTAAGGTGAAATAGCCTATAATAACCTAAAATTGCCAATAATAACATAAGGCGAAATAACCTTCAATAGCCAAAAATAACTTATAACAACTACAAGTAGCTTAAACTGAAATAATTTACAATAGCAAAAAAAAAAAAAAAAACCAAAAAAAATTACAATAATTGAAAATAACCTAAAGTGAAATAAATTAAAATAACAAAAAAAAACTTAAAATAACCAAAAATAATTACGTACAACCATAGATAGCTGTAAATAATGTAGGGTGAAATAATTTAAATTAATGAAAACTAATCATATAATAATTGAAAATTGCTTAGCATAGGTAGTACTATTATATTTTTAAAAAATAAATCCATTTATTGAAATTTTTTTTAAAAAGAATGGTCATTGAAATGTTATTGAATAATGATATCCAATTTTTTTTTTTGTTCAAATGATTTAAAACTTTCAAAAGAAAATACATGTAATATTGTACATTACGTACATTATTGAATTTAAAAAAAAATAAACTCGAATCATTTCATTTGAACAAAAATTCAATAAAATATGAAATTTCAAAGTTTATGTTTTTGTAATATTTAAAATGAAGTATTTGATAAATAGAATGTAATGTAACATAATATCATAACAAGTGAGGTGGTTTGATGGTAAGGGTGTTTGCCTCCATTCCAAAGGTCAAGGGATTAGGTGGTGTGTGTGGTCAACAATGGTTTGTTGATTGAATATTCTCCTATCGAATTTTTAGAATAAATGCATAGGTTAATTATGTGACCTACCTACTTAGGCTAGGTTGAAAATCTAGCCTGGGGTAATGACATGTGTCAATAAATCATAGGTTAACAAATCATGAAATTATCAATAATATTATATATTAAATAATTAAAATTTAATTGATTTTCATGTTAGTTAGTTAATTAACTAGCAAGTGAATGGTTTGGTATTTTGTATTTCACTTGAAAGTAACCTTGTTTCACTAAGTATTAGTGAAACAATTCATTGTCCGTAACAACTGGTCCCCGTTCACTAAGGGGTTAAACAATTTCACTAAGTAAAAATGATCAAATTCACTCAAAATCTAATGAAACCTAGAGTGAACTAAGACACATTTTGTAGTAGTGCTAGTATTACCAAAATATTGCATAGGGTGTTTGTGATGGTTTGTATAAATTTGTGGGTTATGACGAGCGAGGCAAGTTGGATGCATATGAAGGTTCCAAGCTAAGCACTTTGCAAGGTACAAAAATTGTTTTTGGGAAAGATCTTGTCATTATTTATAGGTCTACAAGCATACAAACACATGAGTTGTGGTTTGCAAGAGCACACATTTCTTTTACAATGGAGGTGTTACATGTGCAATAACATCTCCACCCCACATTAGCAAACATCATTTTTCACTAAATCTTGCAACAAGATAATGCAAATTTTGTTGTTATCTAATATTAATGGTGTAAAGGGCCACATTTCACCCTCTTTAACAACATTTTTCTATTGCATATTTGGATAGTGACCATGAGTGCTCCAAATGTACAAACATAAGTGGTCTTTGAGTGTTTGATGGGGTGGTTATGATGTTTGTGGTTGGGGATAATGAATACTAAATACTAATTTACTTTAATATAAAGGAATGATCATTTATTATTTTGGGGTGGAGATGGTCTAACAAAAAAAAAAAAAAACATAATTAGTACATGTGTTATGTTATACATGCTAATTATTTTGAACTTATTTTTTTTCTTATTTTTTTTATGAGTCCCTAGAGTCTATAATATTTTTTCTAGGGTTGTGTTCTTAGGAGGAGGCCAATCCTTATAATTTGAATATTTTGGAAGGATTAAATATGAAAAATTGGTATTTTTTTCTTAAATTTGTGTGTATGTGATGGACATAAATTTTCAAGCATTTTAGTAATTAAAAAATATATAGTGAAAGAGATGGAGTGTTTGTGAGAAACTATTTGGTGAAATCTTGATTTGAACTTTCAAGTGAATTTTCCACTGTGCAATTCAAGGCTCAAAAGAAAAAAACTTGGACTTAAAGAAGTTGAGGCTTTGACAATACAATTGAAATAGTGATCTTGTATAAACCATGAAGTGCAATGAGTCTTGAGGCAAGACTATCCAATGGGCATGATCATGAGTTGATTTTGTGGTGTTAAACAATATACCCATGTTGGTTTGTTGAATGATATGATCATTGTCCCTTGCCTATTAACATTGTTTGTCTATCACATTTTCTTTTTACAATTTAATAATCAAGAATCAAACATGGAAGTTGATTAACTTAGTACTAAGAAGGCATCCAATCTAATGCAATGTGTTTACAAGTTGAAATTCAAGTTGCACAATTTAATGGATGCAAACACAAGGTCATGTTTGAATGGAAAAAAGGGTTTAAAGATTTGAGGAGTTCCATTTTGGAGATACTTACATTCTTGTAGCAAAATATGATTCCATTTGAAAATTGTGTTGGTGTTGGTTGCTAGTGTTGAGGATTTTCATATGAGATTGTGTAGTTTGATGTTAAAACTTTTATAATTGAAATTTTAATAAAATAGACTTGTATGATGTAACTTCTTGGTTTTGATAACAAATATGGAAAAACTCAAGTCTTTACAAATTATTATAGGGATTTTATGGATTACATTAGGCATTTAATTCATGATTTGTTTTTGCAAATGGGTCCAAACTAGTTAATAGGAACCACTTGTTCATAGGACTTAGTTTTTAAATAAAATTCCTTAAAAATTTAATATTTTACAAAATATTATGCTTAAAATCACGATTTGCAAATCATTTTTTAGATTATTTTTAAAATTTTCATGGTGCAAAAAGATGTTACATTGTAAATAATGTAATATAAATTAGTGTATTCACAAAAATGTCACTTTCAAAGGATTTGAAGTTTTTTTTTTATAATGAAACAAAAATTTATATATATTATATAAATGTTTTTCTACGACACTTCATATATTTTTATCAAATGTTTTAAATTGGTTCCATAATAAATCAAGAATAATATTGTACAAGTTCATAAATCAACATCAACTTTAATAACCATTTATCACAATGGAAATTAAACAATGGTTAAGTTCCCAAGTGACTCCTTATACCCATGTTGGACCTTGATATCTTAGTGAAGTGCCATTTTATGCCTAGTGAAGTTGATTCATGTGTGTATTACAATATAATAAATCCAAAGCAATTATGGCCATTTTTTGCATGATGGGTTCATGTGGCAAATAGAAAAACCATATTTAAAAACATGGTTGAATAGATGAAACCGTTAAGCATGGGTTTTGAGGTCACTAGATGTGTAATAAACTAATTGGTCCCTTTTGGGACCTGGAGTGGAGGTAGGCCTAACGCCGTCTTTTATACACTACGTCGGTCTCTCTCTCAAGTAGAGTAGTACTGCTCTTGTACCACTAACCTAAATGTTGTCAGCTTGGGTCACTAGAGAGAGTTGACACAGACAGAACGGATGATGATATTACATTCTTCCTTTGCAATAATACCTAGTTCATTACCTATTAAGAAGAGATGAGGACTTCGAAAATTTCACATAGCATGTTGTTTCCAGCAACTACAAACACACTGAATGATTGCTAGTCACAGTATAAGACTTGGAGAAAAGAACAGTACTAATTTGGAATAGTTGGACTATTTAGAGGATCTTAACGGACTGTTGTTCTCTAGCGTTGTAGACCAAGCTGCCCAGAAAACTGAAAACTACTTAGCCTACTACATTGGGGGGGGGGGGGATAAACAAGCTAGCAGCAGCTACAAATCACTGGCATACATAAGTCTTCTTCAGCACTTGGACGCTTTTTGCAACTGATGTCCACAGAAATGTCTCTGATGGATTCAATGATACAAATGAGATGGGGGGGATTTTCACAAGAGCCGTATGAATTATATGGTACATCAAGCTTAGACTTCTTGTGCAACTCTAACTCACCTTTTTTTTTTCCCCCAAAATAAATATTGATGCTAATGAGAACTGGCATGTAGGTTGCAATAGCCTGTCATTGTGCCCTTTATTAGTACCCAAAATATTTATTAAAAAAAATTCCCCAATAACAAGGTAACATTAGCCTCAATGCCTTGATTGTTTTTATAAAAAGATTGTGGACTATGAGAAACTTTTTCAAATTCCCATTTAGCAATTAAGTAGTTTCAATGATATCCAATCAGCCAACAAGGGCACAGTGACTTGAAAGCCCTTGGGTGAACCCAAGCCAATCCATTTAAATTATTTCTAAACATTACAAATATTCCATGCTTAGACTAAATCAGGGTGTCTGAGTTCAGATTTAACATTTTTTGGCCTTAATATGGCCATTGATAGGCCTTACTCAAAAAGGTCAAGGTACCAACATGGGTGCTGGTTCACCCTAGCTTTGAAGTTGTTAAAAATGATGCCACGTGGCGCTCTGAAATTTCAGATTGCGTTTTGAGCCTTCAGGCCTACCTCCACTAAAAAAAAATGTTAGATTAAACATTGTTCACCAAAGGGAACAATGTTTGCTTTACATTGACCAAGTTCAACATGTTGATTGAGTATAGGTATCAATATGTGATTTAGTTGCCACCCCTATTGATTCAATGTATATCTTAGTTTGGAAGGTGAACATAATGAATATGAAGAAAGTGTTACATTCCATAGAACAAAGGAGTGGGAAGCTTGATGTTTGTTGTGAATCCAATACGACCTAGTATATTATATGGTGTGAACAATGTTGCTATATTTTCAAGTTGCTCATGAGTTGTGCATTTTAGAATAATGATAGGTATTTTGAAATACTTGCAAAAGGCAAACATGCTATGTGCTATATGCAAATGAAAAGAGGAAAACAATTGCTCACAACATATTGTCACATTGATTATGTAAGAAAGTTGGATGATAAAAGTCAAAAAAAAGTTCCATAAAATCTTTAAGTGGTGAACCAATTATCATATTATGTTGTGCAAAAGAGAGAAAACATGTGTGGCGACATCCAAAACTGATGTAAATTGTATGACAACAAATTTGAGTTCAAAAAAAAAAATTGTTTCGACAATAAAGCTCATGGCAAATATGGTATTGTACATATAATCCAACAAGGGTGCAAAGATAACCAAGGATGCATTAGGTTAATTTCACAAAAGAATTAAACACATTGACCTGAAAAATATTATAAGTGCATGGTGAGCTGGACCAAAAAATGACAAGAATTTAGAAATTTGAAAGTCCTTTGTATTTTTTTGGAACCTTTAAATGGTTTTTGTAGTTTGATAGGACAATGCATTGATTTGAAATGATTTTTTTCATTAAAATTTTCATTTTTGTAAAGTTCATTGATTAAAACATACTTGTAAAATTTCAAAATAAATCATGATTTTTGCAAGATGAAGTGGACTTTTGAAAAAATGTGCCTGTTTTTAGCAAACAAAAGTCCATAGATCATAAACTTCATTAGATATACATTAAAACCTTCAATCTTGATTTCATTGTTATAGTTAAAAAAACTAAAACCAATTCCTTAATTGTTTTTGAGATCCATCCTAGAACCAAATCGAAGTCCATTCATTTAGTGTTGCTAGTGTTACATACCCTCATTTTCAATTTCAAAAGTCCATAGCTCTTATAAATTTATGTATATTTCATGCTAATCAATTGCATTATGTACATTTTGAAGCTTATACATTCAAAATGACTCTCATTAGACAATTCCCATATGTACAAAAGAATGTGATCATAAGAATCACATTTAGGTTGTATAAAAGTGGATTGCATTATTCCAAAATTGGTCCACCCTACCATGCATTGACCCTTAAAAAACATTGGTAAAAAGACAATATTAGCATTATTTACATTGGCATAATCAAGTAGACAATAGACATTCATACCAAAGCTTTCACATGTTTTAAAAACTTTGTGCATGATGTTGGGACATAGGTTTGAAAATGCCTTGAGTGGGAGATGAATAAGTAGCAATCTTACATGTTGGCCAACTAAGATTCACATTGAAATTTTTGTGTTTTGCTTGAATTTGCATTTTGTTGCATTTGGCAAGTGTGCATTCAAAAGCAAACCATCAAAACAACAACCTTCCAAGCAAAACATTGTATTAGTTGGTGCCTTCTTGGAATGGTCAAAAAGTAACATTATCAAACCAAAAGATCTTTAAAAACTTCCACAAAAGTTCTACAATATTTAAACTAATCAATCATTAGTCAATTGCAAAATATGTCTAGAATGATGGCTAAATACAAAGGTTACAAGATAGGTACATTGAAATTGCATCTCTATAACAACAATTCAACAATAACATGACAATGAATACAATCATAAATAACCTTGTGAGAGCTACACACAAAATGCCAGACCATCACCTTCATGATGAATAGCAATGTCAAACTTTCGTAAGTACCCAATGACTTCATCAAACTCATTATGGTGGGTGTAGACAAAACTTTTGATAATCAATAAAATTTTGATAAACCATTAAATAAAATGCACATCCTAAGATTCTATCACATTTCCAAGAGCTATGAAAAGATTTAATCATGATTTTGGCTATATTCAAGAAACATTGGTTGGAAGACACAAAGGCAGTCATGATTATGTGGTTTTGGAAACATTATCTTGTGATACTCAATTTGTGGAGAATGGTGCATTGTTAAGAACATGAATTAACAAAGAAGAGTGCATGTGTTTGAACTTTCTCTTAAGCTAGTTGCATGAAATGATGGCAGTTCCTTTTGGAGTAAAATTGGATAATGTACCTATTGGTGGTGCCTTTGATCTTTCATTTATTTCAGTTACCATTACCAAAAGATTGCATGCCCCTGCATATCCCAATCTTTTGACTTTTGTTTGCCAATTGAATCCCATTCTTATGATGATCTTCCACCTCATTTGATCATGCTAATGAATACATACTAATACAATACATATTTCTGAAAATTATAAAAATATCTCCAAAACATATTATAGGGATTCAAGAAAATACAAGAAAAACTTTATTAAAGAAATTGATAAAGTCTGTTTGGTATATCTTATTATAGGTTGTCTTGGCTCGAAATAGATTAATTCCATATTGATGTAATTGTTGCAACACTGATTTTTGATGGAGTCTATTTTTTGGATAAATAGATTTCGAAGAAAGCATTCGTTTCAAATATGTTGTTTTTCTTTTCTTTGTGACTTAAAGGTAACATGACAATGAGTGAAATCACAAGTTGTAAGATTATAAGAGTTGTTCACAAAAGTGTTAAGACCATCATCACCTTCATTACAAATAACAATGACAAGCTACCATGAATACCCATAGACTTCATTAACTCCTAATGGTGGGTGCACATAAGTGTACAATAATGAGCCCCAAAATTTGAACAAACAATTGTTGTTGGGGCAAGGTTATTTGGCGAATACTTGGAATAGCTAAGGACTTAGACAAAATTAGTTAATTAGTGTAATTCTAAGCTAACTAGACATTTTAGGTAAGGTAACCTAGTTTTTGGACAAATTTCAAGCAAAATGAACAATTAATAAAATTTTAACTTAACTGAACATTCTAAACATGAAATGCAAACAATGCAATTTTGGACAATTAAGAGATTTGAACCCTAACATTTTGACATTTGTAAAGATATGATAAGTATATAAGAGATAGGTTTGGGGCATAGGCTAAATGTACAAAGGTAGATAATCATTAATAATTAGGTTGGAAGGGGAGACTTCACCACTTCGAAGATGAATTGAACCTTAAACCCTTTTTCAATTTTAAATGGGTTTGTATGTAGAAGGGATGTTGTTTCTAGGTGTCTCCTTGTTGAGTGGAAAATGACAAAAAGAAAGAAAAGCAAGGATCATGAAAGAGTGAAGGACAAAGCCTTGGAACAACATGTTGCTGTCAAAGAGAGGAAAGGAGGCATGATGGTGATGAGCAAGAGGGGACAACAAAGACAAGTAAAGAGGAAAGGGGGATATAGGAGGAAACCCCTATAGAGGAAGGGTGTCATTTGTTTTTCTTTGTACTAAGATAATTTGTAACTAAAACATTGGGGAAGGAGGTTGTGGGAATGCTATGAACAGTAGGAAGGAGTCATTGTATGTTTGTTTTAAGATTGATCATGTTTTAGTTACCCTTGATGGGAGCCAGGAAAGTAGATAGTAAAAACTACATATTAAAAGTAGATAGGAGAATGAGGTTGTAGGGCAGACAAGGTGTGGAATTGGTAGTGACTTTGTCGTATTTTCATAAGCAATGGGAAGATTTGAGGAGTCGTGATGTGGGCTAGCACTCAAAAGACCATAACTAATAAAAGACAAGGTACATGGGGCAAAGAGCACTCGAGATGAGAACATTTGGAACGAATCAGGATATTAGTGTTGACAAGCATAAACAAATTATGAATTCTACAAGAGAGAGCTGGCAATATCCCTGTACATTCTATTTGTGGTGATGGGCACAACCTCCTATATGTCCATGGTTTCTGTCTTCTCCATTAAAGCAAAAAAGAGCATTTTTCTGCAATGTTGTCTATTTGTCAATGGATGAATCTAAGCAAAAGCATGGAAAAGAAATCAATCAATCAATCAATCATCATATGACATATGAGGTGCAGCTTCACACCCACCATCAAAAGGGTCAGTGACACCGCAGCAATGCCAATACTGCACTATCTCACCACCACCAACAGTAGTCAATGTACCCCCTGTGTACACGCTTTCAAACTTTCTCTTTGTTTCCCCTGGCACACAAACAAAACACAACATTGCCACTTCACTCAACCAACCACAGTGAGATGTTGATGCTTCTTCAACCCACCTATTCACTACAAGGTTTTCCACATTGAGAGCAACATCTCTCTGGTGGTGCAAATCTAAGAACATCTAAGAGAACCTACATTGGAGAAACAAAGTTACCAAAGGCGAATGGATATCCAAGCCTAGGTTCATACTGTTGGATTACAGCAGATGTAGTTTGTGCAATGAGGGCAGCAGCACCTCGCTGACAAGAAAAAGAACATGAGGAAACAAATTGTCCACAAGAGCGGATCCAGGAGTCACTTCAACAACAGCAATTGTGTCTTCTTACACAAGTGTATTTTCAGGGAGTTTCAAGATGAACAACATGGAAAGGGCAAGTGGCAAACATTTGATCACTCTTGAACACAGGTGGCTAGAATTTTTTTGGTTCATCACTCTTGAGCTTCTTCTACAGATTTAGGTTCTGATGGAAGAAGCTCATGATGATGACAGAGATGGATTGACATTCTTCATGCATTGAATGACATCTTGGTGACTACAGGAGATAAGCAGAAAAACATAAAAAAAGAAAGAATCCATGGAAGAAGCTTGAGAAGAAAGAAGAATTTCCAAATCTTGAAAGTGTCGAGATGATGGTAGAGATGGATTGGCATTCTTCATGCATTGTGTGACATCTCAGTGACTACAGGAGATAAGCAGAAAAAAAGAAAAAATTCATGGAAGAAGCTTGAGGAGAAAGGAGAATTTCCAAGTCCCAAAGTGTGTAGATAATGGTGGACATGGATTGCCATTCTTGATGCATTGAGTGACATCTCAGTGACTGTAAGGAGATAAGCCAGAAACAGAAAAAAAGGAAAGGATCCATGGAAGATGCTCGAGGAGAAAGAAAGAATTTTCCAAACCCACCCCCAAAGTGTGCAGTGTGGTAGCGACAAGCTTGTGGATGATTGTGAATTGGTTGAAAGAGCTTCTTGCAATTGCAGCATGTGCGCAACTCTTGAATCTGCTCTCCTTCCTCTTCCTTGCATTTTTTGTCTTTACTACTAGCTTGTCCTCTAATCACTGCCCCAAACACGCAACAAAAGTCACATCACAGTCAAGAGAAATTGGCAAGAGAGTAAGTTGCACAAAAGTTGAGAGAATGCACTGAGAATCAATCAAGACTCTTCTTCTATCAATACTGCCCGCAAATACTGAAACGGATTTCCAACAAATTGCTAACAACGAAAGCCCTAAAAAAAGGGCTTTGCAACAATCTGCCAATTTTTTTTTTCTTTCCAACTCTTCTCAGACTACCAATCCCTTCTGAAAGAGAATAATTTTTTTGGTTGAAATCGCAATAGAGGAGAAGTTCACCATGTCTGTTGCCAGTGCAGATGCTCGTTGGTGGTGGTGGTGCTTTTGTGATACCCAACAGTTCGTTGGAATTTGGTATGGTGCACAGTTTCGTGCTGGAGAATGAGGAGCTTGAAAAAGCAGCACAAGTGCTGGCCCACATCTTCAGTTGCCCACTTTCTTTTTCTTCCAGCAAATCTGTCTCTCTCTATCCAGACGCTGGTCTTCGGCAAGATTTAGGTAACTCAAAGCTGCTGCTGCATCTTCTCTTTGGAATTTCCCTCATCCATGTTGGCACATTCCTGAAACTCTTACCGCAGATTGAGAATTCCTTGTCCCCACATGAAAAGTTCAGAAGGGATGCATTTAGGGTTTGGGTTTCTAGGGTTTTCCTTTCGTCCCTCTCGTTGTTTCTTCTTCTTCCCTATAAAAACCAAGAAGTAAGATATGGAGAATTGGCGGCGTGCATGTTTCTTCTGCTCCTTCCTTAACTAGCTCTCGATCCCATTTCCTCTTTACTCATGCTTCGATGTTTTTTCCTCGCTTCATTTCTTCGCATGCTTCGCTTTCTGTGAGAGCTCTGTTCTTTCTGTTGTAACCCGTTCCTTCTGTTGTAACCTGTTTTGTTCTGGGTGCAAGTGGAGAGAGACTTGAAGGAGCTTTGGATCTCCCTTAGGTCCATTTTCCCAGTGTCAAACCAATGCCAGTTGCAATCTATGAGCTGGTGGTGGTTGATCCTGTCTTCAAGCACAGTAGCAAAATCTCCTTCCCAGAGATTGCAGACTACATGCTGCTTGCTGTACTGCAAAGAAAGCTTTTTGCAGTTTTTGCAAACAGAGTTCATATTATGTTTTCACAAGTAAATGTTTCCATTGTTTCTCTAAAATCCAGTAAATGATCATCTCAATTGATTCTACTACAGAATGTTTATTTTTCTAGATTGTTGAGATTCTGTTGTTACCCATCAATCTCTTGTGATCCTTGAGCATGCTTCTCTAGGTTGTGATTCTGTTAGTACCCATGTTCCCATCCATCTGTTCTGACCCTTGAACATGATGCTTCTCTGGATTGTTGTGCTTCTGTTGTTACCCATCTGTTGTTGTGGTCCTTGAAAGAGGAGTCTTTTCTCCCTCCCCCCCCCCGCATCTTACTACTGAGAATCAGGTGCTGAAAAATGTATGATGCAACTGTCTTTTCAAAGAGAAAATATCAGGATGCGTATAGGGATTTATAAGGTGGGTGAATTAGTTAGCATTCTCTTATGGGTGCCGACTCCAGACCCTGCCTTACATTCTTCAGTGATTAGCTCTTAACAATGCCAATCACAAGAAATATCAGGGACTTGTGATGATTAGGATGATTTATGTGCCTGTCTCAGTAGAAGAATGTGACATTTGGTGTTGTTGTTTTGGGGCTTGAGTTGGGAGTGAAGGATCGGTGGTGGTGGTCTGTACTACCATCATCGTCCAGATTTTGCGTCCCATCATGAGGCTCCAAACATTGAGAAGCTCTCTGTAAAGAAAGACCTTGCATCATACCCTAGAGAAAGGTGGAAGATGTTCATTTCCATCTTGCCAAGGGGATTTCCCTTGCAAACAGTCATCGTGTTGGCTAGCACATAAAGTAGGACATCTTTGAAGCGCTTGGAAGATTAGGCCAAGAGAAAACTAACATCCAACCAGAGTGTCTTCTTCTACTCTGGTCGAATGGAACTCTGAACAACACGCTGTCTTCGTCCACTCCACTATAAATGATGAGCTTGGAGAGGAATAAAGGTACAAATGACACTCCCTGTCTGGAGTTTTTGTCTCTGTGACTGAAAACATCATACCACCAGTTGTCTGGGTCCCTTCATCTTCTTCACCTGGTATCAGTTGAGCTTCTTTGGAAACTCGTGTACATCCCTTCAAGCAGCTCATTCCTTGGTTGGCCCTGCAAGGCGACTGAAGGATTAGAGTCCTAGGATGAGCAACATCTTTGAAGTTTCAATATCAGTTCTGATTGAGAAGTTATAAATCTCACAAAACCATGCTTTGCATCAGCACCAGTAACAGCCCAACAAATTGGAAACGAAAGATGAAAATCCATCCCATCAGATGAATTGATGCAAGGCTCACGAAGGTTGGTCTAAATAAAAACTTCATAACTTTGAAATTGACACAAGAGCTGCATTTGCTGGAAGGATTAGCACTTCTGCAACTTCAAAGAGCTTCCTCAAGTACCTTATTACTACATGAACCTTGTTTGCAAGGGTTCAAGATCTAATTGACTGCCTGAAGATCTATAGTGAAAAAACAACACTTGAGAGGGTCAAATTCCGCTATTAGGTGCTGAGACAGGACATAATTATTCCAGTACGATTTGACAGCTCTGGTTCAACCACAGAAGGGGTTCTGAGTTGGCAGCCATTGTTTCCATCTGGTCAGAACTGTGCTTTTCAGTTGAGATGGGGTGACAATCATGTGCTTGTCTTCACTGTATCTGATTGGAAGAACTCCTTATCATTTGCAAGAGTGAGAAGAATGATCTCCAGATTGATTCTGTTTTCCTTGACCAGTTGTGAACACTTGCTCACTTTTGCCTGAGTGCTTTTCTTGACTATTGCTGCCTTGATAAAGAGTCCAAGATTATGGTGGTACATCCAACCACAGAGGAGCATCAGATTACATTATGCAATGCAAGAAACTGATGAATTGCAGTACTTGAACCAACACAGGTGCCCCCAGGTAGAGGCCTGGACCTTGTTGAGTACAGGGTTGCTGAGATTACCAAGTGTTGCAACAGTGTGAAGACAGGAAACAGTCATGCCACCACCTGATAAAAATCAGTGCACCACATCCGAGAAAATTGATGTAGAACTGATCCCTAACCCTCAGAAAAACTCCCAACATTCAGGTTGATGAATCATGAGTGTGAAGTAGAGGCAGTTCGGACAAAACATCACAACCTGACCACCATGGAGAGACAAAACCTTCAGAGGAGCCATAATCTATCATACTTCAGCCAACACAAATTGATATATTCAAACACATAGATGACAAAGGAAAGGACTGAGATGAAAAGATAAGTTCACACCCGACCTCTTAGTCATGTCCTATTTGTGTGTTGCCACAGCAAGGGAAATGCAGAGTAGCAGCTCTCTCCTGGGTGAACCTCCTCACTTTCCAGCCATGCTGGGCAGAATCTTCTGCAAAAGAGTGAAGTTCTCTCCAGCTTTTGTCCCATCCAAAGAGCCCTCAAAGAGTTCCTTTTCCAGTGAAGCATGTGCATCTGCAAACGCCTGTTTTCAACATAAAATGCATTGCAGATTTTTTACACCTTGTCTACAACAGAAAAAATTTAATAAAGCATGACTGACATTTGAGTGACAAGTCTATGGAACAATAGCTCATTTGTTTGAGAAATGGAGTAGAGAGAGCAATGCAGGCTTGTGCACCTTCACAATCTGCTGGATCTGGAAGCAAGTGCTGCCCACATTGTTCTCAAAATCAACCGGGTCCTCTATGCAAAGTGGATCAATGCTGCAAAATTTCATACCCAATTGGATCAAATCTACCCTTCTTACAGCAGAGCAGCATAGAACTCAGAATCTTTGTAAAGAGTGACTCTGCTAGATTGCATGCATGAACCTCAAAGAAGAATCACACCCATTGGAAGTCTCATTGAAAAGTACCTGAGGCCACAGTCACAACTCACATATATTCCTCCAGCCCAAATGTGAACACACATATGTTGAGGATCAAATACACACCTTCCACATCACAGCGGCATCAGTAATGAACTTCAAGCTCAACTTCATAGTTTTACTGGTTACATAGACAATCAAGATTCTTCTGTGCTTGTAATGTAAAGATGATGTAAGTGCATAATGTAAAGGAATTCCCAGCGACAGTTAGAGAGTGGTACCCAAAAAGTTGCAGAAAGTCCAGAAACAAGCTCCCGAGACTCTGCACAAACAAAAATGATGACTGAGGTATACATCCCACAGAATAAAACACAACAGTTTTTCAAATGCAGCAATGCCTTTTTGGACAATGTTACACAAACAGATATTCTGCACTCAAAAACAATACATTGATGCCAAGCATTGCATATACCTGGCTGGAAGGAGGCCATCCAAGATGCTGCTGGTGTTGAAGGAATCGAGTAATAGAATGTGCAATTTTGCCACAGCGCGATGGAAAGAAAGACACTCTGATTTTCTTCTTCAGCAAGACTTACAGATTGCATCTGACATGTATGTAAGTCAGTCTACTTGATGCATTGTTAAGATTCAAATCATTTTCCTGCTTGTGCAAACACCCAGATGAAAGCTCATTTCTCTTGCAAAAATTTGCTGTCATCTAGGAACAAGGAAAATCTAGTCACCTGGCAGTAGGTATGATCAAGGCTTCGATCAGCAAGGAACTGCTTCAGCAAAAGCGCCAATAGTGTGATAGGTGGAAACTGACCCATCAGCTCCCGAACCTGTCCAAACCGTCTCATCACCAATGCATGTTCAGGACTATAGAACACTGAAAGCAAGCTTCACCCTGTGTTAGTATAACCCCCTGAAAGGAAAAAAAGGCAGGACTGGAATATCTGCATAGGAGAAGCTGTGAAAATGCATACCAATTCAGCAGTGCGAAGGCCGGCGTTGGCTGGAGCTTCGAAGCTGATATGAAGTCGCACAGACTGACGATCTGATTCATTCCCCATGGAACCTTCACTTGACTAACTACTTCTTCTTCTGCCCCATCACAGGTCATTAACACCTCTGCACCTTAAATCAAGTTTGCTGCTACTGGTGAGGAGGATGCTTTCCCCCTGTCCTTCTCACCCAGAACCTTGGCTTGTTTGCTGTCCCCAAGCTCACATTGATGTGGTAGAATGTTTGCTGTCAGCCTTATAATGGGTACCTGCCACCATAAACTTCCTCAAGAAATCAATTTGTGAACAATACTAGACTTTGTGTTTTAGGGTTGCATGAAATCCATTCAAGATTGGGTGCATGATGCTGCATGAAACACAGATTGCTCAATCTCCCATTGCTGTAGTACACAAATCTGATCAAATTGGGTGTTCTATGCTGCAAGATAAAAATTCAAGCATATAGCCAAGGTTTTAAAGACTTAAAAGCAAACAAGTCTCCTTGATGCCATCAATAAGGCCTTCCAAGATTCCAGCTTGCTTGATTGGCTCACCAGCCTGCAAGCATCCAATGAGAAAGAGGAATAGCCTATAATAACCAAAGATCAATTAGTTAAAATTAACTTGCCTATGGTAGTTTAAAAATAGTTAATTGTTAGGCTACATTAGTTTAAGAATAGTTTATAGTAACTTACAAATAGGTTACGAAAATAATGTGACAAATCACTTTTCTTATTTAAATAATGGTTCAATCATTAAAGACTTGTTTCTTCAACATGAAGGTGGAAGAAACTGAGAAAAAATGAAAGGTTCAAACTTTCACATTTGCATCTTAAGTTCATGAGTTAAGTGACTGAGGTTCTTAGGTGTTTAACTTAGGTTAGATTTTTTAATGTTTAATTTAGGTTTAAAGGTTTTTAACTTATGTTTTTAACCTAGCCTAATTATGAATTAGGAGGTTAGTTTAATGAATTAACCATTAATAAAATTGATTAAGTATTAATGAATTCAACTAATTATTAATTAATTCATTTATCTATAACAATTGGTTTTCATTCATTTATGGATTGACCATTTTTTCCATGGTAAATTTGTTAAAGTCCACTCAAAGTAGGTACATACACCTACCTACCTATGTTTTTAAATGTACATACCTACTTATGTAAACTACAAGTAGGTATGTAGATAAATAATAGGTAGGTAAAAAAAAAATAAATAAATAAATAAATAGGTAAGTAGGTAAATGGTAGGACATAAGACATAGGTAGGTCAATGGTAGGTAGGTAGGTAGAACATAGGTAAGTAGATGGTAGGTATATATTAGGTAAGTAGGTAGTTTAGTAGGCATAACAAGTAGGTTAGTTACCCAAATTAATATGGCCAAATTGATTAATTATGGCCAATTTGACTAAGCCATGGGCATATTGATGGACCATTTTAAAAGATTGTCCTTTTTGATTAGATGTACAGTTTAACACTTAATCAAAGTGGTCACTTTAGTAAAAAGAACCAACCAAAAAAACCATGTGTTTTTTATGCCCCATGCTTTTAATCAAAATGAACATCATTTTGGTCAAGGTGGACACTTTAGTTAAGTTGAACCTTTTGAAAAACCATGATTTTTTGTTGTGTGAGCAAAAACCTTAAACACATGTGCTACAACTTGAACTATTGTGTAGATCAAACAAACATTAGTTTTGTCCTTAGCATCAGGAATTTTCAATATTTGAATCCTTAAATGGTGTTAGGCTTTGAATAAATGTTCCTAGGGTAGAACCACCTTCATACATAAAATTGAATGAAAAATTGAATGAACAAATTTAACAAAACATATTTCAAGTTTTTTGACCTAGATCATAACATGAAATGTGGGTGTTGGTGGTTTGCAAAAGGAGGACAACTTCTTGGTTGCTAGGAGTTCAACTCTCTCTCACTCAAGTTCTATATCAACTTACTTGAATGTTTTGTTGGATCCATTGTCCAAAATTTATTCATACAAGTATCTAATGAAGTATTTTTTAGACTTAGTTAGGACTTTATACACGTAGTGATTAACTATTAAAATTATATCAAGTTTCTTGTAGTTCCTATAGATAGTTTCTTAGACTTTAAGCTTCTTGTAGTTCCTATAGACAGAATCTTAGACTTTAAGCTTGCATACAACTCTTGATCTTCATAAAGAACTTTATCAAGTTTCCTAAAGTTCCTGCAAAATGTTTTTTAACTCTAGGATTGCAGATAATTATTGATATTCATGAAGGATTTTATCAAGTTTCTTGAAGTTTTTGCAAAATGGTTTTTGGATTTTTGAGACAAAATATTTTTTTCACAAAGGATTCCATTGAAATTCTTGTTGTTCCTAAATTTTATGACTACTTATAACCACAAGACTTTTGTACATGAATTGTATATAATGGCACCAAGACAATTAGGAAAATTGAAGGATTATATGAGTTCCATATATGTAAGAAAGCTAGGACTTAAATAAATTTACTTCTTCAAAAATGCAAACTAACAAGTAGGACTTTAAAAACAACCATGGATAGTTAAAGGTCCATATTAAGACTTGTAATGTACTTCACATATAGGAATCTACCATAGGCATGAACTTGAACAAGTTTTTTGATCATGAATGGGTAATGGATAAGAAGTTGCAAGAAGACAGACTTTCATATAAGACTTCATCAAGTTTTTTGAAAATAGACTCTTCATTATTCTCATTCTAAAAGGTTGAAGGAAGATAGACTTCAAAATTGAACTTGGGCAAAAAAACAAAATCTTACCAAATTTTGACATTATACTTTTGTTGTTCCATTTCAAGTTTTTTGAAAAAGTAGACCTATTGGTTGAACTTTTTGGAGTTACATGGTTGTGAATGCCCCAAACATCACACCATTTAATAAAAAATGGCATGTTGCAATAAAAAATGAAGTAAGTAGAATTTGATTTTGTGTGCTCCAAAATGCACCATATTTGATGTGAATGCCCACACTTAACTAAAATGTGATTGTCACATGCATATTAGAGATTGCAAATTGGACATGCATTCAACAAAATTGAGTTGTTTTAGGTAGTATAGGATTAGACAAAATGGGAATTGGATACAAGCTAAGACCACCTCCCAACTTCATTTTTCTCACATGTTTTGCCACTTTCACAATTTTTGCTTTTACCAATAGTAACCTCTTGGATTTAGCTTCAATTTCAAGATCATGTTTTTAAAATTTTTATTCATTTGTCTTACACTTAGTTTTAATAGTAAATAAAGATTGAAAGGCACATCTCTTAGTCCTTTCATCTATACCTTCAACAAACTCAACTTTAAACACTTGGTTCCATTGATAAACAATTTGCTTCTTCAACTCACTAACGTTAACATCTTGTTCTTCCATAACTTCAAGCTTTCCATTTGTGGGTGACTCTCTTGCTTGCCGCAAGAAACAAACAAAACATTAAAAAAAATTCTTAGCAACTATTCTAGCCACTTTAGTCTTTTCATGACTTTTTTTAGCATTGTGTAGTGCTCGATCATGTAAATACTTTTATTAAAAAGGAAAAAACCAATTCCTCCAAACTTATTTTTTTACACTTTCTTTTTCAACACATCTAACTTCATTTTCAACAAATCACACAGACCTTGTTTGTAAGACACAAAACCCTCAATCCTCTCCATGTCCTCTATCGCCTACCTAGGAGGTTGCATAGCCCTCCCCATGGAGACTTTGTTTCTCATCACTCTTAGTTTGGAACTAGGTTTTGACTTCAAATCAACAAAGGATGTTGGAGATCTAGACAAGCTTCTTGTAGATGTTGGTTTGGTAAACATTGAAGGTGTAGACTTTTGAGCTTTTGGTGGTCAATTAGGGTTAAAAATTCTTGCTATTAGTAAACCTCTTTTTCTTTCTTAACATGTGATTTTTCTTTGACAATTCTAATCAAGCCTTTAAAGGCATGGACGTGGGTAACATAAGTAGCCAAGTTCACATGAATGCCTTTTGACTCAACAACTATGGCCCTTGCAAACATAAGATATAATAACTTGTTTTCAACTTGGGCTCGCCTATAATTTTGGAAAAGAATTTTTCTATTTTGAACTTTGACACAACATCAAGCTTTTCATCATACTTCCACCCATTTTTCTCGGTCTTTTAGCTGAAAAAGCTATTGATTTCTTCAACAACCACATCCTTGTTGTTTAGTTTTGTAACATCAACACCCTCACTCACAAGCCTTTTGTTTGTTGCAAACCAAGTTTGTCCATCATAAGAAAGAAATTAAAGTTCTAGAAGCAAATTGCAGACAATTTGTGCAACATATTCCACAATGGAAAAATAAATCTAAAAGAAAATTTCAACTTTCAAAATTTTTGCGAAGTGGCATTGCAAACTAATAGAGGAGCCATGGCTTACCAAAATTGTTCAATCAGGAGCTAACAAACGTGAAAACGATCTATGCCAAGGAATTTAAACAAGGTGCAATAAATGCTCAAGGCAACATATGTTCAAGGTGTTGCGACAACAAATGTTAGGTGGGAGCTAGAAAATGCATAAGCATGGACCTCAAATGGCATCCTTGGGAGGGAAAAGAAAAAGTGTGTGTGCACAAGAGAGAGGAGAAGGAGCACCAAACCCTAGTCAAAACTTGAAAATCGCACATTTTTTTTGTTTAAACCAACCAATATGAATCCAAGAAAAAATGAAAAAAAAGACTATGGCGCCTGGCCTAAAGTCCTAAATTGTTTGGTTCTATGGGTTTTGGGGGGTAACCCCAATCATGAATGTACCCAAAGGCTAGGGTAAGTAGGTTAAACTAAGGTAGTTAGGTAGGTAGGTGAAATAGTTTACATAGGTCAAGTTAGGCGAGTTAAACTACTACCTAATTACTTGCATTTTTTGACTTACCTAGACCTATTACCTACCTACCCACCTATTAAAAATTATTTCTTAATAATAATCCAGAAAATAATTCTAATCTAGGTATAAATTTGAATATTTAAAGGGTCCAATGTTTGCTTATCATATGGGTCCAAGTGACATTTAATGAACCAATGTCTTTACTTTGCATTTAGGATTATTGTCCTTCTTGGATCCTTTTGCCAAAAAAACATGTTTTCATAAACAAGAATTTTTAAATGAAATATTTTGAAATTATTTATTTATTTCATTTACAAGTGCCCCAATATGTCATATGTTTTCTTATAGTCAATTTTGAATAAATAGTTTTTTTTGAAAGTGTACAAATTTTGTTAGATTTTGTGTTTTTGTTTTGAAAATTTGTCACAATTTCAAACCATACCAAAACATGTTAAAATTTTCAAATTTAGTTTCTTATATTATAAGTTACAACTTTTTAAAAAAAAACAACATATACATCGCGTCACATTTACATGTTGTAGAAGACTCATGAATTAAAAAAATACCTTAAATTTTGATAAACAAAAAGTTTTGAGTGTTTTTTAGATGTTTCTAATAGTACCATATTATTACAAAAATTTAGGATGAAATAAATTGTATTATGAAAATTAAGGAGCCCTTTGTGAAAGTAGTGTTATTGAATGAAATTGTTAAACACCTTTTCTTCAAATTAAATTTTGATATTGGAAAATTTTATGATTCATTTTAGATTTTTCAATATCCATATTATTAAATAAACACAACTTTCCAAGATTCACATGCCATTAAAGTGGCACCACATAAACAAATGTAACAAAAATTGGAAAAAAATTAATGTTTTGACATTAATTTTTGTTCATTTGATTTCATCTACATGGATGTTCTAGTCATTCATTATATGACACCTCAAAATTATATATGACTTGTCTTTTAATGACTGTAAGATGAAAAGTGCCATGTCGAACATTCAATGACTATTTGTCCTTTGTTAATCTCTAGAAGAAAAACATGTATTTTTTATTAATTTCTATGACAAAATTTTAGTCACAAATGACATTTGCAATTAAACTCCCTTTAATCACCTTGTATAAGTCGCATTTGACATTAATCATAAACGACATGAAGTATTGGATGAAAGAAAAATTCAAAAAATACAAGTTCATTTTTTGATTCTATTGTATATGTATTGTCACATGCGATCAAATGCAACTATTTTGGTCGCTATTGAAAGCAAATGATAAGTTGCCATGTGTTTTAATATGTAATTATTTAAAATATAAATATTAGTATTATTTTGAAATAATATGGGACATTCAATTCAAATGCTTGGATGATTTTATATTATGACATGTGGTCCAATGTAAATATGCCACACGACATTTTAAATGAATTTAATATAAACTATTAATATTACGTTCTTAGATACATAAATAAGTGCCCACAAACTTAAGTTACATGCCTACTTACATGTTTAGGTAAAGAGGTAGGTAGGTAGATTTTATTTTCTTAGGTTAAATACCTACTCATATAGGTAGGTACATAGGTCAACCTAGGTGGGTAAGTCACACTAAATATTTACTTAGTTAGGTAGATAAGTAGGTTGGGGAGGTAGGTAGTTTAGAATTGTGCATGATTTTTCTTTTTGTTTTCAGTTAAACGTTTTGATTGATTCATCCCATGTGCACAAATTTTATTACAAGAAATCATGATTTTTCAAAAGGTTCAACTTGACTAAAATGTCCACATTCACCAAAAGGATTTCGACTAAAGAGATGGAATTATAGGCATAACATTAATTATTTAAATGAAATTATGATTATTATAGAAACTATAACATATATATTATAGATTATAAATTAAGTTCAAGTGTAAATTAATTATGCAATTATTGTAATTCTAACTTACAAATTAATTAAATAATTAGAATGGTTTTACAATGATTTTATGTTATTAGAGAATAATAATTATTAATATAAAATTTTATGTTTTAAATTAAGATTTTATTATAAATAAGTAAACAATGATTAATAAATACAATAATTTAGATTATACTAATTGCATCAAGTTTGCTTATTATTTTTAAATTATTATAAAATTTGAAAATAAAATTGTTAATTATAGGCCATGATTCCTCAAGTATCCAAATAACTAACTAATATTTAATAATTAATTTATGGATATTCTACAACCAGATAAATTAATATAATAACGGAAATATTTAGTAATTAATATTGTTTAACTATCAATTATAAATATTACGTAATAATTATTAGATATATAATAATATAATAAAAATAGCTAAAGTTAAATAGTTTATTATAGTTGTTCCCATTTTTTTTTCATTTTTATAGTTAATAATAAATAAAAATAGAAATATTTAACAATAACAATGACCATATTTGAATTATTTTTGTAGCTACTTGGTGGCCAAGGTTAACTATTTTATTTTTATAATTTGCATTATATTTTCACTCATTATACCTTTTGATGAACTATTAGAATAAACATTTTATACTTTTAATAATTATATTTTCCTTTGAAAGTAATTTCTGCATTTATATAATAATTTTTAAAATTTCCTTTCTAACTATTACAATTATTATTGTAAAAGAATAAAATAGAAAATAAAAATTATATCTGGTAATTTATTATAATTATTCCTTTATTAATAATTTGAAAAATAAAACCTGAAAATTGTATATTAATTTTCTATTAATTATTATAATGTAGTAATACCTCATAATTGATTATTTGTAATCATAATACTAGTTTAATTATTTTATTTTTATAATATATGTTGTTATGTAACTTCATATAGTTATTATAAATTACTATAATTATTTTTGATTTTTTCAATAAATTTCCTTGAAAGAAATTGAATAATAATACAATAGTTTATTAAATTTATTTAGTAAATAGTTCAATGTTAAAAAACATAAATATTAAAATGTGATAACATTAATTCTAGAATTATTAATTAACTTAGGTTAATCATTTTGTCAATTTTAATAGCACTGGTAAATTATAAAATAATAATAATAATAATAGTAGATATAAATTTTTTATTTTAGTAATTATATATATTTTCCTATCATATTAATAGCAACTCATCATATGTAATAAAATAATATGATTGAAAAGTTGTATTGAAATATATAATTAATTTATTAATTATATTTAATAATATAATATAATATAATATAATATAAATAATTCAAATGTTAGTTGTAATAATTTTAAGAGGTATGATGAAATAACGTGAATAAACTTGTAATATGGAAAAATTTAGTTGGTAAATAATTTAATGTAAAATCAAATATAGATATAGTGTAACCATAATATGCCATTTATGCTTATAATAATACTTGAATACATATGTAGTATAGTCGTTCATATACATTCAAAATATATGTTTGCAAATTTTAATATACCCAATTATATTCTTAAAAATATGTAGAATACACCTTTGTGTTGGTCACATTTGCAACGAATGGGACATGAGTTGTTTTTCTTGGATGAAACCAAATAGGCACAAACTAATTGGAATGTAGTTACAAATATGACCAACATAAGAAATAGTTGCAAAAATAATCCAAAGGCAATTAGTTGCAAGTAACTAATAGTCGCATGTACTCGCAAATAAAGTGGTTATAATTAGGCCTATTGTTATTAGTGGATTGTTTGTTACAATTAAAGGCCTTTAGTCATATAATGTTTGGCATGATTACAAAATCAATCATATATGGAATCATAGATTAAAATTTTTCTTCTAATGTATGTAATATTTTGGAAGCATATCCAATTCCCAATGATTCAATATAATGTATGGAGTTGTAGAATGATGATTCATGTTTGCATCAACACATAGCCTCCCAAATATAGAGGACAAAGACTTGGACCACTTTCAAAACTTGAACCAAGTAATTCCATTGCTATAGTAGGTCAAAGACAGTGGTTACACACCTAAAACCCTCACAATGCATAATAACAACTTTGGGACACACACACAAAATAAAATAAGGAGACATCACTTGCTTCATCCTTCAATTGCAAGTCCATGTTTATCTTCAAATCTATCACCCAACAATAAGGTCTCTAACAACACTTTCTTGAGTCTAACATCACTTTCCAACATAACTTTGTGGGTACAAAACAATGGAAGTGCATGAAATTTCACCTTAAACCTTAAACTCCTATCCATGGTCTAGATTTAAACTTACCAAATCTAATTGTCACAATGTGCTTTTATCGATGGATGATTGAATTGTCATTTATCAAGTTGTCATTTGCATCACAACTATTTAAACCTTCATTAATGGTTCAAAATTTGCCTTACCAAATCCAACCACCAAGATGTGCTTTTAGAGTTGGATGATTTAGATGTGATTTTATTGGGGCCAATACACCTAGATGCACATTAAAGTTACTTATTAATGTCATAAGTTGTTGGCCAAACTTGTGTGTGCAATGCAATAGTTTCATGCATGGAATATGAAGATGCAATATCGACAAAATGTTATATGTGTTACAATACCCACGAAATACCATGCAATTTTTTAAAAACAATTCCATCTTTTGGAATTATGATATTTATGTTATACTTGAGAATATTTCTCATTCAAAATTGTATATACATTCATTTTGAAATTGTTGTTTGTACTGTTTTACACCTAAAAACTATGGAAACTACCAATGGAGAATATTTTGCAACCACTTAAAAAAACCAAGATCTTGCATACTTGAAGTTTTTGCACATTTTTTTGAGTTCAAATTGAAGCTTCTATGCAACTAGCTAAGTTTTGATTTGTAGTTTGAATTTGAATTTTTTCCCAACTCCTTCGCTATGTATTTTGTATGATTTGGTTAAATACAAATATTTACATGTTTTGTAGCACCTTATGCATGTTTTTTGGTTGTTGGTTTTCTATTTCAAGTTGATTGGTTTTTTGGTTGTAGTTTGCTTGCTGATTTTCTGTTTCAAATTGATATGCACCTTGCTTATTGATTGTATACTTGAATTAATGTGGGAATGCATGAAAGGAAAGCTTTAATGGGTGTTATTTGTGCAAATTTGAAATGGGTTACAATGAGTCCTACTTGAAAGAATTAGGGTTCAACCCATCAATTTTGAGCACAAAAAATGGATTGCAAAAAACATTATTACCACATTTTGTACACAATGTTTGAAATGATGACCAATGTACATACATAATCTCTATAGAAAACATTGTCAAGTTTTTGTATGTCATGTAAAAACCATGTAACCAATATATATACCCCAATTGAAAATAATTTGTGTTGCAAATATATGTTATCTTGAATTTTTCTTGGATGGAATATTTGTTTTTACATCTATCGCAAGTCGCCACTTGTACATAGGAAAAATGTAAAATAGTTATCAATTGTTTGCTTCTAATAGGATGTTCATGTATAGCCAAATAAAAGACTTAGGCAAATGAAAAAAAAATGCTAACTTGCAATTGTTGAAATTCAAATACATAATTCTTTTGCATGTTTTTATGTGTGTTATTATGTTAGATTTGGTAATGCCATGTGTTGATCACCTTTTTCTAAAACTTTAAATTGTTCCTTTTAAGTTAGTTCTAATTTATTAAATACATTTTGTACTTAATAACCTAGTTTTGATTATTAGTCAAAGTTGCTTTTACCATTTAGGTGTTGTACACTCAAATGAATGCATTGTTTAAAGGCATGGTGGAATAAAACATTTAAAAAACCATTTTGACCAAAAGCTCATTTTGAAAGAGACTTTAAGCCCTCACAATTATATCATTATTTTACATCTGAAGAGAGTTCCTCGACATTGTTGACCAATTTCAAGTTTTGGGTGAGGGCCATGTTTAGATTTGGGTTGAATAATTGAACTTGGCAAGTTTACATGAACTTGCACCTAGCGAAGAATTGGACCTAATGTGTCTACATGGATTTGAAACTAGATTTAGAATCAGACCAAGTGAGTCCCCACACGACCCTAGACCCATTGTAGGATCAGAGCTGACAAGTTTTAAGGGTTTTTATACAACGTCCAAGTCATAGGATTAAATAGGACCTCTAGGTTTATGGTTTTTTGGGTCCTAGCCAGTATGCTTTAATTGTAAACTTCCATATATAAAGGTCAATCTCTGATGGCACCATAAATACTTTGGATGCTATACAACCTTTAAATAATGGCATATTGAATGTGGACATTTGGAGTTTAGACATTAAAGCCACACCACCTACCAAAGTTGAAATATTAAAAAAAAACTTTCAGCAAAATTTTAAAAATTGAATTGTGGTGCGTAACTGTTTTATCTTTTTTGGTTTTGGATATATATATATTCACATATATGAAAGTTTAAATTGCACCTTCTTTTTCTTTTTCTTTTTTTCTTCTGGGGTAATAGTTGCATGTATAAGTTTTAGTCATCCATATAATAGATTGCATGTTGTACATCAAAATATTAAACAAAAAATGGATGTTCAATTATATGGTGGTTATTTGATCACAAATAAAATTCATATTTTCCTAGGAATTTATATGTATGGATAACATGTCTAAACTGATTAATGCGTTATGTGTAACTTTATTTGATTCCATCTACTCCTTCAGCTTTATCCATTCAACCTACTTTCATTAAATGCACCTTTAGTACCTATTCAAAAGGAGTTCTCACAATACCCCAAATAAAAGGAGGATCCTTACAAATAAGGACAATGAGTTGAGTGTCAAAGCCAAGGTCATGTTTGATTGGGATCTCATGGGCAAACAAGGCTCAAAGACATCCCTTCACAATATGGTCACCATCTACACTCCTAAAGAAGAGGAGTTTAAATTCAGTTTTAATGATTTAAAAATATCTAAAATCCAAAACCAGTGTAGCTTCAACCCAGAATTGACGAGTCTGGTAAAGCTTGGAACTGTCAAAGCTTAGAACTGTCAACTGGGGAACTGGTAGTCTAAAACATTGGACTAGCGGTCAGTCCTTTGATCCTGGTTTTTTTTCAAGTATCCAGAACTGGTGGTTCTTTGATTCTGATTTCTTTTTCAAGTACCCGGAACTGGCAGTTCTTTGATTCTGATTTTTTTTTCCCAAGTGCCCAGAACTGGTGGTGCTTAAATTTGTTTAAAGAGCAGCTCCTCCCACACTGGGATGTACCTTTCATATTTGCCGAAGCCACAAGCAAGCCAAAACTGACCTGTTCAAAAAGGCAACTGACCATGTGCATTGTAAGCAAATAATTTTCTAACCCATAAATGCCAATCTTCATCCTCCACCCTCCTCAAACTTTGAGCTGCAGTTGCAGCAAGTTTTGTCCTCAGTAAAAGTACATGAGCCGAGCGGAGCATTTATGTTGGGTGTAAGAGCCTGGGTATACCATACTACACTCCCTCATATGCAAATTCCATGGATCAGCCGATCCTTTAAAGCTCGGGAATTTACTTCACCTTCTAGTGTCAGACCCCGCTAGAGTGAACCAACAAAAACAGCCACCAGCACACCGTCCATTGGAAGTCAGGCAAGACTCTGTCGTGTATGAACTATGAACCTCAATTGAGTTCATGTTGAGTTCCACCTTGGTAACTTGGCCGTAAAAAATAATAGGCCTTATCTTGTAGGGAGGTAGGTAAGTAGGAAAATAGGGGGCTGTTACATAAGTAGATGTTCGAGATGGTTTGTAGGTAGGTTAGTAGATAAGAGAAAAGGTTGCTAATAGGTTAGTATATGTATATGGAAATGGTTTGTAATAGGTAGGAAAATAGGTGGTTATTAGGTAAGTATATTTCATGGAGCCAGTTTGTATTAGTGTTGTGCAATTCCTCCTTGTTATGAGAACTTTTAGTTTCGATTTTTATGTTGTAAAATTTATTTGGAGGTTCTTTTTGTGATGGTTTGAGTTCGGTATTTCCAATTTTTAAATTTTTTGGTCTCAATTTTAACACATTTTCAAATTCAAGAACCTTTAGGCTTGGTTAAAAAATTGGATTCATTTTCATGCGCACATTACACGACCTCAATGCTAAAAATTGTACGAATATAATGTTTTATAACAAATTAAAACATGAGTGTATATAGATATAAAATTCAACAAGCAATTAATATTTAACTATAAAATTCAATCGTTTTATCATCTTTTAACAAAAGAATTCAACTTTTTAATATAAAAATCTTTACCTAGCAACATGGTGCCCTCTAGTTGGATGTTGGTTCACTTTGGTTAGCATTTTTCCTAACCCAAGGACAAAAGACTAGATACAACTTTTGTAGGTCATTAATCAAGTCCTCAACCAAAATTTAAGCAGTGTAAAAAAAATAAAACTTATATACCCCATCATATAGCTCCTTCTAGGACCCTGAAACCATTAAAAGGTCTTCGGTTTGAACTAATGTTGTGATGGTATAAGGTTTCTAGGGTTAAAAATCAAGGTTTTAAGTCATGTTTTTGTGAACTAGATTAAGTTGAATTTGCACAAGAATCAAATTGTGGAATTAGTCTTTTGTTAGATGTCGAATTGAAATTGAACATGAATTTTTTTTTTTGAAAATGGGACAAAAAAGAAATCAGATAAAAAACCCTGATAGTTGGAACCATCACACATGAGACAAAAAGGAAGGCTAAAAATATGCACAATTGAAAGGAACCAAAGAAGGGAGAGAGCTAGTCCCTCCCATGGTAGGAAATTATTTCACCCATAACCTTTCTAATGTCACTCGCATACAAATCATGAGATCTAATAGTAATAGGAGGTATATAACAAACATCCTTTGCTAATGAAATCTTCATGTCTATAGTAGAGACTAAAGCACATTGAAGAAGAATATTAACACATTGCTTGAAAAATTGAATGCAAAAAGAAAAGGATAAATGACCTTTTGATCATCTATCATGAGAAGGATGAACAACTCCTTGATGAAACGATCCATATCACACCCAGGTGCACTGTGCACCTCCATGGCCATTAAAATAAAGTGGTGCCTTTCATGAAGCCCTTTATGTTTATGGATCTTAGTAATGGTATGACGTTCTAAAAGTGCATTAGTTGGTCAATTATTGACACTTGTAGCCACCATTTTTCATGTCGGGTCAATAACCACCACATTGATGACAAAGACTTAGTCTTCATGAATCATGTAGAGATTGGCTTGTAATGAAACTCTTGGTATTAAGGCTGACCACAATTCTCTCCATACATCATGTTCATTCTTTCGAGTGAAAGGCATACATGACATTTCTAATGGCATCATTTGTGGCTATTCGTTGACTTCCAAATGGACAACATGCTAAATGTGTTTAATTTGAATTTGCACTCAAATGTGAAGAGACTAAATGTTGAAGCTAAATCAAATTGAGACAAAAACACAACATTGAAGTGAAAGTAAAATGTGTGATGCGAAATGAATAGATAGGTGGCTTAACAATCAACCATAACCCCACCCCCTTCGCTGAATAAGAACAAATGCAACCTTTAAATGTTGAGGAAATGGAATCATCTTCCAAGATAAACATAAAGGATGTGTCGTGCTGGATGTCCATCGAAGATGCTTATAGACTTGGGGCACTAATAATTGCCAAATTAAAAAAAAAAAGGTGCATCTTTCTAGCCACGAGAGGAAGGTTATTTTGAGCTACACAAAGGCATGATTGTAGGAGGTATGGGTCCTCTTCAACTTGAGAAACATACTATTCCAAAATGGATTGATTGAAAATACGAAACTTAGAGCATAAATATGAAGCCACCAAAGCCCAACTCCTTAGAAAAACAGATGGGGCACAGTCTTCCATAGATAAAAGGCTTATACTATCAAATGAAATCGGTAGTCAAGCCTGACACCTTGCTAAGGGACCCTAAATAGACTCCCATGACCTTAGACCCATAATGTCCCACATATTTGCATAACTTTCATATTGAAACTCACCAAAAAAGACATGGAAAAAAAAGGAGGTATTGTCCGAATGAGATTAAAAGGTTAATGATTAACACATGAAGACAAAATGCCCAATGTAACTTGTGTGTTTCCCAATAAAAGAAGATGATTGATATGTGCCACGCCTTGAAATAAAGTTATATCCAAAAAATGTGTGACAAAGTTTTGAAAACCCATTAGCACACAAAAAATGCGTAAGCAATATGTGACCAAAGTGCAACCTTGGAGAATTTCTATGTTGGAAGGGATTTTTAATGGACTCTAAAGCTTACATTTTAACATTTTGACCTTAAGTTTAACTAGGGCTAATTAGGTTGAAAGATGGTAAAAGGCAGGGACAATTCCGTTCATAGGGCCCATGATGTGTATATTATTTTCTAGGGATGGAAAGACATAGTTAAAGGCTTGTGCAATGTATTCTAAGAATGTTCAATAATGAATCAAGGCAAATAAAGGGGGTCACCTTGCTTCATGCTTGAAGACAATTCAATAATGGTGACCCTTTCTTTATGTTGCCCATGCTAGTAGTAAAGAGAAAATCGAACACCATAAAACAACCTAGTAAAAAGGATAATGCTCGTTAAAGGTCCCTCAACATCCCATAGTTTTTTAAAAATAGCAATTTGAGAATCATTATTAAAAGCATTTTTGATGTCAACTTGCATCACGACCCAATTAGGGTGTAGGTTGAGGAGGTCTTTGATGTTAAAAAGGATGGTTTGACAATCTATCGGGGTTCATGCTTCGAATTGATGGGGGAATAAGTGCTCTTGAAACAACCCCTAAAGTTATAGGACAATGAAGCAATTAATTAACCAAAGAAACATTTCGCATATGGCAATAGGATGAAAACTTGCAATGTCTTTTGCCATTGCCAACAATCTATTAGCCCCCACCATTAAGGCCATGGATTTAGAGGTATCACCATGAGCAACATTAGTAGCAGCTTGGAATAATTCCTAAAACATTGAAGATGAATTTTTTGGTATGAAACATCCCAAGAGATGCTCATAAATCATCCTAAATAGTTCACCCAAAAAACAAATACGGAGCAATGACTAAAACTTGCACAAACAAAGTCCTATTTAAAACAAAGGTGTACTCAAGTTGATAGTCAAACATAAATGAAAAGACATCGACTAATAGAAGGGGATGTAGTTGACTCATAACTACAATGATGTCCTTCAAAAGAATCATTGGTGTCATGGGTTGAAAAGCCCTAGTAGCATAACTATACTTTCTGATTCTACCCAAAATTATACATTGACGAAAACGAATGATAAAAAATTCTTGAAAATAAGGTTAGGATACTGAGGTTAAAAAGTTTTTTTTTTTGAAAAGTTAATAAATTGAATGAATTTTATTGACAAATATTTATTTTAGTTAGCTGTTGCTCTGCGCTTACATAATAGAGTTTTCCGTAAAGTCAGGAAAACACGACACCAGAACACTGAATTTGGTCCAGAAACAGGTGAGATTAAAAAAAAAACCTGCAAAAAAGTACATTAGCCTTCAAAGGGCGGGGACCGTCAAACTCAGAAATGCACCACTTTTGTGCCAAACTGAGTTTCATCCTGTTTTGACCCGTGTTGCCGTTTTCGTGAACGCCTCCACTGCTGCTACATATGTTTTCACTGCTCCTATATGTACAACTACTGTAATTACCTCGAACCTTGTGCATTAAATGTAAGTTTCAGCATTTCATATGCTGATTAAATTAAACTTCCTTACCTGGGGACCTCACTCCCATAAGGGATACGGGGTGAAAAGAGGCCCAAAGAGAGGGTGAAGACAGGATGACTTTATGAAAAGTCTAATAAACCTCTATTTTTAATTTGTTGTAAAACTTTGTACCCATATAATCTCTAACATTGAGGAATGTGTAATGTCTAAATGAAATTGGACACAAAGATTCTTGAATTTGAAAAATGAGTTTTTAAAAAAAAATCAAAAAATCAAAAAATGGAAGAACTAGGCTTAAATGTTGACCTAGAGTACCTCCACATAAATCTTACAATGTTAAAACCGAGATTGAAGGTTCTCTTTAAAAGGGAAGAATTGCACAACACTGGTTCAAACCCAATGATGTGTAGGTGAAAATCTTGCTGGCCCCTCTCCCAATGAGCTTGACTTGAGGGTGCCAATTGTTAGGTTGCGTTTGTTGTTGTGTTTTTGTTTCAATTTTGTGATATAATCCAAGGATATTTAACCACTTTCGGCTATAAACAAGCTATGAAAATAGAAATGTATTAAAGTCCCTTTGTATCCTAACTACTTGCCTGGACAATATGTAGAAACATGGTGATTTTTCAAATTGTTTTTCAAATTTTGGAGATTTCTTCTTTGGATTGGAATATTTGATGAACTACTACTTTTTTTGAAAAAATAATTAGCCAAATTGCGAAAATTCGCCTCACGTAAAAGCGCTGGTATGTTGTTGTGCTTCAAAAAAACAACAGAACTATGTATATTTTATGGCATTTTCTTCTTGTTTATCAGAGCATCCCGCAGTGCTCAGTATGCCACCCCGGACAATAAAATTGGATGAAGAAAAGCCATACATGCTGGTTTGGCTCAGCAAAGTGGTTGTGGCCCATAATATTTTCGTAGTTTTCTGAGGCCAGTGGAAGCATTTGCAAAGTGTAACACCTGTTAAGAAGAGTGAAATAAATATGTCTGACTCCTGCTGCCTATTTTTCATTGGCTAATCATAATGATTGGTCCAGATGGTTTGCAATCACCTAGTAATGTCCCACCTACTCAGAGTCCCAGTTTTAGTTTTATGCAGGGGTTGGAAAGTTGGATGTGAAAATTAAGTTTTGCAGGAACACATACTGAGTGCAGCTAAGGAGGCTCTGGAATAGCTAGTCAAGAGGTCTTTAGCTAATTTAAACACAAGAGAGCGATCATCAGGTCTGAAATAAATTTTCTTGTTTGCCCCTTGTCTCTGGGGATCACCTCTTCTTGAATCAAAATCCTTGCAGGGAGTTTATTAATTTATCCTGCATCAGTTACTGTACACCTATGTATATGTAACTGACTGGACCATGATCTATTATAGTCAGTTCTTTGTTTACAGGAGGCCGGCTCATTGCAGGTCAAGGTAGTTAATCAAAGGTTTGAACTTTGCATGATAAAATTCCCTCCCTCATGGATTCAACACAAATTCCAAGTTTGTACAAATTCTCTATGGTCTACCAAATGAATGATTCAAAGTTGGTGGTGGTACTATTATCGCTGTGAAGGAGCTGAAGGGCAAATTGTCTGCTCAATAACAGACCCAGGAGCACGTAAGCTGCTCACCATATTATGGATATACCAGGGGTTCTAGAAAGACTGTGAACACAAAACATTTAGTTATTTTTGTGCTTAAGTATTGTATACAAGTTTCGTTGCACTCACCCATATTTCCACTTCCTCGACATTTTGTGCAGCTGATACACACCTAATCATGTACTGTTTTGTCACCCATCTTTGGTCTGAGCACGTGTGGTGAAGAAGAAACTGTCTCTCTCTGGGTCTGTCTGTATGTCTGTGGACCCATGAGGAATCCATACAGTATTATTGAATGGTTAGACAGAAACTGCATGCTAATTAAAAATTGGTTTTTAGATCAGACCAGGAGTTTTAACATCCTGCAATTCATGAACCCGTACATTAGTTGACCTGATTTTTCATGATCAATTTAAGCATTATCAAATACTATTTAGTTGTACCTGTGACTACCTAAAATGCAGACTTATCAAATACGAAACTTCTAGTACAACTACATTTATGCATACTAGGAAGCATCACAAATGTACGTAACATATGGACAATAAGACATGTACTAAATCTTGTTTTACATCGCAGCACATTGCTATTGCAAAATGCACAGTTTGGGGTGCAAACTCGGAGGCTGAAGGGGCATAGTCCAAAAAGCGAGCACGGCAGGTTAGTGGAAAAGGAATCCCTCAAAATATGCACCTCAAATAGCCGACGTCCCTGGAGAATGTTGCTAAACAAACAATGGTTCAAATGGTTTGTTTAGTAACATTCTCCAGGTCCCAGTGATCAGAGGACGATTATGATGATGATCATCTCTAACGTCAGCTTGCTAGCCGCCTTTCAATGGTTTTTTTTGTGAGTCGTGAAGCTCAGAGAATTTGGACTGGTTGTTGAGCTGGTGCGATCTTTGCCACATTAGAATCATCCTCATCTGTTTGCAGCTCTTTGAAGTACTTTAATTTACTCTTGCAGTAAGAATTGGGTCATTGGCACATCTAGCTAGCTAGCAACCCTACTTATTAGATTCTTTGAATCATGATCAACCCCAGCCTCGTAATGATCATAGTTTTTCTTCTCAAATTTGTGATTCTTCTTAGTCTTTCATCATTATGCGTTAGAATCAGATCCTAAAAATGTGACCCTGAAAATTTCTTACTTCAAAACTGATAGAGAATCTTGCAAAATCCTGCAAAATCTTCTTTTGCACCCAAGATCCAACTCTTCCAGGAGGAGTATTAGAACATTAGGTTATTAGAAGTCTGTTCCTAATCTAAGTAACTAAATGTTTGTTCGGCCGTGCCTTTAGGCAAGGGTTACGACTTAAGAGCGTCTCCAGCAGTAGCCTTCAGATGCTTTGAACAGGCAAATTTTGGACAAAGCACAATGTACAAATTTAAGTGGATTCATGGAAAAATTATATTGAGCTTGAAAAAATACACATACTTCAAGGCCAGGGGAGAATGTAATGAATAAGCAATGTCTGTTATTCATTGGTTTTTATTGATTGATCACAATGATTGGTCCAGGTGGTGACATGTAACTATCTCTCATTTTATATTGTTCAGTTCCTTTTGTTCATGGGTGAGGACGGGCAGCACATTTGATCTCTATTTTGGATGTGACAAACTTTGATTGAGGCCTAAATCAAGGGTGTGAGTGGAGACCATTTTGGTGCTTTGGGTAGGATGGGTGGGAATCTTCAACCATACATGGATCTATGCATAAGGTTAGAAGTGCAAGTATTTTGAACTTAAAGCTCTTGAAGAAGTAAGATCCAAGAGGAGGCAAATGATTTGATATTCCTCTTATTTCAAAGACCTACTCCATTGTTGTGCATCACAAATTAATTCACTCATGTGTAAATTTAAGTTATTTGTAAGATCTCAAGTTATGGATTACAAATCGATATGCATAAAATAGTAAATGAAAATCTTAAGTCCAACTATGTTTCAAGCAAGGTAAAATTAATGTTAATATCATGGGACGGAACTTGTGTATTTACATTGTATTTTATACCAAATGGCAGTTAACATCCAACAAAACCATGTGGTGAATTGTACATTCAGGTCACTGTGTGGTATGGAGATCTACATTCGGACATTTTGATATGGTATTGTTTATTGTAAAGTCAAAAATCAATGTTTAAGGAGAGATTTCTACACCATACTATACATATGTGAGAATTTTGGGTTGTAGAAATTTGGAATAGACCTGTTACAACATACTTTATTTGCACATCCTTCACCTATTACTTGTTTGTTGCATCCCTGTTTACCTTCAAAATTTTTAATATATGCTTTACATAAGAGCAAGAAATTTCCATATGTTAAGTTCATATATATCATTAATGGTTGAAAAGCAGCAGGGTTTTTTTCCCCAATTTTGTGATCTAGCCATAATCACAATGATCCACAAGAGGAAAGAGCCAAATTTAGTTATAGAAAGGACAGTACATAAACATTTTGTAGAATTCTGCTATGTTTGGCAACCTCTATGAAACTGGTGTCTAAATATGGCAAATTCCATGTTTTTTTCCTGAGAATGTGGTAAACTAAAAAGGCATCTAAAAATACTACTGTGACACTGAAAAAAGAGTGTGATGTAGATGTGAAAATTTGCACAAGAAAAAAAAGGCTGAATAGTAATATAAAATTTGTTACAAATAAAAATCCCACCCCGGCCCTCCCCCTAAACCCTCATAACAACAAACAAATTGGAAGAATTGAGGAACTAATTTAAGCAATTTGAAGAGCTCCCCACTGTATTTGTAAGAGCAACGGCCCCAGTGCCCAGTATGTGACCACGCAAATTAAAATTGTTTGAGTAAAAGTCAAAAATATGTTTGGCTTAGCAAAATGGTTTTACGCCCAACATTATTACACACTTTGCTGAGGCTAATGAAAGGCACAGCATAGCCTAATACCTACCATAGAAGAGTGTAATAGATGTGATCTGACTGCTGGTCCCTGTTTCAGAATGGCCGATCATGCTGATTGGTCCAGGTGGTTTACTGTTACCTAGTAGTCTCCTACCTGTTTACAGTCCAAGTTTTTGTTTTGTGCGTAGGGTTTAGTGTCGTTTTTTAGAACTGCGGCGACAAAACAAAATCCAGTGCGAATTCCACTTAGGGTTTTTTTTGGGGGAAAAAATACACGAAAGTGTCACTTTCTTTCGGAGGGAAAAAAGTTAGAAGCTGTTACATGTAGACAATGAGTTCATGTAGGTCGCCAGGATTAGGTAAGATTCCAAATTTTATTTACTGTCTTCTCTGACCTCTAGCCAAATTTGGCTCATTCTTCTTGCGGATGATGGCCGGTCCACGTAAGCGAAAAAAATTGAAAAAAAAAAAAAAAAAAACTTGGTGTGGTTGGAAATAAATAAATAAATAAACTTAGATGTGAGAAATACTTTTGCAGGGTTACATACTGAGCAACGCTGGAGATGCTCTAACTGCATTTATCTTGAGCACAACTACTAAGTCTCCCCTTAAATTATCAAGCTGCTTGCAGACTGATGATCATCAGCTGTCTGTCAGTTCACTACACAAAACACTCAAGTGCTGCAAGCTGCCACACATCCCATAATTCTAACCTGCAATTGAAGGGTGCAGCTCACGATCTTTCCATGGAGGTAGCAAGCTAGCTAGCTGTATGTAAGTTTGTGTAAGGTTAGTACAGAGTCTTCAACAATCAAAATTTTGATTCAGCCTGGCTGCTGGCTACTCCTGCAGCAAGGCTTGCTGCTGCAGATTTCAGTCTCTGAAATTAGTTGAGAAATTGGCATCTCCTATATCATTGCAGAACTGCTCCAGTTAGAACTACTATTGTTACAAAGAAGGTATACACGCACTCTCTCTTTGTCTCTCAGGAGAATAAAGTAATTACTGCATTCACTCTTGTATTTGAGAAAGCACTGTGGTGGGTCATATGCATGTTGGGTCCAAATTTGAACTGTCCAATTTGCATGGAGGCGAAAGAAAACCCTTAAACCCTCAACCCTAAAACCCTAAGCAGCCTTAAACCCTAGAAAGAATACTCTTGTGCAAAAGTTGTGAGCAGTTAGCATACATCCATCCTAAACCCTAGACCTTAAACCCTAAAGAGAAAAACTCTTGTGGAAAAGGTTTTGGCAGTTACCATATACATCTTTGCAGAAAGGACTTTGGCAGTGAATTTGAAAACTTTACTGTCAGAGGCACAGGCTTTTTTTTAAATAAAAAAAATTATTTAAAAAAAAATCCCCCTCCAGCTGTGCCAATAAGAAAATAATATTATATTTGAAATAAACAGAAAAATGAGTAAAGGGGCTAGTACTCTCTCTGTGTGTCACAATTGTGGGACTTGGAACCTGGCACCTGGCTTTGGTCCATCCATCTATCTGTCCAGTCTGTGATGAGACCTGACAACTCGTGGTCCACAAATCTGCAGAGAATCGAGATGTCATCAAAAGTACTTAGCCATGGGTTAGGAGTTGACTCAATGGCAGGTCAGAAATCCACACCACTAGGTTGAAATTAAATTAATTTTTTAAAGAAATTAAACCAAAATTGCACTAGGTGTTGTTGAGAGTGTGAAGTTGGGAAATTTGAGGATGAATATATTTCAAAAACATAAAGATTAATTTTAAAATGTGAAAAAAAATCTTTAATGAAATATATGTAATCAACCTCAGGATCACACAAGTTGTTACAAACTTGATGATAGACACTGGCTTCTCTAGGCTTTGCCTTATTTGTAAGGCACTTCTTGCAATGTTTAGAAAATGTAAAAAATATAAGGGGCTAAGGTTGGTATGAAAGTTGGATTTTGTTTTGGTGAGAACCTAATTCTTTCACACAAACCAAACCAGAGAGAGTATTTTTGAAAGATGATATTTTGACTTGTGTTGAAAGTCCAGATTAGTTACAGAGTTATAATATCTTGAAGGACTTTGGTTTCTTTTAGAGAATTTTTTGATGATTATATTTTTGGATGGCGAAATATTTGAGTTTTCGTAATTCTTCTTTTGATTTAAGATACTTTTTCATGTAAATGGCAAAGCCACAGTGTGACACACCCCTTGTTTGTTTTCCTCTGATACTCGCCAGGTACCGTCCAGGAAAAAGAGATAAGAACCAGACCAGGTTTAGGCGCTCAGTAAAGCTCATGGCAGGTCAGTGAGGGTTGTGCGGGGGTTCGGCAAGTGGATTGCTTTCGAGATTTGCCTTTGTTAATGATGATGATGATGACCCGCAATAAACGGGTGCTACCAATCAGACAACATGCACATGTGGCTGATGACTTGCAGTAGCAATTGAAGCCAATCACCCAATGTCCGACTGGACTTCCAGTTGCCGACATTTCTTTTTAAAAAATTAAAAAAGTTGTCCGACATTTAAAGGCTCACATGGGCCAAAAGTTGGAACAAGTAATTTCCTCTTTTTTCTTTTCCTTTTTCCTGCTTAAAAAATGGTTGACTAGCTACTTAATGAACTTACTCATCATCACGGTGTTACATTACCTCAGTAATTGAACATATCCTTGGAGGTATGCTCAGTCAATCGTGCTGTGCTGTGCTGTGCTTTGCTTTTCTTCTCTCTCTCTTGTACAGAAACATTTTTCTTATGTCAACAATGCATGCAGTCTTTGGTATTGTGGCCACTTCTTTGTACCATGTCTCCGGGACCCAACTCTTCTGCCATTGCTTTGTGTCTAGTTTTACTTCATCTATTGTGGGTGGACCCTCCTCACAAGCTCTATATAATGGTTAAAGAGGTGGAAGCACATGAAGTCCTCGTGGAAAATGATTGAGGTTTTGGGCTCTTTTGTTTGTTTTTGAAAATCTTTTTATCTCTACATCTATACTATGAAGTTGTTGGGGGCAGGGGGGTTTAAAAAAAGAGCAGCCATTAGAGTTATGTCTGGGATTACTGGGCCCCAGTTTTGACAAATCTGGAGATGAAATCAAAAAGTCAGGATGAAAACAGGTCACAGGATGGAAACAGTTCTGAATTTTGTTTTCCATGTAGTTGAATCTTACTGAGTTCCTCTAATTATGGCTAAAATTGCATCACTTTTAGAGGACATTAGGTGAATTAAACTGAAATTAATCCTTTTGAAATGCAAGGAACAAGTTTCAAATCTTGTGGATGCCATTTTACCACTTACCATATTTTACCATCTTTTCCATTACACAACTTCCTTGACTGGATGTAAAAAAATATGGAAGTTGAATGGTGGATGAAAATGGAGTCAGTTGGGACAATTGGAAAATGGATGGATTTTAAAATGTTGAATTTGGCAAAATTGAACAATGGACAAACTTAGGAAACCTGACAAAAAATGACCTAGGAAATTTTATTGGTAAAAATTGACCCCAAAAAATCCCCAAGGAAATACACCTTAGCCAACCAAGTAGCTCTACTTTTTATCAATTGGTCAAGTTTCTCAACCCTCCTCCTCCTCCTCCTGGTGTATTCAAAAAGCTTCACAAACCAATAACCCAGAACCAGTAGCTGCAGGGGTGGAGAGGGGAATGCACGAATCAAACCAAGCAAGTGTGTGCACTGGTTTTTCCTGTGTTGCTCCAATACAGTGGGAGTGGCTAGTATGCAAGTCACACATGTACTATCTGACTAGTAAACACTAGTCAAGTTGGTCTGAGTCTTGTCTAACACTCACTTGAAAGAGCTGTTAATTCATGGTTTCAAATGGTACCTAGTACCTACTAGTGTTCTGTGTGTATAGGTTTTAGAAATACCCATTGTACAAGTGTAAGTTGCAAACTTTTTTACTCTTTGTGTCAGTGTAAATGTATAATTTTGGATGTGTATGTGTAAATTGGTGTAAATCCACTTTGGTGCCAAAAGGAGTTTCAAGCTCTGTTCTATGCCAATGCACTATTTTTGTATGTCAACTTGTGTTTTGAATACACAAAGGGATTGCCTAATTGGATTAAAGTACATTAAAAGACACCATGCCAAACAACTCAATGTGTCATATGAAATAACTATTTAAATCACACTTACTTTCACTCTTAGAAATATGTGTTTTTACATCAATTTTATGACTGAAATTTCAATCAAAACAAATAAGGGACAAAATTGTCTTTAGTTTGATTGGACTAATCATTTATGCTGAAAATTTGACTAATTTTTTACTAAAATGATTGTGTGAAATGACTTAAATGATTGGAACTACTAATTGACATGACAATGTTATTTACTTTTTGAAACTATAAGTATATTATTAGTTCAATACTATAATAGTAATAATAAAATATTTATTCTTCTAAATGAAACTATGCACAAATCCAAGGCCACATTAAACCTTTGACTCCATTTTCAAAAAAAAGAATTCTTGAATTTGATGAACCTATGATAGGTGAATCATGATGACATGATGCACACAACATGTGCAAAGGGTTTAGGGTTCAACTTCCATCTTTACATTCACAACCCAAAGCTTTTATCATTGAACCACCACCTCATGTGATGATACAAATTTTTATGGAAAAATGCATTAAAAATATCTTTTTAAATATCATGCAATAGTAGAACCTTATTATATAATGAGATAATTTCATATTGTTACACAGGTACATTTTTAATATATTTATTTAGTTTAATTCAATTCTAGTTTGATAATTACATTGAAACTTATATTTCCTTTTAATTTCAAAATGTAAAATGTATTACACTATTTTTGAATATTTAAAATTAAATTTTATTTGACTAAATTATCATTTCAATGAATTCCATAAAATTAAAATTCCAAATGGTAAAAGAAATTATTTATTTATATAATTTTATTTTTGAAAAAAATCAAATAAAAAATTTCTATTAAACTTTATTGTAAAATATCACAATGAAACTGATTTCACTTTGAAAATTATATCATTAAAAATTCACACATTTTTAGTTTTGTAAAATAAGTTAAATTTCTAATGTTTTTAATTTCAAATTTGAATTTTTAAAAAATTAATTCAAGTTTTGAATGTACATTAGTTTCTTAAAACGAATTACTGTACAAAATTTCTGATTAATCTTTCATTTTTTTGCATGTCATTTTGTTATATTTCAAATGTGTCCCTCATTTTTATTTGCATAATTTTGTATATCTATATATACATGACATTTGTAATGTATTTTCCCTTTTTTATATAATTTAGTTAAAAAAGAATTTAAAAAGAATCTTAGTATTTTAGTATTGCCACAATTATAATCATTCATATTTAAATGACTAATTTTAAGCACATTAGTCACATTAATTTAGCTGAAAAATTCCACGTGTGGGCCATATACATCATGGCCCAACATAGTGTTTATTATGATTAGATTTTTAGATTTTTTAATCAAAATATATATACCTAATTTTAATTTTACTTAAATTAGACATAGTTAATTATTTTAGATGAATGGAGTTGATTCTACAATCATTTTAATCATGATGCTACTAATGAAGAAACCATGTTTTTGCAATAGTGTTGATCAAATACATTTATGCATGGCCATGTGACTATAAATGAAAATCATTCACACTTACATGATTTTAGATGGCAAAAAATGGGCATTTGTAATTATTTGTAGAACATTCATAGCTACTTTTAGGGGTCCATGTCCCCAAATATTTTCATCATGTGCTGTTTTATTTAACAAATGGCCTACAACAAAAGAAAAGCCTTATCCAATGATTTCATTGTAGAGTTCAGCAAGATTTTGTGAAGGCCATTTTGGGTTACTTTCTCTTTCACTCTTACACACCATCTCGTAGTGCTAATAGTCTCCACCCACTAAATGCCCTTAGTCAATAATTTTGGACTAGGTAACTAGCAAGAAGGTTTTGGTTGCTAGGAATAGGCCTTGGGTGAACCAACCCACATTGGCACCATGGTTTAAATCCCAAAGTTCTAAACATTACAAACCCCATTTCACCTACATAGGTGAGCCAAGTGAAGGCATTCATTCCTCACATAGAAACTATTATTTTGGGGAGCTTCCCCAAGTTTTTGAAAAAAATAAATAAAAAATCTCATAGATCTAATTGTTTAAAAATTGAAAGACAAGGGTATGGGTTGAGGTGGAAAGTTCAAATTATTTAAATTCATTATCTCACTAGATGTAAGCAAGATAATGAACAACTTGATTACCTTGTCAAAATTGGAACAATTAGATTCAAAATAGCAATAAAACCCATTATAGAATTGTGGAACATTGAATGTTTTTATTTCAATGATTAAATATAATATATGGTTACACTAATGTGGATTGATTTTCATATTTTCAATTGTAAAAGTAGGTTTTAAGTAGGTTTTTTAAAATACAAGTCGCTTTTGATGTCTACTTTTTATTATGGGCTTTTGGTTTCAAGTAGGTGAAAGTAGGTTCTTACCAAAAGAAAATAGATTTCTTTTTGATGACTTGTTAAACCATATGTTGATCTTCATTTCCTAACTTATGACATATCAATTTCATTGATTTTTGTAACCAAAAAATAGGTTTGTACATGTATTTTTCAATTGGTTTCAAATGTATTTTTCATCTACTTTTAAAATTCATTTGCTTTGAATTTTCTTAGAATTAGATTCTTATAAACTTAATAGAGCAAACTAATGCTACTTGACACATATATTCACCCAATTTGATGCTATTTTATGGTAGTTGTATGAGCAACATAGGGTTAAAGTGTAGACGTCTACTTTTTCTATATACTTTATCTTGCTTTGACCCCACGTAGGTATTTAACAAATACCTTGTGGAATTACCCACAAGGTTTTTAACAAATACCTGGTTTTAATTAATAGTGTTTGGTCTTCTGAATTTGAACCAAAATGAAACAAAATTTTATAAATCATTTACACATTTACATATTTAAATCTTGAAAACTTGATGTTTATATATAACATTTACATTGTAAGTATTTTCCAAAAAGAGAACAAAAGTGAACAAGGAAGTTGTGGTTCATTGTATAGTTCGGGTATCACTAAAAGAAACATTTTACATGTTCTATGTTGCATACAACTTCAATGGAACATCCACAAAACTTGCAAAAACATGAAAGGTGCAAAACACACCTATACAAAGAACAAAGATGAAATGATCTTGAATCATAAGTTTTGGTAGTATGTCAAATATTGTTCCACCTTGACAACTATGTTTTAATCATTTTTAGGTCATTCAAGAAATTCATCAATGGTAAATGTAATTAACAAACTCAAAATCAATGCCATAGGCAACAATAATCCCCAAAATTGATTAGCAATTACATGATCTACCATGGCTGATATATGGAATATAATGTATAACATGGCTCAAGATCTTTGAAATTTCATGGATGATGTCATTGTTCTTCAATAATAACAAACAAACATGTGATTTTGAATTCACTTTTTCCATTTTTGTGTAAAAATATGACTTCAATTTCTTACACTATTTTTCGTGTATATTTGATTATGTTTTCACCCTTGGTTGTGTGATGAACCATAACCATGTACACATGATGCCTTACATTTTTTCACTTTCATTTGTCATGAGATTCGTGATGAGCTTTTATCTATAACATTTTGATTGATTAGAAATTTTTTTTTAAAATGAAGTATTGGTGAAAATTGTGGGTTTGCACAAAACACCAAGTTTTGGAAATATTTATGTCCTTCATTTCATTTTTTACAAGGATTTGATAAGAAGGAAGGTCATCAAATGTTAACACTAATGCTAGATCCTAGGTATAAAGGTGTACATCTAATCATTAGTTATGTGGGTTGTGAAATGTAATTAGTTTCGTTGTTGTTTATGACTCACATTTTATTATTGCCTTTGTTGGTGGAAGCTTACAAATTATTAATGTCAAATGCTATTAATGAGCTTTAGGTGCAAGGATCACATGTTGATTTTGACATTTTGTTTCACACCACTAAAACAAATATAGATACTTTGAAACACCTTGTGTTAAGAGAGTTTGATGGATATCACAATTACCTTGTCAAGGCGGATTGCAAGGATGGGTTGAATTGGTGGTGCACAAAATAACGAATTTTTTTCAGTATTTACCAAACTATTTAAACACATTATGAGCATTCTAACCTCCCAAATCAAGGTCACAAAGATTTTTTTTTATTGTTAGAATTTTGAATTCATTTCATAGATGTCATCTTCAAACTGATGGTCTTGACAAATTAATTTTTGTTAAGAACTGGCCAACAAATCCACATGTTGGCTGTTTGAAGCATATAGATTTGGCAAGTAAACATGAAGTAGAATTTGATTTGACATATGAATTCGAGGCTGAATTTGAAGATGGAATGGAACATGAAGACTTCTTGGAAGTGGGTGATATGCATTATCTACCTTAGTACTAAATAAATGGTAAAACATGTCATGTTTTCATTAAGGGTCTATTTAATCATTTCACATTTTGTAGATGATTCCATGGTGGTGGAAACATGATGGTGATTTAAAATCATCCACAAATATATGTTTTTGGGGGTTAAGTATTGTATGCTAATGTGTAGGTGTTTATAGATTTGTGCAACTTTGATAATGGTATGTATGGAAATGTGGGGCCCTCTTGCCAAAAAAAACATGTTTTCATAAAGAGGAATTTTCAAAGGAAATATTTTGAAACTTTTTGTTCATTGTATTTATAGTTGCCCCAATATGTCATATGTTTCTTTACAATCAAATTTGATTTGATTTTTTTTTTGGAAAGTGCATAGATTTTGCTAGATTTTGTGTTTCATCTTGAAAAATTGTCATAATTTCAAATCATACTAGAACATGTTAACATTCTCAAATTTAATTTTTTATATTATAAACTACAACTTTTCTTTAAAAAACATATACATTGCATCACATTTAATTACATGTCATCAAGGACTCATGAACTTTTTTACATCTTTAAATTTTGATAAACACAATATTGAGAAAATATGAAAATTTAAGTGCTTGTTAGATGTGTTTAATAGTACTTTACTATTAAAAAAATTTGAGGATGAAATAAATTGCATTATGAAAACTAATGAGCCCTTTATGAAAGTAGTGTTATTGATGAAACTATTAAACATTCTTTGTTCAAACCAAACTTTGATATTGGAATTTTTTTGACTCATTTTAGATTTTCCAATATCCATGTTATTCAATAAGCACAACTTCCCATGATTCACATGCCATTAAAGTGGCACCACATAAACAAAATGTAATAATAATTATAAAAAAATTGATGTTTTGACATCAATTTTAGTTTGTTTGAGCTCATTTGCATCTTCATGGTGCTAAATATTGAAGTTATATTATGTTGTATATAAAGTTTGAAAAACTTTAGTACATACTAAAAGTAGGTCAAAAATATTTTTGAAATTGAATGGTTGAATTGTGTTAAGAAATATTTTTACATTGGAATATTGATATATTATTACATTTACCTTGGAAGCTAAAAATGCATAAATAAATTTTAGATTGCAATGAACCAAGAAAGTTTAAAAAATCAATATTGCATCTAGTTGAAGCCTACTTTGGCTTTTTGAACAACTTGCAAAATTAAAATTTTATTTATAAATTTGAAAATTTTACTTAAATTTATTTTAAACATGTGATTATTTGATATCATTGACATAAATTCAAAGAAAATATTCATATTGACCATTGAAATAAATATTTTAAATTTAATGTTAAAAATTTAGTTTATGGTTATTTTACATTTTTCTTGACAAGGATCATGAAATCTATACTTGATTGTGTTGTCAGCCCCAATTACTACTAACAACAAGACTTTCACCATAGTTGCACAAATTGACCAAGTTTGTGAAAATGGTACATAATTTTGTAATACCATTGTTCATTAGCTTGAACACAAGGCAATTACCAAATGAAATGTCAAAGCATTTTAAAATAGTAACACCTAACATGCAAACCTACATGAAAAACCAAGGATTTGGAAACCCATTGAAAAACCCAAGTTGTTTATGTTATTGTTGTTACCACATCCTACAAAGACTAACAAGGGAAAATTGAAGTTAAAGGCAAAATCATGCATGTTCATTGTAGAGCTAATTTTCTCATTGCCACTTTGAAAAAAATGAAATTTGAAATTTGAAACCCAACAATAAAAAAATAGAAAGTAGGAGTAGTAACAAAATCAAACCTTGGAATATGAAAGCTCACACCCAACAACAAAAAACATAAGTAGGAGTTTTGCAATGGAGAAAAATCCCAACTTGTGGAAGTTCAAATCATGCAACAAAAACCACAACAAATAGGATCTATGTAATGGAAAAAAACCCCAATTTGTGAAAGCTCAAACCTTGCAACAAAAACCATATCAATTATAACATAAAACATAGTAAGTAGGAATTGTGCAATTGAGATAAACCTCAAGGTATGAAAACTCAAACCTTGTAACAAAAACCATGACAAATAAGAGTTGTGCAATGGAAAAAACCCCAACTTGCAAAATCTCAAACTTTATAATTGTCACAAATGCCAATATTGGACATGGTCACATGATGAATGGAGTTTATGCACATGGATTTCCATCTATGATTTCAGAGTTCACTTTTGGTTAATTTGTAGTCCATTTATAGTTAATTCTTAATTCACTTCTAAATAATATGTAGTTAATTTTCAATTCAAGCTTAGATAAATTTTAGTTAATTCTTTGTTCATTTTCAAGTTCTTCTAGTCCATTTTTAGTTAATTTTTAATTGATTCATAGTTAACTCTTAATTCATCATTAATTAAGTCCTAGTTAACTCATGATTCATTTGTAATTTAAATACTTTAAGAAGCTTCCTTGGTTGATGGGCATAAAAAACTTGCATAAAAGCTTCCTTGAATTAGGTCCTGAAAGGAATATAAATAGAAGTAAAACCCATTATTACCTTCAATCAATTCAACACCAATCTTGAAGTTGGATCTTATTCCATAACATTGCTCTATTCCTTTTGTGTTTATGTTTTCATGTTTTATCACAAAAAATAAAAATTGTTTGCACTTTTGTTTACACATTTCATATTCTTGTTTTTAATTTCTAGTGATTTTGATTTGGTTTTTATTTTTAATGTTTAGATTTAGATTTAGGTTTTCTTTTTCATTATTCATCTTCATAATTATCATGCCTATGACAATATAAAAACCTAAAACAACTATAAAATAAATCACAAAAGTATGTTCCTTAGTTGACGATGACCTCAAAAAATGGTGATTGTAGAATATGAAGGTTATTGAAACAAAATGGATGAAGCCCATATGCTTACAAGATAATGAAAATGAAAGCTTGGGTATTATAATGTGCATGCAAATTTCAAAATGCCACAACAATGTGAGAAAATTCTCCTTCTTCCTTTACCCTTTTTGTATTAATAGTTGATGAAAAACGACGATGGTGATGTTTCTCTCTCAAGCAAAGAAAGTGGATATTGAAAACAAGGAAAAAACATGATGAACAAAAAAGTTCATAAACAACCAAAAAATGCCTACCTTTTTCACTCTCCGTTGTGAAGTCTTGTAAAGATCTTAAATGGTACCACTATCTACAAGCTACATCAACCGGCATTCCTTCGACTAATGTTCCTTCAATTGGCACTCCCTTGCATTAATGTGCTAGACAATGACAATATTCCATCTCAAGATCACATCCAAACTAACATGGCAAGGTTGTTATTAAAGAAATCATGAAACAACAAGCTTTATTACAAGAAGCTTTGTTGTTCAAGGGAAAACCCTAACCCTAACCCTAAGGGAAAAATTAAACCCTAACTCTATTATACGAAAATATAAATATGGGTTTTTGCCAAATAATTAATTCTTTTTTTTTTCATTTTGATCATGGTTATGATTGAACAGCAAGGGTGAAGGTGGATACCATGATTTTGATTTGGCCAAGTAGGGTCTGTGTGGTTTTGAAAATTTTAACTTCATATTTATATATATATACCCAGTTTAATACTGTTGAAATACCCAACTTTAAATCTTATATTTGTCTCACGTTGGTTTGAACCCAAGACCTTTTTTATGTCCCATAGTCCTAGAATGGGTTATACTAGTGAGCCATCACCCCTTGAGTCACTTGCAACTTTTTTTTAATATCCCTACAATTTACAACATTAGCCACACACTTTTAGGGGGAAGATTTTTGAGGAGTTTGTTGTTGGCTCCATGATCAGAATGATATTGTTTGGAAGTGATTCAAGTTTTATCTAACAAAAGAGATCCATCCATTGCATGTAAAGACATGCAACTAATTGTTGAAGCATGCAACTGACCATTGCATTTTTAGTTGCAAATAACTCTTCATGAATGGGAAAACACTTAATCCACAAAGGGTCTTTATTGCAAAAAGAACTACCTACTTCTTATTTCCCTTCTTTACCCATCTTTTTTTAAGAAAAAGATGGATCATGCCCAAACAGATTTTGTTCATTACAATATTTGGGCCCTCATTATGCACATTTTGGGCTTGTAATAGTTATTATGTGATTAATACAAGTTCAAAATGTGCATAAAGGGACTTAGAGTTTGTAATGGATAGCATCAAAATGTGTCTAAGCAACTCTAAACACATCTTGGACAAGAAAATGGGTAATCAGGGAAAAAAACTTTTGTGCTACCTGCAACAAGAACACTTTGTTGATTTAATGTCTTCCTCAAGCATGTAACCTAACAACCAATGGATACCAAGTTCAAAATTAATTTTTCAAGCATGTGGGTTAACTTAACCTTGTTGCCTATCTAGATTCAACCAATAATTTCATATAAATGTTTTAACCATGTTGGTAAGTTCCTTAGTTTGGGCTGGAATGAACCAACAACCACCAATGCACTAGTTGAGGATGAAGCCGTTTAAGCCATTTTGGGGATCAACAAAAAAATTCCGCTCCTACCTACCTCCTTCACCTCATTTCCCATTCATTCCATGTCCAAAGCTCAGTAGAGCTCCTGAACTTGAATCACATAGAGCTTCGTGACACAAGGCTTGAGGAAGGTGGAGAGCTCAACGTTGAAGGAACATGGACAGGAGAAGGCAAAAAGAACATTTCATCCCATATGTAAAAACAAGAGAAGAAAGGTAAACTCCCTCCTTTCTTTGCATTTTTTTTCTATGGTTTTTTTCTTTTTTTCTACTTGAGAAGAAGAAGACACCATCATCTTCTTCTTTCACGTTTTTGTTTCCTACTTACCTCCCCCTCCTATCTTTTTGTGCTATTGTTGTAGCTAAGAAGGTGATGACAATAAGCTGCTGTCACCTTCTTCTCTGTGTTTGAAAAGAAGAAAAAAACAATGGCAACTTGTTTCCATCACCTTCTTTTGTAGTGGTCTCGCATCGAGGAAAGCAACGGTAGTTGCCATGGCTTTTTACTCTGTGTTTGAAAAGAAGAAGATGATGATGCATCTGTGAAGGTGGTGTTGCTATTGCCTTCTTCTGTGGTGGGTTTTACAAAAAAGAAGAAGACAACCGTAGTTAAGATTTTGTTAGAATTGCAACTAAGATCAAAACTGAAAAGTAATTTTGGAATATCTATGTTCAAGATCTTTAAGAGCAATTTCACATACCTATAATGAACTTTAATAATGTTTATCAAATTTAACATGTTGAACTAAGTATTTCTCAATCCTTTGCCCATAAACATGAAAACTTGGATAGTATAATGTGAAAGGTGATTTTAATGGAATCACTTGGGCCATTCATGATAGGTGGCCAATCATTTCCCCAATCTTTGGGAGTTTGTATTGTACATGAAATTGGACCTAGTTTTTGAACTTGGTTAGATGTTTTTAAATTTTGAAAAATGTGCCAAAATCAAAATTGCAAGGTTTAAAATTCTTAAAAACTAACCTCAAACACACACACCCAAAGAATCTACCAACTTTTTTTGAAATGTTGAAACTAGGACTAGTGGTTCTCTTAAAATGGAAGAACCCAGCAATACAAATTCAAAACTCAAGTATTGCATCTCAAGTCTTAACCAAATTTTGCTTCAAAACTCAACTATTGCATCTCAAGACGTCTCAACCAAATCTTGATTCAAAAATCAAGTATTGCATCTCAAAAAGTCTCAACCAAATTTTGATTCAAAACTCAAGTATTGCATCTCAAGACGTCTCAACCAAATCTTGATTCAAAAATCAAGTATTGCATCTCAAAAAGTCTCAACCAAATTTTGATTCAAAACTCAACTATTGCATCTCAAGATGTCTCAACCAAATTTTGAAGCAATTTTAAATCACATAAATTCATTTGGGTGAGACCCAATTGACAGGATTTACAAAGTCAATGAAAAGAAACAACAATGTTATCTGGGTATAATCACAAATGACCAAAAAAGCTAAATTTCCAGCTTGGACAACCAAAAAGGTTGGCTCCTTTTTGTCAAATGGGAAGTGTGAGAAAAGATGCAAATCTTTGCAAAATTACCTTTGCACCTTTGCATGCGAATTTCAACTCTTTTTTTTTCCTTGGCTTTTCAAGCATGGGTATCACAGAACATGCTCCTACCGAAGCTACTTTTTTTCAAGACATTTCGAAGGAATGTTGGTTATAGCCCAAGGAGGTCTGGGTCGGTGAAGCCCAAGGAGGTCTGGGTCGGTTGAAGCCCAAGGAGGGGCCATTGTATTGAGCTTCCAGCTACTTCTACTACTCCTTCTCACCTTCATTAAGGATGGGACCCCCCCTTGTCCCTTGCCCCACACACCTCCCCAACTTGAAAACACGGTAGTACCTTGGTGGCTCAGGCACATGTCTGCTGAATAATTAATTTAAATAAAAAAAATATTTCAGATGATTCTTCCTTGTACCTTCTCAAAAGTTTTCTTTTTGAGAAAAATATCATTTGAAAATTTCGGCATTAAAAATATACATGTATAAATTGTGTGGAAATGATCAAGGTACTACGGCATTATGGAAATGGTATTTCCAAACACCAGAGAAAAGGGTAAAAGACCGGTGATCATAGTGCACCACCAAAAGAAGGGGAAAAAATGGGTTCAATATATTTTTCTCAAATTTTTTCGGAAGTAGGAATAGGTGGTGAGCATCCCAAAGTAGATTTAGCATTTATTTCTGACAGAATATTGTCCATGGATTTCTCCAAATAGCAACAAAATGGTCACAAACTTTTGGGGTGGTTAAAAAAGTGACAACATTTCTTCAAAAACCAATTTTTCTGTCAAATTTTTAAGGGATTTATTTTGGGATAAAAATCCTCACATCTGGGACAGAATATATTTCAGTTTTGTTTTTCTTTGGGTTGTCAGGATGAGGAATTTAGCCACCAAAAAATTTACACTGATTATCATAGTACAACGAAAGGAGGGAAAAATCATGACAACCAAATTACAAGATGGATGTCTTCTAATAGACTTTGTTCTAGCACTTTCATGAGATTTAGGTCTGGAAACTTACTCTGCAACAAATAAACAACAAGGGGTGTGTCACAGTGTGGCCTTTGTTATTTACATTAAAAAATATCTTAAGGCAAAAGAAGAATTATGAAAACTCCAAATATTTCACCATGCAAAAATATAATCTTCAAAAAGTCCTCTAAAAGAAACCAAAGTCCTTCAAGATATTATAACTCTGTAACTAATCTCAAGCTTCAACACAAGCCAAAATATCATCTTTCAAAAATCCTTATATAAAAATAGACCTTATTATTACCTAGGGGCCAAAATCCATTAAGCTACTATAGTGAATCTAAACAAAAAATCCTTGCTTTGGCAGACAAGGCCAACGAATGGACTCCCTTTTGGGGAAACCCCCATCTCAATGAACCGCTTGAAGAAGATATTTTGGGGAAGGATGAGATAAGAAGTTCCCATGGCGTGGCTTCAACCCTCAAACAAATGTATTTTCTCTGGGATCCTGAAATGGAATCAAAGGGCCACTGTGAACTTAGCACCCACCAGCGCACCATCCACTGGATGCCCCTTATTACATTAGCACTCAGTTGTGGATGAACCTCAACTGAGTTATAATTTAATTTCATCTTGGTAACCAATTTTGTAAGAAATAGGTCTCATATATTCACAAACAAGCCCAAGATTCTTAACCCTTGTTGTAAGAATATTCTCATACAGAGGGGGTCTCAGGACCCCTTGTTATGGGAATCTTCCAAACCATGGTTAATGGCCAGTGGTAAATCTAGCTTTTTGCTACTCCATGCGGGAGGTAATCAACCAAAATGTCACCCCGGCACATTCCCCTTCCAGGATACAAGGAGCACCTACATAGGTACCTTCACTTTCTTGACTGAGGCCTGTAGTTACTATAGTGAACACTACACTAGCATCTTCGTATTCTAGCCTCTTAGAGTGAGGCATGTTTGAGGCTATTATCGAAGAGCAGCTCTATCCATACTTGACATTTGACCCTATAACAATATTTCTTTCATTCTAAATAATTTATTTATTAGTTCCAAGCCCTAAACCCTAAATCTATACACATGAATCTGAGAGAGTAAAAGATCAAAACTTACTAATATCAAAACATTTGAACCAGTCAATACATCTGGCCAATCAAGAGCTGATGCTAGATTGTGATATGATTTTTACCAATCTCAGCGTACCTATTTAGGAAAAATGCTTCGGGCATAATTATTTTACTTAACTTGTTAGACAAATGTTTACTCATTTTCATTCAAAATATGTTATGCAATAGAGTTTTCCGTAAAAGATCCTGTCTTCACCCTGTCTTTGGCCCTCCTTTCACCCTCTAAGCCTTCTTACAGTGGTATCCGCAAGTACAGACGTTTTATTAAATCTCAATATGAAACACCAACTCAGCGTGAAATGCTGAAACTCAGCATTTAATGCACAATGTTCGAGAGTAATTATAGTAGTTGTACAGTTCGAAGCAGTGAAGATATATGTAGCACCAGTGGAGGCGCTCAGGGAAAAAGGAAAGACAGGATGAAACTCAGTTTATCACCAAAAATTGATGATTTTTTGAATTTCATCCCCCCTTGAATGCTAATGTACTTTTTTGCAGGTTTTTAAAAATCTCACCCTGTGTATGAACAAACTCAGGGTTCTGGTGGTGTGTTTTTCTTACTTTACCGACAACTCTAATGTATTGGTGGGGATACTCTAACTAGTGACATGTAAAATTTGGACTTGGTAAACTTGATTTAGTCTTTATGACAATAAAGTTATTTGTGAAGTCACCCTCTGCTTCACCCCTTATCCCCTCTTTCAGTGGTATCTGCAAAGTAAGGAAATTTTACTAAATTTTAGTATAAAATTCTAATACTCAGCATTTAATGCACAAGGTTCGAGAGTAATTATAGTAGTTGTACAAGTAGGAGCAGTGAAAATATATGCAGCAATAGTGGAGGCGCTCGAGAAAGAGGAAAGAGGGGATGAAACTCAGTTTAGCACCAAAATTGGTGGAAAAAACAGTTTGGGTCCAAGTTATTTTATTTTGTAAAATTTCATTGCCAGTTATGCATTTGATTCGTTATTATGTCGAAACTGGCCATTCTCGCCCCCTAATCACCTGACTTCACGCATAACTTTAATGTATTCATAATCTTTAGACACAACCCAGAAGGAAGCCTTTCAGGCAGGGATTTTATTTTTATTTTTTCAATTTCGTGATGTAGCCGAACTGGCAATTATCCACAAGCAGATTTAGCTGAATTTGACTCTAGACCACATATGAAAGTTTAAAAAAATTATAATTCTTCATATATTTTGGCTACATGCTGGAACTTGTTGTAAAAATCTGGTGACTTTTTTTTTTGTTAAAACTCAAAATCTGAAACAGTTGGACCATTTTTTCCAAAAAATTCCGTTTTATTTGTTAACATCATTACCTTAAGGTTGAAAAACTATGAGAATTCACCAACAATTTGAAACATTTGAGGAAACAATTTACCATGAGAGGAGGGACTAGCTCTCTCCCTTTTTTTGGGGGGTTCCTGAAGACTATTTGTGTTTTGGCCTTTCTTTGGCCTTCCCTTTTTGTCTCCCTTATGATGGTTCTGGCATCAATCTTTTGTTCTACTTTTTATTTTTCTTCGAGGAAACTACCATGGCACAAGTGTAACCTGAGGCCCACCACATTACGAAGTTTTTTAACTTTTAACATTTCTAGTGGGGCCTCTAGACTCTTTAGGTCTTGAAACCTTTCAAACCGCCTCTCCACTCTCCTCCTCCAAGTGGTATGTCTTAGACCTTACAAACCAAAGATAAGTTGGCACTGCGCGCTTCTGAACACAAATTAAATTGCAAGAAAAAAAATGGGAATTTCTTTAATAAATGAACATAAATAAAATACAATATCTATGACCGATAATGACAAGTAAGAGCCTCTTCACCATCTAACTACTGACCCCTTGCTGAGCCAGCAATTAAAAGCTCTTCATCGTCTTACTACTTGACCTCATTTCAGTGACAAGTTGTAAATATGTAAGTACTCTTCAAGAGTGGGGTCAGAGTACATAACCCTAAAACCCTTTTGAAAAAAAGATTGAGTGGGTGCTGGTGGGTGAGATGAGATCAAGTTAGTTAAACCTTAAACCCTTGGAAAAACAGGGTGATTGACTAATGGTGGGCAAAACCAAGTCAGTTAAACCTTAAACCCTAAACTCCTTTAAAAGAAACCAAAAGAGTGAATGGACCAACACACCATCCATCGGATGTCTATTATGTCTTGATTATGGATGAAACCTAACTGAGTTGACATTAGAGTTGACCTTGGTTAAACTTTCCCACAAAAGATAGGTCATGATAGGTAGGTAGGAAAATAGATGCATGGAGATGGTTTAGTACCTGGGTTAAAGATTAGTGGGTTGTCAAGTAGGTAGGGATTTTAAAAAAGAAACTGAGCTAACTGCCCTGGTTACCTAGGGAACTGGAACCCGATGGAAAAGTGTTTCCTGTCCTCCTGCCATCCAATCCCTCCCTCACGGTGTGCTGCTGGTTCATTCTGGCCCGAGGCTGGTGGGCTCTACATACTTCAAAGGGAAAGAAAATGGGGGAAAAAGGGGGAAAGCAAAAGGCATCTAAACTGCAGGTGGTCACTAGACACTCACCTTGGATGAGACCAAAGTGGAAATCATCCATACGAGGATGCAGTAAAAATGGCCATCATCTCTAAGAAGATTCACTCAAATTTGGCTATCAACAAGATATGAAATACAAATAGTTTATTCATCCCTTTTCTTATATCTTTGACTACTTATTGAGAAAGAAAAAAATCTGGTTACATTTTTATTTCATTCAAAAATCATTTCATTTTCAAAGTTTTTATCCTTTAATTTCAGTTTTGGATGAAATTTCACTAGTTAAATCGTTGTTTCTAAACATTTCCAAAATATATACCATCCTGAGACTAAGTCAGAGTCTTGAGTCCCCATTTGCCCAGTAGCCACTTAAAGAAGGTGATAGCACTAGTTTATAGTCTGTTTTTTAATAGGCACAGTTTTGCCGGAATGTGAAATTCAAATTATAGGATTAAAAGATGAATTGATTTTGAAGGGTTTCAACTTTCGATTGCTAGAAGGGAGCCAAGAAAAGAATAAAAATCATCATTTATTTTGTATTTGCTTTCAAGAGTGTGTAGAAGGAACAATTACACATTTGGATAGCTTCATATCTGGTTTAGAGCTGGGTTTGGCTAAATCTTCCTAGGGATGATTGCCACTTTTTTTACATCTTTCTAAGGAAGATAGCCACTTGGTTCAATATACAAAATTTGAAAGTTTAATTTTTTTTTTATTTTAATGAAGGTCTTACTCACCCAGGCCATTTTGACTTCATAGTGAAATTTTTAAAAGGATAGTGCAAGGTGATAAGGAAGGAAAGGCGTGAGAGAAGGGGGAGGAGAAATGATTAGAGACGGGAAGAGACAAATGTAAACATAATGAAATGCAATTATAAATCACAATCTAAGGCATCCTTTATAAGAAAAGTGGATTGTTCTCTTAAACAAAGAACATCACACCATATCGTGTCACTTAGAAGATAATGCTATCTATCATCATTGGTAGTAGATAGTACATTGGTAATTTCACAGATGTTAACCAAATAATGAATTTGAAATTTTCACAAAGATTCCAATATTCCCCAAAGATTCAATACCTTTCCTTCACCAAATTTTTTTCTTTTAGAGGGAAGCGGGATTATAGAAACTATAAAACAAAATTGAAATAAAAAAAAAAAAAAAAACCAAGTTTTGCAAAATATTGGAACTTTCCCAAAAAATAATAGAATTAGTGTGGAAGGAAGTGCCAAGGATAGATAGATATGTATGGTGTATATGTATTATTGTGTTGGTATATTAAAAGCAATAGAGAGACAGTTATAGAGTTATTGCAGTCAGGCCATTTTCTGAAGCAAAAAATGAACAGATAGAGGAGGGCTTATAAATACGGCTGGGGCTGCAGGGTCCTCTCTAGACGGTGTTAGGTGCTTCTCTACTTACGCCTTCATTTTGGCATTTGATTATTGGTGTCTGCGGCAAGCAGCTGACGATGTCTGTTGTCAGCTTGCGCCAGCGCTTGCTTCCTCGCTCGCTCGCTCGTTTGTTTGCTTGCTGCCTGCTTGCCTGCCTTCCTTTCTTCCATCCCTGCCTGCCTGTTGTTGCCGCCTCCTCCTCCTCCTCCTCCTCCTCCTCCTCACAGCTCCAACCACATAGACAGGCTCCTCAGCCAAGCTTCGCTCTCACACTCCTCCCAGTAATAAAGCAACTGGAGCTCCACTCCTCCCATTGCTGCTCCTGTTCAACTCATGGCTTGTATGTGACAGACAGACACACTAACAGAAAGAAAGAAAGAAAGAAAGAAAGAAAACGCAAGAGAGAGAGCGAAAGAGAGGGCGAGAGAGAGAGACGGTCTATATATCGAGCTTTCAATAATGATGTTTTCATTGTAGCTGTGGCGCCTGCAGTGCTCGTGTGAGAGAAGAAACGAAATTATAAACAGCTGGTAAGTTTCTGGAACTCTGTTATTACATGTGTGTTGTGTGTGTGTGCATGTGTCGACTCTCTGCCTCTCTCTCGACTCTCGCTCATAGACTTGTACTTGTGTGGACAGCAGCTTGTGACCGAGTAAAGCACGTCGTCGTGGAGTTGCGAAATTATATAATCTTAGACTGTTGTTTTTTGTTGTTGTTGCTTGCTTGCCAGTATTGGGTGTTGCACTCATGTATAATCAGCAGCTAATTTAATAGAAGAAATCGATCCAGGCTTTCACATGACGAGCACGCGGGAGAGAGAGCGAGAGAGAGAGGTTTAGGACTCGAGCAGCGGCTTTGAAGCTCTAGTTTCCAGTTCTGCAAGAGAGCAGCTTTCAAGAGTTTTCCTGTTGATTGATCACACCAGGCGCTGCGCGGCCGGTAGACAGAATTAGTAGTGTGCTATCTAGCTAGAGCTGCCAATTGCGACGCCGGATCAGACAAGATCCCCTAATTCAGGGCTGTGTCGATCGGCATGCACCTGGCGCATTGTGGTGTATCGTATTCCAGTTGCGACTTCAGCGCGTACTTTTCTAAGACTGCAGCTGCTCGTAAATGATCAAATTTACAGCTCCCTGGCTGGGCGCGCTCACAGCGACAATCTTGGATATTTGACTCCGTAAGTACTCGTGCTTAAATCTAAACTAGCAATTTGTGTGTTGCTGCATCCTTTCCCAACACCAGCTGCCTCTCGTAGATCTATACAAGTCTCGCTGCGGGAAATGCCGCTCATTAATCTTTAGTTTAACACTAGGAGACTCGCCACACTACCAATTGGGGTCGAACTCATGCACTGTCTCCGGCACCGCAGCGCAAAGTGCTAGGGCAGCTGTAATCCGAAGCACCATTTGTTTGTGGCAGCTTTGATTCTTTTTCATGAATCTTGTCAGTTCTTTCTCTTCGGTTTAGATAGAATTTGGTGACGGTTTCGAGTCTCTTTGAAGCCGCTTTTGCAAAAGTATTCTTCTTGTTTCTGGTCATTGAATCCCTTTGGCTGCAGCAGGTACACGACCTCTAGTGTGGAGGATCTAGAGATCATGAGTTCTCGCCAAGGCAGGCAGGCATGCAAATCCTGGAAGCTAATTCTTTAGTGTAACTTTGTCTTTTGTTGCCTGCGGCTGCTCCAGCCCACAGTCATGGGATTAAGAATACTATGTTCAGAATCTGAAGCTCTTTAAGTTGAAGAAGATTTCAGTTTCTTCCTTATCGATGAGGTGACCCATGTAGAGGACCATGGAGATTGATCAGCGAAGAACTCGAAGGGCTACAGTAGTGCCGCGGATCATGCCTGCAGATCAGTACAGATGAAGTACATGCTGCAAGAAGTTGCACGCAGTCGAGTCGAGTGTCGAAGCTCTAGATCTCTCAGCCATCGAACTCGCTGATCTAGCTAGTCTCTGCAGGTGATCAGGATCAACTGCTGATCAACTCTGCTCGAGAATTGTTGTGCGGCGACCAGCTCGTGGGTAATTCATGTCCAGGATTGATCCTCGGAAACTAGTACTGTGGTGGAGGTGGCGGGGGACTAGCTGGGGGAGCGCGCGCGATCGAGCATGGCTTTAGTTTGCCCTAATCAACCACGAGAGACATTAGGGCATGTTGTTGTGCTTCCGGGTTCTGCCATGATCTCTCGACTGGGCCTCTGCGCGGCGCATGCAGATCATCATGTAAACACAGCCTCTAGCGATCATCCTGCTGCACATGAGCTAGCCGCCAGTGGAGATCAGCAGTTGCAGCAGTTTTGCATGGCTGAAGATTCGTCCACCACTGTCTCCTCCGGCTCCACCTCCTGCCACAATTACTCCGCCGCCTCTGCAGCTGCGCCTACTAGCTGTGCAGGAGGAGCAACGGGCCCAACAAGCGCAGGAGGAATATGGTCCAGTTTTTCTTCTTCCGCTCTCGCGCGGAGTTCCAGCTTCGCCCCTAGTGCATCGGCTGCAGCATCTACCAGCTCATACGGAGACTGGTCATCGATGCTGCAGTTTCCTCTTCAGTCTGCTGCTGATCGTACTCCATCGGCTCCAGTGCCTGCTGCTTTCAATCTTGGCATTGCTGCTGGTCACGCATCCGCCATGACTCCATCTACCTCTTATCTCCAGTGGAATTCTCCTTTCTCTAGTGTTCCTGCATTAGCTGCTTCTCATGATCAGACTGGAAACCGACTCTTCTACCCAAATTCGAATGCTGCTGCACAGCCCCGGCCCGACGTCGTTGCTATTCGGTCGACGACAGGAAGTCTGGCAAGCTGCGATACTTCCTCATGGGTGGAGCTGCAGCTGTCGAGCGTGGCAGAAGCTGCAGGTAGCTCAGCTTCTGCTTCCCAGCAGCAGCGATTCCTCGGTGTCGCTGCTCCTGCTGCTGCTAACCAGTACGAGATTCTTCCGTCGCGAGCGTCTGGAGGATTTAGCAGCTATCATGCAGCAGCTGGCCAAAGGGTCGTCGAGACTAGAACAGCTCGTCAGGAGGAGGACGACATGCAGCAGGTGCAGGATGCAGAGGTCGATACGGTTTCTGCATGGGTGGACGGGAGGATTGGAGAGTTGATGGCAGCCATGCCTGGCGTTCCTCTTCAACATCTGTTTGCGAAGCTTCTTGAGGTTTTGGAGCCTTGCAATACGCAATTAGAGAAAGTAATTGCAGCTCGATTCCACGCGCTCAGCAGCTCTGCAGCTGGGAGTCCTCATGAAGCTGCTGCAGCCGGGTCGAAAATCCAGAAGCAATCGCAAGCTCATGTTGCAGGTTCTAACAAGAGGATGCGTGAGAATACGAATGACGACTTGCATGCGCGTGAAGAACGCGACAATCAAGTGTTGCAGCTCCAAAGAGATCAGCATCGTCTCGCGGGACGAGCTGTAACAGCAACAGTAGCTTCGTCTCACCCCCTTCAGAGCTGCAATCCCCCCTCCCGACGCAGCAATCAACTCACCGCAGCAGCTCCGCACACTAGTGGTTTCAGTCCTCTTCCTCCTCAATCTCTTCCTCTTCTCCCACCCATGATGCAGCAGACGGACTCCGAAAATTTTGCAACTAGGCCACAGCTGCTTCTTGATGAAGCTCCAGCTGGTTCCAATCTAGCTGCAGCTTCTTTGCAACTGTCGCTGGATCCCCGGAACGTCGAGATGAATCTGTTGCCAGACCTACAGCAGCAACAACGACATGAGCTGCATGAGCTGCAACAACCACCGCAGCAGCAGCTGCAGACGCATCATCATCATCATCATCATCATCATCGCCAGCTGCAGCATGAGCAATTAGCTGCTAGAAACTCACAAAATTACAGCTCTCCAAGTGCATTGCAACAGCTGCCTGCAAGTACAGAACCGCGCCACAGCAGCTATGGCAGCCAGGCTTCAGCTTACGTGAACCAAGATCTGCACACTGGCGCAGAACAGTCCCGCGCTTATCAGTACAATCTGCACGAGCTACAACCTCCTCCGGCAGCTCCCCCAAGCTCCAGTACAACTAGCATGTATCTTGTGTCGGAAACAGCTTACGACGAGAAAGGACTGGAGCTTCTAGCTCTTCTCTTGCAGTGTGCGGAGGCAGTCTCGGCAAACAACATCGAGGAAGCGAATTCCATTCTACCGCAGTTGACCGAGCTTGCAACTCCCTACGGAAGTTCGGTACAGAGAGTGGTGGCTTACTTTGCGGAAGGGATGACGTCCAGGCTCTTCACGACATGCATAGGCAGCAACATCTGGGAGTGGGAGTCATCGCCAGCAGCATTACCAGCAGGAAATATCATGCAGAGAATCAGCAATCACAAGATAGTGTCTGCAGTACAAGTCTTCAACGACATTTGTCCTTTCGTGAAATTCTCGCACTTTACGGCCAATCAAGCAATCGTGGAAGCTTTCGAAGGAATGAGCGAGGTGCATATCATCGACATCGATATCATGCACGGCTTACAATGGCCGGCACTCTTTCACATTCTCGCGTTACGACCCGGAGGACCGCCACAATCCGTGCGTATCACGGGACTTGGAACTTCCATGGAGCTTTTGGAAGCTACGGGGAAGAGGCTTTCCGATTTCGCACAGACACTCGGTCTTCCCTTCGAGTACATCGCGGTCGCGGATCGGATCGGGAATGTGGACCCCTCCGCATTGAAAGTGCGAATGGGTCGTGATGCTTTGGCTGTGTATTGGATGCAACATTCGCTTTACGATGTCACGGGTTCTGATCCTCAAACCCTAAGTCTTCTGCGACGGCTGTCTCCCACAGTGATCACTCTAGTGGAACAGGATCTGCGACACGAAGGGAGTTTCATCAACCGCTTTGTCGAAGCTCTTCATTATTATTCCGCTTTGTTCGATTCTTTGGGTGCTACGCACGCCGATCAAAGTACACAACGACATATCGTGGAACAGCAGCTTTTGTCTTGCGAGATTAAGAACATTCTGGCTCCCGGCGGACCTGTGCGTCGTCGCAGCAGCAAGAGCACGACGACAGGCGGCTTCGGCGGCGGCGGTGGACGGCAAGCAGAGCCGACGACGACGAGGTTCGGGCAATGGCAACAGGAGCTTCGTCAGGCAGGTTTCAAGGCGGTTTCGTTAAGTGGTAAGGCTGCGACGCAGGCGGCGCTCCTGTTGGGTATGTTTCCGAGTGATGGGTATACGCTCGTAGAGCAATCAGGAACTCTGAAGCTTGGCTGGAAAGACCTGTGCCTCCTTACCGCCTCCGCTTGGAGCTCCTGTAATTGACAATTATACATTTAAAAACATGCTCTTTACATAAATTATAATTTGTCAAATCAACTTTTGTGATTCAAGGGTTTTTTATAGGGTTTAACTAGTAACTTGATCTTCTTGCCCACCTTCACCCACTCACTCTTTTTTAAATTTTTCCTTCTAAGGTTTCAGGGGTTTTCAGAGTTTAGAGTTTAAGTGACTTAATATTGTCCACCATTTAGTCCATTCACTCTTTTTTTTTCAAAAGTGTTTTAGGGTTTGAGGTTTAACTAACTCGATTTTGCCAGGCATCAACCACTCGTTTAATCTTTTTTTCAAAGGGTTTAGGGTTTAACCAACTTGATCTCACCCACCACCATTGCCCAGTCACCTTGTTTTCCTTTTTGTGAAAGTAATGGCCTAAGGTAAGGTACCGCCTTGCCCTAGTAGGGCCCTAATTTCAAGAATGTATCTCACCCCTTTCCTTTCTCCCTGACCCACAGGCCTTGCTTTTGGGCCCCCTTTCTGGGAATGTCCCCCACCCATGGGCCTTGCCCTTGGCCCCCCCCCCCAATCTTGGGAATATCCCCCACCAATGGGCCTTGGAGGGTAATCCCCAATGGGTAGCCTTGCCCTAGGTGGGGTTAGGAATGTACCCCACCCTTGGACCTGGGAGGGTAATGTTCAGTGTTGGCTGGGTATGGATTTTGACTCGGGTAAAACCATATCATTTTTTGTCAAGTCTGGGGCAGGGTATGGAAAACTAGATTGTCGAGTATGAATTTTGATGAGAACTGGTCAATTATCTTACCTCTCTAATATTAACTGCCAAGACCATGTTGGTCTAGTATCACTATGGAAAAATTTAAGCAGGTCATTTATCCTTAAACCCTAAATCCTAAGCCCCTTGTGTCACTAGGGTAGCCCCCTAGTAGTCAGAAACCAGAGCTTACAAAAAGATTTAACCTAAACCATAAAACTTGTATTGACATCATACTCAATGGTTTCAAGGTTGAGTATTTAGAAAATTTGACACCTTCTGTGTAATGGTAAGGAATTAGGTGATTTTTTTGAAAAAAAAAATTGTATTTTGTGCATGAGGGCAAAAGTACATTATGGTGTAACACTCCAACATATATGTAATAGCTATTACTGTGTAAATTATTAAAATAACATTATAAATACATTATAAGCAAGATAATTGCATTACATAACTCATATGACAAGGGTAAACAAAAAATATATATAATTAAATTATCAATGATAAGTAATTGTATCCATGGGCCTTACCTTAGGTCCACCATTTTTGAAATGTCCCTCACCCATGGGCCTTGCCTTAGGGCCCCCATTTTGGGAATGTCCCACACCTATGCTTCCCATTTTGAAATATTCCCCACCCATGGGTTACCCATTTGTAAAGCATGAAGTAAACATTGAACATCCATTGCAAACCTGTTATCACTCGGTTGTGGATGAACTAAAACCCTAAACCCTCCTAATTCCCCATCCCAATACCTACATAAAGTCTGTCAATATCAGCCAAAGGAGGTAGGAAATGTAAGTGATTATGGTGTACTTAGGTGAGTACATACGACACTTGATGGCTACTAGGTAGGTAGATGCATGTGAAAGGGTTAGTAAATATAACACAAATGTGTTTCCTGTCCACAGACCATCCATCCATGCATCCTGCATGGTGTGCTGTTGGGTGCTGGTTCACTTTGGCCCTTTTAACTAGAATGTGTCTGCCATATCATGAACAACTTGAAGGTGATCACATGATGCCGATACAATTGATGATACCTTTACACATGTTGACATGATTTGAACTGAATTTTTTGCATGTGTGTCTGGACTTCAATAGATTGTAAGCGGATAGTAATATAACAAATATATTTTGGAATGTGCCCATAAAGAGAATATCATTAAGTTGCATCCTAACAAAAGTACCATTCATTAGCCAACCTTATAAGCACAAAGTAGTACCATGATGATGATTGATCCTCTAATTTCAGAATTTGAATGCAAACCTTTTTGTTTAACTCTCACGACACAAGTTTATGCATTGTAAGTTTTGTAACCCTATCATCTCATAACCCATTGTATGATCTGAACATAATCAGCACTTATGCGTAGTTTTGGTGCTGTAAAAATTTTATTCATGCTTTTAATCATCAAGTAAGCAAAACTTGTAAATATTTTGCAGTCTTTGATGACATTGGGGGCAGCCATCTGGTGAACTCCCACAAATCCTTCTATCGGGTGTGCAAGTTTAATGGTCTGCCAGTCCACAACTAACTAGAAGCACCTGACACAGCTCATATTTAGGTCAGTGCATCACCTGATCACTCCTCTAATGTCTGTTTTGTTCTCTTCCAGCATGATGGAACACAAACATGTGGCTAGCTAACAAGATCATGCAGGGATGATGAAAAATCTACCCAACTTGTATCAAACCCAATTATAGATTTTTGGGCCTACAAGTTAGAACTTTAATATTGATGCCTCCTGAACACCTTCAGTGTTTTCCAAATGTACATTTAGTCAAGAATTCATTATAAAAACATTCAAAACATCCCATAGCTTTTACTAGCAAAGTTCCCAAAGTTTGCATCCCTACATAAAAAGTTTGCAAAATCCTACATAAGCCATCAACTTTGGATGTCATTGGGGAGTATGGGAACTAATTGTGAGGTCAAACTTTCGCATTTTCATGTGGACATCATCCTTGGGAGTTTTGGCAAGAAAAAGAGAAATAATTGTGGAACTTTTGGGTTTCCAATGGTGACTTTGATAGAACTCCAAAGGAACAAAATTTGGGGTTTTTTGTTGAAAAATTAGCAAGCATCAATGATAACACCAATGTGTTCAAACTTAATAAAGTTATATATAATGGTGAACCCAGTTTGACACTAGTTTGAACCTTTGTTTCTCATCTCATGCCCAGTTGTAGTACATTCATAAAGTCATTTAAAATGGGCAGCAATATTCACAAATTGGGGACCAACTCATCATTTGACAGAATTTCACTATTTGAGATAATAAAAGGCAGGTATAAACGTAGGGTGCTTGCACCATTTGCCTTGGGCAATAATAAAATTGAGGTCCAAACTCCATTTTTGACTTTTTGGAACAATAGGGAGTTTCATCTCCTGTTTTTTCATTATGTTAGAAGTCATATCCTTGCATTTTTCACCAAGGTCCTTGTTTTAATGAAACTGGGGGTTCTCGTTGCTAGTTCTGGCCACTTTACAAATAACTTTAATATTGACAACGTTTACTCTGGTGATCAAGTACTCAAGCTTTCAAATAAAATCTTTATTGAAGAGTGAGCTAATTTTCCAAGCTCTTCAATACAAAGGCCAATCCATGTATTACTCCTTTCTTTGCTCCCCAGATAAAGGGCCTTTGCAACAAGGAAAGGTAAAACAGGAATTAGACCATTAACTGTCCTTCTCATCAAAATTATAGCAAGTTTTTTGGTAAATCCATCCTTTCTCCCATTTCTAATTGTTCATTTTGAATTAAAGAAGATTCCCAATCAGGGTAAAATAAGAATTTGGTTGATTGGCCCTTCAGTTGAGACAAGGGGAGTCCATCAAACTGAATGCTTGGTGGGCATGTCTGCTATGATATTTACAGGGCATGTGATGAGGTCCTCCTATGGTAGCGTTTGGATTTCCAAAACAATAAAAGCTGCAATAACTTAGTCACTAGCTGGAGCCTGGAAGAATGAAGTGCAAGTAGAACAATTCTACTTAGCATGCCCTCAATTCCAAATGAGGTCTACAAATTATGTGGTACTTTTGTGAAGGATATGATGTACCCTCGTATGAGCTGTGATAGAGGCACTACTTGTTTAACCAAGTGGTCCCACCCACATGGTCCATTGTAGTGTGATATGTACCTCAAGATGGTACTTGAAAGGTGAAGAGGCTCATACTTACAATTGATGGGTTGGCAATCACTTTGCTCTCTCTCTCTCTTCCTTTCTTGAGACAAGAGATACTTGGCTCTATACCTTTGGTTTACATGCCATCAAGAAGAGTTGAAATTGTACGCTCCTATACAGGAGAGCACATCCAGATCCCCTTTTTTTGGTTGCAAGAAGCCACTTTGATTGGCCCATCACCAAAAAAAGGAAACCGTAAAATTGGACATGCCCAAAACAGAAAAATCCAGTACCTGTTTCAGCTCTCTCATTTTGAATCTAGTTGTGATGAATAATAATGTATTGTTGCTAGATCAATGCAGCACCACATTGATGAAGGACCATGCAATTATTTTGTATAAGACTTATCCCCATTTCAGAGCTTGGAGTGAAACCACTAGAGTATCACAGATTGTCCGTGCTTTTGATTATAAGTAATCAACACATGAGGACTCAGATAGGGGGTTTTTGCTGTGTGGAACTGTCTACTTCCATCTCTGCAACTCTCTGCACTACTCTGTGTAATGTAATGTGTAATGTAAAGCCCTGGGTTGAAATGATATCAGTTGGGTGATAATCATTTTTGAAGGGGATCTAGTGTGAGGCCTGTGAAACCAATCAATTTACTCAAATCCATCTATGGTCCTTCATCTGCAGCTACAACAGAAAATCCAGGTCTTGTACCACAAATGGGCCCTAACTTCACTCTGATCGTTCTATTGTAGCAAATTCATTGTCTTCAACTGCAAGTGAAAATATTATGAGACTGCAGCCAGGTTCCCAGGAAAAAAAAAATTGTCAAGAACATGATTGCACTAAGGAACTGTTGCAAGTGAGAACCTTGTAAAATTTGTGCTTTGCACAAAATTTGTGTTTGTTTGACGCCTTGGGTTAAGCAGCCCCTACACTGGTACCATGGTAAAAATGAGTCTTGGGACTGGTACAGGGGCTTACACCCAGTATCAACACTTTGTAGCAATACTGGTGATAAGGACCTTGCCTGGCTGGTATGACTTGAGGCAATACCAGCATTGTATGGACACCAACCTAGTAGGGACCTAAACTGATACCAACTTCGTACCAGTTTTATACAAGTTTCAATACCAGGTATATTGCCTGCCTCATATCAGCCAAAATTTGGTCTTTAGACCCAATACCAGTACCAAGCTAGTATGAAAAATTTCAAAAGCCTGTACCAGACCAACACTATGGTAGTAGAAACTAAAAACCCCCAACTTTTTTTGGGTTTCTTCTCAACATATAAATATGTTGTCCACAGATGAAATCATGGTCTCAAGTCCAAATTTAACATTTTCCCAGTTAAATATAGCCACTATGAAGCCTCACTCAAGAAGGTGAAGGTACCAGCGCAGATGTTTCGAGTACCTGTAAGCAGATTTTCCATGACTATTGGAGCTAGAAGAGATTCCCTGTTGGATTTGCAGTGTGTACATTCTTGTAGCACTCATATTCAACTCATGTTAGGCTTCAGATTATTGCATCATTGTGGCCTTTTCCCCTTTATGAGTAAATTAGATCATTCAGATGTCCTGCAAGGAAGGATTCATTTGTATAAACAGTGGTGGAGGTAAATCCTCATATGACACACATAACTTTAGTCATCTCCTTTTTTATGTACAATATATTCACCTTCCCTGTGAGAAAAAATAAGTCTTTTTTGGCACTTTCATCACTGTGACAGTCAGCTGCTATAAATGTCTTCAACAGTTTTGTGCACACACAGAAAACCCCCCATATCATATTTACTTTGGAAACAATAAATTCAAGGAGTGTGACCTATTTATGATTAAGTGTTTTTCACAAACAAAGAAAAACCCAATAATGTTGATTTTGAAACAAGAAATTGGAAAAAAGAAATTTGAACTAATTCCCCCACACTTTTCATTAATACCACTCCATTGCAAATTTTGGAACTCTATCTTGCATAATGGCACTCCCCCTTCAAGTGTGCAATGTCAAGTAAGATCACATGTAGGTTTTGATAGCCTTTTATTTAGAAACAACCATCTCATGAATGCTTGTAGGAATCACATTTGAGTGCTTTTTTGGCTAAATCTTAGATGGCATGATGGGCAAGCAATAAAAAGTGCAATAAATTGAATGTGGCATTGGGCTGGACACAATTGTAGGACAATGGTTAATAATAAAAATAATATTGTACATGAACTATGATTAACTTTTTAACTTTTTTTTTTTGCACAATATTTTCAAAGAACAAAACGTGATGCAGTAATAAAAAAAATTCAAGTTAGTTGCCTCGAGGAACTTCCTCACAAGGAAAGGGACTAAGTGGAAGCCCAACCAACTTGCCCAAGTGAGAAAAGGAGACTTGGAATGCAATTTTTTCAAGGAAGTTGCCTTGAGGAGCAACTTCCTCAAAAATGAAAGGGATTAAATGGCAACCCAACCAAGTTGCCCAAGGGAGAGAAGGGGACTTGAAATATTTAACTAAGATGCCTAAAGAAAAAAGGATTAAATGGTGGCCCTAACCAAGTTCTTTGGGAATCAACTTCCTAAAGGATAAAGGACTTTCCCTAGGGAGAAAGGGACTAAATGGTGGCCTCAACCAAGTGAACAACTTTCTCATATTAACTTCGATTGAAGCACTTCCAATTACAAAGTTATAACCAGTCTTGGGCAATTCTCGAATTATAACCCAATTCTTGACCTTCTTTTCAACCTGGTTTTCATTCTGACAACTAGTTGACATAGTTACTTGTGAGAACTAGATCGAAATTCGACCTTTAATGACGCACTCCCAAGTTCCGGGTTGAACCCACTTGAGGGTTCAACTATGTGTAGTTGCGAAAAGTTGGGACTCGGAAGGCGCTCCCGACTTCCAACACTATAGAGGGGTAGAGGGGCGTGCTAGAAGTCCCGGGGATTAGACTAGGAAAAGGGACTAGTAGATCAAGCTTGAATCTGCATCCAAAACAAACCATCAAGTGGTTAGTTCACATTCGGGAACACCCTTGGGTGTTGGAACAAGCCACGGGCACTTTGGACCACAAGACTCACCACGGCCCGGATTCGAGGGAAGCCACCACCTTCCCCCATATAATATTCTCTGCAACGCTCCGCGGAGGCTACATCCAAATGGCTCTTTTTCCCAGGACTCCCAAGTTGGAGTCTCGAAATTGTCCCGAAACTGTCCCGGTTGGAGTCTCAGAATTTTGGGAGCTCATAACTCCCGACTGCGGAGTCTGATCGCAATAAGATCTAAACCAAAGTTATAGCCCTCGTCGAGATCTTTTCAACGCCATGTCGCACTCTCAATTCGAACGTTGGGTCGATTCCCGACTAGTGGTCGGGAGTCAAACTGTCAATTTGACTCCCGGCCCTTCTTTTGACCATAACTTGGGCTGTAGATGTCTAAATGACCAATGCGAGGGCATTTTAGACATCTACACTTCAAGAGCTTTCCAATGACACCAAAAACACCTCAGTCCAAGGTGTTTTGGCCTCTGATGTCAAACCCTAGACATTCAGGAGTCCCCGAGGACTCTAAGTCCCCAACTTTGGGAGTGTTGGGCTTCACCCCCACACTTGGCCAAAGTGGGGTTGCGACATTTAATTCTCACCTAAATGAAAACTAATCATGAGAACCTATTCCTTTCTTCTTCTTTTTTTACTTTGAAAAACCAGACAGGTTTTCTTAAAATACTCCATCCAATTCTTAAATTTTTCCAATTTAAGGTTCCTAAATAGTAGCAACTGCCTAGGGAAGTAGAAGCATTGTTCAAGGTTAGGGTTAATAGAAATTGTATAAAAAGAAGCCTAAGCTTCATTTTTATTCACAGTGATGTTTTCGTTTTTTTTAACGTTATGTTTTTTTCACATTGGTTGTGTTTTTTTATTCTATTGGTTGTTCTTCTTGCTTGTTTTCTTCACATTGGCACTATTATTCAAGCTGGTGTTGTAATTCACATTAGTGTTGTTCTCCCCATGAGCTATTGTTATTTTCCTTGCATGTTGCTACTACTTTCTCCTCACATGTAGATGTTGTTCTCCTTGTGTGTTGCTACTACTCTCCTTGCTCATAGTTAATGTTTCATCGTGTATAAATGCTCCTCTTCATGTGTTGTTGTTGTTCTCCTCATGTGTTGTTGTTGCTCTTCGTGAACTGGTGCCCTTGTTTTTCTCACTTGTAGTTGTTGTTCTCCTTGCGTGTAGCTACTTTTCTTTTCACATGTAACTATTATTTTCTTCACATGTAGTTGATACTTTCCTTGTGTGTGGTTGTTTTCCTTCTCTCAATGGTGTTTAATTTTCCTTGCATGTGAAGTTCTCTTCATGATGGTTTGTTATTGTCCTTTTGATGTTACTCTTTTCATATTGGTTCATGTTCTACCCACACTAGTATGTTGCTCTTCTTGCATATTAGTATGTTGTTCTTCTCACATGCTAATATGTTGCTCTTCTTGCATGTTGGTATGTTGTTCTTCTCACATGTTAATATGTTATTCTTCTTACATGATGGTACACTTCTTTACTTATGCTGGTACGTTGTTCTTCTCATAGTGGTACGTTATTCTTCTCACATTATTATGTCATTATTTTTTCATGATGTTATTGTTCCTTTTGTGTTGGTGCTATTGATCCCCCTTGTGAAAATGCCCAAGTTTTGCAATTCATCTCACATTAATTTTGCGTACTGCCTTCTTTCTAATAATGGTGCTACATCTTTTCAAGGTACTTACTGCCCCAACTTTTGATATTATTCTTCTCACGCTAATGTTGTTGTTCTTGTCACATTAATGCTACTCTTGTTCCTTTGGTTAATATGGTATTTCTGCCCCTTCTTGCCTTGTGCAGATTAAAGCTCTAAACAATAAATTTCAAGCACATGGAGTTAGGATTCTCATTCTTTTGTTTGATTTTTTTTTCACTTCATTTGGTGTTGTTTTTTTTTTATAATGTGCCATTTTATTTTATTTTAATTTTGGATTTTTTTTGCAAGGTTTTCTAAGTTTTCATATAAACTATAAACCCCATTACCTTTTTGAAATGCTTAAAAAATGTATCTATCTTGTTTTTGTACATTCTTAGAAGGTAGATTGCATCTTGTAATTGCTTGTAAATGCTTGTTTTTAATAAATCATTCTTTATTTATTTTTTGTTATTTATCAAGGCATTAATTTTTTATTTCAAATTAAACATGGAACAATCTTCTTTAAAAAATATATATATGTGATATATTTATGAATGAAATAAGGATGGAAGATTAACCTTTGCAAGAACCTCAAGAAAATGAAATGTTCAAATAGAAGGAAGTAGGAATTTAGAAAATAATGAAAGAAAATTTAAAGAAATTACATAGCAAAAGATTATTCTATAAATCAACAGCAAAATGTTTTGTGTTGAAAATTTTATTGTGTTAATGATAACAACGAAGTTAACAACTCCTCAAGTCATGTGTTGTATTCTTTGTCACAATAATCTAATTTTAAATTTAAATCCAAAAACTCAAACTAGGAGAAGGTTAATCATATATAATAGAATTAATGATTTAACCACATTGAGTAAACATGTAAATTCATATAATTTTAATATTTTTCTAAAAATTAAGAAAATAAGTGATCCTTTGAAGGAAGAAAAAAAAACAACCTTCCATAAAGAAACCAAATATGTCTTCTAATTCCATATCCAAGTTTTTTGCTATGAAAGATTATGTTTTTAAATAATTTACAACAAAAGAAATTTTTAGAAAATTTGAATCTATCAATTGTCAAAAACCATCTTCTTTTATAATTTGGGCAAATTAGTTAGTTGAAAATATTCAATATTAATTTGTGTCCAAGAATTTTATATCCATCTCGAAAATAATTTTCTCATGAATTACTACTTGGATTAGTGGAAAAAACTAAAAAACTATATGTTTTACCAACTTCAACATAATGTCATTCTATAATTGCAAGCTTGGATTTGTGCATGTCAAAAGGTGGACATGATATTTTTACATTGGTGATTAATTTTTCAAGAGTTGATTGACAATCAAAACACATTACATTTGGTCTTTTTGAAGTACAAGATAATAGTGGACAAACCTTGGCCAAAAACTTGACAGAATTGTTGGATGGTTATGCGTTAAAGAAAATTTTTATTACTTACATAAAGGATGAAGGATCAAAACTATGACTACAACCTTTAAATCAATTGTAAGTTGAAATGTGTTGGATTTGGAAAAACGTTCTTACAGGGGTGCAAACGGGATAACACAAACCACACCTACCTACCTTTTGGCTATTTTTGGGAAAATATTCCTAGAATATTATTGCAATATTCTTGAAAAAATCTTCAAGATTTGTGCAAATGCATAACTTGTCAAAAAAAATCAAGAACGGGTGGCAAGAATGGGATAAAACATGTGTCAATTCAAATCTTCCCCCAAGGAAATTGAATATTTCGATGAACACAAGGTAACTTTTTTTTTTCTTTTTTTTTAATTTACATTTTTTATTCAATTCATGTTCTACATATCGTAGCCTAGGGTCAACTTCCACATTGACATAATGATTTCTTTTTTTCAAAAAATAAATTCGTTTTTATATTTTGAAATTATATTTTTTTCCATCGCCTATTATAATATTGTGATATGAATAGTGAAAATATTTAGAATGTAGCCTATGATAATTAGGATGATGTTCAACATGTCAACTTCATTTCACTATTTTGAAGATTATTTAATGACGAAACTATCCTTAAGGTGAAGTAATTTAATTTTTTTTTCTTTTTGCAAATTTGTTAACAAATTATCCTTTTTCAAGAAGCTTTGTAGTACAAAGAAACAATTATACTATATTACAATAGGCAAAATTTTGTGAAATGAATGTACGAGTACCACTTGCTTTGACATGGCACATTTGTCATATTTTTGTTGATTTTCTTGCCCCTGTTGTGTCTGCTTGTATTTTGAACCAATCTAAAGGTCATTGGTTGTTAAGTGATGCACTAAATTTTGTCATATCCATGGGCTTAAAATTCAAGGATGAAATTGTTTCTACAACCTTTAACAACTTAATGAAAGAAGATGGAAATGTTGTTTATGAATTATCATGTTTGGCTTCCAATATATTAAAAACAATATTGGGGTTTTGGATTCTTTTCTTTCCTTCTTATAAAAATATGAAGGAAAAAAGGCCCATATTATATTTTCTTTAATGTTAAACCCTAGGTTTATAACTTTTCATCTACTGTCCTCACTTATTGGTCATGAACAAGTTAAGACAATTGTTGAAGAATATGATAGAAAATCTTTGTTTCTTATGTTTCTTAAGTGTCATTATCATTTGCATCCTTTGGTTAAATCTGAAAGGGGTGTTGTTGATCAAAGGGTTGAAGACAACAAATTGGATATTTTTGAAATGACATTTAACACAAGTGAACCAAGAACGGATTTGATCAATAAGGAGCTTATAGTTTTCAAGCATTATCAAGTGGATGTTAAAAACATCAAGTGTCCATTACAATGGTGGGAAAAAAAATGAGAATATGTTTCCTACAGTTGGTTTATGTGCTAGAAAAATTTTAAGGATAGTTGGATTCCAAATTGAGACAAAATAATCTTTTTTTAAACTAGAATCCTTACTAATCTTAGGAGATGTTTACAATCTAAAAATTTAGACAAATTGATCTTTGTCAACAAAATTGGCCTAATGATCCTAGGATAGGTTGTAAATCCCCTTTTAGCTTGGTAGATTTTGTTGAGACTAATGCAAATTTAGAAGAAAAGTTAAAGGAGTTTGAGGAATTTGAAAGAGCTTTTGAAAAGGATGAAGTTATGGAGTTGTAAATTTTGAATTAAAACTTTTTAATGAGTTTCCATCTATTTTCAATAATTTTTAGGTTTAAATTTTTATTTTAATTAATTAAACGAATTAACTAAAAATCAACTAATTTAATTTTAGTATTATTTTTTGGAAAATGTAATAATTGGGTTGTGAAAAGTGAATTTGAAAACCAATTGTTATTATACATGCAAAGACCACCTTATTTGAGAATTGGATGAATTTGAAAAAAATTTAAATCTTGATAACTTGTTCAATTCTCACCAACGTAAATATATATATATTTTTTTAAATCAATTAGGTTCTCATAACATGATGTAAGAACCAAAATTGATTGATTTTCACAAAAAAATGAGAACCACCCAACACTAGTTATAAGCTTCATTGGAGTCTTTTCACTACCATGTTGCAAGTTTCTATCAAAGGTTCTTTGATCCTTATTTATCATGTTTTATTAGTGGTCCAAAGTTGAAATACCAATTTGACTTTCAACCCTTGTTTTGGCCATAACTCTTGGCCATAACTCCAAACTTATAGTTTCAAATGAAAAATGCAAAGTCACTTTTGATAATTCTTGATTTGGACAAAACTTATCCCTTATCATTTTGGCCCAAAACTTCAAGACATTCCAAATCTTTTTCTCCCTAGTGTAATTTAATCCAATCCTCCTTAAGGAAGTTGCTTCCTAGGAAAAATTATTTTTTCCCTTAGGGAGTTGCCTCTTAGGGAACTTGGTTGGTGCAATCACTTAGTCCCCTTCTCTCTAGAAAGTTGGGAGTTGCTCCTTAGGGAACTTGGTTGGTGCAATCGCTTAGTTCCCTTCTCTCTAGAAAATTGGGAGTTGCTCCTTAGGGAACTTGGTTGGTGCAATCACTTAGTCCCCTTCTCTCTAGAAAGTTGACCCCAGGGAAATTGTTCAGGGTCATCACTTAATCCCTTTTCCTTGATGAACTTGGTTGGGACCACCACATAACCTCCATTTCTTCAAGGTAACTCCTCTCCTCCCTAAGGAAGTTGCTCCCTAGGGAACTTGGTTGGGCCACCACATAATCCCTTTTTCCTTAGGGTAAGTCCCCTTCTCCCTAATGAAGTTGCTCCTTAGGAAACTTGATTGGGCCCATCACTTAACCCTTTTCTCCTTAAATGACAAGCTAAACTATATGAACTATCATATGGAATGTTCTAATTGTATCTATTTGATAATTAAATTTCCAATCCAGACCTTCAAGCTGAAAATCGAATTGTGTTAATTCTTTGAGGCTAGTGAAGGTCTAAAGGTTATGTTGTTCTTGAGGCATGAGATGAACTTGGGCATGGGAACCACCCTCATCCCCATGCCCTACTCTTTCCCTCCAAAGTCAAGGTAGATTGTACTTGCTGAAAAGAGCTCCTTGTGAAGTCAAATTGGGAACACTTAGTCCATCAGACCACCTCATAATCAATCATCTCATTCTCGAGTTCTAGCACTCAGTCCCTAGTGTAAAACCGAAAGGCCCAACTTCAAGCTTTCAACCAACAAGAAAACAGAATAATGGACTTTGCTCCATACAAGGTGGACCATCTCTTAGGCCCCAGTGAAAGCCAACAGGAATGGTAAATTTAAAGGTGGACCAGCTCTTGGGCCCCTAGTGTTAAAATGTGCCTTACTACCATTTGTCTCACAACCAAAGCATATGAGCATTGCACCCAGACACCACCTGGCCTTTTAAGATTCCTTCTAGGCATGATCTACAGTTTCTAGTACTAATCACCTTTCAAGGAAACTTTACAACTCAAAAGCAAGGATGAATGTGAATACCCATCTTTTGTCATGGGCATGGATATGTCAATTTCAGCGATCCAGGACACAATTCAGGGATTCTTGAGCACAAACTCTCATTGAACCCAAACAAGTACCACCTATTGAGCATGAGGTCACACTCCCTTGAAAACATCAAATGTGGAATATCATGAAACTGACCTAGCAACGTAAATCTCTCTTCTGTCTTCAAGCAAATTTGCTAGCATGCTATGAGTTAAAACCTCTTCTCACCTTAACCGCGTATCCAGAGTGTTCCATGGACAAAGCATTTCTTGTCCCTGTTAAATCCTTGATTACTTTAGCGTGACTATGACAACATTGAATCTACACAACTCAGAACTAAAGCCTTACAAAGGTTTACTAATCAAATCCACATTACTGCCAAAATCAAGAACACAATTACTGCAGCACTTTTCATCCAAAAAGAAGCCCTCAAACAAGGTGTCATTCATCTAATGATAAATCTGCAGAGGCAAGGTACACTGACTAATGAGATGTGCGTTTAAGATGTGAAAGTAGGCCTCCCAACTTTTTATCCTTCCTCTTTTGATCACCTTCTCCAGCAGGAAGCTGTAAGCATAGAAACATTCCATCACCAAGGTCAGAATGTTGGTGGGTTTAATGGTTTAGAACATGACATCTCACCTTCAGGGGAACTCACTTCCTGTGTAGTTTGGGTGACCATTACCAACCAGCCTGACCATAGTTTCAGCATTAAACTTTGCAACCCTAAACCAATGAGTGCCTTTACCCATCAACATTTGTCCTAGTATATACAATGCTTCAAATCATGAACTCCACAACTTGGATGAACTGAAAACTTGACATACTAATTAACTCACAAATGGTTCCAGCCCAGAGAATCTTCACTCCTGATCTGGATTATGAAATCACCATCTGTTACTCATCATGTCTCCTGTTTACATCACATTGAGGTGAAACCCAAGGCTAAGTTTAAAAGTACCTCTTTCACAATTTCCTGGAGAGTTGTAGTGATGACTGAAAAATCCGGTCGCTCCACTGGGTCTGTTGCCCAGCAATGTTCTAGTAGCTCCGCTAGCTTTGGAGGAGTAGTAGAGGGTATGGTTGGGCGCAAACCCTAAGACAACCAATAGCAGACCACAAAATTCTTAGTGTCCAATGCTGGATGCTTGATGAAACAGCTTCAGAGTGCCAAAAGCCATTCAGCACTGCTGGAGATGCCAGCAACAGAATCTAAATCCAAAAGCTACAGAGCAGGGTTCTGTCGTGCTAATCAAGATGAAAGATTCTCACACAAACACTTAATAACTACAGAGGAGACATAAAATATCACAAGATGCTCTTCATGCACACTGGAAGCAATAATGCAGAACATTGCTATGGGTTGGCTGTTTCCTCCACCAAATGTGGGATTCTGCCATACAGCAATGAAGATGGAGTTGTACCTTTTGTACTACACCCACTGCTGCTTGAAGAGGAGTCAAACTGTCATATGGTATCTGAAAATGCCCATCGCAAACAAAATGTAACTGCTCACATTAATCAGTAGGCTCATGTGCAAAACAATGGGTGGAAGAGGTCATAACACATAGGACACCCAAAGACAAGTACCCATCATTTAGCTTCATACTAATTTCTTCTCTTTGAAGGCAATATCACTGATAAATAAGGTTGTGCCCTTTGCAAAGAAAATGATTTGATTTGTGGAAAGATGGGTTACCTTGCCTGTCAAAAGTTCCCACAAAACAATTCCAAAGCTGAAAATGTCTGCCTTTTGGTCATATGGCTTGTGCTCAATAACCTGGAACACAATAGAGTGTACATATATGTGATAAGTATCAAGAACCCACCCCTCACATAAATTTGAGCTAACCAGAACAAGAAAATGTGACATGACTTCATAATATGCAGACAGTGATTTTAGACCAATGTCTAAATGGATTCTAAACACCAACAGGAAGAACCACAACTTTGTAGCTGACTCAAAAATAATTGGGCATAACCCCTAGAAGATAGGATGTCACAACCTAGGGAATAAAAAATTTGGATGATTAGTCCCTCAAAGGTTAGCAAAAGAAAAGGAAGGACCTTGAACAGAAGTATGCATCCTAAGTAAAATTACACACGGAAAAATAAACGAGGCTTTACCTCAGGAGCCATCCAGCGATATGTGCCAGTCTCTGCTGTCATTACTCCAGACTGTGCTTGCACTCTTGCTACACCAAAATCTGCCACCTTCACTACCTGCAACCAGTGATCCAATTTGCCCTCAATTTCTGGCACCAACTGATTGCAGAAGTATTACACAAGATAGTCACTCCTCAAAGTTATGAAACAATTGTCAGTCACCTCATTTTCATCCATTAGAAGGTTCGCAGCCTTTAAGTCTCGGTGAATGATGTTGCTCTGGTGAAGGTAGTCCATGCCCTTTGAAACATCAATTGCCACTCGAAGTAGCATTGGCAGTTTCAGTACAGCCTTTTGCTTGTGGATATAGTCATACACACTCCCACATGACATGAACTCTGCACCAAGCTTCTCTTCCAAATCAGGACATTGAATTGCCAGCGTAAAAAGACATTGAATTGCACCCTCCTTTTCTTATCCTCTAGCCCAATATACACAAGCCATGAAGGGAAATGTTAACATTCACCTTGTCATATCCTCACAAGCAATCCAATTTTTCCAAGACAAAAAGTATGACAGTGCAATGCAAGATTAAGGACTTTTGGTGAGATGAAAATGTACCTACCTGTAACGATGCATAAATTGGGAGGCTTTGTGCAAGCACCAATGAATTGCACAACATTTTTATGTCGAACCTTCCTGCAAACCATCCGTCTCTTGTAAGTGACCTGAAAAATGGGAACTTTCTTTCCACAGACACCCATGTCCAGAAAACATGACAGTTTCCAAAACATGATATGTCCAGAAACTACAGTTTCTGATAGAGACATCATGGCAAAGATTGTTGTATTTGGAAAAGATAAAGAGACAACAAAGAAAAGAAAGAAGGTACTTCCCAAAGACGTGAAAACATATGTGAAAATTTAGAATTTTCCATTCATGTTTAAGTTGCAGAAGGACCACCTCATAATTGAAACTTCCTGTTGAAATTCTCGCTGCAAGTTCTCATTCAAACGCTCGGGCTTTAGAATTTTGATAGCAACATCCTGTCCACAATATGTTCCTCGATACCTGCAAGCACAGAAAGTCAGATCCAACATCGAGGCAGATGACATGTAGTTGGAAATAAGAACTGAAGGTGATCAACATCAACAAACTTCAGAGTTAATACACAAAGTACGCATTTGAGAAGAAAGCACCACTCTGGTTCAACTAGTCCCCCTGTATGGCAAGGCTACCAAAGAAATTTTACTTCTTGCAATGGTTGATATAGTTCTGAGCAGTTGGAAATCAAAGCCAATTCCTACTTGATAGAAGACAGATGAAAACTCTTTCAGCATATCTTTTCTGCTCCATCGTCCTGCTAAGACTGTTAGATTGCAATCTGTATCTGCCCAATGTCTAGTCAAAGACAACAGAGGAAAAAACAAGTAAACTGCTTCATAGAAACTTGGCCAGACAAGTCCCTATATAGAAGAAGAGCCTCCAGCAGACAAGTACTAAAGAACTACAGACCTACAGCTAGGACCAAAGAGTCATTAGCCTTGACTGGTTTTCCATGTGGTATTTGACCACAGCTATCTTGCTGCTGAGTGAACTTAACTGTTAGCATCTGCTCACAAGGTGGCATACAATATTTCAGACAAAACCTGATCAAGCTGTATGTACATGACCTATCTTCCGGCCAACTGCTGTCTATCATTGTTGCTCCTCTTATGGTCAAAACGTTTCCTGAAATTTAGGAACTTACAAGTCTCCAAATGAGCCAGTTGCCAGTTTTGAAGTATATTTAAGTTGACTGCTGTCAATCTCCCAGTCATCGGTGCTGCTTGGCAGAAGTGTTGAATGCCCACTCTCTGGCTGATGTAGGGCAGCCTCACCTGGTGGAGAATTGGATGCTGGAGATGTTTTTTCCCATGATTTTTTCTACAAATTGTCAGCATGTTGCCTGCATTAATTTAATCTCAACATTCATGAAAGAGAGAAGAAATGTTACACCATTTTTCACTCCATAACAGAGTGTGCAGTAAATACCAGGGAGAGCAAGAAAAGCTTAGGATCATAAATGCTGGCAACACTGAATCAAGAAACCAAGAAAGAAGCCACTTCTTGCACATGTATCCACATGAAGCAAAAGAACAGAAGTTGTTTCCCATGCAAGAATGTACCTCAGTGCCTGCAAGTGCAATATGCAGAGCTTCCAATAGATCTTCTGTGTCCTGTAAGCAGACAAGGTAACAGAAAGTCACCAATGTTGTAATATATTTGAAACATTCGTAGGCATGCTGAACAATACTTGAAGACTTGGCACACTATATCTGCTCCAGACCCAAAAGCAATTTTGGCATGATAGATACCATCATTCAGAGACTTTACAAACCAAACATTTACTTCAAACTTCAGTATCAGCAATTTCGAACTGGTGAGAGAGTAAAATTTTAGCCTCCTCTTCCAGTCCCACTCACCTCTCCCTCCTTGCTTCAAAAGATGCTAATCACTTTTAACTCCCAGAAGAAACTGTAAGACTTTGCTTCCAGTATCCTTCTGCCCATCTTGAATAGAGCAAGATTGCATTTGGAAAAGAGCAGTGGGCCAGGGGACAACACAGCATGGTGGAAACCAACCTTAATGGTGAGCTTACTCCAAATGGATTAGCTTCCACCTTAATACAAACAGACAGTTCCATAGTTCCTCTGTTCTTCTAGAGACCCATCCAGATAACTGTTTCGTGTATTAGGTATGACAATTGAAGCTCAATGGTGGCCAAGCTGGGAGCACCCCAGACACTACAAACCCCTGTCATTTTACACAGGGAGCAGTCACACTGTACATTTTGACTTGCTTCTACATTCTGCCATAAGTTGAAATTGTACATGTGTTGAAGATAGATAAAACCTCCAGATCCAAGTCTTAATATGTGTCACCCATTCTGGAGAGAAGTTGAAGGAAGGATTGTGACATGAGATTCAGTCACATACTCCTAGTGCTTCCTTCAAGGCAGTTTGCAACTCCTGCTACCAGTTGCCTTCACCCAAAGTGAATGGGTGTTCTTAAGGTTCCTCCAGCTAACAGGACAAAAGAGAGATAATTGCAGTCACTATTCTGATACCAAGTCCAAATGCAGACATAAGGGGAAGGCCATAGTAAGGACAAGACTGAGGCTCAGAATAGTGAACATGCATTCTTAACGGCAAGAAATCAAGGCAGGATAGAGAAGGAATACCTCTGTGGGCCAGCCATCAACCACAAAGACGTCCAGGGAGTATCCATCAACTGTTGAAAACACATGTGCTTCCCGAATGTTTAGTCCTACATCTGCAAGCAATGCAGACAGCTGCAATCCACGATACTATCAAGATTAAAACCAGATGTGACCAGTCATATCACTAAACGAAAATGCTGCATATCTCTACCATAACTTGGCAAACATAAGGGACTCAGGAATTGTCCCTCTTACATTCACCAAGTGTGTAGCTATGGACAGGTCACCAACAATTGGTGCAATAAGCAAACATGAAGTCTCACATGTCCTTGGTTAGCAATGGTTTCCTGGTCCTATTCATTTTACAACCAAGACACTGTGTTGTGGACAATATCACAACTGTACAGATACAATCATGGATGCATTTGGATCTTCAGACAGACAGAAGTTGGCTACACAATGTGCACATTGCATACCTGGCTCAGAAGCTTGGGCTTGTCAATTGTTGCGACTGTGACTTCATGCATTGGCAAATGTGGATACGATTGGCTGCATTCTACAAGTTTGGTAGGACCCCATCAGTGAATGCTCTCAAAATTCCACATACCTAAATGTAGGCCAAGTGTGGTGCAGCACTTAAACTAACACCCCGAACATACCCTAAAAGTTTCCCTCATGTTGACTCCTTCATCCTTTTTCACACAGTAGGGAACAGTTTAAAGTGAAGAAGTGATGGAGAACCTTGGAGAGTGATTGCTGCTGTCTTGGTCCCCAACAACTGGTGTAGCTTTGTTGGAGTCCATAGCTAAAGCCTCCAAATTTGCTGTAGATCCAAATGATGGAGGTGCAGGCAAACTGGGAACAGATCACAGATGCTTGGATCAGTAAAATTTCTGACACTGTCCCTAACAGCAATATCCACCTGGTCACCTGTTCTAGTTCCATTCCCTTCAGAGTGATGATAATGCTTGAATTGCACTCAAATATTATACAAAAATCTAAGATTATAGTGCTAGCTGATGTGAGGAGGAGGTACTTGAGTTTAAAAGACAGTTGACTGGAGACTTCCTCATGTTGCGAATGAAGACTGGAATCTGGTGATTCAAGAGCCTCAACAGGAAGTACCTGTCACCAGCAGAAGAATATATATTCCAAAGGTTATACTATTCATTAGCCCTGTAGGCATTGACCAGAATGAAGATTCCAGACTACATCAAAGGAAGCCAAGAAGAAGAAGAAGAAGAAGAAGAAGAAGAAAGGAAAAAAGGGAACATACATGAACTGCGCGCACATGGAAAGTTGGCCGATTTTCTGGATCCTTTGCATTTTGGAGCAAGGTTTTGTGTGTTAACACATCTTCTGCTCTTTCAGCATTCACATCCAATGCATATCTGCAGGCATACCGCAACAAGCACCAGAGAGAACCCTGAAACAACAGATGCTTGTTTTATTCATGAGCAGCATCACCATTCGCCATGTCATGAAACCTTCCAGAGAAAAAGAAGCGAAAAAAACAAAACGAAAAAACACGCCGTCACAAACAACAAAAAAGAAAAGAGAAACCAGACCTTGTCGGAAGCTGATTGAAATGCGCAAGAAGCTCGTCCGCAAAGCCGGGTTCATCTACCACGGGATTACCCCGATTCCTCAAAACCGTCACAACTTCCATACACACTTCCTGCTTCTTCTGGTACCTCTGCTGCGTAGGAGACGCATCACTCGCCCTTTCACTCCTCGTCACCTTCACCTTCATCACATCCATATCTCCAAATCCCGTTTGCCTCTCCCCCTAGTACTAGATACTGTCTCACACAGACAGACAGACAGACAGACAGAGAAACAAACACCTCCTTAGGCTCTCCCCCTCTCCCTATCTTTCTCCTCCCAAATCCCCGTCCAACAGACGACAATCAAACCAAAATCACCAAAAAAAAAAATTAAATCGTCTACATCCAGCCGGGATCACCATGCAAGAAATACACGAGAGCCAGTTGCAAGAGCGACACAGAAGAGGAGCATGGAAACTCCATACCCTAAGGACCTGCCCGGCGTACGCATTTGCGAGCACTAGCCACGTCGCGAAGGAAGAAGAATACCACAACCGCACCCTCTTCTACGAAAGAAAATGAATCGAATTTTTTTGCGAAGAAGAAGTTCATGACACAATTTGCCACATAACAAACAAGCAAGAAGGAGTGAATTTTTTTTGTTTTCTTTTTTAAAATTTAAAAAAAAATCTATGAAAAACAACGACGACAACCAAGAAGGAGGAGGACTAGAGTGGGGCGCAGTAACAAGAAAGCGGAGAGGAGCGAACCGTTTGTTTTTTATTTTGTTTTGGTTTCTTTCTTGTGTTTGTGAAGAATTTGATGTTGTTGTCGTCGTCGTCGCTGTTGGCGGTGTTTTTTTTGAATTTTCCACGTAATTTATTTGTTTATTTTGCTGTTTTGGGGGGACATTACGCGGCGGCCAGCAATCGCTCAGTTCCCAAAAAATTTAATTCAGATGCCACATCTGGATTCTGGATAGGTGTAATAATAATAAATGGATTGCCTCATTTTAGGCAAATGCGTCGTTAGTGTTCTTTCTACAAGGGCTGAGTGGCCCAGAATGGGCCCTTCTGGAAATGCGGGCTCCCAGCCCTTAAAAACAAGGGTTTGGCGAGGACTGTCTCTCTTGTTTCAAAAAATAAAATTTTTCTCTTTTCATTTTTGTCTCTTTTGTCATGGGGGCCAAAGTGCTTGACGCTTTCTTCTTTGTGCCTATTTACACAGTTCAATTCCATCTTAGAATTATGCTAGAATTATGCTCCTTGTTTGTGGCCAATGTGCTTGACGCTTTTGTCTTTGTGCCTATTTACACAGTTCAATTCCATCTTAGAATAATGCTAGAATTATGCTAGAATTATGCTCCTTGTTTGTCGATTTTGGCTCTAAGGTAGGAGTCAAACAAAAAGTTTTTTTTCTTGCTGGGGACCTGAATTCTGGTTCGAGGTCCTTCTCCAGTGTGACGGTCAGACAGAATTTAAAGGCTGCAATTTTATTTGGGAAAGATAGGAGGCACCCTTACTCTTAGGGTTGCAGGCCTCCTCTGTTGCTAGTGTTGCACCAGAAAGATTAACAAGGGTAAGGTGCCCTCCGCATACACTCAAAAAAGGCTTTTACTAGTTTTCTTTTAAGGAGTTATGCGGTGGGGGAAGATACTGCTATATTTTTACGTTCCCATGTTCCCATGGAAAGATTTTCGTAACGGATGAATCAGGAAATTTCAAAAACACAAGGAGGAAAGGGACAGATCAGGAAAATTCAAAAAAACAAGAAGGAAAGAATGGAGGAAAGAAAAAGAAGAGATTTTTTTCCCATATGTGGAGGTTCCCATACTCGTGTGTTCTCCATTGGTCAGGAACACCTTCGTGCAACCCTCCCTCAGGAGAACCCACTTGTATGGGAACCTCCCCTACAACATAATGCCCATTTATATGCCAGCATTTCATGTAATGTAAAACCTTGAGGTAGGCGCATTCTCAAAACAAGGGTGCACAAGATGAGACTATAGCCAAGTCCAGCCCTCCATTTTGGGAATTTCCGTCTCACCCCTGAGCTTTACCCATTCATATAGGACAATATGTAGATCATGAGGTGTAAGAGGGGAGGTTGTTACAACTACTTCTTAGGAGCGAGAAGGATCTTAAGGTTATAATATCCCTCTTCTTTTTCTTTTCTAGGAAGGATATTCAAAAATATACCTTAAGATTTTTTGTGTCTTTACTTTGAAAGGTTGTCCTTTATGGGGAAGGATGCTAAATCTTGCCCTCAATGATGAAGGATTTGATTTTGACAAATTTCAATGATATTTATATTAGGTTTTCAATAAATAGTCAGATTTTAAGTAATAAGAAATTATATTTTCATATATTTTTTATTTCAAATTTGGCTAATTGTTTTTGGACGATTACCACTTTAACTACATCACAAAATTTAACAAGGAAAAAAAACATTTATCCAATTTACGATGCATTATTGCATAAACATAAATATATACATAGGAACCTTTAATTTTAAATATCATTTAAATTGCAGAATTCATTTCATTATTACCCTTCATGTTTAAACACAAATTTTACAATTTCACAAGTTGGAATATAATGCATCATTCATACCTAGGGCTATCTCATTGTTAAATGAATGTTAAGAAACAAGATTTTAGTCAAAACTCACGTATGCAATATTACTTCACACAAAATATGACATGGCAAACTTGTTGGCATGCAATGTGAACACATTGTCAACTCAAAATTATGTTCATATAAAATCTTGAACATAATGTAATGTTTTAAAATGTTATATTATTTAAAATTGCACCAAAAAAACATGTAAATCGATGGTAAATTGTGAAAAGTAAGAAATTTTATTTGTGGTGCCATAGAGCAAAATAACATGTGCAAAGGCAAAATCACATACCTTTCGTTTGGAGAAACAAACCAAACACAAAATGCAAATTGTAATAAGGTCATAATAAAATGAAATTTGCAACACAATGAAAGAGTAAAGAAATCTTGAAGCCAAATTGCAAGCAAAAAACATTAAAAAATTTCAAAGCAAAATTACAAGAAACATCAAAACTATAAAGAAACATGTTGTTCCACTCCTTTTGTTTGACGTGTTGCTCCACTCCTCTTGCTTGACCTACTACTCCATTCCTCTTGTTCAACCTCTTGCTTGACCTGTTGCTTCACTACTTTTACTCAACCTCTTATTTAGGTGCCTTTCTACGATGCCCATGATTTTGTTGTTCATTGTTCCTCTTGTTCGACATGTTGCTCTTATTCCTCTTATTTCAAATTGGTACTCCCCCCCTTCTCCCCCCCCCCTCCTCCCCCCTCCTTTTTTATTTTTTTATAGGTGTGGAGGAGTTGTCCAAATTTGAGTTATTCATGTTAGACTTGGAAGGTGATAATTTTAAAAAATAAAATTGTTTATTGATAAGTTTTTTTAATTATGCATGTTTTTGGGAAATGGTGATGGACAATGTGTTTATTTGTTGCACATGCAGGGATTATTTGGACATTGTACATTTAATTACACACATTGAATTTCACTTTTACACATTGCATCTCATTTGCACAAATGTAGTGTGTATTTTGTTAGCACATTGCATCTCTTTTCAATTTTTCTTTCATTTGCTTGTAAATGTTTAAGTTGATTTTCATATAGCTCACAAAATCTTATTTTGGCAAAAAAACATACTTATTTTGAATTTCTCCTTCAAGGGAAACAATATTTGGGTGAAAAATGGGGGAATCAAATCAAAATGAAAACTTAATTTTGATTGAAAAAAATCAAACCAATGAAAATGAAATGTACATTGAAGAAGATGTGGAAAAAATAGAAAGTGAAAATGTGCTAATAGGAAATAATAGAGTTGAAGAAAAATTTGCAAACATTACATGTTCAAAGAAAAATTTGGAGAAGGCTTAACATAAATTCTTTGTGTTGGGCATTTTATCATGTGAATGATGGGGAAGAAATTGAAGCTACATCCCATCAAGTCATAAGATATATTCTATGTTATTATAATGCTATAAATATTCATAATCCAAGAATTAAAGAAAGAAAAAGATTAATAATTTGTTATAAAACTTATGGTATAAATGCTCATAAGAAACATGTAGGTGCATATCATTCTATAATTGTGAAGAAATTTGAAGAAAAAATTAATAATGAAATAACATGAAATGTTGAAAAATGACTTGTTAAGAAAAGGTCAATGTTCCAACAAGTGCAATATCTTTTTTCTTGCTATAAAACAACCTTTCAAAAATGATGATGTGCAACAAAAAGACTTTTTGTAAGACCTTGGCCTTTTTGAAAAATAACTTACCATTGCAGTTTGTGGAAAGTGTATGGTTTCAGTGTTTAATATTACGTTTGTCTCCTAGAATTATGTTCCCCTTTTACAAAACAAAATTTTCAGGAAATATTATTTAAGTTGGTGGAAAAAACGAAACAAATATATGTTTTGCCAAAATTTACAAATTGTATTTCTACCACAACAAGCTTTGACTTGTGGATGCCAAAGGGTGTGCGTGATATATTTGTTTTTGTTATAAACTTTTTGGGATCTAAATGGCAACCCAAACAAGTAACTATTGGTTTATTTGAGGCAATAGAAACTATTGGGCAAACATTAGTTAACAATTTGACAAAATTGCTTGATCAATATGAGTTAAGAAACAAAATCATTGCCTATGTTAAGGATGAGGGTTCAAATTTAAATACTATGGCAATTGTTTAAAATTTTGTTGTAAAATGTGAAGTCCTTGGTTTAGATGAAATTTTTTAGGATTCTTGTTTTGGCCATGCTTTTTCTAAAGCTTGTCAATATGTTATTACTCATGAAAAAGTTTACAAAAATTTCAAATTTGTTTCAATTGAATCTATCCAATTAGATTTGTGAAAATGCATAACTTGGAATAATTTTTTTGGAAAGGGTAGACAAAAATGGAACAAGGCTTGTTCAAATTTGAACTGGCCTCCAAGAAAATTAAATATTCTAGCAAACACAAGGTGATTACTTAATCTATTGTAGTTTTAATCCCAAAATTATTGTCTTTTTCTATTTCTTATTGATTTGTTCTAATTAGATCTTCTAACATTGGAATTTGAAATTTGTTTGCTAATTTTCCAATAAAATCATTATGTTTCAAGAAGCATTGCAATTCAAGGATGCTATTATGTTTTATATAGTATGTAAAATATTATCAAAATAAGTGGAAGAATGTTTTTTTTTCACTTGGCACATCTCAAAAATAGTTATGGATTCCTTATTTCCTATTGTGACTACTTGTGTTCTAAACCAATTTAAGAGCCATTAGTTGTTTTCTAAAGCATTGTAGTCTGCCATTACTATGTGTTTAAAATTTAGGGAAGAAATCACAAACCTATTTGCTCTAGTCAATTTGATTAAAGATGATTTTGAGATAACTTTTGAATTATTTTTGTTTACTTCCAACATCAAAAGAAAATTTTGTGGTGTTTTTTTTTTCTTTCTTTTTTAAGAAAATTTGAAGAAAGAAAAGTTCACAACATGTTGTCTTTGATGTTAGACCCTATATTCAAAATCCTTTGTTTAGTATCTTCTTTTGTTGGTTGAGAGGAAGGTGTAAGTATTGTGGATGAATATTATAAAAGAACTTTGTATCATATGCCTTTGAAATGTTATCATCATTTGTATCCAATGACAAAATTTGTTGAATGTGTAGATCAAACAAATGATGAAGAATCTAGTTTGGATATTTTTCAACAGATTGCATCCATAAGTGATCCATTAAAGGAACTTGTCACCAAGTGTCACCAAGGAATTATTGATTTTAGACATTACCAAGTGGATCCCAAAGACATCATATGTCATTTTCAATGGTGAGGAAAACATGAAGCCATGTTTCATATAGTTGATTTTTTGTTTCATCAAATTTTAGGCATTATAGGGTCATAAATTGAAACTGAAATAATTTTTTCTTTAGCGGGCATACTTACAAACCTAAGGAAATGTTGTTTACAATTAGAATACAAAGAAAATTTGATTTTTGTGAGCAAAAATTGGTCAAGTGATCCTAAAGATGGATGTAAATTGCCTTCAAATTTAGTAGAGTTGATTCAAACATATTTAGGTTTTGAAGAGGAGTTAGAAGAATTTGAAGGTTTATTTGAACAAGATGAAATAGTGGATGTATAAAATGTTGAATTTTTTTTTACAATTTTCATTTTTTGTCAATTTTGTTTATTTTTTTAGCATTAAAAATTATTCTTTTTGTAATAATTAGTGCCAACTCACCTAATTCACAAATTTGAAATAAAAAAAACATTGTTATGGACTTTTGTGTATGTGTGTGTGTTTTTGAGCAAGGCATAACCTTGTTGCAAGGCTTGAATTGACACCAAGTAAAGTTCATATGGATGGGTGAGGGGGGGAGTGGGATGAGTACCCATCACACCTAGAGTTAACACCTTTTTGTTTAGGCACATTAGTACCATAGGTGTCAACATCTCATTAACGACGCTATGACTTTTTGCAAAAGTAATGGCTATAAATGCTTCTAGAAACATTATTTCATTTAGATTATGAGGTGCCTCTGTGTGTAACATTCATGATTACCTCTACGCACATTTTTTCTCTCATCATGATAATTCACAACCATCTTGCAAAAGGTAACTAACTTTTTTGATCTTTTTTTCGTGTCTAGATTGACTACTTGTCATCTCTTTTCTTATTTCCCATTCATTTCATTCATTCTATTCTTCTTTCCCACCCCTTGTTTCTCTTCATTCTTCACTCCCAAACTTGTAGTTTTTTCAACTTTGTGTTATTTGTGTTTTGTAATTTTTCGACTACCTATTTACTTATGTTGTGGTGTTTTAAATCTCATGTTGTATGTTGTTTGCATTCACTCCTTTTGACATTTTGTGATTTTTTGACCATTTGTGCTAAGGTGGTTTTTTGCATTTATATCTTTTGTTCATTCAATTGTTTTCATTCTATTGTTTTTTGCGTTATGTGATTTCTTAGTTATCAACACTCTGGTGGTTTTTTGTGCTTTTTTTTTTTGTTTTATGTTCTTGTTTGTTTTGCAAAGCTTAACACAAGGGAAAATTTTCACATTTCTCTATTGTGTTTTGTAGTTGTAACTAATTGAAGTAAGTTTTTTGTTTATTTTTTTCTTTGATTTTCTTTGTGTGTGATCGAAAATTTTCTTGCATTTGTTTTGAATGTTTGTGCTTGTGTTTTTACACAAATGACTCACAAAGATTTTTTGCTTTTCGTGACTTTGATTATGCTTTTGATTGAGTTGTTTGTTGGATCTAAATTTGTGAGTTCAACATTTTCTCAAGTGAACTTTACCAAACGCCCACATCCACAAGGAATGGTGCAATCCAAGTATGTTTTCTTGCTTTCTACATTTCAAGAACACATGATGATGTGTGCTTTGAGAACATTGTTTGAAGATTTGGGTCATTAGATGAAGCCTTGCATTACAACTTGGATTTGTCAATTTATATTGGTAGAATATGATGAAGATTGATGGGTAAAATATGTTCACATGACTAAAGAAAATTTGTTTAACATTGTAGAAAAAAGGTAAGCCCATCCTTGGTGGTACCACTAAGAACGTCACACCTTGATTTTCCTACACCCATCAAACTTTGAAGAATCATTGAAAACATTAAAATGAATATTTTCATCAAGTGTTTTTGTGAATATCATTATTAAGTTCCATATATTTTGAAATTTCTATAATATCAATAATATTGTATATTTTGATGTTTTTAATCATTGCATTTAGAAAAAAAATTCAAGAACATAATGCATGTTGTTTTCCTTAAACTTTTTAATCATGAACACGAAATTGGAAAATGATTTAAGAATTTTTTAATGATTTTTTTCCTAAGGTAATTTGGAAGTCACTTTATTTTTAGGTTTTTATTTGGAAACTAATTGATTAAATATGACTTAATCATAAATTTCCAAAGTTGAGGCTATTGATTTTTTAAGGGGCCATTTTAATTAGGAATATGTATTTTTTAAAATTCCGATTTAAAATTCTTAAATAAAATTCAAGCCATATATTAAAGGATGTAATTGATAAACATGGAAAAAGAAAATTATAGTTGTGAATACATTTAATAAAAAGGGCCCAAAAAAATGATTTGGTTGTTTTTGGTTCCTTAACCATTCCTTGAGGTGGTTCCTAGTGGTACCACCCAAGGATGGGTTTGCCCAAAAGTTTTATCCCATCATCCATAAACAAGATACCAATATAGGAAAACAATCCCTATTCATATTTGTGTTTCTAGTGCACTTTATAAATTAGTTCAAGGAGTAAATTTTTTGACATGCTGTGAATTTTTCATTATGGGAAGTCTACAATTTCTCTTATTTTGCACAATTTTGTTTACATTGTCAATTTTATTTATCAAGGTTTGATTTCTTGGCTTCAAAGTCTTGCCACGATTCTTTTAGTAGATGAATTCAAACAACGGTGCAGTCTTCTAAGTGTGCAAGGGACTATTGATGGAACCCACATTACTATTATCAAAGACTCAAAGTGGCTTGCATCATAATATTATTATCATAAAACATGGGGTTATGTAGCACAAGTTATTGCTCACTATAATGAAAAAAATATTGACCTTTTAATGGGCCTTTTTAATGATATGAAGGTGTTGTGTACGTCTTCTTTGGACAAGAATGCTTAGTTGCATCGGTTGTTTGATGATGATAAAAGTATTCAAAATGCATTTCCCCTTTAACTTTTGGGTGATAAGGGATATCCATTGATATCATCGATAATGACTCTATTTAAAGAGGAAGGCCAACATTTGGTCTTAGAGATTTGATACAACAAGAAACACAAAAGAGGTTGTTCTATTGTGGAAAATGCTTTTGACATATTCAAAAAAAAAATCAAAAGCTGTTAACAAAGTCAAAGTTGAATGTATCCTTCATATTGGATGTTTTCATTTGTTGTTGTCTTTTACATAATTTACTTAGGTTTCAAACATAATCTTGTATTCAATGATTGAAGATGATTGTGTGCAGGTCAATGTGGAAATGAACATGGTTAACAGATTCAATGTAGATGTTGAAGAATAAACAATCCATAGAATTAAAAGGGAAGAAAGATCCAAAGATGTAATGTGTAAGGAATTATGTGTTTTCCTTGGACAACGAAAAAACGTGACATGATCAACACATAAAGTATATTTTCTAACTTCATCCTTCATCTAATTTGAGTGTCAAAGTTCAATCATTTTTTAATCCATCTATTATAACATGTGTTGTCTTTGGTTGTATCCAACTTCCTTCATTATAAAATCTCCAAGTTGTTAGTTCAACCTCTTGTTGTGGATTTTAGTCCATTAGGGTCTTATTGATCCAATGAATTTTCCTTTGTTAAGTTTTGGACTCCCCAAGTTAGTGTCATCAAAATCTTCATTTGCAGGAATGAATCCATGAAAATTTTCTTTTCTTAGCAAGTTAAAATTAGTAGCACCTCCACTTCTTGTTTCTTTTAATAAGCATCGTGCTAATGACTTTTGTTAATCCAGTGATTGCCTTCACCCTATTCAATTGCATGTTATTGATGTCCTTATCTTTGTTCTTAAAGTAGTCTAGTTACTTATTAAAGACTGTTTTTTAAATTTTACAATGCTTCTCTTCCATAAACATGTTGGACTCATGCATCTTGTCCATTGAATCAACAATCAATTGATTTCCCTTTTGTGTTGCTTTTGCCACACTTTTATGTGCAAAAGAATTAGCATGTTTAATTCTAGTGTTTCCAACATTGCAAAATCCACCATCGTTTGGATTATGAGCTTCTTGGTTTATTAAGGTTGGTGTTTTAAGTAGCTTTGCAAGGGTATTGATTGGAACGTTGGCTTGGGTGTGCAATGGATTGGCATTTAGTAGTTTAGTTAGAAGCATAATGATAACTTCCATGAATGATCATGAAGGAGAACAAGTGGTGTGTGAGGTATCCACCCATAAACATTATCCACAAAGGTCCATCTTTGATCATAAGCTGGGGGATCTACATAAGTTTCAAGGTTAATGTCTTCATTCATATATTTATTGATTTCAATAATATCTTTAACAATTAAGCCACTAGAATTGAATAAACCATTTTTTTCACCCCTGATATCTTGGATGTGAGGTGGGTTAAAGATTGGCCTACTTCCCAAAAATTCTAGCAGTAGGTCATAAAAGTTCCTTGGAAAAAAATGAAAAAAATGGAAAGTAGCCTTGTCTCATGGGTTTAGTGTTTGATAATCCTAGTTGTGGTTAGTCCTTGTCATATATTTAAAAATCTTCTTGAAATATCCTATGTTTAAGCCCCATTTGTCTTTGCATGCAAGGTCGTTTCTTGCGTGTTGGGAAAATCATGAAGCCATAATAGTTGCTCAAATTTTATCCATTTGACCACAACAATCTCCAACATGTCTTGTGGGTCAACTACAACCAAAGCATAATATGTTCATCTCACTTCGCTTTTTATGAAAGCTAGGATCTTCCCATCCTCCCACTTTGGTTGTCATGGTTTTTTGGACCGAATCTCAATGGATGCATCAGATTTGGAAGTAATTTCCTTTTTCCCCTTCTATTTTTTCTTTGATGACCCTTCAATAATTTTGTTCACAATGTCATTAGTGATTTTTGCGTTCAGTTGCAAATATATTTCAGCAATTTTGTTCATGACTTACACATTCAATTAAAAGTATATTACTAATAATTGATTTGCGGATTTTGTTGCAAATTGAAAGACTCTATGATAAAATTTGATAACAACATTCTTGATGGATCACAACAAGATGGACAACAAAAATTGGAAATTGACTTGGTGTTTTGTTTTGTTTTGCAAATTGAAGTTGAGTGAGCAATGTAGGTTGGTTTTGGAAATTTTAACCTTGATTGGGTGTTTTTGTGTTATTGTGGAAATTGGAATGGTTGTTCTATGATTGGTTCATGTTGTTGGAGCTTTACAAGTTATCTTAGAGGCTTTTGTTGGTTGATTGCTTCTGAGGTCTTCGAACATGTTGTTGCTACCATGTTTTGGTTGTGATGGTTGTTGCTATAGCTATCAAGCGAAGACATTTGATGATGATGGCATTGTGCATGGTTGTGAATGCTTATGGCAATGAATAATGTTTGGCGGTGAATAGTGTGCAACTTTCCAATGATGGTGGGGAAGAAGTGTGGGAGCTTCTTGCGATGATGGCAAGTGCCTAGAGCTTCCCACAATGATGGTTGTTGCTCATAAAAAGAAAAAACATAAAGATTGAGTTATAGGGTGGATTTTTGACCTTTTAGCTCACATCAACTTTGCATGACAGATCTTCATTTTTTGAAGATTCATATTTAGTAAACATTTCACTTAACATTATTTTAACACCACATGCCACCTAGGCGAAAATGTCATCAGTTTTGTTTCATAACATTGAATATGTGAATGGCCTTGTTGAGTTTTCACCGGAACATTGAGTTAACATGACGTAAACTCTAGAGTATTTCGCAGGGCATTAGACAATGCCTTGACATCAGGGCCTTACCTAGTAAACACAAGTTGACAAACCTCTGAGTAGTAGGTTCAGTGCAATACAGTATGCAGTAGATTATTACAACTCAAAATACCAGTGCAAGAGAGAAAGTTCCAAAATTCATTAAAACCTGGCACGAATTTCCCAGTGTATTGGGAGGCCACGTTACCAAACCTAATAAATGATGATGAAACCCTGGTAAACCTTATTACAACAAAGCACCCAGCAAAGGGGGAAAGGGAGGACAAGAGAGAGGACCCAAGTCGAAGCCAAAAGCGCACAATCCCAAAGAGGGGGGCAGGGGGGGAAGGAGGCACTGCTGAGAGGAGGCATTTTCCCTATTTGGGGCTGAGCATTTTTGAAGTTTTCAAAACTGCCCACACTATTTTTCTAAATTATTAAAAAAACTGTGACACCCAGGGGCACCAGAAGGATATCCACCAGGCATCAAAAACCTTAAAATTTACAGGTCTGGTACCCGCCGGGTATCTCAGGGAATGTTCAGTTTTTACAACAGGTAAAGCCGTCGGACTGGGGCATTCCCGAAGTGAGCAGCCTTTTGCCTCCGCGCTGGGGCATTACAACAAGGCTAGTACTACTACTAGGCTACGGTCTTATCCAAAATTGAGAATTTTGTGAGTTAGGAGGATTGGAGCGCCAGCTCAGAGCTACCATGGAGAGCTAAAGCGGGAAACCTGAAAGCGGGCGGCAGCAGCATCATCATTGGTGTCCTGCCCGTTGGTCGGGTGGGCTTGGCTTTTGGTCGCTTGTGAGCCACCCTTCTTTTTTCCCGGTGGTTGTTGTTTTGGCCTCTTTTGGTGGCGGCCGGATCTTTTGTAATGATCTTCATTGCTTCATGATTGACCCTGCCCTCCTGTTTGCAACAAAACAAAACACCTGCCTGCTGTTTTGTCGGGTGGGATCCCTGTTCTCTGGTTCCTTGGCATATGCGCAGCAGACATGCATCTTGTTGACTGGGCTGACCAATTCTGGACACGCAAGTCTACAGAAGTTAGCAAGTAGGTAGCTAGGTAGCTAGGTAGTAGGTCCTTTGTCAATTTCACGAGCGTTTATAGTGATGAGCTTACAAGTGTTTCTTTCATGAATTTGTTAATGCAGCAAAAGTGGCAGTGCTTTTATTTATTTATTTATTCGTTTATTCTGGCTATTTTTTAATTTCAAAATGGCGAAAACTGATGTTTATAGGGTTTCTGGCTATAAACTAGATATTGTTTCCAGCACCCCTTTTTTTTTGGTGCAAAATTTCGCACAAATTGTGATGTATTTCTACTTCTGTCACGTACCTATATTCCTTTGTTTGGGAAAAGAAAACATTTGCCAACTTTAAAATAAAATTGAAATTTTTTCTCACGTTTTCGACTCAGATATTGGATTGGTGGCATTTTTTAAAGCAGTTATCTAATTATTTTACATATACTGATAATTCCCACTTGACACAAAGTCAGGAAATTGAAAAAAATAATTAAAGGATTGCCTCCTCTATTTCTGGCTACTTACTGAAACCAAATATAGCAATCTGCAAATTTTCACAGTAAAGAAAAGCTGGAGCTTACAGTTGTGATAGGCCCATCATGCTTCAGATTGTGGTAAGTAGCCATATTGAAACAGGCACAACCACCCTAGAAAGCTTAATTCAGGCATTTTGTTGCCACATTATTTAATTAGAAAATGGTGTGCCAATAGTCTAAGGGGAACACTATGGACAAATTGTATAATCTTCAAATCTCTGGTTTATGGATGTATTATATACATTGTGAGCTTGAAGATTTTAGACATTATTAGATCTCCTAATACACACCATTCCCAACCCTCAAATTTCAGAAAAGAAGACAATGTACACAGCACATAACACATGACCCACCTCTGTAACAACCTTGGCTGAAATTGCAGTGTAATCTGGGTGGACCTGCCCAAGCATAATTTCCCACTCCAGGATGGCACAGGCAGATTTCGTGTAACCTCCCTGGAGCTGGTGTTTTGATGGGTCGGAACCTTGGCATTAACATGAATGCACCTCAGCTCATTTCAGGCTTAGAGCAGAGGACCTCCTTGGTTGTCATGCCGAGGAAGACACTGCTATGGCATTTACACCTTGAACCTCAGGCTCTGCCCTCAGTTCCCAAGGCATTACAATATATAGTACCTTCCCCTTCACCAGTGCAATATCTCTAAGCACATGAAATGTGAACTTTGTTTTCAACCCCAAAAGAAGAAGTACTTATCTCAACATATTGATCTGTTTCAGTTGCTTGCTTGCTTTGTGGTGATTTCAAGCCACAAACCATACCCCCAGTGGATGGAAGATGGCACTGAGTCCTACCTAATGCACTATGAACTATATGTCAGGCAACTGAAGCCCTCTCTCTCTCATTCAGGGTCTGTATGAGCTAAAGAAAATGAGCTTAAAGCTCTTGTGCAAATTGGCATTTGCAAAATAGTATTTCATAAATCGAGGTTTTGAGAAAAATTGCTGACATGGCATTCATTCATTGGATCTGAGCAGGGTAGTTACATGCAGTAGCCTGGTTGTTCTTGTCAACCTCATCCAAGTAGGTAGGTTAAAATTAGAGAGTGTGATTTCTTGTTGTGTAACAACCTTGGAGAGTTTTTGTGGTGGGAAACAAAACCAATTGCCAAAGAATGGGGGATTGTATTGCACAGGTTTGTGGCAAATGTCACCCATTGTTGGGCAGTTGTTTTGTTTCCATTTCTCAGTCTTGTTTTCAGAGAAGATGCTCATCTGAAGGTGGTCCTCTAAGGTTCAATATCCTTCAAGCTTGCATTTTTGTCCAAGAAATAGCAGCAGCTGTGATAAACCTCATCTGCTGTTTCTCCAATGATACTTTCAATGGGAGAGAGAAGGCCCATTGATCTTGTTACACTTCTCTGAACATGTCCTTCCTCTTCCCTTGCAGGAGATGTTCATTGCATATACATGTGGGATTAGGAATGCTTACAGATCAATCTCGTCCAGGAATACTGAGGCACCTGATACAGATAGACATTATGGTCACAATGCACGTGTAATCATCATTCAGCTTGCAAATTTAGTTGTCTCTCAAGAGTACAAGGCTTTTTGAATGAAGACTAATATCATGCAAGAATGGGTCTGGGTCAAAACCTCAAGCTAGATTCTGCAAAAGAGCCATATGTATGAATAGATGGTTCAAGGATTGAAATAACCCCCCTTTTAAAATGACAAATTTCTTTGTTTTCAGGCCAAAGGCAAACTCTCTGCCAAGTCAGAGTTCCCATCCGCCATAGTCATGTCTGTCATCCTCTTCAGTCAGAGGCATTGTCTATTCAGCCTCAAATTTCTAGACATTCTGCTTCTCCACCTTGGGTAAGGATTGGTTGGAAAGGCCTCGGTGCATGTGGGAATTGGCATTGTCTACTCTGCATCAGCTTCCTCAGATGGTCATGGTGAAAGTTGATTCTGGGTAAGAGATTTCTCAGCTTCAGAAACATCTGAAACAGCCATGTCTTCATCATCTTTTTCTTCTCTCTTACTCTCCCATACCCAATTGCATCAATTGCAAAAGTTGGCTGCTAAATTTGGGGTTCCAATATTAGGGTTTCCAATAATATTGTGTTTATATCTTACTGTCTGTTGCATTTTGCAGAAGCTGCAATGGGAAGAATCAGTCATGATGTTGGCTTGCATTCATTTGAGCTTGCCCATGATGTACAAAACAAGCACCTGATCCTAAGGCCATAGAGACAGGCATACACAGAACGTAGGGTTGCAACTTCCTGCATCCTTGACATAATGTTGAGCATCTGCATGGCTCAGCCAAGATGACACCATTCCCTCCTCGTGAGATTTGACAGCATTGTGAAGGTTTTCCAGTGAATTCCTGAGCATTGGACTATCCTTTGTGTTATATCTATGCCAGAGTCCACTTTGACTCTAGATTCTCTAGAGCCAGTGTTCATTACTGAATGAAGCAGCTATCAAGGCAGTGGCTGATTGCCTTGGGACCAAGTTGCAAGCTTTCCCACTGGAAGGCTGTGCACAAATGGATGCTCTAAAGCTACTGCACAGGTACTGTTGCAGATGCTTGGTTTACAGAAACTTTTGCTCTCTGGGATTGGTGACTTCAGAGATGAGAAGGTGACTGAATTGGCAATGCTACTCAGATCCAGCTTGGAGGAGCTTCACCTTCTTGCCCCCTGATTCTCTTCTGTATGTGATTTCTACCTGTGCCTCAGACTCTTGACAGATGCAGCTGTGGTCAGAGTGTCGGCATGTTGTCAGAAGTGCAAAGTTTTGGACCTGGATGATACATTGCACCGCTGCTCTCTGACATGGCCATTGGTTGCCTTACTACTGATAGCCATTGATCATTGTGGGTGCTTTCTCTGAAATGTTCAAAGTTAAGGTACTTGTTCTGTCTATCATTGGATGATTTTGAGCTTCTGAATATTTTTGGGGGGTTCTGCCATTGTTATGGCTTACTGCTTCATGCTGACTCTGTTCCAATTAGTTTGGTAACTTGCCAGAAAACTGGATGCAAGCTAGAGGGCAAGTAGATTAGTGCAGTATCACTTAAGGCAGATTGTGGGTGTTAGCAAAAGTTCTGAGTGTGAAACAGCAATTTAAGCAGTTATTGAATGTTCAAGTACTGTTGTCAGAGCATCAGAGTAGACAGTACACCAGGAACCAATGGCTTCTAGTGCCTAGTCCTTGCACAGATGATTTGCCAGCAGTTAAAGAGAATGATACAACCCATGACCTTGCTAGCACTCGCCCTCTTATGATGAGAAACATATGAAGAAAGAGTAGATAAATCTCCCTACCTTTAGTGCCTGTTTAACATACTGTTGTCCAACTTAAAACTTTGCTGAATGTTGATGGCTGTAGTGAAAAAAGCAGTAGCAGCATTTATCACTGCTTTGGGTAGTTCCTTATGTGAGCTTTCAAGCAACTTGTGTACGCAGGTAAGTTCCATCCTTGAATTTTGCAAGGTAGTGTATTATGAGCATCTGATGTTTGTTCTGAGTGAGCTGTTATTGTCTATTATACCTCCAGTGCAGAGCCTTTTTATTGAATTTCTGGATCTAAGTGAAAGTGTTGTGTGAGTGCTTGCTAGAGAGCTGAGTGACTCCAGTGAGCTCCTTTTTTCCCATGAAAAGATCATATATGCAGTATTCTGGGAACTAGATGTTGGTACTGGAAGGAAATAACAAAGTTTTATTGGTGAAAGGGAGCACTACAAGGTCTAATTGGGGATAGTGTTGTTTGCTTGGTACATGCCAGGGATAACACACTTGTGGCATTGGCTAAACATACTCAAACAAGCTTGGAGGTTTTGGACATGTCCTGGTTATAGACTAGGCTCTTGGCTTAGTAGCCAACTCATGTCTTCTTCTTCATCAGCTTTGCCTGTTTGGCTGTACCCAGGTTTGTCACTTCCCTTGTCTGTGCAATGGGTGCTTTCAAGGTGCAAATTTATGCAGGTAATGTCATTGTCTGCTGATACAAATGAATAACTTTTTGCTTCATTCTCTGCTGTGTGCCTGTACCATGAAAATGTGATGCTGAGCAATGACCACCAATGAACGGAAGGGCACACGTTCATCATGCAACTGGTTTGAACTGCGGGCTTCTTTCCCATACAAAGTGGTCTTCACATGGAATAAGCTAGGAATTAAAGTTGAAGGGATATGAGGTGCTTCCTTATACTGCTATGTGAGCTTTCTAGAAGCATAATACTTGAATTAAATCATCACTTTTGAATTGGTCTGGTTGTCTACTCTGCAGGTTACAAGATTCTTCAAACTCCTCATTAGAAGTGACTGGATTTGGGCATGACCATATAACCTCTCCAGGATACCAATCAAACTCTGGATGGTGGTAGTCTCATCAATACATCCACAGTGGAGAGTATGTTTGTGTATGACACCTAAGATTGTTTGCACGAGTTTCTCCAAGATAGGTGCTGCACTCAAAACAACCATCACTTGCCAAAATCTGCATGATAACTCTCACCTGACATTTACATGGAAAATGGGAGGGAGGAAACTGTTTCTTCTATGAGGGAACAAATTGAATTAATCTGAAAACTGAGTTTGCATGATCAGCTGGAACAACTTGGGAAGAGCAAACTGTCACAGATGACAGAATGCCATTTTCATGATGTGGTATTGACTCCTGATACAAGCAAGCAGCTCGGGTTCCTTGCTCCCCCACCTTTTGTTGATTGAATTCAGAATTTCCATGTCATGTGGGACACCTTTTGGTGAATGTTGTTAAGTCTGCTTCCATTCCTTCTTTTCATTCCAAACTTTGGCAGTTGTTTAAGTGCTTTCAGTGTTTTTACTTCTGCTGAGTTGTGGAGATGTCATTTCTGTTTCTAACGCAGAGAAAGCCAGGAAGGGTTTTGAATGGGTGTTAATGACCTTGGGTGCATTCTTTGTGTGCTCATTTGCACTACAACAAAACCATGGTTTTTTTGTTTATGCTTGAAGCTTGATTGAATTGGCTACATGCTGACCGAGGGCTTTTACCCGAAGTAAAGACCTGCTAGAGATTCAGTGAAGAAACCGAGGCGAAACAGGAGGGGAGCTTTATAAGGTTACCTGCAAAATTTCTGGCAGGTCAATACGCATTGTTGTTGTTGTTGTTGTTGAAATGGAGGTTAAATAACTCCGGTTCAAGATTGTATACCATAGTAAGCATTATGAAAAATGATATCCTCAGAGTAGGTGTTCATGCTAAACCCATACATTACTAAATTACTTAATAGTCATGTGGTGTCATTCAACACTTGATCTTAGCCAAAGGTATGTGGTGTCATTCAAGGGAAATAAAATTTGAGCAGAACAAATGTCTACCTGCAGTACTGCCATATTGTGCACGAACAATCCTTGTGTCAATGTTCATCAGGACAGAGACTTGTAAGAAAAACTACAGGACCAGAGTACTTACATATCTGCCACCTCTTTCTCAATATCATGGCTTTGTGATTTAGAATGAGATGTAAAGGTGACAGGAGTGAGTACTTGATCTCAAACTGTCTAGTGTAGTACACCAGACCGTGCAAAGTGGCCAACCACATCAAAGTCAAATTTTGCCCAAACTATGTCTGCAGGATCTGCAACAAGACAAGAGAGGCCAGACCATGTGATTCAAGTCATGATCATACTTGAACTGTCTTGTGCACTTTGAATTTCCACCTTATTTTCCTCCAAGACAGTTTCAGGTCCCATGCAAGATTCCTTCATGCAACAGACAGACTCAAGTTTCAAGAACTTGAGGGTTTTGTCCCTATGGTTCCAAAATTTGTACCAGGAATTGTCATTTTTCTCTCTTCACAAGTGGTTACTCAAAGCCCCTTCGTAATAAATACTTGAAAGCTCACATTAAAAGTGGGGAGCTTTTCAATAGGCTTCACAATGACAAAGGCACTTTGAGGAACACAAAGCTTACCAAGATCTGCAGTTATAAGCCCTTCCCCTTCAAAGTTTGGGCCAGCGAGAATAGAGCCTGAAGGAGATATGATAACACTGCCACCCGCACATACAACATCTTGAGGAGAAGGCTCCCCTTCTCCCATGCCACCAATAACATATTCAGGTGCAGGAGGATAATCCTGCCACCTGCAAAATTGGTTGGCCGACAGTACAAAACAGCCACCTTCTAAAGCAATGTGGATCATTGAAGCTTGCCATGTGACCCCTGGCATCTGCTGTGGGCGCACAATAGAACTCAATACCTGCGCCGAATTCCCACTTCTTGATATTTGCCAGTCTAGATCCTGGATTCATGGAACATCATCACTCTTTAATTTGGATGGGCTTAAATAGAAAGCTTGTAGAAGATGCAGTCCTGAGTTAGAAGTCCCGACTCTTCCAATTGGTGTATCAAACACAGGAAGGGTGGATCCATCCCCAAATCCCCAGAGAAGGCGCTCAGATGCTGTGGGCATGAGCTTGCAGTGCTTTCCAAGAAATTCTCCCCCAGAGCCAAAAGAAAGTACACTGCGATAGAGTGTTCCTCGATCCCTTTCAATAACTCCCATCACCAAAATGATGAACCGATGAACCAAAAAGATGGTTCGATGCACAGACACAGAGAGAGATGCAGTGAGGAAGGGAGGGAGTGAGCGAGGGAGGGCACATGATAAAAACTTACCGAGAGTGCCTAGAGTATTATAGAAGATGCCGGAAGCCTGCACCACAGTAGCTCGAATACATTTGCATGGGACACTGGATACTATGTTGTCCATAGCTTCTGCAGGTGAAGCTTGTGAGCGAAAAACAGGTGTAGCTTTCTAAAAGCGAGTTTTTGTATGTTCGGAAGAGCTGCAGACTCGGACCAGTTCGAAAGCAGCGTAAATGCTACTACACCCTTCCATCTGGGCCCAGTTCGAAAGCAGCGTAAATGCTACTACGCCCTTCCATCTTTTCCAGTAGAAATTTCACCCTGAGCTGGGGAGGCGCAACTACCACAACAGGAGTTTATAGCTCCAAATCGCCAGACACTGTTATTGAACGAGGTTTAAGGGGCCAGGTTGCATCCAGTGACAAAGAAAATTTTGCCAGATTTTGAGTGCATAAGGCAGTTTTTTTTACTGTTTTGACAGTTTTCTTAAATCTTTTCACCATTAAGGCTAAACCTTCTGTGGGATCATTGCCATTCATGCTAAATCTCTTGGGGGGGATGATCGCCACCTGTGCCACATCAAAAAAATGAAAAGAAAAAACAGTGCTCAGTATGTGATCCTCAACAGTAGAATTGGCTGAACAAAAGTCAAAATATGCCGGTTTGGCTCAGCATAATTACACAGTTTGCGGTGCCTGGTAAAAGAGTGTAATAAATATGATCTAACTGCTGTTCAGTGTTTTGATTGGTTCATCATAATGATTGGTCCAGGTGGTTTGCTAATAGTAGTCCCCCACCTATTTGCTGTCTTAGTTTCACTTTAATATTGCAGAGTTGTGGGAAACTTTCCAGTGGGAGCAATTCCCATGGATTAAATATATTTCTAAGTTTCCATTCATTATGTTTTTATTTTTTCCCGTGGGGAAAAAGCAAGCTAAGGGATCAGAAATTAATTAATTTCTGAATTAACTTAAGGGTAGTCCGGGCAGGAGTGAAAAAGACTCACAAAGGAATACTTCTGTGAAAATGTAAACATAATGAACCCTAAACCCTAAGAAAAAGTATTGTTGGAGCGAGCATGTGAAAAAGTCAGTAACTTTTATGGTAAATAACTAAACTTGGATGTGAAAAACTGAGCACGTCTGGAGATTCTCTGAAGGAGAAACTAAACAGTGCACACTGGATGTGGCAAAGTGGCAAAAACTCATGCGCGTGGCAAGACGCTATCTACCCCCCCCAATCAAGCTTTGTCCAGCGCCTGTATCACTTGTCTTCTTGCACATGTTTTGCATCCCTGCATGGTTCTACATTTTTTGTTATTGTGCAAAAAAAATAGCAACATTCTTTGAATTTAAGTTCGTTCTTATATTTTTCTGTTTTGCTTTGCTGCGGTTCAGCGCACACGAAATCTGAACCTCCCAGCTGCATGGTACCACTGGCATAGATTTCGGCGCTGAGAAGACTTGGCATAGATTTGGACGCTGAGAAGAGTGTGCATTCTTTTCTATTGCAATAAACTTTCACAGTCAAAAAGTCAAACCCTACGGCAGAACCACACGGTTCTCCGCAAGATTGCACTGTCAGGCCCAGAAAGGACGCCGGACAGTTCTCGATGGGGCAAGGGGGGTCGAGGGCGGGTGGGGAATTTAGTGTCTCACGTACAGGTGTCGCTGGGCATGCTCTGAGAGTAGACATCAACCAGCGCAAAGCCCGCTCGCCCGGACGCTGCACCAACACCGACACAACAGCAACTTCTGTTCTTTCTCTCATCTCCTCTGAAGTAGTCAAGAACTTCAGGCCTCGACATCTGGTTTAAGACCTCCAGATACGGACGGAGCGACGTGGCCGCTCCAGCGTCCAGCGTTTCTGGAAATCTCACAAACCCTCCTCCTTAATTTTATAAAAAATTATAATTAAAAGAAAAAGGCTGTGACTGGACCTTGCGTGTGAGCCCTGCCGCTCAGCCGCCCCATCACTCGGGCCCGGCCCAGCGCCATGTGAGTGCTCTTCTTTCTTGTGTAAGTAATGGGGAAAAAAATTGCTTTCACTTGTGCGAGACATCGTTTGAGATCGACGTTTTTATACGCTCTGCTCTCCTGCGACGATCTTAGTAAGTGAACGTAGTGAAAGACGAAAGGGAGAGAGATAGAGAGAGAGAGAGAGAGAGGAGAGAAAGTAGGCTGTGGTGGGGGAACCAGGGATGAAGCTAGGGTGGCCAACCCTGCTAAGCTTTGCAAGCATAGTGTGGAAGAGGTTACTGCTGTGGATTCGCGCCTGTTTTACCATTGCCGCCATCCTTGCCAATGCTATGCAAGAAGCCGAGATTGCTCCTCTCCACGTCGCTTAAGCTTTTGGCTGTGTTGGTAAAGATTTGGCAACTCTTCTGCCTTGTTGCTTCACACACTGTGTACCTGCTTGCATAATTCTCAACAAAGTCTTTACAATAATAATTCCTTTCGGATTCTCCTTTAGAGTTTAGGGTTAACGGTATGTGGCAAATGAAGCTGGACAATTCCATTATTCACACAATTCCAGCTCTCTAGACTTGCTCTCGACAAATGTTTTGAAATGTCTGAGGAGAACACAAGGTTCCATCTCACAACATACAGCAAGGGTTTTTGGCTTTGAGATTACATACTGTAGATGCTGAAAAACAGGAAAGCTTCTCTATTCATATCTATCTTCTTCAAACCATTCAGCTTTCCTTACTCAACAGAACTGGGGAGGGCTTGCAATGGTCTTGTCACATGCATGTGTATCACTTGCTGGAGTCATGTTGACATTCACAGTACTGTAGTCTAAAGGCCTCGTATTTTTGCATGGCCCTAGTTCTCTTTCCAACAGGTGTAAATCCATGGTTTCTGCAAGTGGAAATGCATCCCAGATGATGTTTGTGTGAGTACTGATGGTCATTTCACGGAAGTAGGCTTGGTTGGAATCCAGAGGCATGATTGGACCTTTTTTCTTTCACAAAGGAATTTGGTGACATAGAAGGTTTTGAGGACTGACCATGGATTTTTTGGTGTGTGCTCCTACTATGATGGAGGCAGCTGGATGGTCCAAGTCTTTTTTGGGTAGCTTAGGACTTGTAAGCATTGCTTCGAACTGGTTTACCAAGTGGCAAACTTCATGACTGTGAAGATACATTGCATCAAGAATGAGAACCTAGAAGAATTTATGTACTGACAGCTAACTCTCTTGCATTGAAGGAGGCCAACAGACTTACTAGTTATTTGCTTCTCCCAATCATGTAGTCACTTTAAAGCTTTCAATGTTTCACATTTTGCTGCATTTGCAATTTCTGCCACTTGCATCTTCTGCTCAAATACTTTTATGAAGATCTTTTTCCAGCAATAGATTGCCTTTTTATGATGGGGGAAAGCTTGTGTTTGGGCTGTAGCATTCAAGTAAGAACAGGTTGAAAAGTGAGCTTGATAGCTGAATTAGACATTGCCATCTGAATCAGGATCAAGCAGAGTGATGGCAGGGGACAAGGAGGGTGGGGAGGTACACGGAGTGTATGATGTGGTGGTAGTGGGTGCGGGTATTATGGGGAGCTGTACTGCTTATCATATTGCAAAACATGGGAAAAGTGTCCTTTTACTTGAGCAGTTTGATTTTCTCCATCGAAGAGGATCATCTCATGGAGAATCCAGGACCATCCGTGTAACATACCCAGAAGACTACTACACAAGAATGATGAAGGAAGCATACAAGCTCTGGGAAGAAGCAGAAACTGAAGCTGGATACATGGTGTATCATCGTACTGGGTATTTGGATTTTGGACCCCCAGATAACCAGAGCCTCCTATCTGTTATTTCATCTCTGAAGAAGGAGGGTATTGCACATCAGATTTTAAGCCACAAGGAAGTCACACTCCGTTTTCCAACCTTCAGGTTGCCCAAAGACTCCCTCACAGTATACACAGCAGAGGGAGGCATTCTGCGGGCTTCCAAGGCAGTAGCTATGTTTCAGGCTCTTGCAGCTAAACATGGAGCAGTATTAAGGGACAGAGCAAAAGTGCTGAGAGTGTCACCACACTGGAGGCTCCCTGGTGGTGCAGATGGAATTCTTGTAGCAACAAGTCGAGGTTCAGCTCTTGGGAAGGCTTGTATCCTGGCTGCAGGTGCCTGGACTCCTCAGATTGTGAGAGACATATCAGGCATGGAACTGCCAATCAAGGCCCTGCACACATCCATTGCATACTGGGCAGTCAATAAGAAGATGAACCCAGATGCTTTGTCTCCTGCCAGGGGGTTCCCTTGCTTTTCAAGTTATGGTGAGCCTTTCATATATGGCACACCTTCTATTGAATACCCAGGTCTTATCAAAGTTGGAGCACATTTTGGAGTCTTGTGTGATCCCAACAAACGATCAGTGTCCCCAGATATGGAGACATTGAAAGGACATGTAAGTCCATGGCTTGCTTCATATTTCGAGGGGAGTGTGGACTGGGAAGCTCCTAACATGGCAGAGGGCTGTATGTATTCAATGACTCCTGATGAAGACTTCATTCTTGATCATGTCCAGTATTCCAACAAATCTGGGATGGTGGGAAAAAATGTCCTGGATAACAACAGTGGGTTCTTTGCACAGAATGTGAGACGAGGAGGACAGGGACAAAGAAGAGAGGGTGAAAGGCCACTGGGAAGCTTGCCTCTTCAGGAAGAAGAGGCCAACTTTGATGACCAACATGGGGTCTCATCTGAAACTAAGGCTTCTGTCCAAAATGGTGTTGAAATTCTGCATAGGGATCAGCTAGCAATTGGCAAAAGTAAAATTCTGGTGGCAGCTGGATTCTCAGGGCATGGTTTCAAAATGGGACCACTGGTGGGTCGAATCATGGCAGACCTGGCACTCACTGGCAGCTCGCAGGGTGTGCCTTTGGAGATGTTTTCAATTGAGCGGTTCAGCAAGGATGCACAGGGGAATCACAAGCTGTAATCTCAGGTGAAGCCAGTAATACAATCCGTACTTCAAAACAACAAGATCAACCTAGAAGTTCATAGTCACACATACAAAACATCTTCCACTGTTTCTGAGTCTTTCCAAGTCATGCCAGCAGCAATGATTATTGCACAGCACTAGAGGTAGGTCTTGTACAAATGTTAAGATTTTGAATTCTGAGAAAAGGTACTGACTGCTAATAAAGTCAGAGAAAACATCATGGTCCAGAATGTGCATGTGTCACATCACCAGGATGTCACCACAGAAGGTTATGTAGGTCCTAGAATAGAAATTTCTCCATGGAATACAAAGTGCTTCTCCTTTGCATTAGGTGCAGATACAATGATGAATCTGTAGGTACATGGACATGGGTTTTCAGAGCAAGAGGATTTTATTGAACTCAACTCGTATGGCAAGGTCAAAGAGGAGTCCATATTCTGTACTTTTGTAGGTTTTTTCCTAGTGGGATCGGTGTTGGTCTCACAGTTCTGGTTGTGGTTCTACTTCAACTCATTGATCAAGCTAAAGGACTGTAAAACAACAGTAGTACTGCAAATCAACAATGGAGACACCAGTTACAATCTGGAACAGGCCCTGATAGACCTGTTGTCACCTTATGGAATGCTGCTCACGTAATGGGCCTGCTGCATTCCTAGGACTAACAATGTTATCTAAGTACCAGGTCCATTCCATAGTAAATTTATTCACATTTCAATAGAATATGTAGTTCCAAGAGTGGGGTTGGAAAAGAGAGGCAGATTCCCAAAGTAGTTAAGTTAGTTGGGTGAAAGCCTTATCAGTTGCTCCTGGTCCTTTCCCTACTTTTCTGTGCACTTTGTGTCAGTTATGATTGCTCACTTGAACGCTTTTTTTTGCCCACCAGTTTGTTGCCCTCCTAGGTACCGTTCCAACATTGGTGCAAATCTTGAGATGTTGACCACCACACAGGAACGCAAGTTCTCCTCCTCCTATGCTTGCTTGCTGTTGGGGTGTGTGCATATCTTGCCAGTTCGAAGTGGTGGTTTTGACATCAGAGTAGTGGTTGTGACATTTGAGTGTGTTCCTTCCTTTTCTTCTTACACCATTGAGATTCCCAAGTCACTTGCCTTCCACTGCCTCTTGTTCACCTTCCTCCCTCTTATGGCACCCAAAAAAGGAAGTGGTGTAAAGGAAGAAACTGCAGCAGTATCTGCACCATCTCCAGGCAAGTTTCTGTGGAGTCACAACCCTCTCAATATTCATCATGGTTCTTCTCATGCTTAACTGAATGTTTTTTGTCTGCAACAGTGGTACTAGTACCGGCTGTCCCTCTGGAGGAAGAACTGGGTCCTCTTCCATCCTTTGAGGAGTTATGGTTTGATGATCCTGTGGAGGTATAACTTCTTGAACTACACAATATATGGAAACCCATAGATGGGGTTGTCTATGTATGTGGAATGTAGGTCAAAATTGAGGGATTTCAGGATTGAGGAGTTGAAATTGTGATGCCGAAAATGTGGCAATGCTTGTACTGGCAGGGAAGGGAGGCACAAAAGATGGCCTTCTTATTGAGAGAAAATGTTGAGCTCAAAGCCACACCTCTCAGGATTTTCCTGGTACAGCTTGTACTACACCTTGCTAGAGCATTTCTTACATTCAAAGGGGGGTACAAAAATAAAGTTGGCAACAAGAAATATGTGAAGTTTGTTGTGAGTACTTACTTTGGGTTACCAACATCATGCCTGTCAGTGTACAACCTTCATGAGAAATTGCAGTTTTGACTGAGGAATCTTCCAATGTCCAACTGATAAATACTGAAATCTAGATAAGAACTCAAGATGTAAATCATAAGCCAGTTCAGAGTTTGTGTAGGAAACAGGAATTATTCCACTGCTGCTTCAGGGTCTCCAGCATCTTGTGGCTCAAAGGTACCATCACTTCTTGCCCATGCATGAAATTGGTGATGAAACTATGCAAACCAACCCCAGAACATACATCATAGATTGCTGAACTGAAGAGAATTAATGGCAGTTGGCAACCTCACTAACCATGTCCCAAGTTGGCTGTATTGATGTGAAATGAACCAACATCTCCAGGAGCTTATCATGTACAATGCATTTGGTACTTTGTGTTATACTTCAGTTAGAAAATGATAGGTACAACATATGGCTTCAAAGATGAGATAGTTGAAGAGGGGTGCACAGGTCAAGCAGCAATGACCAGGATAAGCCAAGAAAATTGTTCCAACATGTTTGGCCCCATGTTGCAGGCCAAGTGACCCAGTGGAGTATTTGGCAGCATTTTTATTGAAAAACAACCCTCGTCGGGACATGATCATTATGGAGCCAGACAATATGGAAAAAAATTCTGTTGTGCCCAATGGTGCTCAAATCCAGAGTGGTGATGTAGCTGGGACAATTGTTTTGCCTCTTATAGAAGAAAAACCTACCATTGTGGCAATCCCTCCCAAAGATGCCAAGAAACAAAAGAAATAGCTAATCTCATTCTGGAAAAACTTGATCTCAAAACCTCCGGGCTAAAGATCTGGTGTGTACCTTGCTCAGAAGATGGCTCACATAATATTTGGGCTCAACAAAATTTCCCCTGAAATTTGTGTATGTGCTTCTGCTGCTCTAATATCACTCAGAAGAACCTCACCTAACACTGTCTTCCATGCTCCTTGACAGATTTTGCAAGTGATTTGTTTTGCCCAGAAAAGAAAGCATCCACAACCTCTGCTTGCTGATCTCCTTATCCTGCTGCAATCTGAAAACTGTAAAGCTTTTCTCATGACATGAGAGGGTATGTCCTTAGCCCTTTTTCAAATGCATGATGAAGGTTTCCAGTCAGAACTTGCTATTAGAACTCAAACACGTTTTTCACTCAGAGGGTGTTGCAGGGAGCTTGATCTTTGGGCCTATACTTTTCATGCCTGTGTGAGTCTGTTCAAATTGCAAATCTTGAGAGCTAACATTTCCCCGGTCAGCTACAAGGCAGAAACCTAGCAAAGCATGCAAAAAACTCGTTCACTAGACTCCAAGAGCAATTCCAATCACAACAGATCTTGTCGAGCTTGTGTGAGCTTTATGGATCAGCATTGCATTCCTCAAAAGGTTCAATCCAAAAGCTGCTGCTGGGAGGTTAACACTTTGCCCTCAATTGCAGCAGCTTTGGAATGAACCAAAGAAGCTTAACATCCCCAATCAAACTACTAATTGAAAAAACTATACTAGACATTGACTGCAAGCAGGGGTTTTTCTTTCAATTATTGTGATGTAACCACATTGGCAAATCATCCACAAGAGCCTGTAGCTGAATTCGGCTACAGGTCAGATAGGAAAGTAGAAAAATTTAAGAATCCTACTATATTTTGGTGACCTGCAGGAACTTATTGTCTAAATATGCCGATTTCAGAATTTTTTTCCTAAGGCAACTTTGCCTTTTTTTCCACAAAAGTCATTTGAAGGAGTCGTACTTGACTTCCATTTGTCACATGGCAAACATTTGCCAAAAAACCAGCTGGCCCAAAGAGATTTGCCAGTTTTGACTGCAATATTGAAAAAGCATGTCTGTTGTAGCATTGGTCAGGATCTAGTACTAAGCTTTTTGTTTTTTGAAATTTCCAACACAACTCGAAAGCAGAATGGTTTCTCAAATGCATGGTTTTGAAAATTATCAACCAGATTTGAAGTTACAAACTGGGATGAAACCTTCCTTTGCATTCCAATCTTCAACATGGTTTCCAGTCCTTGCATTGCATTATGTTCTTCAACATGACTCCCAGTCCACTGGATGCCCCTTATTACTCAGTTGTGGATGAACCTCAACTGGGTTAACATTTGGTTTCACCTTGGTAACCAATTCTGTAAGATGTAGGTCTCATATATAGAGATAGGTAGGAAAATAGGTAACTACTAAGTAAGTAGATGGTTTATCTATATTATAATTCCGCTCATGGTCCTCCAAAATGGCCCCTGTCCGTTGTCACACAACACAGCGACATTTATATCACTGAAACCCGTTTTACACAACACGGGCCCGTTTTGATATCGGGGTGCGGTTTCACACAACACGGCCGAGTTATGATCTCTAGGTCTTTTTTGATATGACATGGCCGGTTTGCACTTTGCACATCCGGGTCCGTTTCACACAATACGGCGGGTTTTGACATTGGGGTCCCGTTTCACACGTCATGGCAGGGTAGGGGGGGCAGGGCACGGCAAGGGGCACGGAGGGCAGGGGGCACGGCAGGGCGGCCAGACAGGGCAGGGCAGGGGCACGGCAGGGTCTGTCTGTCCGTCTGTCTGTCTTGCAGGGCAAGGCGGGCAGGGCAGGGGCCAAATAAAGAGTGAAAGATAAGAAAAAATAAAACTTATAAAACTTCAGAGTGGCCGAAGGTCACGGGCACCCACTAGTACATAGGTAAGGGCTGTTTTTATTACCTACCTACTATCAACCCACAACCCACTTGTGGGTTGTTAGTAGGTAGGTAGTAAAAAAGAACAACTGATCTAACCACCATAGTTAGTGAGGGAACTAGAACACAATAGAAAATTGTGTCGTGACCATTTACCATCCATCCTTCAGGGTGCACTGGTGGGTGCTGGTTCACTGTGGCCGACAGGTACAGACTACATACCTGACTAAAATTGCAACATTGTGGGTGATATTGAATATCATTCTTACTGTTGTTTTGGTTAATGTTGGATGAGAATTGGAAGCTTTGTTCCCAGCACGGATGAAAGTAGCCTATTTGCCAATTTAGTCCTTGTGACCTATGATATTCTGACCCATTACCAAACCTTGGGTTGATGTGCATCTATATTTTAGGACTTACACGGAGTGTAAGTGTAAATGGCTTTAGAAATTTTACTTACATGCCAGATAAGTGTAAGTACACACAGTTCAAGTGTAAATGGCTTTAGAAATTTTACTTACACACATAGTAAGTGTAAGCGCATATAGTTCACGTGTAAATGGTTTTAGAAATTTTATATACATGTCACATAAATGTAAGTGCATATAGTTCAAGTCCAAACGTGTAAGTGTAAATGGCCAAGGTGAGGCATGTAAGTGTAAGTGTAAATTAATTACACTTAACACTTATTTTATGCACCATATAAACAAATGGAAGTGTAAAAACAGTGTAAATGAACTTTTTACATTGTTTTTACATGCCATGTAAAAAAGGTGTAAATCCAAAATAAATCAAAAAAATGCATAAACAAGATGCCACAAGATTCAAACTTCAATTTTTTTCACATGAAGAGCTATAAACATGCATTTCCAATGTCCACTCTCTATTAGAAAGTGCTAATAGGACATAAAGTGTTGATAAGGGCAAAATGGCCAAAGTTCAAGCAAAATTAAATAGGTAGCATGTGCATCATGAACAATACAATACCAAAACAACATATATATGTCCCAATCCGAGAAGTAGTCTTCTCTATATACGACCTTAAACCTCATGAGGAAATTCAAAATCTATGACATCTAGGATGTCCTCCTTAGCCTCACTAAACCTATCCAAGTCTACAAGTCGTATCATGTCCTCAAAACTAGTAATGGGATCATCATGCCAATTCTTGATTAGAAAAATCAAGAGATCCAAGTTCTTTGCACCAAATCAACATTGACAAAGATTGATGAGAATCCCTACAATAGAAAAGACTCTCTTCATCTCAATCTCACTTTTGGGAATACCTAAAATTACTCTAGTTAGATATGCAACTATAGGGAATTTGCCCTTCATGCTTTGACCACCAAAGAAGGGGATCTTTTGATTTTTCCAAAAGCACATCAAATGTGTTGGAGCAAGGCAACTCACATTGAACCTACGTTTCCACACAAAATGAGGGGAAAAAAAACTTCTTGAAATGTGTCAAATGTAATTATAAATTACAAAGAAAAAAATTAAATGTCTTCATAATGTCCTACAAATGATCAAAAGAATAGTTACTTGTTCCAAACAAGTATCCTCCTCAAATATTCCCACTTTAAATACAAATTAATATGTCTTGCAATTTCCTACACAACACTTGAAGATGCACTCAATTGCCCTTGCAATTTTTGGTAAGAAATATGAAGGTCAAGAGTAGCAATTGGGTGTCATACGCTACATCAATTTCAATTACTAAAGCATGGCCAACATAAATCCCCCACCAAACTCAAGTCTTTAAATTGGGGATCGAACGTTAAAACAACCATATTGTGGGTTTTAGACGACTTGAAAGAATCGATGAAATCCAAGAAGGGCCTCAACACAAAAGCTACTTGTAGTCACATGTTGGCACCAACTTGTTTCATTGTCATGCACATATCCATATCCTTTGCAAGATCAACCTCTACTTGCAAATCCAACCTATCCTTAAAAAGATGGACATACAACATGATAGTTGTGGCAAGGACATCTAATAGTAGCCAATTAATATCCATGACGTTGGTTAAATACACATGCAGACACAATAGAAGACAATGCGTCACAAATTACCTTAGCAATTGTCTAAGGTTGTGTAAAAGGAATCTTGTTGGTTAAAACTTTTGTTTGGCAATTATAACACATGATGATAACAACTTGATAATCTAGGCATTGCTCAAACATGGCAACTTTAGATGCAAAACATGTCTTCACTAGAGTTGCAAGTTTCCGCTTAAACAAACCAAAATCTAGATAAGATCACCTCCATTCCTTTGCCCCTTTACTTGCAATCCACAATGGAAATGGGAAAGAAAGATCAATTCTATAGTACATAAACACAACCTATGAATAATTGTAATGCCAAGATCAAGATTAGACTTTTTGGGCCATGTGATGCAAGTTTGAAACAATGGTTGAACAAATTTGATACTAACTACTCCCAAGTCCTTAGAAACCTTGTCGTTAGCGATCGCATATTGAGTTGTTTTGCTCATTGCATGCCCAAAACATGCCCTAGCAAATGTAGTAGAGTTTAGACAAGCTCAACACCTCAAATGAAATAGTTGACTTCAAGGTTGTGGTCATGGTTTCCAAGTTGGTTCCCTCATTTTTGACATAACACAAAACCTTTAATGTGAGACCAAATATTTCCAAGAAAGCTTTCAATTGCTTTGTTAACCCAACAATAGTAGTGTTATTGGTCTCAAACAATCCTATTGGGACATGTCAAGGTTTCCAATTTGCAAATAGGACATTGATGACAAACAAAAGTGTCTTGCCACCCCCCTATTAATCCATAGATCAAAAATAATTATGGTTGTAAGTGTTGCATCAAGCCAAGGCCATATATACAAATCTAAACATGTTGCAACCATGGCTAGAAGAGTTTTTTTTAATAGTGTTTTCCAAGATGGAAACACCAACTTTGGATCAAGCCTCAATGTTAATCTATACATCCACAAATTCTCACAAGTGCTGAAGGGGAGATATCCTTTAGTTATGAGCAACACCAAGTCCTCTAGGAATTATTTTGTGCCTCATCTTTTTTTGTGCAAAGGGTTTTGCTTCCAAGAAAAGATGAAATTACATTTCTTGTTATTTTTGGGCATTTCTTAGCAAGCTACATACATGACTTACCACCTTCATCACTCATTGATTGTGAACCCCCCATGCATTCAATGGTAGAAACTTCATCAACATATGTAGCTAAAAACTTGACATGCACATATTCAACATGCCATTTCAATAAAACTTGTCCCAACAGACTTTTTGTATGCAATGATTTTTTTCTCCCCTTTTGTTTTATTCTCAATCAAAGCAAGAGGGAAAACATATGGGATACAAAATATTGAATCTTAATTGTTGAATTGTCATAGTTTGGAATGTCCCCATTATTCACAACAAAGAAAGCCCATGGAACAACTCTGTGATTATAAGTGGTCCAAAATTTAGCTTGTGTGTGTAAAATCAATAAAGATGTTACTCAATTATGTTCCTTAATAAGATATTTTTGGGTATTCATATTAACACCCATAGATGAAGATGATGTTCCCCTAAATGGAGGATTACATGGACTAACTCAAACCAAATGCACATCATCTACATTTATATCTACATGAAGGGGTAATGAAGTTTAGGTGTCCAATTTCATGCAATGCTGCTCTTCTTTTGCCATTGCTTAAGCCTTAATCATTGTAAAAGAAGGGACTCAAAATTCTAATCACAATTTAGGTTTTATCAATCAAAATAAAAACGTGCAAATTGAGAAAAATGAAGAGATTTCATTAGGATTTGTCAAAGCTTCTATCTATTGAAGCTTGAATGAATTATTATTAAAATGGAAAAAGTATTATTGTTAAAAACTTTAAAATGTTGCAATTGTTGGAGATTATTTGTTGGAGCCTATATTGTTGGAATGGAAAATTTGATGTTTGTTGGAAAATGGAAATTGTTAATGGAACTATTACAAAAATAACTAATAAAACTATAGCTAAAGGTGTTAATGTTGGAATTATTGTTGCAACTATTGAAGTTGTTCTTGCTACAAGTATTGTCATTAATTTTGCAAGTGTTGTTATTGTAATTAAAGTTGTTGTTGTAGCTACTAAAGTTGTTCCTTCTACAAGTGTTGATATTGCAATTCAAATTGTTGTTATAATTATTGAAATTATTATTGTTATAAATGTTGTTGCAACTAGAGTAGTTATTGCAGCTATCAAAGTTGTTATTACTACAAGTGTTGCTATTGTAATCAAAATTGCTGCTGTAATTGCAATAATTATTATTATTGCAAATGCCATTGCTACACTTAGAGTTACTGTTGAAATTATTGTTGTTGAAATTGTTTCTATTGCAGGTGTTGTTGTTGCAACTACTAGAGCTACTATTACAACTATTGAAGCTATTGTTGTTACTATTGTTGTTGTTACATTCCCATAGTTCACCTTAGCAAACAAAAAAGGGAACAAAACTTTGAAACCTAGAAAGCACATGGAGGTGCACATAGAAACACAAGACACATAGGAAGAATGTGACATAAAGAAAACAAAAACAAGCGGTGAAGGTATTGATTTGATGTTTAAGCTTGAAAAAACTCGGGCAGTGGCATTCCTACTTCAACCATGGGCCTTATAAATAAGAAAGAAAAAAAGGGGAACAAAAAACATGTGAAGGTGCTTATAGAAACACAAGATTACACACACAAACATGGGAAGAACATGGACACAAAAAGAACATAAATAAAGGGTGGAAGTGTTCACCTAAAGCCCAAGCTCGAAGAAACTTTAGTGATGGCATTCCTACTTTAGTTACCACATTCCTAGCCTTGCAAATAGGAAATAAAAGAAGGGGAACAAAACTTCAAAGGCCTAAAAAAGTGTGTAGGCACGCATAAAACACAAGATTACACACACAAACACATGAAGAATGTGGACACAAGAAGAACACAAACATGGGGCAGGGGTGTTCACTTGAAGTTCGAGTTTGAAAAAGCTTGGGCGATGGTGCTCTTATTTCAACCACCGTTTTCCCACCTTTACAAACAAGAAATAAGAAAAAGGGAACTAAATTTTAGGAACCCAAAAAACATGCAAAGATGTGCACAAAAAACACAAGATTATGGACACATACACATGGGGTGTAAGTAAGGTAATGTAGATATAAAAAGTAGTCTTTTCCAATTCCAATAAAGAAATGAAACATTTTTTTGATATGGATGCAAAAAAGTAGATTCAAAATATTTGAAGTAGAAATTTAAAACCATAGGTCTTTGCATTTAGTTTATGGGAAGTTCAATACAAAGTTTGAACAACTTTGGTATCATAAGAATAGGTTGAAAATACATTTGAAATAATTGAATCAAAATGGTGTTCAAACCTACTTTATATTAATAATTTGATATATTATGATTATAACATCCATAATTTGATACTACACAAGTATCTTCTAAAGCTCCACTAAATTGAAATTAAATATATATATATATATCATCTACATGTAGTCCATTTTGTAAGATGGGACATTTTGTGCAAGTAGAAACATTAAAAAAATAAATCTATTTAATCCTACTTTCAAGATCGAGTTTTTCAGAATTTAAAATATAAAATGAAAGATTATCATCATGTTAATTATTATAAAAAAAACATTCTGCTTTCAATACATTAAAACTTTTTCATGGCTACATGTTTTTTTTTTAACAAGGAGCCATGAGTTGTTTACTTTACCTTGCTTGCACCCCATGAAAAGAATGTGGACACAAGAAAAGCACAATTAGGGGGGTGTACATGTTCACTCAAAGTTCAAGCTTGAAAAACAACGTGTTCCCACCCCTACAAACAAGAAAAAAAAAAGGGGGAACAAGATGGCTTTCATACACACAACACACCAATTACATATAGTCAAGCCTCCTTACGTTCGGAAATCGCACGAATGTACGATTCCGATGTTTTTTCGGGCACCTGCTGCCCCTAAACGCGTGCGATTCGTGCACTAGTATATTAACTATGGGTTAAGGTTTTCCCCAATCTTATTATCAACCATTGCTACTGGAGATAATAAGAGGTAATCAGTCTTCTTCTACAACTAATAACAACTAATAACCAACAGCGGAAGAGGAAGAAGACAAGACAACGAAGTGCTAATTCCCTCCTTGGAGTGCCATCTCGTTGAAGGTTTGTCGCAACTTCTCAAGCTACCTCGAGTGCAATATGCCTTCCAGAGAGAAGCTTGTGAGTGCAGAACAATGATCATCTTTCTCGTAGTTGATGGTCGAGAAATCAGCCTCCACAGTCGCTGTTCCAGGCATAACGCTGGCCAAATCGGCTGCAAAGCGAAGCATGTAGGGGAAACAATTACCGAGTGGCTGCCATGCTTTCCCAAAATCAGAGTCTTCGCTTCCATTCGTCAGGGCTACCTTGAGGTTTGAGTCTCGGGAGGGATATCAATCACACAAGCTGCTCAAACTCGTTGCTGATTATTAATGAATCATTAAATTGGCCGCCAAGACATTTCGAATCCTACAGTTTGTTATAAAAATCTATGTGTACAAAAATAAGTGAATCGCAGATTTCCTAAATGCGTGCAATGCACGCCAAAAAAGGCCCGTGCACGAATCTAAGGAGGCCTGCATATAGTAAAGGACATCAAGATGAAATGATCCTTTCCATCCATCCATCCATCGTGTCATCCTTCTGTCCATCTGTCCAATCCATCCATCCCATCATGGTTTGTTTACTCCGACGAGCTGGAGAAAACAGTGGAATAGAGAAGCGGCGAATGCTTATATGTTATCAACAATTTCTACATGCCTCATGTTGATGGTGCTAGGTATGTTGAATAGTTGAAAGGATTTTGTTTTGTATCTTGGAGTTTTTTCTGCTAGAGAAATCAAGGAGATTTGACACTATTTTCTAGACTGAAGTCATTTGGCAGGAATTTGAGGATTCCCCTAAATTGTGCCCATTTTGCTGTTGGGTTTTGGGTTGTTTGTGCGCACAACATTCTTTGATGGGAAGTTGTTCTCGTGGGAAGGATCTGGCTGAGAAGGTTTACGCCCTTTTCGTGTCTCATCAATCCTGAGCTCCATGCCAAGCCCAATTTGACAGTGGGCACAATCGGAACCAGAATCTTCGTCTTCGTCATCGCCAACCTCGCATACTAGAAGTATAGTTACAAGCGCCACCAGAATCCTATCCTTGCCAAAACTTCACCCCACCAAACCGTGGAGCTTGTGCTTTTTGACAACGATCAAAACTCCTGAAATAATCTTTCCTTTTTTTTATTTTTCTTTTGGGTCGGATCCAAGGTTTTCCAGGTAGCTACCTAGACATCTTCTTGGATGCAAAGTACGTAAAAGAACGTGGGTGCTAGGGTTCAGGAAGTTCTTAGCTCTGCTTGCTTTTTAGGGTTTCCTAATGCACAACATTCGTGGAAGAAACATGCATTCTAGATGTATTTTTAATATGTACATGTGCCAAAATGGACCAAGGCGTGATGACACAAAATGAAGAAAGTTTTGAGGAAAATATGCCACATCTTCTTTGATGGGAGGTAATTAAGAGCGTGGGTGCTAGGGTTCATGAAACCCTAGCTCTTCTTGCTTTCTAGGGTTTCTTGATGCACAACATTTTTGAAAGAGATGGGCATTCTAGATTTTAATATGTACATTTGCTCCAAAATGGATGATGGCATGGTTACAAAAAATGTCAAAAAGATTGAGAGAAATGTGCGAGATCTTCTTCAAATTCCTCAAGAATCACAGAGAGTTTTTTGCTCAAATTGTTTTCTCCCATGTTAGTGGATTGTATTACTATGGTGGAATCCTTTGATACTTTCTCTTGATACAAAGTTCCTTTAAAGAATTCAAGTATTGAAATTTTCTTTTTGTGTGTGAAATAATTTTAGGTCAGAAAAAAATGGCTTGGAGATGGTTGCCTTGAAGAAGTCTGGATTTACAGGAGAATTTTTCTTCCTTGTGTTGAGCTCCAAAGCAGAGGATGTGGATCAGAATGTCATGATATTTATGGTGGGTGTTATTATGGCTTTGCTGATTGATTTCTCACCCCAGTTTTCTATATGTAGTATATGAGATCAGTGGTTAGCACATACATTATAGGCCAGAATGATCAGAGCTATAGGTCTCAGTGTTTCAGGTTCATCCTCATCTGCTTGCTATGGCTATCCAAAACCCATAACCAAAAACTGTTGTTGTCCTTTTACTCTAAATTTTTTTTGTGCTTATAACCAAACACAACGCTTTGAAATAGTGCAGAGGAGGAGCAACAGGAGCTGCTATTGAGTTTCAAGCATAGACAGCATGCAGCAAGCATTTACGAGAAAGATCATGGGATCAGAAGCAGCACGAGTAAGTTTCATTGAGTTCCACATCACAGGTTCAACAAGTTTCATGGTGTAAGAGAAAATCCAACTGAGGTTTTAATGGGGACAATTGAAGAGATGTGAGAAAGCATTGTGGGATGCCCACAGGAACTCTGCTGGGAAGTTGCATTGTGTTTGAGACAATAGGAGAAGGGGCACTTGGGCTTTCATGGAGCTTTTTCATTCCTCTTCTTTTTCCTACATCCACGAAATGCAATCAACTCACCTATACGGCATGCTTAAGGACAAAGATGCGTTGGAAACTTGCATCACCTAAACAAAAAACACTGGAACCACATAGGATGACAAGGGAATGACTTTCCACCCACCATTTCAAGCATTTTCCTTTCCTGTTCTTCCATTCTCCTCTCAATCAAGACCTTGCGAACCAACAATTTTTTATGATTTTTCTCAACAATGACTTTAAGCTTAGAAAATGGTTGATTCTGCCCGGAGGGCTTGTCATGTGTAGGTGGTTGAATCATGTTGATAGCACGGGGATTTAACTAAGAATTTAGGAAACTTTGCAAGTGTTATTTGTTACCATCCCTGTAGTTTGAGCTTTGAAGCTTTGCCTACTTAATTTCTAGAGCATTTGCTATTGGGTGCTGCTGAACAAGGATCTCTCACAATGCTATTGCAGTGAACCAAACTCTCCAAACTCTCCATTCAAAGAGTTTATCTGTGTTTGTAGATGCATGCTAGCACGCACTTCAGGGAGATGGTGCTGACGATGATGCACCTGCAAGCTTGGTGTGTGCACCAAATCACTGGTGGCCTTTAAAATGTGATGAACATTCTTGGACACTCCATAATTTGGAATTTTTTCAACTCATTGCTTGATTGGAAAAGTGCCAACATGGAGTTTGTAGCATCCAACCCCAACCCACCGAGAGATGAAAGAAAGTTACTTGAAGTTGTCCCACCAGCATGCTGCAGTTGAGTGGATTGTTCCAAAGGATGGTTGTTTCTGATTCTATTGCTTTCACTGACCTACATGCCCCCTAGACCTGAAGATTGCATTTGATAGAGCTTCTCAAGTGCAATATATTGTTCTTGTGGCTACTGTTGTTAGTGTTAGTGGTGCAGATGATGTGTGAAAAAAAAAGCTAAGTTGCTGCACATGTTATCAGTTACAAGGTACTCCAAGTTTGTATGGTCAATATTAAGGTCAGAGTAGCAACAACATGGGGACAAGGGGTAAGCTCAGGATGTGCCAATTCAAGCAACTTCCAAGATACATACATACACACATGGCACCAATAGACAAGAGTGTAGGAGAACCCCCCTCCCTCCCCCCCAAAGATTTTGATATCAATATCAGCAACAAACCTAACGTATATTCTCCACAATGTTCGAAGACATACAAAAATGTATGCGTGCACTCATTGCGCAACATGGTAATGTTTTGGTAGCTTTGGTGGCCCTTTAGTAACACCTAGAAGGTGAGCAAAACAACGAGAAAATTGACTCTTTGGAAAATCATGTTCCACATATTAATGTTATAACAGAATTCAATGAAGACACGTCAAAATTTGCACATGAACATTGCAATCGCCTACTGAGAGAACGATGTGCCAGGCAACGTATGGAATTAGTCGGGCCATCTGAAACGCCATAAGAGCGAAATAATCGTTTATGTTAAGAACAACAAATCGTACAACAAGCAGTGACACGTGCACAACATTCTCTTGGCAATGACGCATTGCAATTGTTTAGAGGTGAAGACGCATTAGCCCCAGCACGATGGGATTATGGAGAAATGGACATAATCTGTGGATTTTGCAATGCAAAAATGTGGATCAAAGAACGATTGGCAAAGTTGAACAACAACCCATAGTTTTCTTTGTGTTGTGAGAATGGCAAAGTTCTGTTGCCGATTCTTCCTGCAACACCGTAAAAGCTCGAAGTTCTTTTAACTAGCAAAGAAAGAAGTGTCGTCCAATTTCGAGATCAGATTTGCATGTACAGTTCGGTGTTGGCATTCACTTCACTTGGTGCCAAAGTTGATGAGTTCGTAACAAGAGACATTAGACCATTTTTTTTTGCATTTAGGGTGAGCTTTATCACAAAATCAAATCCATGTGTCCTGTCGAAGGACAACGTCCACAATTTGCACAATTGTACATTTATGATACAAAAAACGAACGTCAAAACTGCCATGCCATTATGCCATCGCTTGATCCAACAACATTGGATCGGTTGTTGACCATGATGTATAATATCAATCCCTATGTTGAAGTGTTCAAAATGGCAAGGGATATGATGGCAACAGAAGGTGCTTCCATGAATCTGAAATTGCATCTCATTGCCTCTCAAACAAAGTATGCCCGTCGACACAATGTGCTCACGATCAATGAAGTCATTGCATTGATGGTAGGAGATGGTTCTGAGGTTATAGATAGACGTGACATTGTCGTTACTCAGCAAGCTGGCCCGTTTTAGCGCATTTTCAAGCTACATGTGGGATACATGGCTCTACATTATTCGTTGTTATTTCCTTATGGTGAAGATGAATGGCATCTGAATATTCCGTTCAATGGTGTTGTTGCTGATGCAGATGTGGATGAAAACCATGTGAAAAAATATGAATATCAAAGAAAACATTGCAATGTGACAATGGCCGAATTTTACGATTATCGACTTTAAAATCGAGACACTGATGGCATTGCGTTGCTTTAGGGTGACCGATTGAGGCATCAATACATTATGGATGCTTATGCGGCTATCGAACAAAACCGCTTGAGGTATTTACGCCTGAACCAAAAAAAGCTTCGTGCAAATATTTATCAAGGCCTTCAGGACAATATTGTTGCATGTGACAATAGCGCTGTTGCCATCAGACAAAGGATCATTCTGCCATCTTCTTTCATAGCAGGTCCACGTCACATGGTTCAAAATTATCAAGGTGTCATGGTAATTTGCATATGGGCCCACTGCCCAAATGCGTTTGTTACATTCACTTGCAATCCCCAATGGCTTGAGATCAAGAGAGCATTACTGTTTGGAGAGCAACCTCAGGATCAACCAGATTTGGTAACCCGAGTGTTCAAAATCAAGGTGAGGGAATTGATCAATGACATTCACAAGAAGCATATTATGGGACGCACGATTATGAAAATCTATGTCATTGAATTTCAAAAGCGTGGGCTAACGCATGCACACATTTTCATTTTATTTACCGAAGACTACAAGCCACACACAGTCAAGGATGTAAATTGCATGATCAGTGTTGAACTTTCGAATCCAGAGACAAACAGGTTTGCCCATGAGACGATTGCAAGATGCATGATACATGGTCCATGTGGAGCTGCGTTTCCAAATGCCCCATGCATGGAAAAAGGCAAATGTAAAAAAAATATCCACATAAGTTCCAATCTGAAACGGTGACGAATGTAAACGGATATTGATGCGCTCCCAAATTCCTTGTTAGACTCAAAAGAATCCAACTATGTTAAAGAGCGAAAATAGTTGGAACTTAGTGTTGTTCCCAACTTCCAGCACTAAAGGGGGTGAAAGGGGCTTGCTAAAAGCTCCGGGATTAGATTAGGAAAAGGGACAACTTATTTAGTTACTCGGTCCTACATCAAAACCAACCACAAGTTGGTTAGTTCACATTCAGAATCACTCTTGGTGTTGGGACAAGCCACGACCAACACAGACTCACTTGCCTCGCCACGGCTTGGACTCGGAGGAAGCCACCACCTTCCCCCATATAATATTCTCTACGTTGCTCTGCCGCACCCGCATCTGAATGGCTTTTAAACTCGGGACTCCCAAGGAGGAGTCCCAAAATTGTCCCAGATTGGACTCTCGGGACTTTGGGAGCTCATAACTCCCGGTTCAGACCTCTGATTGGGATGAGGTCTAAAGCAAACTTATAGCTCTCTTCAAAAGCTTTCCAACGATGTGTCGCACCCCACCTGCACACACCGAGGTCGGGTCGATTCCTGACTTTTAGTGGTCAGGAATCAAACTGCCAATTTGACTCCTAGCCCTTCCTTCGACCATAACTTGTGCTGTAAATGTCCGAGTGACTCATGCAAGGCCATTTTCGACATTTAAATTTCAAAACCTTTCCAGTAGTATAAAGAATACTTCAAGGCAAGGTGTTTTGACCCTGCAATCGAGCTCTAAAGTTTTGGGAGTCCCGGAGGACTTCAAGTTCCCACTTTTGGGAGTGCCAGTCTCATCTTCACACTTGCCTCAAAGTGGGGTTGCGACAGATATCCTATTTATTGACGTAGAGATATGGGGCATACACTTTTGGTTCATGGCGTTGAATTGGACAATTGTTGGGTGGTACCGCACAATGTGTATTTGTCGACTAAATATGATGTGCACATCTATATTGAGGTCTGCAACAACATTCGTGCAATCAAGTATTTGTTCAAATACATTTATAAAAGACATGATCGTGCAACTACTGAGATTTCATGCCAATGCAACAATGCCAACAAAGGGAATGTGGTTGAAGTTGATGAAATTTTTAAAATATCTTGATTGTTGTTATGTATTTGCATCAGAAGTAGCATGGTGCATCTTCAAGTTTGATATGCATGAGTGGTTTCTTGCCGTTGAACGTTTGCAATACCATTTGCCCAATCAACAAATGGTGTTGTTCGATGATGACGATGATGTGCAAGAAGTGGCGGCATGGTTAGCCATTTCTAGAACAATGCTGATGGAATGGTTCAAAACAAACCAAGAATCGAAAGTTACACGAAGCCTTACGTTCGATCAATTCCTTCAGCAATGGGTGTGAAATCGGAAGTTGAAGTGATGGACAATGCGCAAGAGAGGCTTTGCCATTGGTTGCATGCATTATGCACACCCAACGTCGGATGAACGTTATTATTTACGAATGTTGTGGAACTACGTCAAAGGTGCCACATCCTATGAGCATTTGCGGACAGTGGATGGCACAAAACACGACACATTCCAAGATGCATGCATTATAATGGGTTTGATTGAAGACGTCAATGAATGGCATCAAGCTTCGAAAGAAGTCGATATTTGGGCCTCAGGATGACAACTACGTGACATGTTTGCCTCCATGCTGATGTTTTGTGAGGTGATGAATCCGAACAACTATGGGATGCACATTGGGAGTCTTTGAGCGATGACATTGAAGCAATGACATGCTGCGAGCATGATGATCCAGCTATTACCCTTTCTGAGGATGCGCTAAAGGATTGTGCATTGTATGAGATCAATCAGGTTTTCATTCGCAACGGACACCACCTGCAAGATTTTTGAACGCTTCCAAAGTCTAATTACGTCTCTTCTGTTCATGGAGGAAACCGATTGGTCCAAGAAGAATTGGCTTATGATCAACATTCATTGACCATAGATGCAAACAATGCAGAAGATAGGCTCAATGATGATTAGTGTAACGCATATGAAACTATTTTAAATGTCGTGACAAACAAAAAGGGTAAACTATTTTTTGTGTATGGCAGTGGTGGAATTGGCAAAACATTTTTTTGGACTACAATTTTGTCCCGTCTACGAAAGGCAAAATCATGCTTGTAATTACTTCATTAGGAATTGCATCTTTATTGCTTCTAGGCGGTATTGCAACATCACACAACAAATGAAAGTGGCTGAATTGGTGCGTAAAGCTAATATAATAATTTGGGATGAGGCACCTATGATGCATCGTCGAGCTTTTGAAGTTCTTGATTGGACCTTGCGTGATTTGATGCAATTGGATGACGCACATGCAACCGAAAAAATCTTTGGTGGGAAGATCATGGTCCTTGGTGGGGATTTTCGACAAATCTTACATCTTGTTCCTAAGGGAGGATGAGAAGACATTGTCAGTGCTTCGTTGCTTCGATTGCATCTTTGGTAGCATGTTACAATTCTTCGTCTTCATATCAACATGCGAGTCATGGCAGCCAATTCTGAAGAGCAACGAATGTTTGCCAAATGGGTGTTGAATGTTGGAGATGGCAGTCTTCTTGCCATTGCAGAAAAAAAGGTGTTGATCCAAATTGGATCAAAATTCCATCCCATATGAGGTTGCCATTAAAAGATTGCAATTTACGAGGATTAATCCGAACCATCTATCCATATCACCAATGCCACTCTGAAAGATGCCATGTATATTATGCAATGCAACATTCTGGCACCCAAAAATATTGACGTTAATGAAGTCAATAATGCAATTCTAGAATTTCTATTTGAAGAATTGCACACGTACCCGAGTGCAAATTCTTTGACTCCGATAGAAAAAGGTGCAAGTGCTATTACATGAGTTTCAATGGATTCATTGTACCCGGTGGAATTTCTAAACATTTTGCAATTTAGCGGTATAGCAAATCATAAGCTCGAACTCAAGTGGGCGTGCCAATCCTTTTGTTGTGTAATTTCAATTAATCAATAGGATTATGCAATGGTACGAGATTGACTGTCAACAGATTGGGTCAACGTGTCATTGAAGCGGAGATCATCACAGGGAACAATGTTGGCAAACATGTGTTCATACCTCGCATCATCATGTCCCCTTCCCACTAATAGAAATTGGCCAAAATGTAACCACTCTATTTGCGACTACATGTGACTATTAGTTATTTGAAACTACATTTGGACATTTTTGCAATTATTTTTTGTGTTGGTCATATTTGCAACTACATTACAACTAATTTGCAACTATTTTGGTGTTCATATTTCCATGTAAACAACATTTAGTTTGGTTTTCATCCAAGCAAAACAATTTATGTCCCTTTAATTGCAAATGTGACCAATTTAGTTGCAACCCTATGAATATACAAAGGTGTATTTTATGAATTTTTAAGGAATATAATTGGGTATATTAATATTTATAAATGTATATTTTGAATGTATCTCAACAACCATATTACATGTGTATTCAAGTAATATTATTAACATAAATAACCTCAATATAATGGTTACATTAATTAGTGTATATTTTGAGTATATTAAAGTTTTATGTAAAATATTTACTAAACACATTGTGCCCATATTACAAGTTTATCCAAACCATCTTATTATACTTCTTAAAATTATTACAAATGACATTTGTTAATATTAATATTAAAATTTATATTAATTACATATTATAATAAATTAAATTTTAGTATTATTTTTCATTAAATTTTTAAAAATAATTACATTTTATTACATAATGATCATGATGATGACGATGATGATATGATAGGCAAAATAATTATATAAATATTAAATAATTAATAAAATTACAACATATTATTATTATTATATTATAATAATTACCCAAATATTAAATATTTTTTGTATATCAAATTTATAAATAATTTTAATTAATTAATAATTATTCAATTATTATAATCAACTATTGATATATATTTTTTATTTTTTATTTTATTATTTTATAATAATTGTTGTAGTAGTTAGAATGGAAATCTAATAAATTAATATGCAAATGCAAAAATGATTTTCAAAAGAAAACTATCATTGTTCAAAATGTAAAATATTTATTGTAATAATTCATAAATAGCTATAATGAATGAAGTTATAATATGAATAATAAAAATAAAATAATAAACATTGGCTACAACTAGCTACAATAATAATTTTGTTAATTTTATTTTTACTAATAAATATTTATATTTATATTTATTATGAATCATAAAAATGAAAATAATAGTGGGAATAATTTTAATAAAATAATTAGCCTAGGATAGGTTTTAATTATATTATTAGATTAAGAAAAACTACTGCTCAATTTTTATAATCCTTAATTATTAATTACTGAATATTTTGGCTATTATATTAGTATATTTGGTTATGAAATAATAATTAATTAATGATTATCTAATTATTTCAATATTAACCATTACTAGTTAATGAAATTGGTTGACAGATATTATAGTTTATATATAATGAAAAATAAATATCATTACTATTTAACTAACCAATAAGTTAAGTAATATTTAATAATAACTAATAATATAATTAATTCAATAATCATAATATATTGATGATTATTACTATAAATAATTAATTATTTGGATAATTTATAATTTTAATTAGTTAATTTTTAAGTTAATTTTTAACTTATTTATTTGTCTATATTTATTCATTAAATAATTAGTAATTTTATTAATTAATTAGTTAACTAATTAGTTAGTTAGTTAATTGTTACTTACCTATTTAATTATATACTTTTCAAATGGAGATTAAAAGCCAAAACATATGGGATAAACTTTTTAGTTGCAAGTCATTTGCAACTAAAAAATGTTTAGTCGCAAATGAATTGCAACTAAAAAAATTATCCCATATGTTTTGGCTTTTATTCTCATCTTGAAAAGTATATAAACAAGGTGTTTTGTCTCTATAATTTCATATTTAAAAACATGGACAAATGGGATGAGCCAATGAAAACGAGTTAACCCAAAATAAAATATAAATATTCATGTATTTACACCTAACTACATACTTCCTTAATTTACCTACCTATTTTTCTACCTACCTACTTAAGTAGATATTTGGCCTAGGTAAGTAAATACGTCCCATCTAGATAGGTGTTTAGCCTAGATGGGTAGGTAGGCATATAGGTAGGTAGGTACCTAGTTCAACCTACATACCTAAACATTGATTTAAATTGAATTTAAATAAATTTAATTAATATTCCATGTGGCAAATTTATATTGCACCATGTGTCACATTCTAAACCATCCAAGCATAAAAATTTAATGTCTTGGATTATTTCAAAAAATTCAAAAAAATATATTTAATTATTAAGAGTTGGGACACGTGACAACACATAATTTGTTCCCATTGTTCACCAAAAAAGTTGGATCCTAGTTGCAAATGACAATACGTATATGACAAGTCAAAGGATGAAGGCATATTTTGTTGATTTTTTTTTCATCCAAAATTCGTTGTTGTTTACGACTAATGTCAGTGCGACTTGTCCAATGTGACTATTAAGATTTTAGTTGCAAATGTCGCTTGCAACTAAAAATTAGTCACAAGGATCAGTTGCAAAATGGCCATTTTCTACTAGTGTCCGGGACTGATTGGCCATTTGTTTTGTGTCGTTGTCAATTTCTTATTCGAGTGGCATTTGTGATGACAATCAATAAGAGTCAAGGTTAGACATTGAACAACGTTGGGGTATATTTGCCATCTCCAGTTTATTCCCGTGGTTAGCTGTATGTTGCTATCTCACGGGTCATAAGCAGTACAAACATCAAGATTTTCAACAGCCATGGTTTCGATGAATACATGCAGAATGTCATATATAAAGAGGTTTTGGAAATGTAGTTTATAATTGTAATTTTGTAATATGTAGCGTCAAATACACACACACCTGTGCATTAGGCATATGGTTCATACTAGTTAGGAAATAATAGAATGGGAGAAAAACCATGAGGGGGAGTGAGAGTGAACCCTCTTTGCTCAATTAAAACTGAGCTTGAAAAACCAAAGGCAATGACATTCTTGTTTTAGCCAATGTGATCCCACCTCCCTTCCTTGCAAACAAAAAAAAAAACAAGAGGGGATCAAAACAACTTTGGTACAAAGTACACACAATGTGCGCCACAAAAAAAAAGAAAAAAGAAAGGGAACAAGGTGACAATGGGGGAGTGAATGCAAGGTGTGAGTGTCTTGCTCACCTGAAATGGGTGGTAGTGGCAAGTTGGTAAAGGTGAGTGCAAAGTGCCATTAGAGTTGGAACTTTCAATTTTCAACTCCCAACTTTGTTGAGAAACTACACATTACACTAACCTAAACACTAAACCCTAAAAGAGGAATCCTAATCCTAACATGTATATACATAGAATCTACGTGCAACAAAAAAAAAAAAAAACACCATTGTGTAAGTGTAGAATGAATTTATATACTCATGTGATGGGTAAGTGTATGTGAATTTTTTTATATTGCATGTGATTTACACTTACATGCCATTTACATGTTGTATATACATCTATTTACATTTACGTGCACAACATTGGTTTGAACACCCATATATATGTCAATTGCATATGATTTATAAATATAACGTAATATTTTGATATTTTACAATACAATATCTCAGATCACCATGATTCTAAATTCCATCAATATCATTCATTTTCTATTTTGGGTATGGTAAAATAAGATGAGGAAAAGGACTACAAAACAAGTGGATGCCATGACAAAATTTTGATACACCTCAACAAATTTGAACACACATTCGATCTTCCAAGAACAATTTGGACATTTAAATTCAGGAGAACAAGGATCTTCTTTTTGAAAAAGATTCCACATAACTTCATTCTGCTCCAATTGTGTTTCTTGTTTCGATTGTTTAATTTCATGAAAGCGACAATTTGTTTTGCTGAAAAAACACTTTATTCCAGGTTTTTCTCCAAAAAATCATTGTGCCCCATATGATTACACTTAAATCATTAATACTTTAATTTGTCATTGAATATCCTCCAGTAAAGAATTAAACCTATTCCATAAGGGCTGGAGGGATCTTATACCTACTTGTAAAGCACAAGAGGGACATTCCCCAAATGCAGGGTCAGATGGGGCACTTTTTGTGTTTTGTGTTACAATGTGAGAAAACACACATGAAGGAATAGTCTTGAAATGCAAGTCCAAAGACCAAACCAGTGTTGGCCAGGAACCCAATTTGACAGGTTAGAAGTTTGAACACCAGTTCTGGTTTTAGTTAGAAAAAATGGAACTGGAATTGGGTCTGATTTTTCAAACTGGAACTAGGCTTTTGGTTTTTTAAAGGACTAGACCTGAACTGGAACTAGGATCTCAGTTTTTTAAGAACCAAAACTGGGATTTTTGAAGCATGTAAGTGTAAGTATATATATTATATACCTTTAATTATCATACTTTCTTACAAATTCATATTAATTAGTTGTGGGTGCATCCCAAAGTTTAATTTTTTTTTCATAATGGGTCATTTTGATTGGCCCTTCACAACATCATGATCTTTTGATACTCTCAAAACATTAACAATTTCTAGCAATACGGGACTATGGTGATGTTATTCCAAAAAATATCTTATCTTGAATGCACATTTTGTTAGAGCTCATTGCCTAAATACAACTTTTATTACTTTTAGAATAATAATCAATAATCATTGAGTACTATTTATTGTAGCTTTTACAAGAGCTTAGGTACTTATTGTAATTATTATGATTTATATTATTTAATTTAATTAGTTGTAGTGCATTCCAAAGCACAAATGTTTTGATTTGAAATTTATTCATTTATTTATTTTATTTCTATATTTGTTTTATTTTTTGCAGTGAGCCATTTGGTTGGTCTATCACCAAAAAAATTATGAAATTCTCCCCCCTCCTCACATAGAAATTACACTTTTAACATTGTTTTACACTTACACTCATTTACATGGTTGTATAAAATCATACAAATCATATGAGAATATTAAACACTTACACAAAGTCTAAATAAATTTCATTATGATACTTACACTTACACAAAAGTGTAAGTCCTAAACCATTTACACACAAAACATTGGTTATTACTAATGTTGACCAATTATTGATTTTTAATAACCATTGGGTAAACGCAACAACATAGGTTATCAATATCATATTTTTTTGGGTGTTGGATAAGTTTGAAAATACATTTGGGTAATAGTTGTTGGTTATGCATAAGGGTAGGTTATTATATACTTGATTGAGAATTGCCATCTAACCTATCATTTATATGTTGATTATGGGGTTAAAGTTTTTATAAATTATTTTATTACTTTAAAAATATTAATAACCTACTTGGATGATTAGTTATATTTTTAAATTAATACCAAATGGTTATCAATTTAACTGACTATCCAAAAATCAATAACTTGTTAGTAGATTATTAATAGCCAGTTGGTAACTGGCTTGATAACTAGATCAAAACTCAACAACTGGCCAACATTGGTTTTTACCATGGTAGGGTAGAACCATCCATCACCAAACATGTACCTATCATCGAATATTTTTCTACTTCCTTAGCAAAATTCAACTATTTTTCTATCATTGGATGCACAATCTAGAGAGCTACAACTGTTCTTGGAGTGTCAGAAGTAAAGGAGTAACACACAAAACACAAGAAGAGGATGAGTGATAGTTTGCTTCAATTTGTTTGAAAAAATAACTTTAGAACCCTCTTTAGTTTCAACCCCATATCTTCATCATTTTGAGTCTGTTTTGAATGATTTAAAACCTGATGGGCGTGGCAACTAGAACTTTACAAAACTTCTATGTATTCCAGAGGCAAACGTGCAACCATCATAGATCTTAAGCTTGAAATTTTAATTTGTTTTAAATCACCCACCATCGAACACTAAACCCCCTTAAACAAAACACCCCATATCTTGCCCATTCCTTTATCGAATTGAAAGATTATTGGGAGCACTACATGGAATGCTAAAAATGTTCTTGGGCTTAAGAATCAAAGGAACAATGTGTGACAATTTCACCTCAGTTGACTTCATAAGTGTTCACTCACTGGCCTATCTACCGTAGTAGTACACTTGATTGTACACTAATTAGATCACCAAAATGGAATTGGTGATCCAATAAGTGCATTATCAAGTGTTCTATGCAGCAAGTGGGGGTTTTGTGATCCATTTTGAATTCATTTGGATTTCAAAGGGCCACAGTTTTTGGACTGATTCGAGTCTTTCACATAATGATTTTTTCTCTTCATTTAATATTTTCCAAAGCAATAAATGTTTTTTCATCTTTGTCTAATTCTCAAAATCACATTCTACAATTATGACTTGGAAATTGTTGGATTTTGCTCATGCTTTGCTGCTTTAAAGTCTTATCACTAAAGTTTTAGTACTAAAAATATAAAACTTATTTCAATAATAAAATTCATAATTGAAGAAAATCAATAGTAGGAACATTGGTAACAAAATCCTAGTAATAAAATCTGGTAGTGATTGATTTTCATATACTAAATTTCTTGTACTAAGTTTCATGTAATAAGTTTTTTGACCTTTAACAAGATTGATTGAGATGTCAACCGCTTGATTTTTGATATGTTGCCAATCAAGTTACTCGTGTCAAATGTTCATGCCATCTACTTTGTCTTATCCATTGGAAGTTCTTTGTTTTACATTAACAAGCAATGTGATGTAAAATGAAACACAACTAATTCATAAAGCATAAACCAAAATATACATCATTGTTTGCAAAAGCACTAATAAAACATGGACATTTTGACATGCAATTAGTTTTGATAGAGTACCACACACCCAATGTTCTAGTAAAATAATTTTTCAAAACAAAAGACAGGAAGGTTCAAGTTCGATTGTCTCATTCACATAATCAATGATTTAAAGTGTAGGTTATGTGATCATCAAGAATGAAGCTTTGAACACCTCAAGAATGATTTTTCCACTTAACTCCTGATATTTTAATCATTTATTTAATCCTTTCACTTGGGGGTTGACAAAGAGAGAACTTTGAATCATTGACATTCAATAATCTGTGGAGATTTCAAATAATTGATTATTGCACCAGGATCATCAAACCTTGAACCACCCTAATCTTCATGATACCCAGTAAAAGGTAAAACAAACATAAGATAGAAGAACCTAGACAAGCATCCAAGTTTGTTTTATGATCTTTCCATGGTTTTCAAATCAACCTTAAGGAAAAAGGAAAACTTTATAATCATCAACTTTAAAGAATCATAAGAGCAAGGCGACACAACAAAATCACTATTAATGAGATCTTAAAAACTGAAGTGTCTAATTGAATGGGACCAGTTACAACACACACCATGGCACCATGAGTGCTATGATGATGAAAGAAAGCCACAGAGCTCACTAACTACCCTCTCATCTGCAAGAGAAGGGAAGGCAACAAGGTTGTCCCAAATAAGGAACTTGTAGTAAATGTTCAATTCAATTGGGTACAACAGCACTATTGTACATGTCTAGAGATGGTGATTGTTCTACAAATGGAGCAAGGATTTTTGCACCCAATGTGAGTGCAATATGAGGATCACTAAAAAAAAAAATTGCTACCATAAGAGAGTAAATCAAATGCGAATGATGGATGCATGGCCACCATTCCCAGCCATAAATGAAGTTTCTACCCTAAAACATCATCCCAAAAAAAATTCGAAAATAATGAAGATATCTGTAAACTTATCCTGTCTTTGGGCCCTAGTTCAACCCTCAAATCCCTGTTTGATCCTCATTTGGAGTATAACTGGAAAGTGAGCAGAAATTGGGTAGGTGCCATTTAGTGGAAATCACCCCATCAAGGAGGTAAATCTATGCACAATTACAAGGCCATCTTTTTGGATGAAGAGAAAGGGAAGGGGCATTTGATGTGCACTAGCCTAAATTGCATACATTGTAACCTGTGTCATTGGATAGGCAGCAATGCTCCGCACATTGATGGGTGTGAGTCCATTGTTGAAGAGATAGAGGTTTGCGAGCTTGTCAACAGCCACACTTGGATACACTCTTGAGGTGATCGTCATACGCCCACCTTGCACAAAGCTTTCCACTATCGATCGGTCCACCTGAACCACATTAAGAAAAAAACTAGTTGTTTTTTGGAACTGCACATTGGATAGTTTTTCTTTAGGAAGAATCCCACTTACACAAATCTTTTCTGAACAACTCAAATGCATTGGTGCTAGATTTGTCAACAAAGTTGTCAAATTTGTGACTATTTTACGGATAGAAAAGAAACACGGTTAAATTTCAAATTCAAAAAAAGCTTCAGTATTTGGTTTAAAATATGGTTTGCAAATTTGTCTGCACTTATCCCACACTGCAGCTGCAAACCTCTCCATTATTGTAACTACCTAATGAAACCTTTTGCAATTCTCAACATGAGAAGGCAGGGAGAATCTCACAAGTACACGGAGTGCCAAAAAATCTTCTGTGGGTAAAACCTTTACATCACCACTATATATTGGTTTGTTGATGGCAGCTAGTAACGATGATCTGCAGAAAAAAAATGCCCACACTTAGCATGCTCTTCCAATTTCTCAGTATTGATCAACCCTAAATTGTAATGACAGGATACATTTCACAAGTGTATTTTGGTTGCAAAAAATATGAACATTGGCTGATGGAGTAGCATGACAGGGAAGTATAGTACTGTTGTTTAGACTCTGTTATCATACCTGCTCTGGTCGTTGCAAAACCTTGTGATCCATTGACCATCTTTCAAGTGTACAATGTAGAAAAACACAGCTGTTTGCTCTTGGAAGTTCTTGTCTGTTAAGACAAGCAGGCCAAAAGGCCCAAAAATACCCTGATTTGCATACCCAGCTTGACTAAAGTCATACCCATTGTTGAATTTAGCTTCATCTGCAGCTTGCACACTTGATACATCTGGGTAATCGAAAACTACCTCAACATCCAACTGCACACATAGACCATTTTTCATTACAAACAGAGAATTATTGTTACAACCCTCAAAATGTGAAAAATCCAATTATTTAAAAATTTCTTGAAAGCTCTTTCAAAATCAATCTGCCACAAACCATGACAATCCTGGGCTTACAAACAAATTTAATCAAATATGTAATAATTGTTCAACCTCAAATTGCACTAGTCCAATTATTTAATATTTTCTTGGAAATCCTTCCACTATCATTTGCCACAAACTATGACTATAAACCCTTAACCCTAAACCCAATCCCAAGCTTACAGTGTCCCTTGACCATTCAGATGAGATGGGAAAAGGTCCTTCAACTCTAAACCTTGGTGCTCACCTGGTCACCTGCAGCACCCTTGATTTCCACAATAGCACCTGCATCTAGCTTCACATCTGTCTGTGATATCTTGCAACCCCTCAAAGAATCAGTTTCCTCAATGGGCCACTGAAGGAGATTGGCACCACCTGTCTTGCTCTCCAGCACAAGAGTCCTTGGAACTCCCTGCAAATGCGGAAAGACAAACACATAAACCCAATTTGAGAAAACCCTTACTAAAATCTCACCCAAAAACTCACATAATTTTTGAAGCTTAAGTGTTGTTGTTGCAAACTCAATCAAAACCAGAGAAGGAGATCATGGTGATATCTTACCAAAACAGATGACCAACCCTTCTGAATGTCCATTTCTTGTGTGCAAGATTCAGGCACCCATGCCCACGCAATATGTCGATTCTTTACAGGGTCAAAAAATGATTTGGAGGCATAATAGGAGCCATAGTCTAAAAGGAATCCAAGTCCAATATCATGGTCTGGATGATCAGGGCTAAATTTCTGAGCAAGTTCATCATATGTGCCAACAATATAGTAGTCCTGCTTCTCATCAAAGAGGCTAATTTTGAAGATGTATTTTTGAGTGTCACCCTTTGTTGTTGTTGGCATATCATAATCAACTGGGAAGAAATCAACACATTCCCACATTCCATGTGAATTGCCAGAATGCAACAGCTTCTCTTCCAACTCCCAATTCTTTGTATCTTTGCTCCTGTACTGCAGCGCAACTCCTGTACTCCCTCTCTTTGCACCAACTGTAAAAATCCAAGTACCATCCGACTGCTGCCATGCAGTTGATGGATCCCTGAAGTCCTGCTCACCAACATCTAGAGGTCTTGTGATGATAGGATTATTGGCCACTTTCACCCACTTTCTCAGAAGTGGGTCTGTGGGATCTGCAGGCACTGCCATACATTGCAATTGCTCTGAAATATGGTCCACCCTACCCGATCCACCTAACACCACAGAGACCCAACTATTAGATTCTTAAAGCACACTAAATGATGGTGAGTACCCAGTACCATCTTGCATGCACATGGTGGGTGGCACCATCTTGCAAACACATGGTGGGTGGGTACCATCTTGCAAGCACATGTTGAGATTCAAACCTCATAACTACTTTGCATGAGGGCTACAAAAAGCACTTCACCACAAACTGATATTAGGTCAAGCCAAGGTCATAACAGCCTCCAAATCAACATGTACAATCATGTTTGTGATCTTTACCAAAAGGTGGAAGAGAAATAGGAAGCAGCAAAAGGCTCAAAAACACAGTTCTTACTCCAAGATAGGATTAGGATAACAATCCTAGAAACAGAAAACAGGAATAGAAATTGGCCTTGAGCTTACCTGTGTAGAGAATGAAGGGGATGCCATCATTGTCGATGGTAGCTGATCCTGACCATACTCCCATCGCATCATACCACTGATCGGGTTCCAATGCATCCTCCAAATACCGCCAGTGAATGAGATCTTCAGAGACAGCATGACCCCAAGTGATGTTGCCCCACACAGCTGCATGAGGGTTATATTGGTAGAACAAATGATAGTATCCCTTGTAGTACATGGGAGCTGCAAAAACACACACACACACAAAGCCAAATACAGTTGTAAAATTAAGTTAGTCTTTCCAAAGAAACTGTAGAATGCAAAACACTTTACTATGAACCCGCAAAAATCCCTGGGACTTTTAAAAAAATCATACAGCATTGTTGCAGATCATAATCATCAAAACCCACCAAACATAATGAAAACTGGGAAGTAAGGCTCCTTTGATGCTGGGGAAATGTTGATTGAGCAGGACTTGCCCAAACTAGCAAGAAGGGGGGGATTGGTAGAAGAAATGTGAGCAAGTGATCAGGAGGGAAACTTTACCATTAGGATCTGTTGTTGCAGATTTGAGAGCAATTCCATATATCCAACACCAATCCCCACGTACCCACACCGCAAGCCCAAAACAGTTGTTAGTAATTAATTACTTTGCACCAGATTTTAAAGTTCTAAACTAAGAAATTTCTGGAAAAAAATATGTACTCAAGGATCTTAAAGACAAGTACTACCATAGTACCTGGGCTAGTTCGACACTAATCATATTTTTTTCAGAAACGTTGAAATTTTCAGATTTTATTTAATTGATTAATTAATTAATTTCAGAATTTTTTCTTTCTGAAGGAAAATAAAGAATCTGATGAAATATTTGGGACTATACCATCTATTGAAATTGAATTGTCAAAATTAAGTAATCATTCTTGTTCAACTGGCTAAGGTACTATGGTATCACGAAGCAATTTCTGTTTGGGTGCTCACCATTCATCCAATTCTTGGCTGGCTGATAATGGAATGAAGTTCTGTGTCGCTGGTACTTATGCTTCTGCTGCAGATCCTCACTCTCCTGGACCATTTGTATACCAGGAAACAAAAACCCATTCATAAGGACATGAGAATTTATTGTTTATATTTAGTTTGGAGGTATATTTCTTGCAAACAAGAAGCGATAATAATAAATTAGGCCCTCCTAGAAAAATCTGGAAATATTTAAAAAATAAACAAGGAAATTTGAAATTATTAGTTAAAATGTTTGATCTATTTTATAAATAAGTTTGAATATTTTCAATAGCCAAAACGACCAATTTTTAAATTAACATGTGTTACCCGGAAAATAAATGGTACAAAGAGATATTAGCTATTACCTCAGCAACAGTTTGGCGCTCTGTTGTTGCTGTCATGTTGAGCTCCAATTCATATCCTGTCCAGCGATTTTTTTTCGTCAATTCTTTTAAGTAACCAAAATGGCGATCAACCATATGAAGATCTAGCCAAATATGGCTATATCATGCATGATTTTCTAATTAAAAAAGACAAAAACAACATCCTCATATACTTTTTGGCTACCTACATGAGACCAGTATAGAAATATAGCGATTATTCTTTTTTAAAACCTTGTATTATGGAAATTGAAAAATCCAAATTGGGAGTTCTCGCTTTAATCTGTTCTCTAAAATAACAAGGTCCTGGAAAAATAAAATTTACTAATTTTATCGCCGTTAATATCAGCGTACCAGGAACATGAATATCCATCGCCAGGCCACTGCTTTGAGGACGTTCGACGTCGCCGCCAGTCGCCAGATCGGTCGCTGTAACTAACCCCCCGTCCGAGCTGAGGAGAGATGATGACGGTTGTAGGACCGCTACTGGCGCCATCGATCCTGACGTCGTCGCCTGCGTTGGCTTCAAGAAAACCCTAGACGCCTCCCTCTTCGAACCTTTCTCCAAATTTCTGAAGTTTCTCGCAGTCTTGCGCAAATCTCAACAATCTAATACTACCATTATGTATCTCCGTTTCAAAAATGCAATGAAGAAATGACAATACTAGATCCTCACACAGCGACCTCCTTAAACGAATCTATAAAAGAAAACGAAAACTCAGCTGATCTGTTACTGAACAAGTTGCGCATCAACTAGCACATTCAACGCAGCACACCCACACGACCAGCAGCAGGTACAGACACAACAGAAGACATGCGGAATGAGGAATTCATATCTTCAAGCCATGGTTCTGAACTCTTTTTAAATGGTTTCAGCCTGGGTTCAACATCATCTACACATCGGTGTTGTTTGAAGCACGAATATTGGGGTTGTGGGTCGGTGGATGCGACGAACATACCGAATTGAATGCGGCACTGCTATGTCTCTTTCTATTTCTGTTGCTACAATCGATGACAACAAGCTCCTTCGCCTGGCTCGCCCCCGCCGCCTTATGAATCCTCCACTCGCCCGCTCTTGTAATCCTGCTATACCCTGCAACTTGGAAGCATTTGTTCACCCATACCACCGCTGCCATTAATCCTGGTCCTAATATTATTACTGTCTTCCTCCTGCTGCTTCTGCTTCTGTTTCTGCTCTTGTCGACTTTGTCGTAGCTGCCCAACGCGATTTCCCAAATCCCGCGACCTCCTCTTCTCAAGAAAGCGCTCGACCTTTCCGATTCTCGCCAGCGACCGGGACGGCTATGTGCGTTTGAAATTCCGTTTTCCGCGATCGCCAGGGTAGAGCGAGGGGGTCGGTCCTCGGGCAACGTCCACGGTCCACCGCTTCGATTACGGGCTGATTTTATTTTATATTATTTCCTTTTTTACTTTTTCTTCTCCTTTCCCTTTTATTTATTTATTTAGGTCCCACTTCTAACTACCTTCCTGGTGTCTTTGGGTCACACAAAGCATAACGTTTTTTGCTTGTATATTTTGGTCTTTCAATGGCTGAAGAAATCTTGTTTGCTGGATGTCATAGGAATAATAAATTCACACAATTCGAAAGATACTTTCTAGATTGTCAGAGCAACTTTCAGCAACTTCCATTCGAAGGGAGTTACCCACCAATCTATTTCTCCTCGTTGTCATGCCAACGCAACATTGTCTTTCTCCAATGTCATTGTCATGGCCGTAGAACCTTCTGGCCCTGACTCTCTATAAGGAGGTTTATCATAAGACAAAAGTCTTCCGGTAGAGCCTTTTTAAATTTTTGATCCTCTCAGCCTATCGGCCTTGAAAAGATCTCAAATGATGAAGGGTCTGCTGATAAACCCTTCTCCTATACAAAATTGACAATTTAAACATTATGTTAAAAGTAATTTTCATATATTAGAAAGAATAATCTGACCATTCTTCAAAGAAAATAAAAAGACTCACAGATCCTAGTAAAATTAAAAGCAACTCTACTTGGCTATTTCTAGAAGGGAAAAAGCCTATAGGTTGCCCATTTTTAGAAGAAAAAAAGAAACTTCCATTTGGCCAATTTTAGGGGAAATAAAAGGGAAGTTTTTTAAGTTGACAATTTTTTTAATAAAACAAAACGAATGTCAACCAAATCTTTTAAACAAATTAGGATCCCTTAAAAAAAAATCCAAAAAAGTTAATCATTTTAACATTAAAATTCACTGTTTTAAAAGAAAGGTATTTTCGGAATCACCCATTTGAGAAAAGACCACAAAACCTAATCCTCCTTTTTTTTCCCCCCAAAATAAATGTGAAGTAATTTAGTAACCCATAGATTTATTTATTTATTTATTTCCCTTGGGCAGCTTTGTGGTGACACAGAATTAATTTGGTGCACTTTTCTCAAGAGTTATGTTTAGGTGTGAAAATGTGAAAGGCGGCTTTGGAAGGAAAGGATTGGGTCGAATCCTGGTGACTAAGCAGGTAACACTTATCCCTTCAAGGACGTGGACTGTCCAGCTCGGTGCAGTCCGTGGACAATTGTATAGCCACACAGGCTGACCTATCTAGGTAGCTGGATATTTATGGATGAGACGGAAATGAAAATGAAGGTACCACTTAAGAGCAAGCATCTTCATCCACACCTTCAAATGTGTTATGTGGGCCACCCTCCAGATCACATTCAAAGTAGTGTGCTAATTTTGCTTTGTTTTGTTTTGTCCAATCACCATGAGATCTCCAGTGCTTCATGTTGAGCTCTTGGTATCTTGAGAAAGCTCTGGATGTTTCATGTTGTGCTCTTGGTATCTTCGTTGTGCTGTTGGTATCTTCGGAAAGCTCTCGATGATGAGCATCGAGTTGGTTTGAGATTGTTTGGAGCTACAGTGTGAAAGCTATTGATTATTAAATCATTTTCTCAATGAAAAGTAAATAAAATTGAAAATTGTATTGGAATTTGGGAGTGTTCTTAGTGTTGTTGGAAAGCCCTTGGCGAGTCAGATTTAATAACGTTTATTTCACAAATTTTCAGAGCTAAGGTGCAGAAGATATTGATTTTCGAGTGGATTTTGTTGCTAGAAATTCAAACAAATTGCAAAAATTGGGTTTGGAAGGATAAATCGGTTGGAGCCCTTAATGTGTTCACACTTGAGCCAACCACACAAGCTACACTAGTAAACATGAAATATCATATAACTGGTTTTAGTATATAATTGTGGATTTCAACAGATTACAATTTATTCTTTTGCATTCTTACTTATCATGTTGCCATTCAATGCTAAATCCTTCTTGGGATGCTAGCAAATGACGTCACATCAGAAAATTGAAAACATTATAAATTATAAAAACATTTATTGGCATTCAACTATCATCTTACCTACTTATGTCTACAATGTTTAGCTTATGTCTACAACGTTTAGGTTAACCTAAGGTATAGTTGAGGTTTTTGAAAGGGTTTAGATTCTGTAAGTAACCTAAACCCTATCTATCTTTTACAGAATAGGTTACCAAGGTGAAACCTGATGTCAACTGGGTTGGGGTTCATCCTCAACTGTTGAGTTGTGAAGGACAATCTGAGCAACATCACAAGGTCCTGCATTCATCAGCCACTTGTGGCTATTGACCATTTAATGATAAGAAAATAACTCCATATATCCACCGGTTGGGTTTATGTGACCCAGCACCCACTAGTGCACCATCCATTGAAAAACCATTATGACCCAGTTGTGATGAAATCCACAACTGAGTCACCATGCTTCCACCCTGGTAACCTATCCAGTAAACCCTCTTAACTTCCACCTTACAACTACCTATGTAACTACTTGTAGAATTCCACTCTTTCAAAACTTTGAAGGCTAATCCCCAAGGCCCAAAGCATGAGCCCGGGTGGGTACATTTTTTGCAAACAAGCTTTTGCAATCATTGCAAAGTAGCTTCTTAACCAGTTTTTCAGATCGGACAGTTGTGCCTAAACAGTACAACCTTTGCCCAAATCTTCAGTCTGTGAACTTTGTAAATGAACTGCACATAAAAGTAGGCCACTGGGACATCAAAGATAGACAGCCACAGATACACATAGTGGAAGTACAGATGGGATCCGAGGAGAGATTGACAATCAGGGCTGGAATGAGGATTCACATGGTTATCATACAGGAGCATGAACTCTTTGTCCATGCTGTGTGAGTATAGTTTACAGTTGATTTACACTATCAAACATCGTCACAATCTTACACTCAGACACAGGAGACAATAGACTAGAATGGTGCTGGAGCAGTATAGGCATAAGGATTTGCCAATCCATCAACTCCTGTAGCTTCTGTTGAGTCATGTGCCTCCATCAACATCCAATCCTCCACAAGACCCTGCACATCATTGGGCAAAAGTTGCAAATGTAAGAAATGTGAAAAGAGTTGTATAACCATGGAGCCACCACATAGATACATATCACATGCATCAAACAGCATACAGCATCTTGCTTATGAGCATTACAGTGAGAGCCAATGTCCCTTAAGACAGTTCAGGTCACAAAATAAGCTTTGCAATATCCAAGTCACTGATGCTCCTAGACTGCCTAGAATTTTATTAACTAGTCAGTCTAACAGGTTCCATGAATTGAGCCACTGGACCTTGCCACGCCTCAACAGAGTTGGCTTTTGGCCAGTCATATCCACTACAGTTGAGGGATAAGCTAGCCGCTCCCCTCCATCGACCACAAAGTCAACTCCCTGGAAGAAAGTGAAGAGCAAAGAATCAGCTCTGAATCTGTTTGACAAGTATAGCATCCCTGTGTCTGGATGTATGTTGACCAAGATATGTGGCTTATGGTACCATGGTTGCAAGGATACATGCTCTCCCTGGAATATTACACTCTAAACATTCACAACCCAGTAATTATCAATGAAATAGCTATCCAAGTGACACACATTTTTTCTTTACATCTACGTCCTTATATTTGAATCCTGCATGCCATGTGTGCCCATTTATTTGTCCTTTTTGCACATACCTCTCTTCCATCAGAAGCACCATATGTATCAGCAATGATGACTGGATCCAGCATCCACTCATCCTCAGCCCTTTGCTTGACACTGCAATCACAACCAACTATAGCTTCTTATGTGATTGAACCTTCCTAACTTGTGAAAAAACCCACCACTGAAGCACTATACATCTAGAGGCCTAGCCTTCACCCAGTAACTCTTCAGCACATCTAAAACACCATTAAACTAGATCAGCAAAAAAAATGAGAAGTCTGTCTCCTTGTCTCCTCTTTCTCAACCCTTCCTCCCTGTGCAGATAAATTATGCACTTTACTTACCTGGTACATAGCAAAGGCTCATCAAGTTTTTCCAAAATTGCTTTACAGATAACATCATCTGGCATCCGAACACCAACACTCTTGCGAGGAGCACAGCTCATGGCTGCACTTCCACCAAATGTGGTGCATTGCTTTGGCATGTTCTTGCTTGCTTGTAGGATAAACGTATACTGCAGTGTACCAGCACCTATGTGTGAATCAGTCTTTGCCAAAATTCCAGGCCATTGACTAGGAATCTTAGTAACACAGTGAGGACTCCAGAATAACATTCTCCACCACCTATGGCAAATTCCTTCTTGATTTGGAGAACAATGGTGTAAAATTTATCTCCAACTGAATCCCACTGATAGAAACAACCATTTTACTCTGTGACTGCATAGGTTATGGCTCTATTCATACATCAGAAGGGAAGAATTAACTACATTTTCACATTGGCTCAAGAAAAAACATGAGGATTGTAGCACCCTTCCAGATCAAACAGCTAACTTGAGCACTGTACCCACTCTTGCTAGAAAAGAGGCATCATAAAAGACAGATGTAGTGTGAGTGAGCACATAACGTACTGGTCCAGGAAGGCACTGACGAGCAGCACGGAAAATGTTGGTCTGGCCTTGACTGTTTCCACGTGGAAATCCCATTGTGTATGTGTCAATGTCTTGGAATGACCGGCATAAGATACTCAATGGCTGTAATAGGGCAAAAGAATTTGCATGGCACATGAGCTTAGGACTGAGAGACAGCCCTCAGAGGACTGCAGAGAGGTCAGTTCCCCCATTAAATGAAGCTAAAAAACAAGATATACTCATATCCATTCTGTCATCCCAGGAAGATCCAACAAAAGAATCTGAAGGTACGTTTAGCATTCTGTTTCACACTCAAGCACACTAGACAGTTTCCTGCCAATGGCTGCTATCAGGCAGACACCCTGGAAAGAGAGACACAAAATCACAGGAAATGGAATAATCTTTTCCTATTTTGAACCTTTGTGGAAAAACTTCCACAAACACAGATGTCTACATGTTCAAATCTTGCATAAAAACTAAGCAAATTAGCAAAATGCACTCTAAGTTCAATCCTTTTCAGTTCTAAATTTCAGTGTCCAAGTGCTCCCATTACAGCAGTAGGATCATAATTGTATACAAAACTCACCTTCTTTGGATCCATATTCTTGATCCTGCAAAGAAACATCATTTGTCATATAAAATAGACGTTTGTATCAAGTTTGATGTGATGTAACCATCTACAACCACAAACAAGTTTGTAAATATATTGGATTACACATCACATTAATGATGAAGTAAGCTAGTTCCAATTGGAGGGAGTGTCTTAAGGTCAGCGCACACCTGTATAAACGGTCGATTGCCTCACGATGCTTCAGATCACAAACAATAGCATATCTGTGGCAAAAAGGAGGCATGTGATAATATGCACTCTGACTACCATGTGCTCAATTGTTTAAAGAGGGACAGCTTAAGCCTTGATAATTCCATCCACTAAATATGCATGCCCATCATTAATTCTTTAATGAACACTACCTCCATTGTAGTAAAAGATACACCATGGACCAAGACATGTCAACCATTGGGAGACACAAAGGTGGACAACATAGATATGGTTGATGGGAGATCTAACATCTAAGCCATCTCATTCTCCATGTTGAACCATGTCAACTGTTGGGAAAGAAACAGAACGCAGGCATAGGAAGGGAATTGCAATCACATACACAGTATCAGTAGGAATGACTCCAACTCCTCCATTCTTGATCAAGTCCACAATCTGGTCCAATCTCCAAGTATCTGAGCCAAATGGATCAACTTGCACTGTAATCACCTCCACATCCTGTCAGGTGAGCATTTGGTTAGGACATGATCAAGTTCATGAATATCACCTGCTGTTTTGTACTTGCAGCAAGCTTACAGTATCTTGGCATTCAAGGATTGGTTGGGACATGATCCATGCAATTCCAACCTGAAAAGGAGAAAAGCTTGAAGACTAGTCCAAACTCATCAATAATCAAAAAAGGGGGAAATCAAGTCCATCCTCAGGACACATCTGAATTGCACACATCTACCACAGACATGTCCATCAACAAGCTTATGATAAATGGTAACAAAGTCTGCTCTCGGTACGACTACTCTGCCCCAAATTTCTCGGGGCTGTGGCTTATCAATTTCCCAAGCTTACGACCATCTGTGGTTATAAATGTAGAGAGTTGCTCTCCTCATTGTCCGATTTGCACACGCTATCGGAACAGCACAAAGAGATTTCCGTTGCATGATGATGGGACAAGATTTTCATTACCTTAATTTCCTTTCTTCTACTATGAAATGAACTTAAAAATACAAGCACAAAAAGAAGAGAACTAAATGCAAAAATCGACTTGCCTTGCGAGACCCGGCACCAGCGTATTTCAACCGCTTAGGGCTCCGCTTCACAACAGCTTGAACGACGGTCGAAGGCGGTTTCCAGCCACTGTCCGATTTCACTGAACACGCCTTCCGTTGTCCAGCGGATGATACGTGAAGACTAACTGCGAGCTTACAAAGTCCGCAATAACTGGTGAAGAAGGAAGAAGAAGTAAAAGAAGAAGAAGAAGAAGACGAGAAGTAGGAGGAGGAGGAGGAGGAGGAGTGGCGGAGCGCAAATCCATTGTTGACGATGCCATCGTTCTTGCACTGCAACAAGGGCGAAGCTGCAGATTTGATGCAACAGGGGAGCGCCATCGCCACCACTAGCCAAAAACAACAACAACAATCATTCCAGCACCCGACTGCAACCAGGAACACCAATATCTGAGCCTACTCAGGTGCATTCCAAGCGACGGAAATTTCTTTCAATTTGCTCAAGTTCATTCCAAGCGATGGAATTTCTCTTTAATCTGCTCAGGTGCATTCCAGGCGGTGGAATTTTTTCTGTAATTTGCTCAGGTGCATTCCAATCGGGTGGAATTTTCTTTCTTTTATTGAAATCTGTTTCAGCTAGCTATTATGGAATTTTAAGGAGCACAATTACTGAATATTCCGTATCCAATAACTGGTCATTGAGGGGTGCCTTGCACTCCTATTGGTGACGAGACATGGGTTGAGGTGATAACCTCATGTCTACATTGATCGGAGCATATGTGACTGGGAGAGTGTCATAAGCCATGTCCAGTGAAGGGGCAAGCAACCACATGCTTGGCACCCCTCCACAACTGGTTATGTCTGGTAGCCGACTCGAGCTGCCGGGTGACCGACCTTAGTCTAACTGCATCTGTGGCTCAATTACATTCAGTAACATGGCAGCTCTCAATAGTTACGTAGTCCATACACAACCCAGAGAAAATCTACTCATCCAAATGCTGGGATATATTGCACCTATGAGTGATGTTTGGATTCCAAGTGTGGTGGAATTATCCTTTTTCTGAAATCTGCTTTGGCTATCTATCATGGCATAATATCTTGCTTGGCTACTTTTGACTTTGGTTTTCAGATACTTCAAACTTTAAATTGGAAAACATCCATTGGTCACCAGCACCTCCAATGATAATCTACCAGTCTGCCTACCGGCACACAAGCTGGAGAAAATCTACCATTCTGCCTGGTGGGGTATACTGCAACCTGTGACTCACATTCAATGTTACATAATTCCTTATGACCTAAGGATTGGACTCTCGCCATACCAGGCTAAGAATCGATGCAGTTTTATATGCCAACATTCACAAGACTTTACACTGAACCTGCAACTTGTACTAACCTCTGCAACTGATACACAGTAACATGTATTCTGCTTGCACAAGGAATTTTCTTTCAACAACCAAAAACCTGGAAAAGTCCATAGAAAAAAACCAGATGTATCCAGCCAAGTATAGAACTACAAGCATAGACAATGAAGGTAGTACTGGCTCCTGTGTGTAAAGGAATCCTCACAATTGGAAGTTAGATATTTGCAGTACAGTTTTCTCTTCCCATCTTCACAAGTCCGATAACTCTTATGGCTTCTTCAAAGCACACAGTTGCATTAGAGAAAATTTTTGTGGTTGCAACTCTCTTTCCCAGTGATTATCAAACTGATGCAGTTGTGCAGAGACTTGCTACACAAGGAAGTTTGTTGCAATACACATGTACCAAGAATACAGGCACAATGAACATTGACACTCAATCAGTGTGTCTGCAAAATTTACTTCAGTTTCTTCCCTTTCTTCTCCTTAGGTGGTCCCCGATTCCTTGCCTTGTCATGTTTCTTCTTACCCTTAGCCCCTGCATTGTTAGGATTTTTTTGTTTAGAGGTGGGAAGACCCCCAGACTTAACAAGCAAAGCAGCTTGCTTCCTTGCTAACACTGCAGGCCTCTTTGTTAACCGTGTTCTTGGAGCAGGAGTGGAACTAGAAGTGTTTGAGGCTCTTGGACCCCCTCCTGGTCCAGACCTTCTTGCTTCTGGCCTGGTCACAGTCCTTTTCCCTGGTTTACCATCAGATTTGCTTGACCTTGCACCCTCCCAAGGAAGTGGACCCCTGGCATGGGGTGAAGAACCCTTCTGACCTATTCGAAACCTACTTGCAGTTTTATTGTCAACAGGGTCTCGAGCATTCAAAGTGACAGCTTGACTTTGTTGTCGCCGACGTTGCTGAGTGCCCATGCGGACAACTCTTAGCTTCCTTTCTTTCAGATTCCACCCTTTCTTGGCAAGAGCTGCACTTGCGCCTGCCTGCATATCCAAGGGTAGAGGTGCAATAATTCAAAGTTATGTCCAGCCATGATCCACATGCACAGAAAAGATTGAAAAAAGCAGACACATTCAAACAGGACTTAAATCTCAGGGTCCTGCTTTTAAGGATTAAGGTCCAATAAAGTTTAGGGTCTTGAGAAGCACATGTTCTCATGCTCTTGAACAGCATCCAAGGGCCATACAATATGTAGCTCACCTTTGACTTGAAGAGAACAAACCCAAAGCCTTTTCCAATGCTCGTCTGAGGATCTCTTGGGACACGAATGGCCTCAACACCCATCTCAGGATCCAAATTTGTACCAAATACTGCATACAGATCTTCATCCTGCAGTTGTAAACAGACCCCATAGTTTCCATTTAACATGTACCAAAAGCAACTGGATTGGAAACCAAAAGTCTTAATGAGACAAGTATTAAACAGAAATTTTAACACCAGTGACAGCAAGAGTTTATAGGTAGTCAGCAGAGCCTCCACAGCAAACAACAGAACTCCTTGACTATTTAATATCTTATGACATTTGGTCCAATGATTCCCTGAGCACTAGTCACTAGCATGTTCTACCACACAGCACACAAAACAGATACTAAACTTCTAGTAAAATCAAGAGTGACAGGAAAAGAGGATTCAGGATATGTAGCCAACCCACCACTGTTGCCTAGATATACCTACCAGATGCAAAGAAATTGACAGATAGCATTGAGCAAAAGCATACCTCAACATCAAATGGAATGTTTCCAACAAAGATTGAACGAGAGCAGTCGTATTCAGCAGGATTATTGCTTGCCAAATTACCATCCTTGCGAGGAGCAGTGGCCATGTCCACTCGAAGATGCCTCCCTTGAAACTGCACAATAATACAAAAATCATGATACTCATTGTAACCTCTGGAATATGATTTTCAGAAGTTTTTAATGTCTTAAACAGACAACAAATAGCAACACAAAGTAGTATAACTTGGTATCCTACAAAACAACAAAATATGGAACAACCATCCAGTCATTAGAATAGCAGAAAGGACTCATGGCCACCTCACAAGTGACCGTTGCTTCAAATCAACACTGTTCCATGCTAAATGATATCCATGATAGCCAACCCAATTATGATGGTGGCTATTAGGGTATCCTGTTTGACCAAGCTGTTGGAACTCTAGGCTTTTCCTTAGAGAAAAAACTGGAAACCATGTTGCCATAGTTGTGGCACTTCCAAACTGCCTACTGTCAAAGAAAAGGAATCAAACACCGAGTTGTCATGTGTGAGTGACCTTCTTCTTGAAGCGTGGAAGTGGTTTAATATGCAAGAAGATAACACTTGCTGGATCTTAGCTGCACATTCATTTTGGTTGTAATTTATCATTCAGTTCATGTCAGTATGCGGGATGTGATGGTTGAAAGTCGAAGTCCTTGGATGCTACTCTATAACTTGCATAGGATTTGTTGGTTGCAGCATGATGAACGAACCTCTGACATGTTGTGTGTCAGTGCAGCCTTTGCTGAAGATGCATCCTCAAATACAATGTATGCATTCAAGCTGCCATCAAACATTATATCATACAGAAATCAGGCCACATAAACCAAATAGAATCACACATCCAAACTTTCTTACAAAGCATGTTCCTTTTACAAACTTTTACCCACCAGCTAGAACATGGAGAGATCCAAACAAACCCTAAACCAAGAGTTGATACATTGGGTAGAATCGGGTGATGTATAGGGTTGAAGTCTCAAGTAGTTTCCAGTCATCTCCCTGGCTTGCTGGTGACTATTCTGGTGACCAAAGGCTAGTTCAAATGACAAGGTTGTGCGATAACAGGTCCAGATATGGGGCTTTCAACAATCAAACATGAAGACAGACAGTTGACCAGTGATTCACTACTGGTACTCAAACTCACCCATGTGATACAAGCACACAAGAGTTGTATCTGATCTTCAGGAAGCACTGCTGTCTACAACTCAGGCGCAGTAATAGCTGGTATGCTTTCAGATTTGACAACATCAAGGAGACAGTGTGTAGGGAGGCACAGATAATAACCTTGTGTGAGAAGTGCTCAATTGCTTGGTAATAACTGCAGCCTTTCGAGGAAGTTTTGTCTGCAGAGAAAAACAGATCCGCACTTGGCATAAATTTGTGCTCATTGGTTATAAGGACATGATTGTTTCTACTGGTGACATGCAGATGTCACTTGACACAAGAAATCGATTGTGCATTTTCTGGCATACGATCAGGTCACTGTAAAATATGCACATGGCTGCCAGAGGGAAAAGGAACTAAGTGGCATGGCAGTAATTGGATGTAAAAGGAACACAAGTAGAACGAGGAATACATACATCAACAAGAGGAACTGAGCGAAGGCGTGCATTTTCCACACTGCCGTACTTTGAGAATTCCCGAACCAAGTGTTTTGGCTTCACAGTGATGGGCAAGTTGCCTACAAAAATTGTGCGAAGAAGCTTTCTCTCACATTCTGCACGTCCTTCCCTTGTCTTCCTCTTCTTCTTCAATGGCCCATCCCCTTCTTTGTCATCCTCCATAAATTTCCTCCTATCCTTCTGCTACAAATGTTATAATAAAAATTCAGACAGATCAGGGAAACCCAGAAACCTCAGGACATCAGTTCAGACATCAGTTTATCACTTTGCTCCTTCTCAGAGTTTCACTGGCAGTTTGAACATTTAGAGTAAAATCAAGCTCAAAAAAGAAAGTGCAAGACGGTGCGTACCTTCGTGTAATCCTGTAAGAGCTCACGGGTCTGCATTGTGTTTTGTACTTCTCTCCCTTTCGAGGATTTGCTACTCTCTTTCACCGTTGCATCCAATGCTCTCAATCTTTTCTCAAACTTCTCCTCAAGATCATTTTCGGATAGGGCAAGTTTCCTTTTCTCGCCCAGTAGCCTTTTCTCTTTCTCTCTACCACTCGGATTCTGTTTCCTGGTCCCTTCCTCCACCACCTCCTCCTCCTTTCCCGGGTCCTGTGCGTGTGTCTCTTTACCAACATCCCTCTGGATCACTTTCTCTCTGTGATTTGATCTCTCCTTCGCTTCCCCTGCCACGTGATTTTCCTTTTCCTCGGTGGAACTCCCATTTTCAACATTTCTGGTCTCAACTGCAGCGTTTTGAGCTCCACCAGTTTCCTTCTTGCGTCTTTTCTCACCCTTCTTCTCGACACTCTCTTGCATGACAACCTCCTCATTACCATTCGACTCCTTTTTTGAAGCAGGAACAAATCCTCCCTCCAACTCACCTCGACTGCTCTTCTTCTTTTCGCCCTTCTTCTCCTCCTCCTCTTTCTTCTTCTCCTTCTTGCGATGTGCGATGGATCCGTTCTCCAGTCGTTCTGCTGCTACGTCTACATCCTTCTTAAGGGGTGTCTTCTTGGACTTCCGCTCAGAGCGGTCATCATTCTTCAAAGCCGGTTTCACAAGGGCATCATCGCCTCCATTCTTCTTCCGCTGGTAAGGGTTGTTTGTGAAGAGGGAGAGACTTCCGGAATATCCACCGAAGAGGCTTTGGAAGAGCTCTCCCGCACCTTCTACACAGTCCATCTTCCCCAATTTTTTTGGCTGCTGAATCCTGTCTAAAGCTCTCGTCAAGGGCACATCGAGTGCGCCATCACCTCTTCAAACGCAAATCGCCATCAAAGATACTCTACGTGAGTCAAGATAGTCAGCATGACGACGATGACGAACCCTAATTAGGGTTTGGAAAATACTTTGGCAATTTGGCCCGTTTTACACTAGGAGTCAGGGCCAATGTTCAACCCAAATCCAGCATTCCTATTGGTTCAAAAGTTGAAATTAGCCCCAAGGGCTTTACACCAGGAGTCGAGGCTGAAATAGAAAAAACCTTTTCAATCTGGCCCAAGTACTAATAAATGCTCAACTTTATGGCCTTGTGTGGGGCCCAAGGCTGGAAAAAGGATACCATCAAATTTGGGAGGCCAATTTGGAACCCTTGGGGCCAATTTGCAACCCAAAAATGCTCAAAGTTGGCCCCAAGTTTTTTCGGCCCTGACTGGTGTAAAGCGGGCCTTAGTGTAATGAGGCAAACCACGAAGCGCCCCAAAACGAAGGGTCTTACTCAGGGTTTCTTTTTTAAGGATTTTGTGATTAGTAGTCAGAGTGGCGATCGTTTAGAAAAATAATTTAGCCAAATTTGGTTACATGCTAGATATGAAAGTAGGAAAAAAACAAAATCCTTTCATATTCTTGGCTACCTACTGGAACTTATTATAAAAATATGGCGATTTGGAATTTCTTTTCGTTGAAATTTGGCGTATTCGGGCCATTTTTTTTCCACAAAAAATCCTTAGTAGAGGTCGAAATCATATTTTCCAGGTAGAAATCTGACGAAAAGAAACGTTGCTTTCACCCGCTGAATTTCGACGTCCTGAGTTCGATTTTGAAACGGATTTGTTGTTGTGGGCTGCTGCAAGAGGGTTTCCTCTGTTGTGAGTCTCAATTGTAATTCATGTTGTATCCTGTAGTTTTATTGCATTACACCTCCTATCAAATAGTGCTACAACTTGCTACCTATCACTCTCCTTAAACTTTTTCGCATATTGTTTCTTTTTTCCTTGTTTTGTCCTTGTTGTTTTTTCTTAACATTCTTTTTCATTTGGTGCAAATTTTTGCAACTAGTGAGAAAAAAATGGTGGGCAAGGGGAAAGTGGCAAGATGTGGGCGCAAATCAATTTTGGAAAAGAAAGGGAAACACTAATGATAGAATGGGTGTTTTTGAAAATAAAAATAGAATCCTAATGTTTTGGACTTCCATGCTTATTTCTTGATTTTTTTGTCACATTTTGCTACACCTACTTCACATATTTGAAAAATATTTCAGTTTGCAAAGGTGAAGATTTGGACCTTTACATCTACTATAATCTTAGATTTTAGGAATGGGTTTTAAGAATTTTTGGCATACATTCTCAATTATAATTCTTTCTTTTACAAATTTTAAAGTTTTAAAAGATTTGAAATTTTAGCCAAAATGACAATCACTCATATGAAAATGGAAATTCTACATCTACATCACATTGTAATCAAATTTTCTTTTCTACTATTCTTTGTGTGGCCTTGCTTTCCACTTCCTAATCATTGCATGTGCTTATCTCATTCCGAAAGAACCCATAGAACTATGGGGATATATTCTTGACCTAAACCTAGTTGGAGTTTGGCTTTGCCAATTCACTTCTAGATGAGGATTTAGTGACTTTGGGTTTGATCATGTAGCAAGTACTCCAATTAGGACAATTGAGACTATTGGGAACCCTAAGTTTGTAAAACATAGATCATATGAAAGTCAATCATCCGACCTTTTTATTTTCTTTGACATTTTTTTAATCTACATACCTAAGGAAATAAAATTCAATTACCATTATGTTGAAGATATTAGATGTTATTTGTAGAACTATTGCATAGTAATTAAACCTAGGATGGGACGTGCTTCTTTCAATGGCAAAAACAAATTATATCCTTGATTCCCTAATCCTAAATACTTCACTTCTATATCATATAGGATAGGAACACAAGTAAATATGCACGAACACAATTGATCAGAATTATGGTCTACTAGGACCCTCTTTCTTCAATTAATATAGAATATGCAAAAATGTCTTTACACAAAAACCTTTACACAATGTAGAAATAAAGTCTTGTGCAAATATCAAATTGGACATAAACTTCATGACCAAAACATTGAATTAGAGTTGAAGTTTATGCATTTCAATCCAAGTTTCTAGATTTAATTGTAGGTTCATGAAGATGTGTTTAAATGAACACATTAAGAACAATGATTTTAAGGTTAATGGAGTAGGGTTTTTCTATAAGCACTATTGATTGCGGGTGATATCCATACACAAACAAAGATGAAATGATTTAGTGGTCACCAAATCCATATTTCACATGTGAAGATCTAGTGGCCACTAAATTGTTACCAATGTTAATCCTTGGGGATGTAACAATTTGGTGGCCACTAGATTGTTACCAATGTTAGTCCTTGGGGACATAACAATCTAGTGGCCACCAAATTGTTGCAAGGTTAGTTTAAAAATCTAATAATATGGTGGCTACCAGATCATTACTAGTGTTTATCCTTGGGGATGTAACGATCCGATGACCACCATATTATTATTGGAGTAGCTCCACAAGGATGTAACAATTTGGTGGCCACTAGATTGTTACTAACATCACACCTCGAAAAAATGACGATCTAGTGGCCAACAAATCATTATCAGCAACACTTATAAAGATTTGACAATTTGGTGGCCACCATATCATTACTAGCATCATTCCACAAGGTAAGGACGATGTGTTGGCCACCAGATTGTTATAGAGTCGTTAATCCAAAACAATTATTTCGTGGCCACTAGATCATGATTAGCGTCACTCTTCGACGATGTGATGATCTAGTGGCCATTAGATCGATAATAATAATACTTCTTGAAGAATTTTTGATTTGATAGCCACCATATTGTTGCCAACATCACTCTCCAAAGAAATGATGAAATGGTGGACACCATATCATTACTAGTATCATTTTTCGAAGACGTGACCATTTGGTGGCCACCATATCATTAAAATTGAAACTTAGCATAGACATTATGATCTAGTGGTCACAAGTTCAAATCAGTGTAATTAATCACGGACAAAACAATCTTGTGGCCACCAAATCGTAACTAGGGTTAATAATTGAAAACAAAATGATCTAGTGGCCGCTAAATTGTTGTAAGGGTTATTCATTGAAGTGGAATTGTCACCTCCTTCGACATTAATGAAAATAACAATTTGGTGGCGACTAGATCAATATGACTGGGATAATCATCTTAGTGGTTGTTAGATTGTTATGTATCCAAAGTCCTAATGATAAAATAATAAACTGGTGGAAGAAGATAAATCCATTTGAGGTGTGATGTAATTCCTTATCCAGTGGACACCAGATTGTTTATTCTGGATTGGGTTACAACAAATGATTTGGCAGCCACAAGATCATTGCAAATATGTGGAAAACTTATAAAAGATCTAGTGGTCACCATATCTTACTCCTATACGGAAATCTGGTAGCCTAATGAATGAGGCTAGGAAATATTGTTATCTAGTGGCAACCATATTGTCTCCTTGATTTTTCTATTGTTTAAATAGTTTGTTCATCCATGTTGTAGTGATCTTTATACTCATATCTTCAACAAAATCCTTGGGGAGAAACTAAGGTATAATGAGGACTACGAGAATTCAAATGTTGGCATCTAGATGCTAGATCAAAGTAGATATGTGGGGTATTGAGCAAATGATGGAAACACCACATATTGAGTGGTGCTTCCAATTTGAGAAATGGAAGGACCTTGACAAGGTGAAATATGCGCATGTTGTCAACCTTAAGGCATATAAGGATGATCCGTAGTAGGTGGTGCTCTTTGTTTTAATACCACTCTCTACATCATAAGTCAAGATTGTCTGTGTAATTTCAAAGATGGACAACAACTTGCACTCGAAAAGTTATGAAACAAAAAGGTTTAGAGTTACAAAGTTCCTTAATATGACAACAAGGCTTATACACCAAATGTGGGACGAGATGGTGACTATGATAGTCATCAAGAAGGATAATAAAATGGTGACAACTTCTAAAGGGGCTCAAACAAATGTTGAAGGCTCATCAATAATTAGGGCTCCCAAAAAATGAAAAAAGGAGGTGACAATAGAGGAAAAAAAGGAAAAGACAATTGACAACCTTGTCATGAAGAAATATCCCAAGGGCCTTGATGAGACTAAATGTAAACATGTTAATGAATCAATTAAGAGTGAATCTTTTGATTATTTCCCCTTTGGAAACAAGCCCATTGAAGGGGTAAAAGTTCTTATGGATTGATTCATGCCTCCTATTAGGAAAATTATGTATCGCCCATTAAGCAATACACACAAGAATGAAATCAAGCATTGAATTTTGATGTTTCACTACATCGATAAACAATGTCCAATTTGTGTTATTTTTGCTAATTCAAACAATCCAACAAAGATTTTGGAAATGACACCAAGGAATTAGTTTATACTTTCCAATTCGATGTTTTTTTATTGTGGGTGGACAACATACAATCTAGGCCATGAAGGTAAGTTCCATACTATAGTTTATTGTTGTTGGAAATGACACCAAGGAATTAGTTTATACTTTCCAATTCGATGTTTTTTTATTGTGGGTGGACAACATACAATCTAGGCCATGAAGGTAAGTTCCATACTATAGTTTATTGTTGTTGATTCCCTGCCCACTACTCCAATCATTTCACTCAATTCTTTTGAACTAATTCATTGTTTTATTTCCTTAGGTGATACCCACGATGGAAGATGTTAATGACAATACATGTGAATGATCCTAGGCCTTTGGTATCATTGTCATCTGGAATGTTAACTTCATAAAGCTTTGCAAACTCTCATCTATCTTCAACAATCCAAATACATTGAAGAATTCAGTCCCTTCATATAGGGAAAATCTTCAACATGTGTGAAAAATATGGATTGAGTTTGGCCAACCAAGCTTAGAATTCAAATAAGATAATAAAACGACTCAATATTACAAGGTATGGATTTTTAAAAATCATTTCCACAAGAAATCCATGTTACATGCTTGCTTGAGGTGTTGGAAATGATCTAACATGTTTTATTGGTTTTATGCAAAGTTTTGAGATGTCCCTAACAACTGGGTTCATAGTTTGGTTGGTTAAGAAATGTATGTCAACATTTTGCTTTTGGACATGCTCTATGAAGAGTGGAAGGAAATTTTTTTGCCATGGGAATAGGGAAAGATATTGGATGGGTACGGCAAACTACCTTTAAAATTACAACACGTGGGAAAATCAACATTTAATTCCCTTGTGGGTCTAAAGGAATCTCACATGGTGAAGCTTGTGCATGGTTTGAAAACACACGAAATGCAAGATCAGCTTGCGACAAGAGGTAACCCACACCTCTTGACAATGATAGAATTTTGTTACAATGTTAAGAATAGGAAAATGATTTGAAATGAAATAATGGTATTCCATAAACATCCTCAACCAATAGCGCAAAGTCCACATCCTTACACTAAGGAGATGTGGAAAAAAAATGAAATTACAACATAAATACAACAAGGTATTGTTTGCACTATTAAAAAGGACTTTAAACGCTGAATTCTTCAAAGGAAAGATCCACATGAATCTATCCAAGGATTCTCCCTCAAATGAATTTTATGAAGTTCTCGAACAATGGATTTCAAGGTCCCCTGATGGAAACCCACATATGGGCCATGTGTGCTTCAAGTCACATTATAGGGTGGATCCATTGTTGGAACTTAATAACTTTAAGGATGTTATGGATAGCTCCTCAAGGAATGTTGATTTCTTGAACCATAAGTTAGGGAGGACAATTGTTGTGTTTTCAAAAATGAATTTTTTAAGCAAGGACCCATATGTCTATTTTTTATTATATTGGAAAAATGTATTTTTTGAGCTTGTTGTCCATGAAGGTCGCCTTCAAAACAATTGTTTGTATTTGCGACCAAAAGTTTTTTAACAATTTGGTCATCACACTTTAGGAAGAAGAATTCATGGATGACATCTCTATGGAATACGGATTTTACCAAACTTCTAAGTACAAAGTTCTTCTAATGAGGTCATCAGGCTCATGGATGAACTTGCCACTTTTGGTATACACTTACCTTTTTCCTTCACAAGAGGGAAAGTTTGTGCAAGTTGACATTTTGGCGTCAAGGCATTTTCCAATGTGGGTCCATGTGTGTGATTGTCGATTTTCAGAAAAACAAAGGTTATATAAGTTGGAACTCAACCCAGACGCCATTCGACTCATTTTGCAACCACTTCTACATGGTGGAATGACATGTTTTAGTAGTATCTTTGGTGGTGGAGTATTAACAAATTTATGCATATTATGTTCTCGTGAATCTCAAATCTATATCCACGTTTCAAAGTTTGTTGTCCATTTAAAAGTATGAACCAATATCGATGCAATGTGAAGAAGAAAAAGGTTCGGGTTTTTAATTCATTCCAATGAACTTGTTCAACAATGTTGAGGAGATTGCAATGATTAATCTATCAGTTTTGTATAATACAAATTCAATGCCCCTTGCAATTTGTGTTTACCCCCTATTTGCAAATCTCGAACAATAAGGGTTGAGTGGAAAAGAAAAATTATAGGAAGATGCAATATTTGTTCTTGTAGGAAGGAAAATAAAAGAAGGAAATTTGTTTGCAAGGTTGTTATTAGAGAGGTAAGCATGAAAATGAGTGGTAGTAATTTGTCAATCCCAAGGAATTTTCAATCTTGAGTGGTTGGAAAAAAGAAAATGATAGACGATGAATAACTTTCTAGTGATATACCAACATCACCTAACATTTGCTCAACAGAACCATCATAAATGGCCATTGTTGTTAAGGAGGAGGATGTCGAGGATGTCAATGATGATAATATTGGTACGGAGATGAATAAACAAGTTCCTCCCAAGGACTTGAGCCTAACTAAAATTAGATTAAGCTACAATTAATGGCTTTCCTCATTAAACATTATATATATATTTAAAATTATGAATACATTTACATAGGATATTTTTCCCTCAATTTTACTCTAAAACATAGGTTGCATCTAATGGCCAACATATATGTTTACATAATGGCCACTTGATATAATGATCTAGTGGCCTCTAGATACAACAATTTGGTGCCCACAAAATACAATTATCTAGTGGCCACCAAATCATTGTATCTAATGCCCATTAGACTAACATGTGGTTGAAAAATTCAAAAAATATAGTCACAGAGGATACAAAAATCAAGTCCATTGTTGTGCCTATCAACATTTATTTTTAAACTTTCCACCTTCAATTATTTGTCTTTTAATTCCTTCAATGTTTTTTAAAAAAAAGTTCTTTTAACTTTTCACTTGGTTTATTTGGAATTTTTCCTGTTTGGTTACATTTTCACCTTTTTCTACTTTCTATTTGTAAGTGAAGGTGCATTTGTGTCCGATGATTTTAATGAGTACAAATTTGAGTACTCAAATGATTGGGACAAACTTGGGTCATTTTTTGGCCTTAGTGGAATTCAATGGACAACTATTAAGTTATTTGGACAACTAAATGGGACAAAATTGCATTAAAGAAGACATGTGAAAAGGTAGCAAAGAGAGAGGAGATTGATGTCTTTTTTAGTATAGCCTTCCCATTGTCAAGGTTTTGCATCCCCACTTCACTCTCCACTTCTGTCTTTCTCATCCTTCGAGCCATTGGTCCCAGCACAAATGCATTTGACCCTTGTGGGATTCAATGGGGCCATAGATAATGCAATTTTTGGAGTTTTCCATGAATTTGCCAAGGAAGATAAGGGGAAAAAGTTTATTCTCAAAGATTTCAGATCTCCTCTTGTAGATGCAAAGGATGCGAAGGTGAATCCTTTGCACATGATTTTCAATTTGAAAAGGGTTTTTGTTGGGAAGGAGTATTTCAAAAGTAATCACCTCTTACTTTTGCCATTTAACTTAGCTCAGGGTTGCATTTTATTAGGCAAGAACGTTGTACCAAGGTGAGTTCTAATGGAATTCCTCCTCAGGTGTTTAGAGCAGTTTACGATCTACATATGGACGTTTATTCTTCTTGCCAAGATGAATGCCTATTTGAGAAAACTAGCAAAAGGGACATGTATTGAGATTGACTTGCAAAGGATTATGGGTTGAAATCTATATAAGATTAGTGAGCAATTGTAAAGTTTCCTTACAAAATAAACCTTAATCGTGTCAATTTTTTCACTCATGATAAAATAATTTATCATAAGAACATTTTTAATTTCTTCTTTAGGTATCCTAATATTCACCTTGGGAATACATTGTTAGTAAATAATATGCCTTACAAAAGTTGCCTGAATTCGCCCTTTAATGCCATTTTTGTTGAGTCCTATGAGTATGCACCAAAAGATGATAATTATCTAATGAAGACTTTTCTTTCATACTTAAAATTCCTTCATTACTTTAGGCTTAAACTTCTCACCTTTGTGGAGCTCTATCCTTTGGTGCCATTAGAAGGATTAATGAAGATAATGTCAGATTTCAAACGTTGTTTGAAAAAGGAACCATGACCTATTCTACCAATTTTTATAGAAATCGTTCAACATTCGTAGTAAGTAATCTAAACATTCTCTTTTGCTCCTTCCTTCTAATGTTTTTTTTGGATTTTCCAATCTCATTGATTTATATGGTCAGTTTATTTTCGGACTTTCACAATTACCATTTATTTGTTTTTTTAGATTATTAGTGTGCCATTTCTTGAAGAGGCAAAATATAAGGAGTCACCAAATTCATGCAAAGTTGTTGAAACTAGCTTGGATGAGATTCCATTGATTTCGGGTTTTGATTCCCAAAGGGTGTTTGCACAATACAATGACCTTATATGGACATCACAATGGCAATTTTTCCTATATTCCCTAGATATAAAAATAAATAAATAAAATTCATTGAAATAATAGAAAAAAGGATTCACTTATTTAAAGTTATCATAATCAATCTTCCAAAAATGAAAAATCAAATCAAAATCATGGATAGATGATAATGGACTTTTAAATGTTGCCCACACTTTTTGTCACACCTACAAAATTCATGGATATGGATTTTTATCTTGTAATGTGTTAGTCTTATGTGTTTGAAACTTTGGAATATTGGATGAATCATGTTTAAGAAATTAAAGATCCATTGAATGAATGGAATGTGATTTTAATTTATTATGTTATGGACTTTTTGGAATCCCAAAAACTATAATTATTTTAAAAGCCCTTTTAAGCATTTAAAAGTAATTATTAAAAAGAATTGTGACATTTTACATATGTCTTATAACATCATGGTTTGAAATTGGAAATGGAAAAAAATTGTTATTTTCAATATTATTTAAATATTCATATTTTAAACTAGTTTTTAACTACACTAGAAAAGGATTCTAATCCACCAAAATTGTGATGAGCTAATGTGCTTTCGCCCCAAATGCTTCAGGTGGAAGTTGTGGAGTCACCAAATTCATGCGTGGTTGTTAAAATCAACTTGGATGAGATTCCATTGACTTCAAGTGTTGACTTTGCAATGCTTCATTCACATGCACCAAAAGTGAGTCCATTTCATGTCATGTTTTATTTGAACATAGTTTTGATTATGACATGTTTCAATAAATGTTCTCACACCATCATTCTCCATCCTGGATTGAAGGAATTTTTGGAAAAATGTCTTGTGCAATTTGAAGTCTATATTTAGTTTGCAGAGGTCATAATATTTATAATCATTTGGATCAAATCTAACACAAAACAAAAATCTCTATACATGTTTCCAAAGTGCTTGATTAGGAATTTTGCATGTGAAATCCGCATTTCTTGTCGAATAAACATGATAAGCCAATTTTCCACAAGAACCTTGACTTTTTTAAAAAACTTATCCTTACACTTACGCTGGCAACATGTTGCTCATAGACAATACGTCATACAAAAACATGTTTAATGGCCCATATAATGCTTTTTTTTGGAGTTGTTTGACAACCATCGTGGGGAGGATCAATATTTGTTGGGTTTTGTTCTCTCTGGGAAAATCTTCATTCGTTTGGATATGGTGTTCCCACCTTTGTTTAGTTTTAATATCTTTCTTATTCTTGGTTCAAATAATTTGAAAGAAGTTTGAACATGGACCTGGCAATATTGCAACTTCCTTTAGGTGACATCCTAAGTAAACCCTAAACCCATCCTTGTTTTAGTTATGTTTTCCATGTCTTTCATTTCACCTTCGTTTTGTTATTTGTTTATTCATTTTTATTTGTAATGGATTCTAGTCTTTATTTGTAGACTGCACAAAGGCATTTGCAATTCTAATTGGTAAAAAATCATGCTATTGATTGGGTTTTTTTTTAGCGAGGTGAAGGATTGTATATTTGGATTTTGGTCTAAAAGGTTAGATGATTCTTCAATTTTTGGTTACTTGTAAAGTGGAATTTCAATTTCAATAATTCATATTTTGAATTCCTATATGGATGGCGAGATAGTTTTTGATACTCAATGTATTTGTATGAAATCAATAAATTAATAATCATTGTTTTTCATGCACTTTTGAGGTTTACTTTGGTTGTTGGTTCCAATGGGTGAAATTCATATTTCATTTTTCATAATAAGCAAATTCTTCCTACTTAAGGTTACATGTTGAATGTATATGTCTTAATACATTTCTAGTTAGGACTATTATACCTATTGGTGGCCACCAAATGATTTTATTTTCTAATAAATAACTTTTTTCAATTGCTTAGTGCCCTATAAGCTTTTCTGTTCAATGGTCCATTAATGGTTTATGAAATACAATAATTTTAGGTATTGTAATTCTTTTGTTGTTATTCTACAAAATTCAATGAAATAAAATTTAGGAGATATTTCAAATTGTGTTTTTTGATTTTGCCACTGAATTGTTTACTTGATGTTGTTATGCAATGTTTTAATTTTGCACTCTTTTTTTTATGGTCTTTTTGTTTTTAAATTCTTGTGGCAACTAGGTTTATCTATTATCATGAATATTAATTGTTGTCATGGTGAAAAAAATTTCTTATATAGATTTATCATTTCAACACTTTGTTTGGTGCCCACTAAGTTGAAGATGTTATTTTATTTATCTTTAAACTCTCAAAATTCATTATTTTTATTTCAAAAAATTTCAAAGTCCAAAATTAATCAAATATGTGTTAATACTCTATACATGGGCCATAAAATTTACCCTAAAGTGCCCTTAATAACCTTGAAACAAATTAGTAAGTTTTTCTCTTGAATCTTTGCCTTTGCAAATTTATCCATTAATTCAAATATTAACTTGTATTTATTGAAAAGATATGAAGGCCACTTTGTCCTAGATCTTTGTTTTCACATTATCCATATCAACATATTATTAATTGACATATCAATTTTTCTAAACTAATAAATTTATTTATTAAATAATAATTATTCAAAACTTGACATTAACTTAAACTTAGGCCATAATTTTTGTCTTGAATTTTTGTCTTCACATAATTTAACATTCATTGTATCAAGTTTTTTCAACTAATAAATAAGTAATAATTATTGTTCAAAAGAGGTTGAGACCACATTGACTTGTTTGTCTTCAATCTTTGTGCAATTATGGACTTCCACATGTGCCCAAAAATGTTACACCTTAATGTGCTTCCACCTTTTTCTATGTCAATTTGACAACTTTCATTTTAGTTGGTGCAACAACATGGAGAAGCCACATTCTTGCATAGCTAATGTCCAAGCAATGACATTTGAATCCTTTTCTTTTGTTCACATTCCTCTTAGTCCCATTTTTTTGGATTTGGTATGACCATTTAAATGGTCATAAAGGAAATTCAAAGGTACCTTTCTTCCCTTTTATTGTCTCCACCTTGCAATTCAATCCTATATAAGCACTTGCAAAACATCTTGCAAATTGAAACTATATTGAATTTGCAAAAAATCATGAAAATGTTAGGATAGCCAATCAAGGGTAAGGAATGCTCATAGTGAAGGCATTTTTCTATGCAAAGGACACTTGTATGTCCTAAGGAAACCTAACAACAAGAAAGCAACGAAGGACTATTCATAAATTTTCATCAATACTAAAGGTGTCTTTTTGAATAACTTTTCAAAACATGACATAACATGTAAAAAATGGTGGGATTTTTTGCAGTTTAATGACAATTTGAGAAAGGGTGAGCTCAACTTTCATGCGTTTTGAACTTTTTATTTTAGGACATGAGACAAAGGGAAGATAGATAAGATCGTCTATGAAGCTATTGGGATTTGTAATTACTAGAATTATTTTTTTATAAAAATGACTCAATAAGTACAAGAAACATATGACACCAACATGAGTAACAAAATTAACTATATTTAATTGTTAATTGAATGTGATCATTTGCAAAATGGACATAGAAATTTGTAGGCTTCTATGTGATAGGTCATAGTGATCAATTCATGATATTTCACACAACAAGAAATCTTTTAAAATGCAACCAATGCATTTGTAACTACGTGCAACTAATTGTAGTTTTAATTGTTTTTGCAATTGTTTTACACCCTTGATCAATTTTGCAACTATGCTACAACTACATTTGCAACTAATGGCTTCTTCATCCTACACTTTAAAATTTGTTTCATCCATGATCATGTCCATATGTCCCATTAGTTACAAATGGAACCAAACTTAGTTGCACCACTAGGGTATCAAGATAGTGCTTAGTGGTATATTTTGTTAAGTTCTATTAGAGATAAAATGGGGTTATGTTTCCATTGGTGTATTTATAAAGTTCTATTTTGTTTATATTTAGACAAATTAACTACCTACTTACTTATATATGCCTTTTTATTTACTTAGCCTAGCCTACCAACCTATTTAGCCTAGGTTACCTACCTACCTAACATTAGCTACCTACTTATTTAAAGGTGTGGGTAGCCAAGGTTTGTCAAAAATAAAAGCACTGGTCTAGATTGGGGAAATTATGTATATCCTCCCCCTAACTAAATGTAATACCTTTTAACCCTCTGTACACACTAATATACACAGGGTGTTGGATAGGTTTATGTGTAGGTGCACAGAAAAAATGTTAAGGCCAATGAAATTGCTGGATTTGGTGGTCTGAATTTTTTCTTAGGTGTCTTGAGTGAATTACCAGTTAAAATGTGTAATAAGTTTGGTAGGTTGAAAGAATATCAGAGGAGGAAATAATAGAAAGGGATCATTATTCAATGTTCAATAGAATAAGAGTTGTGATAGGCCTGAAGATATATATTTTTAGGTCAATGGGATTGTTGGATTTGATAGTTAAATTTTTTAAACAAACTTATCATGAGTGAATTAAGAGTTCAATGTGCAATAGCTATTTTTATGGATTGAGTTTTTGTTATTTCATTTTTATTGTCATTATTTGATTTTCCGAAACCATGTGCACAACTGTTTTATGGAAGGGGAAACAATTTGTGTAGAAGACTACCCGTAGTGAAGGCATTTTCAAAATAAAGGGCCAAGGACAGCAAGTCCCCCACAAATCGGCCGGCAGAGCAAGCCATCGGACAGCCAAAGATCAAAGCAGAGAGACAGAGTGGGTCTCTGGTGACACCAGCCGACCTGTTTGCGAGACCAGTCATGGTTTCAGTTCAGGTTCCACTTGGGACTGAACCGAAGTTTTCTTAAAATCTTGGTTTAGAGTACTTTTCAGGGTTTAGGGTTTAGTGTTTGCTTCAGTTTTTCCTGCAATATTTTGCAGTCTAGTGTAGTGTTGCATTTAAGCTATAGGCATTTGTTCAGAGGTGTGAATTATGTGTAGGGTAAAGCCCTAGGGATGGTGCATTCTCAAAGTAACAGGCCTAGGGTTGGTGCATTTTCAAAATAACAGGCCTAGGATGAGGTGATAGCTGAGTCTGGCCCTGCATTTTGGGAAGGTCACCGACCCAGGGACTTTACCTATTGTAAAGCACACCCCAAAATTTATCATGTACCCAACCTTCGTAGATCACCAGATGTATGAATGGGGAGGGTTCTAATGCCTACTCCTCAACAGTGGGAGGGTTCTTACACATAGAAGTAGGCACACTTTCCCTCCCAGCCTTCAGGGGTAGGCATAATTTCCCTCCCAATTTCTAGGAGAGAAATTGATGGATATGAGGTGCCCTTCACATACACTAAATCTTTTCTCCAAGTGCATTATGACTTGCTATCAATAGTCAAAAGGAGCACACTCAAAGCAAAAGCAGAGCAACAATTTGGCAGAGAGTTCCAAATATATCTGCTCCCAATGGAGATATAGCCAAATCACGTCCAATGTACACTTAATAAGTTAAGTTAAGAGGGGAAAAACCCTTTTCAGCAAATGGTCATAGAAAAGCCAACACAATGAGATGGTTGGGGAGGAAAATAGTTGACAAAAGGATTACTACCTCTAAGCACCAAATACATTCATGTATTATCATATGAAGATGGAAACAAAGGTGGGAATGGGGAGTGTCATTCATGGATGTTAGTGAGATGTTGCAGAACTGGTTATCCCCTCTTACTTGCCTGGTTGGCGCGAACGTGCCACTTTCCTAGCGGGCTGAAAATCGATCCCTAGTACACCGTGGGTAGTCGGTAGTCTGTACACGGACAAAACCGCCTAAAGTTTAGAGGTACTCACACGATATGTAGTGTAATTGCCGCCAGCCATCCACCTGCTCCTTAAACTTGCGGCTCAATTTCTTACGGGCACCTAACGGCGTTAATTCTTCGCTGTTTCGGGATCGAGAGTATTTCGTTACCGTAAATTTCTTATTGACTGAACGAGGCTCTCCCCATTCAGTGATTTTATTTTCTTGGGTTAATTTTCCCATTTGGCGAAAAGTATTTGAAAAAAGAATATTCTGTCAAATTCCCTTTTTATTAAAAAAAACATTCAGTAAAAAATAAACGACAAAAAATTCTTAAAATCCACCAAAAATCGCCACAACTGTTTACAACATGAAAGTGTGCTTAAGATTTGTGTACTTTCATATTTTGAATATAGCCAAATTTGGCTGAATATTGTTATGGATGATCTTGAGCAACATCACTTAATTGAAAAAAAGAAAAGGCCCCTAAATACGCTAAAATTATATGTAACGATGAAACGTTTATCGGATATAAAATGAGTTGACGTCAGCTGTAGAGTCTAGACTCACTGAAGAGAGCGTTCTTTCTTCACTGTTTCCCAGGCAAAAATTATTAGGCATTCAGACCGACTGGCATGGATAATAATTTATGCCTAATTACCAGTCTAATCAGGACTCTTCTGTTTCGATTCTGAGCATTCAATTGGTTATTACAAGAACCAGCTGCTTGGCTTATTCATCGGAAGGTTTGAAATTAAGGTTTGAACTCATTAGATTAAGTTGAAAGCAGAGAAAATCATAGGCATAATTACTGGTAGAGAAATTATCAAGACGAACTGGACTCGGCCGGAGATTGCTGCACCTAAGTTGCAGTTTCTTGGTTGAATTAGATTCGAGCTGCTCTCTGGTGGCACGAATGTATGAGTGAGGAGGTTACTTTTGGTCCACAACAGCTGCTCCTCCAAGGACTTCGACGAACTAGACGCGACCGGAGATTGCTGCACCTTAGTAGTTTCTTGGTTGAGTAATATCGCGTGCTGCTCTCTGGTGGCACGAATGCGGGAGTGAAGAAATTACTTCTTGTCGACAACAGCTGCTAACTAGCAATTTCAATATTGGTGCAGGAGTAAATTATCGTGGTTGCAGGGATGCTGCTTTCGCCTCCTACTTAAATCTTTATAAGTCGTTCTGGAGACCAGTCTCTTCACAAGTTACTCGACAACTTTTATCGACGCGTACGCTTCACAGTCCACATCTCTAGCCTCTTTTGTACATGCAGCCTGCGCTCTCTCATTTCCGAAAGTTTGTTACATCCTTAGTTCACAGGGCAAGGGATAGAGTCCGAACGTCAATTCATGCAGCTGGTCTGAAATTCCAAGCTTTTCTGTCTTGTTCTAAGTCCCGGAAGAGCCGAGTGGTCTACCTGTAGCTAACTGGTTGAAGAGTTTCACATACTGATCCCTTGTCCTACCAGTAAAGTCTAGAAGGCCTGTCTGTTCAACTCACTGTTCCATCGCAAATAGCTGGAAAAACTTCCTTAACCATCCCCATAAGTTTCCAGTTATTTTCATTTTCTTGTGAAAGGTCTCTCTCTCACAGGGAAATCTTCAGATAATAATGGCGATCCTGAGCGATTCGAGGAAGATGATGATCACTTATCCAGAAAAGCCCCACAACTGCCAAGGAACTCCTTGGTCTAAATGCCCATTTTGCGGATCGGAAGCAGGACGAGCGAGTTATCGTGTCGTTCATGGGGCGCAATCCAACGCTTCTTCATCCTCATTTGCCCCTGCTCTTCCTATGCCTGAAGAGTGTCGCAGCCTACAAGAGGGCAGCCGCTACGTCAAAGGTGACCGGTCCTTGGGATTCGCAGATGGCTATCCGTCTGGGATCCTCCCCGTGATCGATTTCACAGATCCCTCACCCACGTGGAAACATGATTGCGAAACATTTCCCTGCCCCGTCTTCCAACCGGGACGATAAGCTTGATCGATGCAGGCAAGATCGGCAGCGGTAGTCCTCAGAGGGTTCGAATTCCGGGATTCCGGAAGAAGAAATCATCTCCGAACAACTTTCGTTGTCGCGACTTCAGACTTCAGATTGCAGAGATAAGTGGAAACACTGTATGAAAACCGCCATATGATTACGTTCAGAACATTATTTATTTATTTGATTATTTGTGCATATGGAATTTTACAGTACTAGAACAGCACGTTGTCTGCTTGCTGTCTTGGCTTTTAGCTGTGTGCGTGTGCATGGTTTATTTCTGATTTTAGAGCACCCAGCTTAGTTTAGCTAGTATCAAACAAAATTCTAGTTTAATTCATCCTGATTTTGGTCATTAAGAAACTGTCGGTTGGCCGTAGTACTCTACGATATGACATGAATCGAGATGGCCAGGATGGTTAAGCTGAAAAGCTTCCTTTTGTAAATTTGATCATTCGATTACCATCTAATAGTTTCACCCAAACAAATTGTGTGACTGCTTCGAATCTCTAAAATCGAGCCTGGAACTCCAAAGTCTGATCGCTCCATTAAATCTGCTTGCTCATGCTTATGTTTGGTTCTGATAAAGATCCACAGAACTATACTTGCTGAATTCTAGCTCGGGTGTTGTGGCGTGAGTGCCGAGTTCAGACGTGTATGGATGTATGAATTACACGAATTCCTGGGTGCTACATGCTGAATGATGAATCCATGACATCTAGTACAATTCGATAGACATATGTACTGAAAGACTTCGATTATATTTAGCTAAAGTCTTTGGGTCCAGCTTGATAAAATTCTGAAGGTACATATTTTTGGGCGATTTGTGCAGTATATGAGTTAAGTTTTGATATAGCAAGTTTTGCGCTCAACTGGAATGTCTCTAGCTGGACAACACCCAGTAAATTCATTGCAGTGTCAAGATATTTTTAGTGTGGAGTAAAGCCAAGACAAGATTGAGAAAATAACTTTGAGTGAAAGAGAAGAACCAAACTCTTACATTGCTGAATCTGTAATAGTTTGAGTACAAAAATGTTAAAAGGAGCCGAGAGATATGAAAAGGGAAAAGCGTAACAACGTTCTAGATCAATATATAAATGTATAAATTATTGAATATAAAATCTTTACACCCCCCTATTCATGAAATTCATATAATGTGATCATATCACATGTAATAATATTTTTTGAGTCATTTTTATATATATATAATATTTTGTTTTATGTTCCATGATTGATAATCCAACAATCTAACAAGCTATGATAAGATTATGCACTCCACCTTAGTGTGTTTTCAATCAGCTAGAAAACAAAGTTTGATGAAGAAGCCATGGTGATGGAATTACATCATAGGTACCTAAGATCTGAAATGTTTCATGTCATGGGAACAACAATATGGTTGATTTGGAGGTTTTGTGCAAGTGGCAAGATGCACTCTTGGGCTCGTAGTGCATTTGGTTTAACACTCATATGTTTTATTTGTTGAAAACCAAAGATGATTGTAAACTGAATTATTGTTCATTAGTTGCCAATAGTTGGATCCAATCTTGAAAGAGTTGAAAAACGGTTAAAATTTGACAAATTTGAAAAAATTAGTGTCATTCCCATGGCATTACAAGCATCTCAACTAAATGGGATTTGTAGGCAAGTGTGGTGGAAGCATTCAAGGATTTAAGGGAGGGTGAGCAAAATGAATCTTTTTTTGCAAATGATGTTTGGCTCAAGGCTAGTGGATGCAATCACAATCAAATGAGCCAAAAAACACATCAAACAACAACCAAAATTTTATAAAAATTGTACTTTTGTTAGATATATTTTTGAGGTGCCATTTTAATGTCAAGTTAATTGTGGAATGTTGTGTTAAATGACTAATTATGAATGTTGGAGAATTCAAAAAAAATTATTTTGGGTTTTGGTTTTAATAAAAGACCTTTGAACTTGAACAATAGTTGCGTCAAAAGAAGTCAATTTTGCAAATTACTAAATTAAAGACTCTTTTTATAAAGGAATTTTGATGAGAAAAAAATTGAGATGATTTTAATTGATTATCCACATTTTTAAAAATTCATAATTTGAAATTTTTTTTAAAAAAATTAAATATCTATTGAAAAAAAATTCACATAGTTATGACATTCTTAGTGCGAGAATGTTATGGAAACCCAAAGATCTCCATAAAATTCGCTAAAATTCATGCCAAAAAATGTTTTGACAAGGTGCTTTACCACGTAATTTCGCGAATTTTTAAGTGCAAAATGAAAAATGTCATTACTATGAAAATTCAAAATTTCAAAAGTCTTTTATCACATGTAAATGGGGTGTAATGTACATGACATCTAAAAAAATGTTGTAGTTTATGAAACAATAAAATAATTAATTAAATAATTAACATATTTTCATACAATCTGAAATTAAGATAATTTATCAAAACAAAACACAAAATTTGAGAAAACTTGTACACTTTTTAAAATATTCTTAGTTATTCATGAAAAGTTAATACGAAAAACGTGATGTATTGAAAAAATTATATGCATTTTTAATAACATATTACAAAAGATGTCATCCCAAAAGTCCTTTCTACAAGAAAGAGAAAATGATCACAATCCTTGAGTTTTTCGTCATTGTTGGCTCATTTGATTATGATCGCACCCTAATGACATGCAAGATGCTTGCATTTGTCATAAAGGAAGTATGAATCAATAAGATTTAAGGTTGTAGAACAATACAAATAAACAAAGCTTCAAACCTTTCCCTAAGTAGATTTTCATGCTGATGCTAATTTGGGTTCATGCTTCAAGAGTTTCATGATTTTTATTTGTTCCTTTTGTATGCAAAGCTTTGAACCAACTTGGGATTACAAAGTCATGGCATTTGGGCATTCATGGTGTGCATCCCTTCATTTTAAAATATTTTTTAAATGTTTGCAAAAAGGCTGTGACAAAATACTTCATGAAGATTAGTGAAGTTTTTCAAAAATCAAGTTTGTTCTTGAAGGTGAACATGGAGGTGCAATAGGGGATCTCCAAACACCCTTTCAACGAAGTAAGATTTTAAAAATCTTCATGTGCAAAGTCTTAAAAAAAAATTCAATGTTTTGCTTAAACTTCATATTAGTCCCAAAGTGTTTTAAGATTCTCAATGTCATAGCCCATAATTCTGTAACACCCCTTGTGATAGCTTTTGTGATTTTGTAATCCATGTGGTCTTCAATGACTAGTCTATTGCTTATGAATGTTGAATGTGAATATGAATGTAGAATTGTGTCAAAAAAATCTTGCAATTTGTTTACCATGTACTCCACTTGAGGTCACAATGATCCCTTTTTAATTTCTGTCAATCCATGTATAGTGAGCTTTATTGTCCTAAAAAGTTGACTAAAGTCACTAGATTATAGACAAACTACAATGTTGTAAATGAAAACAATGACCATGGAGTTTTCAAATTCCATGTTGTATGGATTTATAGTCCATAAACTTTGAAATTTGTTCCATGTTATCCCTTTTACAGTCCTTACGTCCACATGTAGTCCCTGCTTAGTCTTTGGATATTTAACAATTATCCTAGATTCCAAAGCCTTAAGGATCAACCTTCAAACTTAAATGAAGTTAAATTGTTAAATCCTCCAAAGATCATGGTCTTAAACTTCTCTTTCTTGTTTCTCTCTCTTTCATTCCTCTTTTCTTTCTTTCTTTTTGTTTGCTACTCTTTTTTTTCTTTTTCTTTTCTACTTTCTTCTTGGGTTCTTGAGGTTTTATTAAGCTAGCCAGCATCATGATGGTGAGTGTAGGTAGACCATATTACTCATGCTAAATGGGAAATTATTTTTGACAGGATTCCTTCATGGATTTTAACATCTAAAGTTTCTGAGGAGGTGTCCAATACTGCAAGCTCATCCAATAAGCAGCTTGTCTTACAAGACTTTCAATCTATGTACTTCACACGTGTTCTGCTGGTGGTCCAAAACTTGACTTCATTGGAGACTTCCAATGCCTTCCAAATAAACAAACTCCAATGTGAATATTTATGTGAAGCTCTGTAAGTCTATGAGTGATGTGTATATTTACATCCAGGATTTGATGCGTCAAGATGGCATTTGAAGTACCCAAAACATTTTGAAGAAGTTATGGCAAGTTGCTAAGGATGGTGAAATACTTGTTCAAGGTTGTCGCAGTAACCAGTTGATCCATACTGCTATCATCTTCACAGATGCAAAAGAGCATTTTGCATCATTGGTCTTGAAAATGGAATTGTACATGGCACTTTTACAAAACAATTTGAATGAACAGATAAAGAGAATGTTCTTGAGTAACTTCCAAGATTGGAGCAATGAAGTTAGCATCAAGAACTGCAGATTGTTGATGAGAAGGCAAATAGGGATCAAATGAGTTTATTGTCAACATTGAGAGCTCAAGTTGAGTCAAGCAATCAAGTGAGAAATTTGTTCCAAAGGTTGGAGACCAGAACTCATCATTTTCCTTGTATGCAGAGTGTAACATTTGTCAAGGACATGTGGAAAGAGGAACCGAAAAATCTTCAGAGATTGCAGATTTTAGCAACCCAGAATTCCACTACCTTGTACAAAATTGACTGCCATGGAAAACATTTTGCAGAAAAGTGTTTCCATGTACCTAAGAATGGGAGTTTCAAAACAGAAGCAATGATCCTTGCAGGACTGGCTCACCCAAATATTCTGCCCTCATTTTCTTTGGCTACTGATGGTCGGAGTTGTTCCAATATTATGGAATTGATGGATCAGGATCTTTTCTGTTTGATGCAGAGAAAACCTTTGGATGCCCCATTTAAGCTTCTGGAAGCAGTTGATATCATGCTGCAAATAGCAGAAGGTATGCATTACTTGCATCACAACAGGGTGATTCGTAGAGATTTGAAATCAATGAACATTCTTGTCAATTGTGAGGGGCATGTGTATGCAAAAGTGGCTGCCTTTGGGCTCCCCAAATTTAAAAAATCAAGTTGCACATACTCTGACCAGACCTATGATCAAGGTACTACTCGATGGATGGCACCAGAACTGTTTGGTGATACAGAAGATCAATATCATGGGGAGTTTGACAAATCCTTGCAGTATCACTTCAAAGTTGATGTTTAAAGCTTGGGGATGGTGTGCTATGAAATTCTGGTTGGACGTGTCCCTTTCCATGAGATTGAATCAATGAGGGATCTTTGAAAGATGATGAAGGGTGGTTTACAGCCAATTCTACCTGTTTGATGTCCTGAGCGATTGTTCGCCATGATTCAAAGCTGTTACCATCATAATCCTACTGAATGACCTTCATTCCTTGACATTTGTAGGGAGTTGAGGCATATTATGTGTTCTCTCATGTTAGAATTTGCATTGTGGTCCTTGATTGTTCTTGGTAAAAGAATTAGCTCTGTATAAGACAGTATAGATTCTACAATTTCAACAGCTTGAAGCTTGGTGACGAGGAAGATCAGAGGAGAAAGCATAGATTTGTAGTTTAGAGAACAAATCAAGGCTTGCTTGTAGATGCTAGAGGATAGAATGTGACACATGCCCTGTGAAGGAGGATGTCTTTGTAGTGTTCATGGAATATGGAGAAAAACAATATTGAAATTGGGAGAAAACCAGGTTACATTGATTATTGATGGAAATGAAGATAGTATCAACTCTTGCAAGAGTCTGACAAAAAGCTCAACAAAGGTTTCAGATGTTGTTGGATATGGAGAAAATTGATGATGAAATTGGTGAAGGTACGGGGTACAGGGGTTTTGCTAATAGTGCTAAAGAAAATGTCAAGCTTCTGCAGGGCTCCAACCAAATGTGTAGGTTGGTGCTTTAGGGTCTCATTAACTTACCTTGGGTCTTGGGAGGACAAGGCAGGTTACACACCACAAGGTTTCTTGCATCAAAATAAACCCATGCACAAAGGTGCTATTCAATAACCTGTTTGGCAATTTTGAGTCCTGTTCACATTTCAGGAATTGTGTACTAAGTATTCTTGGAGACGTTATACATGAGTATAATATTTGTTTAGATATTGAACTCCTGTGATCTCTATGTTCCGCAGGCCTACTTTTCTCAAGCATTGGCTGCCTAAAGAATATGAAGGTAGCAATTGGAAGAGGGCGGTGCATAAGACATAGTGTCTGCAAGCTAAGGGTCAACCTGGGTTACACAATGAGATGTCTGTTGATTGATTGATGGATTATCATCTGGTGAGAGTTTCATGGTTGCTGTCGGACCACCTTTAAAGCTGCCATTCATTGCTACAGTCTTATGCAGGTGATAAGGTTGATGGTGATGCTCCAGGTCTTGGCTGCACAATGTCCGCTTTTGTTGTTTCAAAGACCACTTGCCTTGTGATGTTGTCTATTTCACTATGAGCTTTCTCCATGAGTAGGAACTAATTGTTTGTGGACTAATGTACTGATGTGTTCCCTTTTAGAGTTCTTCATTCAAGCATCTTAAAGTACCTTGTGGACTTGATTTGATAACAGTGCTTTGATCAGATGTTGTAGAGTGTATGAAAAGACATGGTCACACATCACTCCTCCTTCACCAAGAAGTTTTTCAATGATCTGTGACCTTAAAAGTCTGAGAGGTAGATCCATGGGTGCTATCAAGGTTCAGTTCATTGGGTGTGAGAGGTGGGGGCTTGGTAGCTGGTCTCAGTCTGTTGTGGCTTCTGAAGTTGCACCTACACCCCCTATTTGGGCCTCTACAATTGTTTACACCATCCAATATGGTGTTTATTTTTTACATTATTTCTTTGTTATATACTTCATCCAAAATATAGTGAACTCGCCATTTTGCTTCCTTGGTTGGAGATGCTTTCCAATAAACCAAATTTGCCAAATTTTGAAGAATTTCTTTTTCAAGTCACCAGATTTTTAAGATAAGTTCAAGTAGAGTAGCCAAGAATATAGAAGGATTCTGTTTTTTTTTTTTTTGTTTTTCCTAATTTCATATCTAATAAGTAGCCAAATGTGGCTAAATTATTTTGTGAATGCTTACCACTTTGGCTACTACATCACAAAATCCTTAAATGAAACCTTGCTCCAACTGTAACCATTGATTGCTGTGCTAAGCAACACCATCCAAGGCATAAAGAAGCATTTTCTACCCTTTTTTTCCATTTTTTTTCAAGTATTGCTTTAATGTACTGCGCAGGGCTGCACTGTCAGGTCTAAAACAGGCGCCGGACCATGCTCAACAGGGGGATATTTAGCCGCTTGCGAATGAATGGGTACTAAATATCAAAAATGACTGCAACGGGAAGCCAAATTGTTAAAAAATGTTTCAACCATAGGCCAAAGTGTTAAAAAAGGCTCTAATTTTAGGCCAAAGTGTCGAAAAAGATTTAAACCTTAGGCCATATTCTCTAAATATATTCCAACATTAAGCCAATATGCATATGTAAAATTAGTTTTGTCTTGGGGTAAAGTTTCTTGGCATGAGGTCTAGCAATAAGCCAATATATGTGTATTATTATTATTTTGAACTAGTGGGTACCCGTTTCGGACACTGTGAAGTCCCCTGGTTTCTTTAAACCGTATTTATTTCAAAGAACCATTCTATTTTAAACAGCTACACATCGTGAATGTAGATTCTCGCAAAACCATTTAAGAGATGCATGCAGCCTCAAAGGAGTGCTTCTTCGTACACAACATTACACATAAGGCCAATCCGGCCATGCACAATGTCTAGCAGTTGACGTTCACTGATGCCTTGGCGTGTGAAAAGGCAACATAAAGTTGGCCATGCAAAAATACGTCATCCGCAGATGAAGGCCAACATGAAAAAAGGTCTGCCCTTGAGACTTGTTAATAGTCATGGCATAAGCCAACCGCAAAGGAAATTGTTTCCTTGCAAATGTAAATGGCAAACTGCTGATATCGAAAATGAATTTTATGCGCGGGATAAAGGCCACATTACCGACCCCTTTGCTTGTGATGATCTCAACTTCAACGACTCGCATCGTGAAATGTCGAACAATCAGGCGTGTCCCATTGCATAGCCCAGCCGATGGGTTGAAATTGCGCAACATCAACACAGATGCACCAATCTTGAACAGTAGCTTGTGTGAAGGCATGCCACTGACTTCCAAAATGTTGAAGAATTCAAAAAGGTATGTGTTTGCCACTTTCATGTCCTCTGCGAAATCCACATTGAAGAAGTCGACCTATGCACCTAGAAGGTAGCTTAAAACCATCACGTTTATTAACGAAACCTCTTTGTTGTGAAGAGCCAAAATCACGTGCTCACACAAATACTCATTCGTGGCCTGGCCCTCGTGTAATTAAAGGTAGATGGCCACAGCCATGGCTCGTGTGTCCGCAGGAAGGAATGTCATCATGTCTGGACACTTGATGTAGTCCTCATCGATGGTTTCCAACTTGTTGTTGCTAAAACAAAAAAGCCAATCTGTAAAAGTGCGATTCCCAAGATCGAAGTGAACAGCAATGGCATCACTGGCCTGCATATTTTTAGAAACACAAAATACCTCAACAAATTCCCATAGGTAGGATTTTTTTATTGATGCAAAGACAATGTTTACATGGGATCCCCATGGGATGACTAGAAGGACTTGGTGAAAGTCCCCTGACATGACGAAAACAATGCTGCCAAAAGGCTTGTTCCTGTTTGTAAGGTCACACAAAGTTCGATCCACCACTTCAAAAGCGAGCTTATTAGTCATAGAAATTTCATCCCAAAGGATGAGCTTCGTTTGATGGATTAGCGTCGCTAAATCATCCTACTTACGGATATAGCAGAAAAACATATTGTCAAACGCGATTGAGAACTTTAAGTACGAATGGGCCGTTTGCCCTCCTAAAAGCAAAAGCATGGCAATGCCTAAAGAGGTGACAATAAGTGCAATATCGCCATGTGAACGCACAGCGTTCAAAATCAAGTTTTCGATGTAATCCTTACTTATTCCACCAGGGCCATCAATAAAAATGACTTTAGCGTGCATATGCATCAATTACACCATTGTAGGCTGCACATTGCCCATCATTGAGGCTCTCAATGGCCATAGCCACCTCAACTTACAAGACCTTGACATTGTAATTGCATTCCACCTCAAGCAGGTGATTGATCTCTAACCAATCAAAGGCAACAAAGGGGGCAGGAATGCCAAAATCCTTGAGAGTTTTACTAAATTTGGCAAGTGCATCCCATAAAGAATATAGTGCCCAACTCTCAATTTGCTCAATGGATGATTCCACTATATTGCGACGTTGCAATGTTGCCTTGCAATCATCGCAAATGTGCTCCTTATACTTGTCCCAGAGCATGTAAGGCTCACCTAGAACGCCAAAGGCCAAAATGGTCACAAATAAAGATCACAACTACGCACCTAATTGCATGCCAACTGCTTTTTCCAAGCAAGCATTCCACTTGTCATCTAAATCATACAAACCAAGTGCAATGCACACTAATTTGAATGTATCATGGATAACACCGTTAACTGTGTGAAAAGCTTCAAACGAAATAGCACCTTTGACCTTCATTAACAATGTATGCAAGAAATAGCGTTCGCCAGTAGAAGGACTAACGAAATAAAGGCGCTCGACACAACACCCTCCCTATCGGATGGTCCATTTTTTTGTCCCATTGGTCCACATAAACATGGAGGGAAAATCCATGTACATGATTTCTCTAGCGAAGGGGTAATTAATATTAGCTTGGAAGTGTTCGATGAACGTTGTTTTTTGGTTTTATTCGCTATTAAAGTTTCAAAAATATTGGCATTATCATTGTACACGACCGTATGCATTCTAAGCTAATGCATGGTAAGGTATGTGACAGATGATGTCCTGTCATGCATTCTAAAGGAGAAAAGACACCTGATGTGTCGGAAGCAAAGACATAACATCCTTCAAGGTATGCTTTAATTTCATTACAATTTTGCCACTTACCATTGAAAATGATCGCCTACGCATTATTTTCACGGCCAGGCATATCCGCCCGCCTTTCGACAATGGCAATAGCACGGTCAAGTCCCACAGTAATGTCCATGTGGTATTTGGTTGCCCGGTGAAGGTTGTACAGGACAATCCATCGATTATCCACCACGTGCTACGTCTTTGGACCTATAGAATTGCAAGTTTGATGGCACCAATACTCGGGGTACCCATCAACATCACAACACGTTTTTTTGCTAAAGGAACACGAGTACCTTTTCTTACACTTTCCCTACTCCATGCATTTTGCATTAAGAAAATCTGGACCACATGGCCCATGCACCATGCACAAAATGACTGTCTCATATGCCTCAGGATGGTGTATCGGGTCCAAAATCTCAATTGATACCATCGAATTGTAATCCTCGGCGATGCGCAATTTTGATGTTTCATTTAAAATGAACAAAATGTGTGTGTGGGGCAAGCCTCTTTTTGAAACTCGATGACCCAAATTCTAGCAATCACATTGCCAAGAACACCGTCTTTGATGTCCTTCAAAAGGGCGTCAAGTTTCAAATTGAAAACGCGAATTACTAACTCAGGGCGATCCTTGGTAGTTTGCCCTAGGAGAAGCGCATATGTAATCTCTTTCCATTTAGGATTACAGGTAAATGTGACAAAAAGGTCTTGCTGACCAAATTTGTGGACCCTGGCCATGGCATCCTGGTACAGCGGCCATGGTGCGTTTACCACCCTGGAATAACGATGGGAGAATCATCTTCTGCCTGACGTTGTTCCCGAGAACGTCACCAGCATTCAGTGCATCTTGAAGACCATTGTACAAGTCGCAATGCAGTTGTCGCCGGTTTTCACGAATAAACTTCAAGCGATTCTATTCAGTACATGGATACGTGTCAACAATGAATTGCTGCAAAAGCCTTTTGGTTTGCAGAATCCATTCCTTGTTAACGTGATGCTACAACATGTATGCGTAAAACTGAACCATGGTGACGCGCACGAAACCACATTTACCACCTACTGCATTTTCGTCATCATGAATGAACCCAAAGCCATCCCATTGAAATCCATTCAATGGGATGCCATCATGTCATCTGTTGTGTCCATATGGGAAGAGAAGGACGTAGTGCAGTGGCACATATGCATTGTGTAGGGGAGAAACACGTTGAAAATAACCATTAGTCAAACGCACAACAATGTTACGTGCGTTTATTTCATCCACATTGCCCCCAACCATTAATGCGCTAACTTTGTCAACAGTTGGCACATTGTAATGCCACAAATCAAAGCGGTGATCATTCACCAAACGAAGACTTATCTCAACAACCCCGCCTTGGATCTATTCCACGGCCGTTTTGTAGATATTGGCATAAGGGTTGCATGCATGTAGCATCATTTGCAATGATTGCATGGTGTCTTTATTTAAGCCGCCAAAATTGCCCATCTGGCCATCAAGGTCGGCATGTAGATCATTAATGTACAACTAGGCAAATTTTGGTGCGTAGCTAGGCTAAGAAAGTAGACTCCCCATCCTATGGTAAAACTCATGGCAAAAACGGTAAGTATAATTGCCAGGTTGGGCAACACTAGTATCCAGGTTGGCCCCCATAAACATGAAGACTAACACACTATTGTAAGAGTGGATGCGCTCACAAAAATCTTTCGCATCCATTTCGTTACCTGTAAAGAGCCGCCTAAGCGGCTCTAGTGGGGGTGCCAACAAGGGCAACATCACTTTACCTCACGCGCAACACAGTGTAAACTGCGGATTGGCACACGAACTTGATGCGACACACTCCTCCAAAAAGTGTAGGGTGCCGCACTTGCCACACACGATGGTCATTTCACCTAAAGTGTGGCAAAGACCATAATGGATGTTGTCAAATTCACGACACACCAAAAGGATCACTTGGTTCCCACCTTGGTTTGTGTGATCCAATTCATGCTAGGCACTGCGTGCTTGACGGTCAACGTTTTGAATTTATCAACAACACTCTTCTGGCACTTGTTCTCGCTAGCCTTAGTGAGCCTGACGATTCACGTTATGTGTTTCCAATTACCTATCGGGATGCAAAAACGTCCAAGCATTAGCATGCACAGCATTTTTCAAAGCAATATACACATTGTTACGCGCAACTCTCTGAGCTGCCCACCAGCTAGCATCCGTCGCAATCTACACATCACTACGCACACCTCTTTGAACTGCCCGTTGGCTGGCATCCACTACACACTGCTCCTCAGATCGAACAATGTGCCTCTCCCGAGCAAAATAGTTCTAGTGGAAGCATGGGTCTTCCAAAAGGGCCTCCTCTTCCTCTTCATTCATTGGTTTAATGAGGGTTGTTGTGTTGAAGGGGGGGAGATAGGTGAAAAGGTCCATTCCATGAGAAAGATAACCAGGGCAAGACAGTTCCAGTGGACGCGTGGGTCCTCCAAAGGGGCTTCCTCTTCCTCTTCGTTCATTGGTTTAATGAAGATTGTTGTGTTGAAAGGGGGCAAATAGGTGAAAAGGTCCGTTCCATGAGAAAGGTAACCAGGGAAACGCGTTTATGAAGGGCGTACTAACCCTAACCCCCTTACCCCCAAGGAGGACGACCAGACAAATAGATATCTAAAATATTATAGATATAGATCTGTATTTGCATCAAATACACAAAAATTCTTGGTTGAATGGCTTGGGGCTATTACGATTTGACCTGAGGTAATTTTTTTAAAGGGTGTAGGACATTTGCCTTAAGGGTGTGGGAGATTTGGCTTGGTGCATGACATTTGGCTTAAAGGAACAAGCCATTTGTCTTAGGGGTAAGGGTGTGAGACATTTGTTTTAAGGGTGCAAGACATTTGCCCTAGGGGTGCAAGATATATGTCTTAGGGGTGTGAGGCATTTGCTTTAAGGGTGCAAGACATTGTTATAAGGTGCTCATAATTATTGAGCAGAATAAGAATTCCCAAAATGCCAAAAAAATTCAAGCATTGGGATTTTTCAGAATGCCCAAATGTTTTCGAGGCAAAAATGAAAAACCAACATTCGTAACTTTCCCAACCAGGCTAAAATTTTCAAAATTGCCTGAAATTTTTCCAAGCATCTTAGAAAAATAATCTCATGAATATTCCTGAGCATAGGATTTGTTGAATTCCCAAATTTTTGAGCAAAAATGAAAAAAATTCAACCTATATAATCTACCCAAAATATATTGGGCAAAATAAAGACTCTCAAACTAATCAATATTTTTCAAGTATCTTGAGAAATGTTTTCCTAGAAGTCTCTAGAATGCCCAATTTTAAACCTTTAAAAAAAAATCTAATTGTAACCATGAATGTTACTTTTTAAAAAACCTTAGTCAAAACAATAAAAAGATTCTAACCGCAAACCAAAATGGTAATTTCTTTTAACCCTAAATCAAAATAAAAAATATATTTTAGTCCTTAGGCCTAAATAGATTTATCTTTAGACCTAAGAAGATTCTAATCTTTAATCAGAATACTAAAACATTCTAACGTAACTTTAAATGTTTAAAATATTCTAACCTTAGACTTAAGCATTAAAAATATTCTAATCCTAAATCAAAGATTTGATAATTTCTCTAAATATAGGTTAAATTATTTTAAAAATAATTAACCTTAGGTCAAATTTCAACCGAAAGGTCAAATTTTTTTAAATATTTAAACCATAAGCCAAAGTTTTTTAAAAGTTTTTGAGTGCTAGGCCCACATGCTAAAAAGAGGACTTGAATTCCCAGAACAGCCCTGGTTGAAGTCCTTTCTCTTTACCCAGAAACAAATGTGATTCATTTCAGAAGGACAGGAGGTACCTTACACCTAAAGTGCCATTCTCTCTTAAAGCAAAATATTGAGTCTAAGGTGCCCTGCACATATACTATAAAAATTCTTCCAGTTCTGTTATTTTCAAAAACTAAGTTGTTAGTATATGAGAAGGGTCTGAGTACAAGCCCTTCCGTGTTTTGAGATCTGTGCGCCTGAGGCCAGTAGATCTCTGTTTTGTGCCTTTATTCTCTTCTATTCTGATAAGAAACTCTTCCTAGTTTTACCTAGTGGCAGGCAATATTTTTTTTTAAAAAGAAAGTGCAAAACAAGATTTGTTGTAGAAAACAAATAGAAGATAATTACACTAAAACCTTGGTTTCATGACTACATATGTGTCATTAGGGACTACATGACTACATAGTCAAATCAGACTCAACATTTTTACCATCTACTCACAAATGTGTTCATAGTCATAAATACCATTCAATAACTTTTACAACTATACTCATGTCAAACACATAATTACATATATGATTGGGCATATGATTACACATGATAGACATATAACTATAAACATGACAGTGGCCTTTATTTCACCTTGTTATTTAGCATAGCTTAACTTATACTATTTAGTGTCAAAGTACCTACCTATTCATCCATGAACCTCCATACCTAACTTTTTAAACAAAAAATTAGTTGACCTACCCATCTTACCTCCCTTCCGACCCACCCTACTTTACTTCAACTAACCACCTAGTCTAGATTAAACATAAACTATGTTAATCCTTAGGCTTGTATATAGGTTGCATGTATAAGGAAGGATTTGAACCCCTCACCTTCATAATGAGAAATCAAGTCCTTAACCAATACAATATACAATCATAAAATGTTGAAGTCTTGTCAAACTATTATTATGAACATTTGTTTATTTGGCATATTTTTATATTATGTAAAAAAGTAGATAATAGGTAGGTAGGTATATAGGAAGGAACCTTGTAAGTAGGTAGGTACCATCTACCCACCTAACCTAACTTAACCTAAATAGGCACCCTAGGCTAGGTAGGTACTATAGATTATGCAAATATGTTGGATTAGTTGGTAGGTACATTAAGCTAGGTAGGTACATTAGCCTAGTAGGTACACTAGGTTAAATAGGTATGTTGGGCCATGTAGGTATGCTAGGTTAGGTAGGTACATCAACCTAGCCAATAGATACTTTAGATTAAGTAGGTATCCCAAGCTAGGCAAATATGCTAGGCTAGGTAGGCACCTATGTTGACCAATACTTAACCTAGTAACTAACTTACATATAACTAGTTCAAGTATGTACCTAATCTAGTTTAATTTAAATACCTACCCACTTAGCCTAGCCTAGGTAGATATGCCTAACTTAGGTTAAGTAGGTGCATTAAATTTGGTAGGTATACTAGGGTAGGTAAGTATGTTAGACAAGGCTAGGTAGGCTTCCTAACCCAATGTAAATGACCAAAATTGAAATTGGTCAAAATTTAATTGGGAAGGAAGGGGATTTTATATCTTGTAGTCATGTTATGTTTTTAGTCATGTTGCACCTTTAGTCATAAAGTCACATATAAGATTAAAAATAATTACTAATTATATTGTACTTAGTCCTATAGTTATAATCATGACTAACCAAGTAAGACACATTGCTTCATATGACTACATGACTAGATTTAGGAGATAGCCCTAAAGTGTCATACTCATGAAAGTCACATTTTGGGGTAGTGGATTATCATATTATATACTACTTTTTAAATATTTGTATGAAAAGATTGTAAAAAATTGATTTTAGACATTTCAATTATTCTTCAAGTTTGATGATTGGAAATGGCTGAAATATCTTCAAAAAGCTATGTATAAAAGGTTTTCAAAAAAACTTTCATGCATCATAATTGTGATTAAACATTATTAATGTATAAGACATGGGTGTTGAATAGCCATGAAACAATCACAACTCATTAAAAAAGGTGAATCACTCAATTGAATGCATGCATAAATTTTCAATAGAATATTGTGCAATTGAACTAAATTCATGTTGTGAAGATGAGGATGGCATAGACATTTGATGATGATGTTTACATGCAATTGATGAGTTTTTTGTTCACACATATTGATTGATTTTTAGTTTAAATTTAGAAAGTGATATTCATTATGGGTATTCATGAACAATAACCCTCACAATTGTCATTTTTTATTTTGTCCCATTGTGATATTGGAATCTATGATGATTATTTTTATCTTAGTGGGTTCATCATCTTTAGCATGCCTACATAGAAAAGAAAAAACTTATTTGTGATTTGCCAACATTTGGAATGTAAATTTGTATTGGTATGTCATTTTTTTAAACATTCAAGCAATCAAGAAAAGATTTTTGTGTGCAAGCAATAACTTAAAATTTTTTAGCAATGGCATCTATGGCAAAGTTATTAGATTTTTGTTGTTGCATTTTGTGTGTTGATGATTTTTTTTTTACTTTGTGCTTTTTGTTACATTTTGAGAAAAAAATCAGTTTTGGAAGTGTGCTAAAAAATGGAAATTTTTATTTGTAGCAAACTTTTTTATTATTATTGAATCGAAGCAATTTTTTACAACATGGGTTGAAAGCTAAAATTGTTTCTTTTGTGTAATATCACAATTTATTTATTTATGGTTCTCATTTGCATACTTTTGTTTTTTTTCTTTCCAAATTAGGAAATATAATGAACTTTTGTGGGCCACAACTTTGAGAGAAAAAATGTTGCATTGAACAATCAAAGAGTTCAATGTCAGGAGTTTTTGTTTATTACATGTTTTATATTTTAATTATTATAGGTAAATTAGGGTAAATTAGCTTGGGATTGATTTTAGTGGAACATGGTTCAAAATATTTAGTTTATGGATATAATTTGTCGCAACCCTAGCTTTGGGCTCGCGACCAAGGCCAAGGGGTTGCAAGGGTGCAGGCCAAGAGAAAGCCCAGGAGTCACATCACATACTTCCGGGAATGTAGGAAAATGTGAAGGAGTGAACCTTCACACTCCTGAGGCAATTCCCATTTTGGGAGATGGAGTCTCGGTGGACTCCCGAAATTTCAGAGAACGAATTGAAGGGTCAAACCTCAATGGCTTGTGATTTTTTCTATATCATTGGAAAACTCTTAAAACGTAGATGTCTAAAATGGGTTTGCATTGCTCATTTAGACATCTGAAACACAAGTTATGGCCAAAAGAAGGGCCGCAAGTCAAATTGCCAATTTGACTCACGACCAGAAAAAGTCGGGAATCGACCCGATTTACTTCACTGCAGACAACGTGCCACATCCCGTTGGAAAGCTCTCGACGAGAGCTATAACTTTGCTTGAGACTGCATCTCGATCCGAGGTCTGCCCCCAAAGTTATGGGGCTCCAAAGTTGCGAGAGTCCTAGTTGGCGCGATTTCGGGACTCCCACTCAAGAGTCCCAGGAGAGAAAAACCATTTGGATGTGGGCTCTGTGAAGAGCTGCAGAGTATACTATAAGGAAGAAGGTGGTGGCTTCCCCCAAGTTTGGGTCTTGGTGAATCTTGTGTGTCCATGTTGCCCGTGGCTCGTCTTAGCACCAAAAGTGTTCCAATTATGCATTAACCACTTTGTGTGGGTTGTGTGCAAGCCCGTGTGAGTGAGTAAGCTTGCCAATTCTTCCTAGTCTCATCTCGGAACCCCACCACGCCCCTCTACTTCTCAAAGTGTTGTGAGTTAGGGAGCATGTCTCGACTCCTCCTTCTTCCGCTGTCTTTCATTTGGACTCACATTTGAGTCCTTCAAGGAGTTGGGAATGTGTCATAATCTTAAGTTGTGTGATGTCAAATCATTTTTGGTGATTTGAAATTCCCGAATGCACATGTTTTGTTGCTGTTGGTTTTTAATTTTGTATGCAACTTTTTCTTATATTTAATTTGTGTGATTTGTATTGTGTGTTTTAGGCTTGGATTCATGTATTATTGCAAGTTAATAGCATTTTGTGTTTGGATGTGTTGCACCTTTCAAAGTATTTTTATTTTATGTGTTGCATGTGTGTTGATAATGATGGTTGTAAGCATCAACATATGAACACATTACATCAAATTTGAAGAAACAATACATTAGATAATGGTTTTTCACAAATAACATATTCTAAAAGCTTGAAAGGTAATTTATACATTTTATGCCTTCAAGAAAGTTCAGAAATGATTTTTTTTAAAGCATGAAGAAGGGCATGAAGATTGATGATGCAAAATATAAAAGGAGTGGATAAATTACACAATTTGTCTCCAAAAGACCTAATTAGGTTTTCACATCAACCAAAAAAAAAACATTTTCAAAGTATGTTATCACTAAAAAAAACCTAAGGCTATTTTTGTTGTTCATTTATAGGAGATGAAAAAGTTGTTCACATTGTGTATTATATATTGCACATGTTACAAAATTTTAAGAAACCCATGGAATTTTTTTGGGAATTAACAATAAGCACATGAATACTCTAAAATGCTTTAGTTGAAACTTGCAAAACCATTTGAACCTAGATAGCTTTTTAAAATGTGGAATGCTCGTTTTTGCAAACTTGTCTTGAAGTTGTAACAAACATGTGCTCATATCCTCCATGTTCTAACAAATGATGAAAGTCATTCTTATTTAGACCACTACCTTGGTAATATGGATTTATAATAATGTATTTTTTATGTATTCCACATCGATGTATTTTCAATTCTATACAATTTCTTCACAAAAGGTTGTTCAAGAATGATTATGTTTCAATGATGTGTCATTTGCATCCCATTGTTCGTGGAAGGTTTATAGATTTAGCAAAGTTGCTTGTGGATGCAACAAGACCAGAAGAAAAGTTGAAGTTGTCACAAGGTTTGTTCTTATGATTACAAGTAATGTATGTAAGTATGATTCTCAATTGTATATGTAAAAAGTGATAAACAAAGAAAACCAATTCTTATTATTTGCATGCTGTTTTTAAACTATGAATGCAACATTCATGTGCAAAGAATGATGATACAAATCATAGATTTCAAGTGCACAATCTTCATATACAAAAGATTGCATGGAGAACAATTGCACCAGATTATGAGGTATCCAACTTTCCAAATTACATTTTTATATAAAATCTTTTGATTTGAAAAGCTTTAGGTTCCGTTGTGTCATGTAATTGTGTACATGTGCAAGTTTTTGGCAATTTTTCTTCCCTTCAACCAGGAAAAAATGTGCAAACCTTATTGAAGGCAACAAACTACTACCAATACAATTCAATGACTCTCTTGGATGATTATGATTTGCAAGAAGTTCTAATTACACCCATGGGGAAAATACATGCAAGTACAGATGAGAACACATTGGGAACAAACAAAAAACAGAACATGACCCCCACCCCCAAAACCCAAAAGAAGTGGGAGTACTTATTGTGGGGGTGATCTTCTTTTCTTTTTCTCCCCCAAAATACACATTGTCCCTGTTGCCACGTTGGGTTTTCAGTGTCATCCGATTGGTTGGACAGCATCACGAAACAGCTGTAGAGCATCTGATTGGCTACAACTACCCATTTCCTTAAAAATAAAAGAAAAGATAAAATCGTGTCCACGGAAAGCATCACCGTGCCGGGAAAGATGAATGTCAAGTTCATCTTCAGACTCCTAAAGTGACCCAGTATTATCTTTTACTTAAGTTCTTGCAATGGAATCAGGTAGGTACGAAAACTATAAAGAGTTATATTTGTCAGTGTAGAGGGTAAAAGACAATCTTCAACTGGTAAAGAAGTGGCGGTGCAACGTAAAAGAGGGAAAGGAGGAGCGTAAAGAAAAATCTGCAGTCTCGAAAGTTCCGTCTTTGCTGCTGCGCGCCGTCGCACCGCTCGTCGTCTTCTCTCGCGTGTGTGCATAAGGTTTTCGTTTTCTGTTGTCCAGTGCGGTTTGGTTGCCGTCGCTGTTGAAGAGCAGCGTTGCAGTTGTCGTTTACAAGAAGTTTTGCGAAGTTTTTTTGTTTGGTGTGTGTAAGAGGAGGATTTCGGAGATTTTTTTTCTCGGTTTTTGCTTTGCTTCCAGGACTGAGTCTTTGGATCGAGGTTTTGCTTGTTTGGTCTCGTAATTTGCACGGACGGATACCTATGCGTTGAGGGTTTGAAGGCACGCCCGTCTTGCACCATGGAGGTGGACGGCGTGCCACTGGTCGTCGAGAGTCCGGGAGAGTTTTTCTGGGGAGATGAAGAAGAGAAACAAGAGGATAGAACCTTTTGGGAGCAGGCTTTGGCAAGCCTAGCGCTTCCTGGGGATGCTGATCGTGGAGCAGCAGACGGTGGTTATCTAGACGTTTTCAGTGATCTCCTCGGCGGTGAAACCGATCTGTTCTTAGACTGCGGTACTAGCGAAGAGTATGGTAGTCCACCAAGCGTTGAACAGGGACGACGACAAGAGGGTTCTATCCTGTGGGATGGTGGATCTGTGGTTCATCAAAGTACTACCGGCCATGAAGATGTCAATTGCGGAACCGCAAATCGGTTGGTAGAGGACTGGTTTGTTCCCCAGTCTGGTACTGGATGTTCTCAGGAGGTGGAGGAAGATCATTGCCTCGATGAAATCACTTTGTCTCCTAGATTCGTGCATCCTGAGACGAAGGTGACAGACGCAAGCCAAATCGAAGATGTCTGTGAACGAAGGCGCCCAAGTACTGGCAGGAAGCGCAGCAGGGCAGCCGGGGTAGGTTTGGAATCGCTAGATACCGGAGAATCCGGAGGCACCGAGGAGGTGGATGTCAACTTCCAGGCTACATCCTCGAGCTCTGGTGAAGAGATCGCTGATGCGAGCTTTCACAACGAAGGCGGCGCAGTCGCTCGAAGCAACGTGCAGACGCCTACCTCCTCACCTGAAGAAGATGGGGATTCTAAGCGTCGGATCAGGTAATTCTTCTAACGCGTTCAAAAGTGCTTGAAGATTCAACGTTAAGGTTTCTATGACGAAGAGCTGATGCTTATAGGTATGTGAAGAGGATGTTGGCAGTCTTCTTGCATCGTAGTATCTGCGTCTAGTAGTTATGCTGCTCATTGTCTTAAGGGATTCTGCATCTGACTTTCCTTGTCTGTCCTTGATAGAGAGGAGATGTGTAGCTACCACATACTGTGATACCTTAAGATCAAAACTTTGTGTTTTTTGTTGAAGAAACACAGCTTATCTGCTCATTTGTTTTGCTATACTTTTCTTTATGCAACCTGCCCTCAATTCTCTAATCCACGGCTGAATGTGAACTTCCAGGTTACTCAGGAATAGGGAGTCAGCATCCCAATCTCGAGCAAGGAAGAAATCATATGTGAAAGACCTGGAAGTGAGGTGCCGGATGCTGGAGAATCATGTCTCCCAACTACAGAGAGCAATGACAGTGTCGGCAATGGAAAACATGGCACTCCGACAAGAGCTTGTGCGAGCAAAGAAGCTGAAGGACAGTGGTTCTAAGTCTGGTGTGGCAGAGCCTGCAGTGCTTGAAAGCAGTAAGTCTACCTTGTCTCGTGTTCTTTGCATTCTTGTTTTCATGTGTGTGATGTGTTCCAATCTTGGTGACTTATCAGGACCAGGTTTTGTGTTGGAAAATGCTGGTAGCATGTCATCTTTGGCTTGAAATGTTGATGCTTTTTCACTGTTATCACAATGCATGTTTTTCATATCTGTCAATGTCCTGCATGTTGTGTTCTAAGCTTACTGTGCTTTTGTTTTCCAGTGTTCATGCATCATGATGATTGTTTCTTATTTGCCATTGTTTGCAGACTCCCTGCCGTTGGAGTTCCTGCCCCACCATTCTTACCAGTGTCCCATGGGGCACCAATACCATACTGGTGGCCGATGCCACGGGTGGCTCCTTGCACTAGTGCAGTTGCTACTACTCACAGTAGTAAGAGAGTCAAATATGTTGCAAGGAAGCCCACAACAGCTTCATGAAGCCCACAGCTCTTCACTCTTCTGGCCCATGTCACATTCTGTGGGGTTTGAAGCACTTACTTCTCGCAGGGCAATTGTATGCTCTGCTTTTCCTAATCCTGGCCATCGAAGGAAGAGGAGGAGAATAATCAGTGGTCTTCAGTTTTTTGAGCATTTCAAAGCATTGAATGCTCCAGTGTCTCATGTGAGACCTCTTTTTAAACAAAAGAGATATCAGGTGAAACGGCAGATCAAGCGGTTGCTTCCAGGTAGATCTGGCAGGAAGGCTTTACATTAGGTTCTTTGAGTCTCTATACACAGACAGTTGAAACAAAACCCTATTGTCTTCTGAGAGAATGATAATACTGTAGAGTGGGTGCTGTCTTTTAAACTATGGTGTCTGAACTTCTACAAGTTAATGTCTACTCACAGGCTGCTGCATCTTTCATCATGTATTGTGTCCAATTGTCTACAAGTTAATATCTACTCACTGGCAACAATATCTTTCATCATGCATGTCTCCTGAGTTGCTGAGTGAGAGAAGCATGAGGAACGGAGTATCTTCACACCTATGAGTGGGAGGGTTCTTATGCCTACTCCTCAATAGTGGTAGGGTTCTTACATCTGTTAAGTAGGCATAATATCCCTCCCCATTCTAAGTGGGAAATTCATGGATGTGAGGTCCCCTCCACATACACTACAGATTTTCTCCAAGTGCTTTTACAAGTAGTTAACTTCAAGAAATTGGTGATTAAAAGTTGTCATAGCATCATAAGTTTTTCCCTAAATGCAAAGGGAAACAAATGTGTTGGAATGCAAATTGGTGCCTTCAACCCTTTCAAAGACTTTCCTCAGTGAAGTGGTATTTACTATTGACAAGCAGCATGCAAACAACATGCAAATGCAGGGTGCTTTTGACAAGAGTTTGGAGCTCTTACGCCCCCATTCTCCTATTTTACTCAAGTTTTTACTTTGATGTTGACAAATGGCACAAGTAGGGCTACACAAGGACTTGTGCTGCTTTATTTTTTCTTAGGAGGGGGGCTGGAGAGATTTTTGCACTCGAGTTGTTTCTCTATGGTTGAATTTGATGTTAAGTTTTTTTCATAAGTTTTTTTTTCAGCCATGGGACTATTTACATGATGAAGATTACTCACCACCACTAGGGTGGAATCAAAATACCCAAAAGATGTAGGTTGTCCCTTCCGTGGCTGAAATTCAAATTCATGGGCCTTCTTTGAGAATTTCCAATAATAGTGCATTTCAACCAATAAGAAAGATTCACAACTTTCACATATGAGGATCCCTTGAAATGACCAAAATGTAGAGAGAAATCCTAGTTTTATTCTCACAATGCTCATATTTTGTTCACAAAATAAACCTGGGAGAATGGACGAGCAGGCATTCTGTTTTCACGGTGAGTTTTACAAAAAATGTAAAGCCCTCTCTAAAAGTCTCATTGATTTTTACCTTGTGTATAAACCTCAAAACAAGGGCTTTGTAACATTAGCTTGTGCTCAGCTCTCACCTCATACACCCTTTTTTAAACAATAATGCCCTTTGCCCTGGGGCTTTGCTCTACACAAGTTATTCTATCTGAGATAGTTCCAAGGATCAAAATCACCTTTGAATCCCATTTTGTGTTAACAACTTTGAACAACTCATGTTGGAGAAATATTTGACAATTGTCATGTGTTATAAAATAGTACCCAATATTATAAAGCTTAATGAACCCACACAAAGTAAACATACACACTAATTGCTCCGTTCCATGAAATAAGGTCCCTCCAACTTAGATAGCAAAATTTATGATATATTGGAACACAATGTTGATGGTTGATCTATGTCAGGATGTTTTGGTTTGACACACCATTGTATTAGTAAGAATTCACCCATTGACTCTCCAATCCAAAATGTTGAATTGCTCTTACTAAGACCTATTTTCAAATTGGATATGTCTAGTATTATATGCAAAGTGGGCCCACTAGAAAGAATTGCATTAAAAATTTTGTAACATTTGATGCGTCTTTTGATGTTGTCCTCCCTTGCTTATCATAATTGTTACCCTTACTTACCCCTAACATGAATCAAGGTAATGGGAAGGTGGGCAGTGGTGACTCCTGGAGAGGCACCCAGGCACTGAATCCAACAACACTTCGTATGCTTTTAGACTCGTGTCTTAATTTTCAATTGGACATTCATCAGCCTTCTTTTCAACTTCATCAGAAAATCTTACACGAATGCTTCTTGCCTTTTTAATATTTGATTGTCAAGTACATCTTTTGTTGATCAAGACACAGAAATGAAGCTTTGATACCAATTTATTTGGTGCTTTGAAGAGAAAATCTTAAACATTTCAATGATTTTTTGAAAAAGTGCTTCGATTTTATTCAAATGCAACTCATTTGACTATTTGAGAATGTCTTTCGTTTATTCAAGTTATATATTCTTTGCTTATGTTTTGAACATAAATGAATTCATTAGTTCAATCTTCCAAACCTTAGTACTTGGAAAAATGGAAATCATGCTCAGGATGTCTCTTTATGAGGATGCAGGTTCTAACCAGCCTGCAACTGACCTCCTCTTTAATCCTAGTAGCAGGGGGTTTGTGGATTCTCGCTCCATAAAACCAACATAACAATGTGTGATCAGTTTTTCCATTTCATGTGCAGAACATTTTTAGCCAAATTACAAAGGGTTGAGACATATCATATGATGTCTTTGAATTATGCAATTTGTGCAGCACTAATGCAGCACAATTTGTGCAATTCATACTAAATTGGCAAAGCTATGCATCAATTGGTATGAACAATCATGACAACTGTGCATTGGTTTTTCCCGTTGTGCATAACACTTTGCATCTACTAATTGTGCTTGCAATTCATAGATTGGAAACGTTTGCATGAAATGTTATGTATATAGATGACAAATGTGTAATTGGTTTTTCCATTTTCCCTCTATCAAGCAGGAGACAAAACAATAGAATGATGAAATTGGACTGAGCTAAATTTGAATGCAAGTCTATTGAATGGAAGAGTGTACTATGAAATCAACAAAAGTTTAGGTGTTGAATGTGCAAGTAATGCACAAAAACAAGGTGTTTTTTTTGCAAGTTCATGTTTTCCACCTAAAATCATGATGTTGATGGTCTTTACACTAAGGTTGTTTTGAGGTTCCATGATGTACTTTCTGATGTGTTGGATGATATATTGCAACATCACACATTTTACACCAAAGTAGATCAACAATTGTCCAAGTTTTCAACATGCAAAGTCATGCACAAAGATGAGGTATTTTTTTAGATGTTTCTACCTGAAAACAACATGTTGACGCTCTTAACACAAAGGTTGTTTTAAAGCTCCATCATGTACTTTGTGATGTGTTGGATGCTACATTGCAACAACACACATTTGACACCAAACATATCTACTATGAAATCCAAAAAAAATTACACATGTTCAACGTTCAAGTAATGTGTGAAGGCAAGATGTTTTTCACATGTTTCTAGTTTCTACGTGAAAACAACATGTTAACACTGTTTACACAAAGGTTGTTTTCAACCTCCATTGTGTACTTTGTGATGTCTTGGATGCTACATTACAACACACATTTGACACCAAAGATATGCACTATGGAATCAACAAATGTTTAGGTGTTCACCTGTGCAAGTCATCTGCAAGAACAAGATTTTTTAACATGTTTCTACCTGAAAAAAAAATGTTGATGGACTTTACTCGGTTGTTTTGAAACTCCATCATATACTTTGTGATGAGTTGGATGCTAAATTGCAACAACACACATTTTGACACCAAAGAAGATGTCAAAGAAGGTTCCGCTCTTTGAACACCTTATGCATTTCCTTACCAATTTTGGCAGGTGATTCCACCACAGTCACACCTGCAGCTCTTAGAGTCTTGATCTTATCTTGTGCTGTTCCCTTTCCACCAGAGATGATAGCTCCAGCATGACCCATGCGGCGTCCAGGGGGTGCAGTCAAGCCTGCAATGAAGGATACCACTGGCTTTTCTGTTCCACTATCAACTATAAACTTTGCAGCATCTTCTTCAGCTGTCCCACCAATCTCTCCAATCAATATTATACCTTCAGTTTGTGGATCCTTCACAAATTTCTGCAAGCAATCTACAAAGTTAGTTCCATTGAATGGATCTCCCCCAATTCCAACACATGTTGATTGCCCCAATCCAACTGCCGTTGTTTGGAATACTGCTTCATAAGTAAGAGTTCCAGACCGAGAAACAATACCAATGCGCCCAGGCTTGTGAATGTATCCTGGCATGATCCCTATTTTGCACTCACCAGGCTTGATAATGCCTGGACAATTAGGTCCAATTAATCTTGTCTTTTTCTGTGACATCAAAGCTGCTTTCACTCTCACCATATCCTGTTGAGGAATTCCTTCAGTAATGCATACTATGAGATCAAGCTCTGCATCCAGAGCTTCAAAGATTGCCTTCGCTGCTCCTTTGGGTGGCACATATATCACCGTTGCATTTGCTTTGGTTGCCTTCTTTGCTTCAGCAACTGTATTAAAAACAGGGATTCCCAAGTGTTTGGTTCCTCCTTTCTTTGGTGTCACTCCTCCTACCATCTTTGTGCCATAGGCTATGGCTTGCTCTGTATGAAATGTGCCATTCTTTCCGGTCAATCCTTGACATATAACCCGAGTGGTTTTATCCACAAAAACTGCAGGTAGAGACATCTTTCGCACTTGTATCATGATTGCCATCTCTTCTTCTACTTGACATCTTCCAACTCCCCTTGCAACATGTAAATTAGTTCTCAATCCTCTCATCACCATCCTCATCATCCTCTCTCATCTATAATGGGATTTCCCTTAAATTCTTTGCAAAATTCAAAATTGACGACCCTCTTCCTCCCTCTCCTCACCTTACATGGCGAACAAACAAAAGGACTTTCACAAACACAAAACACTCATTGCAACAAACTTTCACAAACACAATACCCATTCCACCAAACTCTCATTAACACATTAATCATTGCAACAAACTCTCATGAAGCACAAGACTACATTGAATGCAACAAATCACCATTTGCACATTCTTCCTTCACCTTCTTCTGTTGAAAGAATCACCAAGACTATGAAAGAGAATTGCTGAAATTTGTGGAACCCATTTGACATTCATCAACTAGAATCACTATTTACTTCGTAGCAAGTAGTATTTTGTTCATCAAAATGCAAGAAAAACTTCTGATGTATTGTAGTAGTAGTATTAGTACCTTGTTTGCTGGTGATGAAGGGAACAACAACAACAACAACAACAACAACAACAAGGAGTTCAAAATTAGGGTTTCTTGCCTCAAGTTCTGTGCAACTGGGTTACAGCAATTTTGAACGGTTTTCCCCTTCTGGACACAACATTCAAGTCTTGGACAAGGTTTGCTGGCCGTTATATATAGGAGACAAGATCGAATTCCTTGTAATTTATATAACTAGACCAATGGGGAAGGTTGTGTAATCTTTTGTTTTGAGAGTGTCCTTAGAGAGAGTGTTTTTTTTGGTGATGAGCCAATCAAAGACCCCCCAAAACTAATTAATACAACTAAAAACGGCTATACAATAGGAGGTGGTGATAAGGGGCCTCTTTCATCATGCTTTTGAGTGATTGCATGGAAGGTGCTCTTTGGTTTTTTCTTGAAGTGGCTGGGTGTGCATCCTCATTAAGTTTTTGATTGATTTGAAGGAAAAACTGTTGGATACTGAGACTAATTCTGCAGTCATCAATCTGAAATTTCTTTGGTTTTGGTTGGAGAACAATCAAACATTCATATTGCAACAGATACCACCAAGAAGTCGAATTTACAATTTCACAAAAATGGATATTTGTGAGATTCATATGTCCAGAAGAAATCCTCCTACAAGATGTGCAAGTTCACAATACTGGCAACAAATTACTATACGGTATTTGGTACATCCTCTAAAGCATTCCCAGTGATGGAGCTACTCCGAATACCTTCAAAAGAGTTCTTATTTCATGAAGAATCATCACAAATAGACTGTCTCCATGAGCATTTGCCTCTTTGCCACCCTACTTTACAACACGTGGTAAGACTCCAAGCCTGCCTTCAGCTAGCAACAATCTGATTATCAATTATTTGGAGTTTTTTGGTGAGCTTGCATGTCTGTTTCTGGAGTTCAGGACCTGAGGGAGGAGGCATCCTTCAGAACATAAACTTTTTATGCATAGAGCAGAGCTCTATCAGGACCCAGCAGCTGAATTTCTTGAGAATGCTACAAGGGACGAGTAACCTCTTGTCTCAATTTGAATGAAACTCTTAGGGCACCATCATAAACAAGCATGAGCTCTCTTTGTAGTCAGCCTGAGTCAAACTTCAAATATATGTCCAAGAGCATTTAGAAAGTCCTCTTTAGAACTCAAAGGAATACAAATCTCTCCTGCGCTATATCAGCAAAAACATAAAAATCTCTTACATATTTCTAATAGTTTTGTGCAAGCTTTAGGATCAGAGGGAAAAGAAATGAACCTCAATGCAAAGAATGTAGATGTCATGGACAACACTGAAGAGTAAATCAGGCTGCTGCACTATGACAAACCATCTGTACAACATGTATCATGCAATCATGATATAACTGTAAACAGAAAAGAGCTTAAGAAACAATAGTACCCCAAAGAAACAACAGAGGAGAACATGATGATGATGATGATGGAGAAAGAAGGCAGCAATTTGTCTGGTTGATTGTGTTTTGCAGTGCAACTCTAACCATGAATGAAAAGAAGGCGGAACATGGCCCTTGAGTTTTCCATGGCCATCAAACATGTTATTACACGTATTTTGGCATTGCAATATAACAACTTGTCATAAATGAACAATGTGTTGCATTGGTGATAATTTGTTTCTTCATAATGGAAAATAAAAAAGAAACAAACAAAATGGTGGTGTGGAGTTATGAAAGGTTGGGTGATTTATGGAGTGACATTTTTTGTGTTTTTTTTCTCAAGAGAATGTTTTGGCAATGTATGAAAGTTTAAGTTCAACTATTTTTAAATATCTATGTCAAATATTAGTTCTTGTAAGTGGTAGAACGAATATAAATATGACGGCACATATTCTAGTAAAAATTGAACTTGCAATTTTACACTTTCAAGATTGGGTAGCGGAAATATCTTGTTAGCTTGTGGTGAAATCTATATGCAAGCAATTGATACAACTTCAATTTTTGTCAAAGAGTGTTGTTTAAAAATTAGAACCCTTTTGAAACATTCAAGAAGCCAACAATAGCAAAAGTAAAAATTATTGTAGCATAATTTGAAGCCTTACATGGAATACCTTATGTATTTGGAGCCCATTATGGTAGTCATATATTGATCATTGCCCTTGCAAAGGATCATGTTTCTTACTATTGTTGAAAAGGATTTCATTTTGCATTGTTACAAGGGTATTATATGCAAAATGTTAATGCTTGGATTATGATTTTGAGTGGGTAAGAAAAAATCATGATTTGTCATTATGTCAAAAACTTGCATTGGTAAAAGGACAATGAAAGGAGAATTTATACCTTTCAAATTAATGTGGGATGTCACTTATCCAATGCACCCTTGATTTTATTCCCCATTCAAAGGCAAGAATAATGGATTGTCTTGAAAGAAGGTCCATTGGAATTTCATAAAATGTAGTTCTCAAATGGCTATAGAAAGTGCATTTGGATTACTAAAAGGTAGGTCCAGGATTTTACTTATTAAAAAAATTGATTTGCCATTTCATCACTTATTAGACATTGTTGTCATATATCTTAGTTTACACAACTTAATTGTAATCCATGGTAATGCATTTGATAAGGGGTTAAGCAAGAGTTGTTGAAATGCAAATGGAAGACTTGGAGATTTTCAAATTGCATATAATATCATATAAAGCAAACGAGAAAATTGTGAACATCAATTAAAATCATTGAAGATACAATACATAGCATATTGGATACAATTGACAATGAAGGGGTGGATGAAGGAACAAAAAGAATAATAATAATAATAATTTATAAAGCATATGTTGGTTCAAACTACAAAACCTCTAAATTAGTCGCCAAAACCTTTTACATCGCCAAGTTCAAGGAATCCAAGGTGGATTTTCCACAATTATACAATTCAAATCTTCTAACTAGTACATAGAATGTTAAGATGGTAATAGAGTTGATTAATTAAGTGATCCATCTAAATGTCAACATTTTGCAATAAAACATTGTTTTGTGGAATTTTTTTGACCATGATGGACCTATTTTCCACCACCTTGGTGAACATTGTAGGGGCTTGGTCATGAACTTTTTGTTTACCTTTTGGAGTAAACTATGGTGTAAGTGTTTCAATTTTTGTTTTGGTGTGATATGCATTCTCCATTTGTTTCATGTTATAAATCCATGTCATTGGTATTAATTGAAACAAGCTTGAAAATAAACCTAGCTTGGTTCTAACAAAATTCCATGGATTCATAGAATGCGCATTCATAACAATCATTCCCTGAAATTTCATTTTCCAACTTGGCCTCCACTTGTCCTCTTTGTATTGTTTGAGAACATATTGAATTTCTTTTAACAAACAAAGGAATTATCTTGGAAAAATGAGGAAAAAAACAAACAAACCTACATGGATTGTTGCCCACGTATCCACCTTTAATAAACAAGGTTGCAAGTGAGTGAGTATGCATGAAACTAAAGGATTTTTCATGAAGCAAAAGGACTTGAAAGTTAAATAAGGCTTAAGCCCCTTTTACATTATGGTGAAGGACCTTGACCATGGAAATATTGAAAGCCTTGAAAACACACCCAAAGGTCATCCCATGTAAATTCAAAAATCATTTATGTGTGGGCATTGGTTGTGAAGATTTTGCAAAGGTACCTTACCATGGTAGTACATGGTGATTCATATTAATTAGTTGTCGAAACACTAAAAGTTCTTTCTTTTTCTTTTTTTGTGTTGGGCATCTTTGGCCCATCACCAAAAAAGAGATTCAAACTTTGGACAATACCAAGATAAATATGTTGTAATCTCCTCCTTTGAGCTAAAGATATAAGTTTTTAAGAATAAAACTTAGGACAAAGAATATGGGATAATATGAAGAGTTGTTGGGAACATATTGGGAACATGGTGGGGAATGTGATGGGAACTAAAAAAATCTAACACCCCCACCATCCCCAAAAGAATGAAAACTCAAGCCTTCTAGCACATGTTACTTCACCTCTTTGGTTGCAAGAATGTTCTTTGCATACATGTGTTTGTTTCTCATTTTTGGCCTAGGTGAATAACAAGGGAAAAACTAAAAATGCATATTATAATAAAGCAAAAAGTACACATTTTAAACCAATCATGGTCTTTTGAGCTAGCAGTTTATTCGACTTCACACCAGGCCCCACCTATTTGAGGTGGCTTGGCATGAAGTTCATTAGACCACGAAACATTATCCATAAGTTGCCACTTAGGATTCTAGGTCAAGTTTTCATTCACCTCCATTTCCTTGGTCCCTTAAGCCTTCAAGCTTTGTGTAAAGTGAATTTATACTTTTAACAATCTTTCCTCCAATCAAGATTTTTTTATTTTGATGATAATGGGCTTTCAAGTTCTAATGTAAAGGAAGGTTTAAACCTTTTTTTGCATAACATTCATAACATTTTTTATTTCATTCATTTATCACTTGAAATTTCAATCAAAAATTGTTCACTTCATGCAATTTGCAAAAAAAAAAAAAACTCAAAAATCCATATATATATATACGAAGGATGTGAAAATCATGTAAAACATAAAACCTCAAGTCTTTTTGCATACACAATCATAAATTTTTTTCAAATTATCTTCATTTCTTAATCATTGAATCATGAAGTTACCCACCTTGTGCAATTTGCAAAACTAGAAAACAATATGGAAAAAAATATGAAGGTATGAAGTAGAAGAACATGAAAGTCACATTAGGCTTAAACCCTTGTGCTTCTTTGCACATATAATCATAAGTTATAACTTTCTTATTATATCCCAACAACTTGAAATAATTCAATCAACCCACTTGGTCCTATGTTATTTCATATAAACACGAGTACACACACACACACACAAACCATTTAGTATTTGAATGGAAAGAAATGGAATTTAAATTTTCATTGTTTCCAAACTCACTTACTTTTGAAAATCCTCCATGTGTTGTGAGTAAATTTTGCTGAAGCCTAGGTTGGACCATTTCAAATTTTGGAACAAGATTTGACAAGGGTTTAGGGTGAGCTAAAAGTGATGGGGAACCTTGGACATCCTCATCCCATGTGGGTCTGATGGTTTGAAGAATTCACACAAGCAAACCATCATGATTTTTACCAACAAATTTTAATCCAAATATGTGCCTTCCGAATCCTTTTGTTGCATGAAAGCTATAATCTATAAAATGGAAAGGAGCATGAATACACATTCATTCTATAAATCATCATCTACAAAAAAAAATTGAACCTTTCCAAAAAAACAAATCCACCTATTGTCATACAAAGATCTAGAATGTGACTTTGTGCCAAAAAACATGTTTCAATAAATTGTTGTCACACAATAATGTTTTTTTCCACCTCCCCTCTATGGTTCTTTTGATGGCTTCAAAGACATGGATTTCACTATGATACTATTGAACAATATGTCCATGTACTTCACATTCAGTGAAAGGTTGATGTATGATGCCCTATCAAAAAACTCAAAAGAGTTTTTTGGCTTCTTGAAAACCAATATTTTACAAAAAGTAGTGACATAATTATTAGCTAGCAAGCCCAAATCAAAGCAAATAGTTCAAAATAGTGTTAATTTCACAAATTTATGTAGACAAAATTGTAGTCCATGTTCTTGGGGACAATGTGTAAATCTCACAATTTGTTGATGCAACCTATGGAACTTAGCACTACAAATTATGAACACACTTCCATGGTTGAACAAAACAAACTTGAAAAAACCAAACAAGTGATTCCACCAATCATTCGTGTAAAAAATGTTTCAAGTAGGTATGGCCCCCCTTCTTCCATCAATCTTGTGTATAGGTTGGCCATCAAGAATATCAACTAGGATCATGTCAACACATGTTTTATTAATCGTCACAAACCATGTTTATTGAATAAAGTAATTGGAATTGATGATTTTTATGTGGATTTGGGAGCTACATTCCTTAAATGAAAACCATTTTGTTTGGATTTCTTCCTTGTATTTGTTTTGTTAGTTCCTTGTATGGATGGTTTCATTTAGGTTCAAGTTCGTTATGCATGTGTTCAACATCGAATCTTGCACATTACTATGCATTCACCTTTTTCTTACATTCATCAAGCATATCATGTTCATTTAAAATTTGTGTCATTCAACAAGTTAAAGTACCAACCTCTTCCTTCAAGGTGCACTTGGGGGAAGACAATATTGATAGTCATGATCATTACATAACATCTTGTCAACCAACACCTAGGTAAATTTGGGACATTGTTATTTGGGATGACCATAAATTTTATGTACATGAATACATTGCAAAGAAGAATTTGGAGATAATTCAGCTAAGCCTCTTTAAAAAGGTTATGCTAGATTGTACATTTAACATTTAGTTTAAGGCATTTCCACAAAAAAAGGCAAAACCAAACATTTTCTTTTGCCAAGGATTGATATATGTTATGGTATCAATTTCGTCAATTATGTGTGTCATGTTTACAACTAATGATTTAGTTAGATTTAATGTGTCATGAACTCGTTGAATTTCTTTTTAAATTCATGTTTCAATGACATAAAGGTTCACAAATTTCACAAACAAAGCATCAAGTATTCATCTACTAGTTAAATGCACAAGAAAACACCCTTCACATGTACATACATAAACATTGTACCAAATGATACAAAAAAATGAAAATGCCAATGTGCTAGAAAATTAATTATATGCCACCAAAATGATTGACATGGCATGCATGATCCAAGGATTTAGTCCTACATGTCAACTAGAAACAATGTAACATGTTTTACTTCCTTGTTTGAGTATGTAATCTTCTTGACCATTCAACTTTTTCATGGGCATTCATTTCAAGTGTGAAGCCAATGCAATATCTCAAGAATCATTGTGAGGTTCTTTTCCAAACACGCATAAAGATGTTTAATTAATTCATTGAAAATTTATGGCCATTGATAAGGTTTGCCATGGGCAACACATTTGTCATTTTTTGGTTTTCAACTTATGGCATGCCTTTGCAACCACTTTCAAGTGAAGACCAACATAGTTTCCAACACCAAAACTTACATACTTTTCAATGACCTTTGCAATTTCAATTTCATTTTTGTTATATACCCATGTCAATTTCATTAACATCACATTTAGCTGCAAATTCAAATGTGAGTGGAAGGTAGCATTACTTTTCATAATCATTCAACTAGAACCTTTTAAGTTGCCATGTATGATTTTTTCATGTGATTTTTTTTTTTTTTCATTTTGCCATTTCTTCTTTGGATATCCTTCCCTCCTACTAATCTAAAGGTTATGAAATGTACCTAACCACCCTATACACAAGATGTATGAAACATGACTATCACATCATTTTTAGATGACTTGAAAAACATGAATCAAGTTTTAAAAACAAAAGGCTTAATTTTTCAAAGAAGAAACAGAAATTTTCAATGCAATAAATGTAAGAGATTCCCTACATGTTTATATGTGGCATATGGAAGATATAAGATCATGGGGTGTGATCATAATCAAATGAGCCAACAATGATGAACGACTCAAAGATTGCAGTCCTTTTTGTGGTCATTTTCATTTTCTCATATAAAAGACTCTTGGGATGAAATCTTTTGCAATATGTTACTAAAAATACATACAAGTTTTTCAATACATCACCATTTTTGTAAAAATTTTTCATAACTAATAATTTTTTAAAAGTGTAAATATTTTATTGAATTAGATGTTTTTATAAAAAAATTATCATAATTTCAAATTGTATGAAAATATGCTAATTATTATTATTTTATTTAATATCTCATAAACTAAAACTTTGTTTTAGATGTCATGTACATTACACCCTATTTACATGTGGTAAAGGTCTTTTGAAAATTGAAATTTTTGTTCAATAGATTTTTAATTAAAACTTTTCAAATTTCACAACTTTTAAATTATGAAATCTTTTTGAGTGTGGATAATCAATTAACATCATTTCAATTATTTTCTCATCAAAATTCCTTTATAAAGAGAGTCTTTAACTTAATAATTTACAAAATTGATTGCTTTTGATGCAAATGTTGTTCAAGTTCAAAGGTTTTTTATTAAAACCAAAACCCAAATTATTATTATTATTATTTTTCAACATCCATCTTAATCATTTAGCACTACATTCCATGATTAACATAACATTAAAATGGCACCACAAAAATACATCTAATAAAATTATAGTTTTTACAAAGTTTTGGTACTTGCTTGACATGTTTTTTTGCTCATTTGATTGTCATCCCATGGTTTTTTTTTTTTTGGCCCATCAAAGATAATTAATGTTCGGGTTGGGTGATGTGAAAAAATTAGCATGTTGGATTTTCAAATTCTTGTTTTTAAACCATGTTTTGAATCAATGATTCTTATCCCACATGAAGAACGTATTATTGTTGAATTAGGAGATTTGTTTTCATAGTGTAAATATCAAAAAATCATTCTTTTCCTTCCAAATGACATTTCAATAAGTTTTAAACACCACCTTTTTCTTTCACATTCAAAACACCCTAACATAGAAAAGAAAAATAAATAACAATAACAAACCATGCAAAATTAATAATTATGAACTCGTCCACTTCATGCAATTCACAAAATCAAAATAAAGGAAATATGAAGGTCTAAAACATTATTTCATACCATGCTTATAATTGATGTTTAATAGTGTGAAGTTGAAACATTTATTTTATTTGAAAAAATGAGGTTTGGTAGTCTGAATTTTAACGTTTTAAATTTTTTGGAGTTCAGGAATAAGTATAAAAATTGTTCCTTATCTTTTGTAGTTGTAATGTTATCGCCCTAGTTGGGACAATGGAAAATCTTAAAGAGGATGAGGATTTGATTCCCAAGGATTTTGGCAAGAAACAATATATATGTATATATTTTGGCCAAGCCTTTCATGAATCAGTTTCTGTTGAATATTAGTCATAGGTACAATAATTGTATTGTGTATACATGTTTAAGACTTTATGCTTTCTTGTTGTTTTTCACAAATATTGGTTCCATTTTTTCACAAAAAGTAATAATTTCACAACATTTCCATCAACTTAGTTTTATCTATCCTTTTCACTTCTTGTTTTCATCATCTTCTTTAATGTCTTCTACATTAAAGCCATTGCTCTTTTATTTGTTGTAGCTTTCTTTAACATTTGTAAATTATCTTCTCCTTCTCAATCCAATGCCCTTGTTTTTTTTTGTTTTTTGTTACAATTTTGTTTTCCCACACCTTCATCCATTTGTGAAATTTCTAGCTATGTTGAGGTTTTGAAATGTTGAAATTAATGAACATGGAACAAATGCATCTCCAATGCATTCAACTATTTGATCAAACCATTCAACATTTTGAATTTCTAGTACACATTCTTTTGATGAAAATCCTTCCTGCACTCACACACTATGTGGCCAAACAAATTGCAATTCTTTTGACTTCAACAATAGGCAACAAATGTTGAACAAGGAAAAAATAAGCACAACATTTTTGCCTTCACACTTTCATTCAAAAGTGACCTATTTGATCCTATGGTTGGGATGGTTCAAAAAAATAAAATTTAATTGATAAGCTTCTTTGGCCCAAATGACCAAAATGGATGGTGCACCCTTAGGTTTGTCACATGGTATCATGGTAATATTTTCTTTTGTTGTTTTGTTGTGGATGCAAACCTAAGGTGTGTTCTTTAGCTTTCACAAATAAAGAGAGTGTGAGAGCTTTGAGATGGGATTAGAGCAAATTCAATATGTTGAATTTAAAATAAAGTCAAATATTTGTGGACAAACAAAAAAAAAGCAAGTGATTAGTGCAAATTGGAGTCAAGATAATACACAAGCCATTGACAACCCACACCATAGTTTGGACTTGAAAAGAATCATTACTTTTGTTGTTAAATTATATTTTGTGATTTGTAGCATGGAGTACATTGAAGTGGCAAAATATTTCCCAAAACTCCTAAGGCATCCCAAAACTTATTGATTTTGCCAAGTTATGAATTTTGCAACTTTGTGGGCTTATAATTACCATACACGGAATTTGATCAATAATTGTTAAGGGCAAAGTTGTTAGAGAGGTGCAAATATATTCAAAGGAGCCAAAAACCATTTTGAATAGTGGTGAAAATTATAAACTTTTCTACATATGTTTTTGTTTTGACATTTAAAAATTATGTTAATAATTTTAAGTTGTGCTACATGAATAATATGAGTGTTAAGGAATTCAAATTACAAATTTATTAAAAAAAATTTGGGTTTTGATTTTAATGAAAGACTTTTGGACTTGAACAATAGTTGCAATGAAAGCAATCAATTTTGCAAAGGACTAAAGTAAAGAACACTTTTAATATATAAAAAATTGATGGTAAAAATATTTAAATGATACCCACCTAATATGCACATTAAGAAAACACTCACAATTAAGAAGTTATGAAATTAGAAAATAATTAAGAATATCTTTCAAAATCTCAAAATTTCAAAAGTCCTTCACCACATGTAAATGAGGTGTAATGTACGTGACATATAAAACAAAGTAGGACTTGGACTTGGATAAGGACCACATGTCTTCTATGCTCAATGTGCAACCAAAAAACAAAATACAAATGAAAGAGCAAGTTAACACCATGTTGCATTCACATCTAATCAACAATAACAAGAAACACATCAAGCTATAAGCCCAAACCCAACATCAAAATCAACCTTCACAATCACAAGAGGAAGGCAAACAACCAAACTAAAGAGCCATCCCTTCAAAAGTATTTGGCCAAACTTAATAACAACATTTTCAGTGTATTTATGTAAATTGAACATTCATACTGCCAATAGTGAACACTATTTTTTTGCTAAATACACTAATTGGATTTACATTAAGATAGCTTGGATCATTTAATGAGCTAATTCATGAAACCATTGGCCTTCCAAACTCTTGAAAGAAGATTTGAAAAATGAATAGAATAACTTCTTCAAAGGTCACCTAATATGTGTCAAATGCAATGTGTAAGGCATTTTGGCTAAAAATCCTTGCATTCATGGGTGTTTGCAAAATCCAAATCCATAAAAATGCATTTGCAAAAACACACTACTAGTTTAAGAATCACCAAATTCCTAACCAGATAGCCCAGTTAAACCTAATCCAAGATGCTCAAAATGCTCTTTTGACAATGCTCTTTTCATATTGAAACTTTAATGTAGCTAGTATTAGCATCACCAAGAATCCATGCAAGAACAAACACCAAACTCATGTCTCAAATACATTGAAGTGATATGCATGCTTGAATAAGATATTGTTGTTTGCAACTATTTTGTATTGAACTTTTAGATTCTTGATGACGCATATCTAGTAGAGTAGTAAAGGGTGTGTTGATGAGTTCAAATAGCTAGTTTCTTTTTTGGGCTATGTAGTGAAACAACTTTCCTTTTCTTCTTCCCCCGCATCACAATAACATAACTTTTGTGTATGGCCCAAACTCCACATCATGCATTTACCCAAACAATCTCAGTAGTTATGCATGAATTTCAAATATTTCTTTGAGGATCATCTTGATCATCTACTACAAATTATGCACTTCATTATGGACTTCATGTGCAAATTGGAAAAATTTCAGACCTGTTCATTTCCTTGATTTTAGAATGGATCACATTCAATTTCAGTGCCTTGAATTTGTTGCAAAAATGGGTCCATTTTAGGGTTTAGGGTTTATGGTCCTTGAATGTTGTGTTGGAATCCATACAAATTTCAAATCCTTATGGAAAACATGTGAAGTTTTGCATCAAGCAAGGGATGAATCTAAAAGCTATTGAACAAAACAGCATGTTGAAACATTGGTACATTCTGTGTTCAAAGTGTTTTCTTTAAAGAAGAGCAAAAAGTGGATGGGGATGTTTTGTTCACTCAAGATCTTGATCAGTGGAGACAGATTTGTGCAAAACCACTACAACCTGATGTGCTTTGACCTTGATAGTTCTATGTCGTGCAAAGTCCTTGAGATATATGAAAGAGAAAAACCAGTGCTTCAATTCACTGGATGGGAAACATGCAAAACCATAAAAATTGCATCAAATTTCTAATGTTAGTACCATACCTGAACACAAGGAAACATGATCAGATTGCTTGGAGAAACCTTTTTTTGAATGCTCATGATATCTCCCTTAAGAAATGAGACAGTTAAAATTCTCACTGAACCAACAACAGAAGCTCTCTTGATGCTGTTGTCATCATATAAAACCGCACAAAGGGTATTACATAAGAAGTCAGGTGCAACTCATACAAAACCCTACAAGTACTTGCGTTGAAGAAAGAAGGCATAGTTTGCATTTTGCATCCCCTTTGCATCTTCCCGTATATCCAAGGTTTTCACATGTACCCAATCTCAAATCCCAAGCATTCTGAGTGCATGGAATGAATAATTTTTGACACAAACATTGGAAGAAGTTTTTTCTCCACCAGATATAAAAGTGAGCAAAAAACCCAACATCTTCAACTATGCAGGTACTGAGTCTGCAGATTATGAAGAGGAATCGTCCCTCTTTACTGCACGACAGACCAACAAGATTGAGGATGCAGTTGCCTTGAGCAAAAAAGGGATTAGGATTATTACTCTGCAGATTTAGCGTGGCTGTCCTTCAGAATGTGTGACGTACACTGCTGAGGATTTTGAGGTTTTCAAGCTCCTCTCCATATGCAACACCCTTGTCTACATAGCACAATTGATACTCTGATTGTCTGAGGGTATGCAGACCACGCTTGAGTAGTCTTTGCCATCCCCTTTTGTTTGTCAAACATTTGGTTATCTCTTCAGTTCTTTGACTTGGATCCAGCACAAGCAGGAATACCTCTTCCCCGTTTCCTTGTTGCCGCCGCCTTCTCTCAATTCCAACAATTGTCCTCGAGTGTCCCTTGTGCTGGAAATACAGAGGTGATCGCTTGCTAATAATGATTGGTTTCCTGAGCTGATCAAAAGCTGTGGAGCATGGGCTTTTGTCATCCCTAGAATTTGCAAAATAGTTCCAAACCCAGTCAACCAAATGCTGATGGCTGATGACAGGCTCATTGATGCCTCGATCTTCAGAAGCATTACCAGAAGCAATGCCAGAAGCATTGGCAGAAGAATTGCCAGTCATCTTGTAACTTGCACCTTGTCCTGCAAGCATCTCCATTCCTTGGTATTTTGCACAAGCTTGGATATCACGCTTGTTGGTACTGCTTTTCAACTTCTCCATGCATGAAAGACAAAGATCAGAGCCTGCAAGATTGTTTCTCCGAAACCACTTTCCCTGGATTGGATACTCACCACATCCAATGCATTCACCTTCAGCATCATCAACAGGTGATGGAGTTCTGAACTCCTCCTGCTGCTCCATCTTGTTATCTGTCATGCCACTCCTAGAAGGTGCTGAGTCTAAGCCAGTCTTCTTGTTCTTCTTCCCTCCTACTACTTCTGTGTGCTGTTTCTTTCCTCCTAGAGCTTGAAAGTCTATGATCCGAGCTCGAATGCCAAAAGATCTCAACAGAGTTGCACATTCAGTGGTGCCAATCCACTTATGGCTGCCATCAATCTCCCAGTTGAAGTATTCCGCACCTGCATCGTCAAAGCCCTTTGCCCAAGCAATCTCCAGCCATCTTTGCAATGCTTGAATATCAGGCACAAAACCCACACCTCCAAACAACACAGCTTTTGCTTCCGGATCCTGAGAGAGCAAATGGGAGCTCAACATCTGAATGTTTCTCCACCCACAACCCCATCCTAAGTCTTTCTGATGATGGCTTTCGAAGTGTTCCACATAGCCTGCAAGTGCGACAGCGGAGGAGACTCCAGTCCTCTGTTGATCCGCTTCAACACATCTCCTCAGAAGAATCATCAATCCATCTTTCACAGGAACAGCCGACTCCTTGGCTTGTGATTGCACAATAACTCTAAGATTTTCCTCAAGAGATTTGTTGTTCCTCAGACTTCTTGCCAATCTTCTCACCTCCACCTCTGATGATCCTCTCGCTCGCTTGGAGAAGAAGGTATCATTGCCATCTACTTCCTCTAGAGCTAGAACGTGTTGCAAGCGATGCGATTCCCATTCCTCAATGGGAACAGCTTGTCTACAACCAAGGTTGCATTGAACAGACTCACGCGAAGCTCCTGCTCCTCTGGTGTTGTCTGTGCTTTCTCCACAAGAGTTTCTCCCACCCACACAACATGGAGCATCGAAGTTGGAAGCCAACTGCTGTGCGAGAGCACGATCGCTTGCCATATCTTCCTCCTCTAGATGATTGTTCACATGCTCCTCAAGAAGCCACAAAGCTACGCTGCTGTTGCAGAATGGGCACTGCTCTACCATCTCCAAATCAAGCTCCATCCCAACTTCCTAAAACCCATATGATGAGTCTCAACTTTCTCTTAGCTTCAGCTTCAGATGCTGATGTGCACTCTCCTCCTCACCCACAAGAGCTCCCCATCTCAGGCTTCTTTCGTGCAGACAACAGAAAATCCCCATCCTGGAAGAGACACTCACCACCCATGTCTTTGAACCCAAAAAGCTTGAATATTTTTTCCACCTCTGCAGAAGAAGAAGAAGAAATCTCCTGAAGTCTGGACGACACGCCCCAAACCGAAGAACCCACCAAAATCACTTGGATTTCTCACTCTAGAATCTTCAACCAAAAAAAACAACAAACCTTCAAAGCTAGAAAATGCATTTCACAACAAGCTTGAAGCCCAGGAAACAGATTGTTGCAACAACACCTTTGAGAATCAGGATTTTGTTTTTCAACCTGTGTTGCAAAACACAGGGTTTAGGTTCTTCATGCTGTGAATCTCATACTTGCAAAAAGGAAGGAGACATCTGTGAAGGCAAAAAGGTAACAACTACCACAAAACCAACACGAAAGACCAGGTTTTGAAAGCTTACAACTTTTGCCGCCTGAAGAGAAAGTTAGGACACATTTTGCAAATAAAATGTGTGAATCTCTTCATTTTATATTCAGTCCTTGATTTTTTTGGGACCTTTTTTTGTGGGGGGTTATAAGCTAGACTCCATTTACTAAATTTTAAACCTTGACCTATTGTTTTCCAGAGTCTTTTCTTTTAGACTTTCCTGCTGATGATTTGTGTTCTTATAAAATTCCCTTTCGAGGTGCACAGAAGCAGAATCAAAAGCAAGGAAAAATCATGTTTTTTCCTGATGATTTGGGTCCTTAACAAAATTTCCTTCTGAGATGCACAGAAAGCAGAATCAAAAGCAAGCAAGAGTTATGTATTCCCTGCTAATTTGTCAATTTACAATATTCCTTTTAGAGGTGCACAGAAAACAGAATCACGAGCAAGTCATGTTTTCCCTGCTGATTTCGGTACTTCTGGAAATTCCCTTTTGAGGTGCACAGAAAGCGGAGTCAAAAGCAAACAAAAATATCATGTATGACCGCTGATTTGTGTACTTACAAAAATTCCCGTTGATGTGCACAGAAAGCAGAATCAAAAGCAGGAAAAAAAGTAATGTTAATAGAATTCATGAACAGAAGTTATTGATGACTGGAATTTAGCTTGAGAAGAATGATTACTACCTCTCCAATTAGCGTGAGAAAACTTGGATCATTATTATCTCAATTATAACTCTGGAGAGAAAAACTTTATGGTGATTGACAGCAGATGGTGGGTGAGGCTGGTGGTGTGCTTGCATGAAGTAGTGTTATCTGGAGATGGAGGATTTCCTGTGTCAGGTCAGAAGATGATATGCATGGGCGTCAGAGAGTGTTTCGGATAATCACAAAACTTACTAGAAACTCTTCAGACAGATCCTAGCTGCAAAGCTAAATCATCAGATGACTTCTCATCAGCAGCAGCAGCATCATGTGAAGTACTTTGCCTCATACAGCCAAATTATGCAGGAAGTTTTTTCATCAAAGAGAAAAACGATCATGTTCCAACCTTGAACAACTTCCTCACAATTTTCCAATTGTTTCAATTCTGGTCATGAGCAATGCACATACTACTAGTGCAATTTTTCCACTCTCGAGAACAATTACTACACAGGGGTGGGAGTAGGACACAAGAATCTGGGTTTTCGGGAGCTGATTACCTTTGTGGCATTTTGATTCATGATCAATACCCAGGTCGCAATTTGATGAGGAGTTTCCGCACTGCTCCTGGCAGTTGAGTGATTTTGTGCTGCAACACCAGATTACAATTCACCCAAAAGTCTTCAAATCGTATTATACTGGGGAGGAAGATTGCCATGATCCAGGAGAATTTTATGATTGAGCTGTTTTACAAGGCAACCAAATCATGAAGCTTCTTTCTTCCACCATGATATCCACAAACTTTTCTAATCAAGCTCTTAACAAAGCAACCAAGTCACCAAGCTCCTTCTTCATCTTCTTCTTTCACTTCATATCAACTGGCTGAATTTATTTCCCCCTGACCATCTTGCATCTCCACACCAATGAGGAATTTACAAGCACATTGCACCACAAATGTTGCACACCCACAAAACCACAGTACACTCCAACCTGCACACACTCACTGCACATACCATCAAAGACCACATTCACTGACACTGCAATTTACAGAAGGGCAGTATTTGTTTGGGGGCAAGAGACACAACCTTTGGCAATGAACACCACCATTTGATGTGCTTCGGCTACGTGGACTAATGATCAATCTGTGAACCATGAGATTCTGTTTCCACATATAGAGAGGAGCAGAACTTCAGGAGAGAGTCTAAACTTAACTAGTAAGTAAGAAAAATTGAAGTAAAGAATTGTTGCCAGAGGCAAAGCATTATTGATAAATCTGTTGGAATTTGCTCTGATGTGCAAGTGGGGACTAGCTCTAAAAAGGGCAAAAAATGGTAATGAACCTGATATGAAGGAGACATGTCTTTCAGCGGCAAGAATCCTTGGTCTGTGAGCAGCACAACTTTTTTCTCTTTGAAGAAAAGTAACAATTTTGTGTCTTTCAAACAGTCCATAAACTATCAAACTATCAGCATGAAGGGACAGTGAGGATGGAAAATGAAATGATTGTAGAAAATTCAAAAGTTATGTATTGAACAGCCAAAAAAAAAAAGTATGAATTCCCACTTCCCACAGTTATTCCTCCAAAGATCATGGAGGAGAGGGCAACCCTATAGTGTTAGCAGAGCAACTGAACCGGCGAAATACATACATTTGGTGCTGAAATTGGTCTCTTTGTTGTCCTCCAACCTCTTGAACTCCTAGCAAGTAATCGTGTTTGGCTGTTTCCACCAACATGAGGATGGACTTAATTGAAAGCCAGAAAAAAAAACTGTGAAGGCAAACCAAACATTAGGATGGACTTAATTGAAAACCAGAAAACAAAACTGCAGAAGCAAACCAAACAGACTTTTGTAATTCAAGAAGCAACACTGCATAATTCTGCTGCCATCCATGATCCCTCCAATGAAATCGCCGTCTCTGAATGCTCTAATACTGCAATGTTACTCCAGACCTTGCAGTAAACCACTCCACCTGCTAGTGATTGCGATTACTAGGAAATGTGGGTTCTCCAATCCCTAATCTGCCTTCAGCAAGCCAGTGACAATCACTGTAGTCAGTTAATCTCTCCCACAGTTGCTCCTGCTTGCTTTACAGGATTCAACCTCAGAACCCTTGAATCCACTATCACAGTCCTATTGCATCACAAATGCCACATCTGTGCAAAACTATCCACCAGTAAACCTCCAAACTGCTTTGTATCCTTCATCAGCACTCACACAGGGCTACCTTCTCCATTGCAGAGGTGAAGACCTCATTGTCATCCAACAGTTGTAAAACCCCTGACACTGACCTGGTGGGCCATTCACTATTTCAAGAATAGTTACAATGCCACCCTCTCTTCCTTTGTTTCGATCATGTCAGTGCACTCCACAATGTACCTAATTCCCTCTCCCAAGTTGTAGCAAGCACACAAAAATGGAAACTTGGTACAGTGATGGTCATTGTCAGCTGGGGGTTAAAACGTTAAAACCTCAGTGAAGAATGCTCATCTTGAAAAAATTCAGAAAAGAGAAATCAGCAGAAATTGCTGTAAGAGAATGTCTCTGGCAACCCAGCCTTGTCCAGCAAAAAAGTGTGTCCAACATAAGTTCTGATTTGAGAAACACGACACAACCATACTTTGAGCACCATCTGTGGATGCAATGCTGTACTCAGCATCCATTGTAACGCTTTTATTATTTCACATGGACAGACAAATTTCAAAGCTGATTTCCTTCAAAGGAGGATGACAGCAATACTCTGGCTGAGCTTGTAAAGTTACCAACTTTCACCATAACTTCGTATTTAGATCTTCTTTGCAAATGTGGGAACACTACCAACTCTCCACCAGACAACTCATAGGATCGCGCAATACATGTTTCTGCTGCTGCTCGTACTACTCAGAAACCCTAATCTAAATCCGGGGTTTGCCAAAACGCCCGTACCCGTGCAAGATGTCATCCTGAAAATCTTTCTCTATGTGTACTCACAGCTTCATAACACAAGAGGATTACTTCGTCTTGTTCTGAGGAATGGAAAACAGGCCGGTGTTGCCCGCTCCCCTGGGCGGCGAAAACCCTAAAAACTTCTGCAGATTGGAGCGGATGCTCACAGAGCACAGGAAGTAGAAAAACACCATAGAGCAATCGGTGGGATCGTCACCAGGCAAACCCCGATGCGACATCTTCTGCACTAAATTGACAGGCGAGAAAGGCAATTTAGCAACGGTTTTACCCTCGAACAGAGAAGAGAGCAGCCCGAAGACGACGACCAGCACCACAGCCACCACAGCCCCGGACTTGAACTTGGACATGGACAGATCTCGACTGGAGTCTTTAAGCGAAGTCTCAAATCGGTCCATCTTCTTGGACTTGGACTTCTTACTCCCCGCCAGAGCTGCCGCTGGCGTAGCACTCTTCATACTCTCCAGCTTCTTGCTAGTACGCTCGATCTTAGATCGCAGCGACTTGTAAGACGCCGTTCTGTAGATAAGCAACCATGAAATACCTTCACAAAGCCAGGCCGATACGAAGGAAATGGCAACGATGAGCAAAGCATCGCTATAGCGCAATCCCCCCGCCATCGCTCCTGCTCCTCTTCCTCCCCCGTCGCCAAACCTTCCTGCCACAAAAACACACACACAAAGCCCACAAAAGAAACACACACCTACTTCCCTTTCTCTCCACATTACTAAGATGACTGTCTCTCCACATGGATGAATCTAAAACTTTAGCATCCACATTATTACTCTGACCGCCTCTTCACATGGATGATTCTAATACCTTGATTCTGCCTCTGGAGTCGTCCTCCCTATTTGCTACTGCTTTTGGATTGCTGAATCTTGAATTGCTGCTGCAGATTTGAGCTTGCTGCTTTGTGTCTGCACTCTAATTTTTGGGTCAATTTTTGGTGCATTTTTTCGTGTGCATATGTGCATGGATACAGTGAAGATTTAGGCACAGAAGCTTTGTGTAAAGTGCATTATGTGGCAGTGGCCGCCTTTTTAGGAGCGAAGGCTTCATCCCAGTACCTTTGACAACAATCAACATGGTGGTGTTGGGGTTGTTTAGGAGCAAGTTTTGTGTCCCAGCATCTTCAACAAGCAAAGTGATGGTCAGCCATTTAGGAGCAAGCTGTGACATCTCACCATCACCAACAACAATTAGGGTGGTGCTGGCTGTTTAGGAGCAAGCTTTGTCCCACCATCATCCAACAACAACAGTCAAGGCGAGCATTTTGAACAATTGTCAGTGAGAGATCTCTACATAACTTTTAAGCTTCCAAAATAGTTACACAAATACTGAATTTTTGTGTCAATGCTCTGTTGCTCTATGCAAAAGGTTGCTGGGTTTAGAACACACCCAGTTTAACTCTTATACTATAGTTGTCATAGCAGTGGCTCTCATCCTCACTCCCTGATGAAAGCTCACAGGTGATGGTGGCAGTGGCGGTGGTTCAGACTAGGGATATGGAGACCTGAGCTCTTTGTTAACCTTCAAAATTGCAGAGAAGATCAATCTACGATTGACATACAGAAGCCACAATCAATCGGTTATAAGTACAGGTTGACAACAAGAGGGTCATAACCTTTAGGCACCTTGAAGTGAAGTGGAACCTCACCCTGCCCCAAATCTACAAAAGCATCATAATCTCCAAGAAAGCCACGAAACACAAGCTGACCACTCTCATTGGTATGAGCTGTGAAACTCGTTGTCCATTCCTCCCTTAATGCAATAAGACGCTGTCCTGCAGCATTAACTCGTTTGGTGGAGTCAACAAGGTGACCATTCTCTCTTGATGCTGCTCCCTCCCAGAATCCCCACAGCATCATTCCCTCCACCCCTGGATGTGCAAACCCCTCCCGCAGGATGACCTACACACCAGAAACAAGCATTACTCTGGAGATGCATTACTGACAATTTGACAGAGAACTCTGCTAATGGCACAGGTAGGAGTAAGAAAATCCCACAGGGAAATAAACATATGACTGCCACTCTTAAATGTGAATGTTTGATTGTCTTTGCAGCAAACTGTAGCAGCTCTATGTTTGTGCATTGACATAGCAGAGTTTATCTACCATTTGCCAGTCCAAGACATAAGCACATTACCTCCAAATCATCAGCACGGATATACTCATTGGTTGAACCAACATCAACTTCGGTCAGCCAGATTGGGATGTTTATGCTAGATAGTTTGTCAAATGCATCACACAGAATAGGACCAACTGGAGTCTCAACATGCCCTTGTACTCCAATACCCCCAACAGAGGCACCTTGTTTCAACAACCCTTGAATTTGTGCCAAGTACTTCTCTGGGGAAGAATTGCCATCCTCTCCATCTTCTACATGATAATCATTGACAAACAGCCTTGCTTGTGGATCAAACTGGTGAGCCAGTTTAAACATATGTGCCCAAATATCAGGGCCTAATCGGTCACGGAAGAAGCTCCCATGGAGCATCTCATTGTTGACATCATAATGAAGAAAGTTTCCTTGGTATCGAGATAGAAGATCTACACCACGGTTTTGAACAGCCTCTGAAAGTTCCAGTGAACTCAATGTCTTCAGCCATCCCTGGTTACAGTGCTCTGCTTCCCAAAAAATGCAGTGGCCCCGCATAGGAATATTGTGTCGGAGGCAGAATTGCAGCATCTCATCAGCATCTTTGTAGTTAAACTGAACACAAAACACTTATAAAACATCAGTTCTGTGTCCTACAGTGGCCCAAAACATCAGAACTAACATTTGACTTCCGAATCATCTTCCTACATTACAATTTAAGAGTCAACGTTGAATAGAATTGCAAGATGATTAAGGTAATAATAAGGTTCAAGAGATTTCATGTCTGACAACATATTCAATTTCCAAACCTGTGTTCTACACAAGCTTCAAAACCTTAGTAATGTGTTAAAACATGAAATATTGAGACTACTCGACATGTACAGACTCTCCTGACTTTAGACACACACCTCGATACAAACTATTGTAAAAGAAACAGAAAACATTGTGAAGGAATAAATTTTACCTTTCCTCGCTCAGGTTCAGTCCAACCCCACTTGATCTCATTCTCAAACACTGCCCAGTTGAAATTTTCAAGAAAGAACTTCACATAGCTGCTGTTGTCCAGACTCCAGCGGTTGATACAAGAGCCCAATGGAAAACTCCTGGTTGTCTGTTGGACTCTCACATGAATATTGGGTGGCAATGGTTGTCTATTGCCACCCGTGAGTTGGAGCACTACCTCCCGTTTCCGTATCTGCAAAAGATTCAGCTGATGTTAACAAATGGGTTTTTCACTTCACCACTAAAAGGAGATTAAGAACCATGACTGCATTATAATTCACAAATGCATAATCAGCATAACAATCCTTGCATGTATAACTGTGGTCTATTTCAAGCAAACACATTATATGAATCAGATTAAGAGCATAGGTATACTCCTTGCCAATGACTAAGGTAAAATTTACATAAAAAAGGGATACCTTGTCTGTTCGAGACCTCAGTGTGGCAAAACGTGCACTTCGATCCGCTGCAAAAATTTGCAGACCTGAAAGGCATGGTTCCAAATTAGTTGGCAACAGATTGGCTGCAACTCAAAACTATCACAAAGCTAGTCATATGCACATTCAGACGTGGTAACGAAGACAAGTTATCACAGCTCTATATCCATGGTTTCCCAAGTTCCAATTGATGACAATCAATATGAAACTATCTGCTGGTTCAGATTGTTATCACCCAAACAACATCCAAAATACAACAATAGCACAGTTCCATTACAATGATTTTCTATGATAGTACCTTCAAAGTCATTTCCATTACAGTGTTAGCACACTCTGCTGCTGAGAATGCAATTTGATCAGTTTCAATTTTCTTCTTGATATATTTTCACGCATTGACTGTAAAACTTGACTGAGAATGTAGTATTTAGTTAAGATTTCATTGTTGATTTCATTGTTGATTCCTTTGGGTGTTATATTTTGAATGGCCTTTGGGATCTGACATGGAGTTCTCACCTGCAATCATGATGTCTACCCCTGGCTCTGGTCCTTGAGCATAAACAATTGCATTATCTGGCTTCTTTTCTAGTCGAAAAGAGCCCACTGTTTCTTTCCAGGACTGGTCATCAGCTTCTACCTCACCACCAGTCACCCATTTTCCATCAATGCCCAGTGCTATGTTCACTTTTTGTGGGCCAGTTTTACCATGCTGTCTTCGTACACGCACCCATGCCGCAACTTGGTAGGGCACAAAAAGTTGAAGTTTGTCTGTGATTGTCTGAGCTGGACCTTCCCACAATTGTGTGCGGTTTGAAGCAATTATGCAGCTACCACTCAAACGATCATGGTATGGGAGAGAGGCAGCTGCAGTAGGTGGAACAAGGGTTGGAGCCCCTGGTGCAATAGAGAGACGTGTTGATCCTTGGGCATACCAGCCCTTAAGTCCCTCCAATAGGTTGGAATTCTCTATGATGTTGATGCCAAATTTTGGGTCCTGTCCGACCACATGAAAGTATCAGTTGTCAACATTTGCAGTATGTCAGCAATGCCATGGCCATGAGTAGATGAGAGCACTCTGACCAAATGATGACAGGTCATGTGAAACTCTAGTCCGGTCAGAAGCTGATCCATTTTCGAACTTATATCCCTGCTCCATCATTTTGCAGTTGCACATGATTGGATACAATCATCAGTTGCAAGTGCCCTCACAACTAAAATTATCATGCTATACAGTGGAATAGGATTTCAACATGAAGCATGAAGTGGCACTGCCATATGGGCCTGTCAAGTCATCACCTTGGTTTTCTCCATGGTATATGTGCAAGAATATACATGTGTAATCGGTTTGCATGTAACTTTTTTAGAAAAGCAACTGACCTCAATGAAGGGGGGTCCCGGACAGACAGTTCCTTGTGCAGGAGTGATGGAGAAACTATCAACAAGAAGATCTGTTCCAGTTGAGGGACCTTCTAGATACACAGAAGCGCTTTTGGGAGCCTTGAGTAGGATCAGTTTCCCCTGCAGCTGTTTCCATTCTTTGTTGTTTGCCTGCACACTGCACACATCCTCAATTAGTGAAACATTATTGTTTCATTAGCTCTCCATAGTAGCTGAGACAAACACTCAATGGAAAGGGAATATGAGAGACCCCAAATCAAGTGTTCCTGAAGTGTTATAGGATACAGATGTGTTGCTCCAGCATGTTTCCAGTCTCCACCTAGATCTGAAGCATATCCAGACAGTAGAATGCAGTGCTGAAGGGGAGTGGGTGTGGGGGAGGCAGATGTAGTGTAGGTCATTATACCTTCCCAGAGTCACATAACGATTGCTGTTGTCAGCTTCTTGGACATTGAGAGTGGCCCTGACATCTGAGTTTGGCCCAGATACACGAACAATTGCTACCACATCATACATGGTCTCCAATTCAATCCGATCGGAGATAGTTTGTCCCATGCCTGACCAGGAATCAGTCCTTTGTGATAATACAACAAAGCTCTTTCCACTGTATGGAGAAACTTTAGGGTTCTCCATAGACTGACACACAGAGCCCTTGCAACCGTTCACATTCCAATTCTGTAGCCCATTAGCAAAACTTGAGTTCTTGAGAATGTCACTAGGTGATGGCCCCACAGTAGCATCTGCTTGAATCTTCTACCCAAAGACCAATGAGGCAAAGTTAGGTCATGAGTTTGATTTCTCTTGATCCATACACCAAAATCAGTGCACAATGACAACCAAATCTCTAGAAGAACAAATCAAACAAGCAAGCAACAGGATGCAAGTGATCCAGCAATGATACCTACATAACCTCTGGATAGTGTGGACAAAAGGGAATAATGCATAATTACTTGCCTGTTTCCTGGCAGCTTGTCCTTCAGAATGAGGAGAATTTACAGGTTTCATAGTCACACTACCAACCAATAGATCCACACCACATGGAGGTCCTTCCAGATAGAAAACAGCTCTTTGATAACCCGATTCCAAGTGAAATTGACCTTCTAGTCTTACCCACTCTGTGCTTGATGCCTTCACCCTGCAAGGAAGAAACAGCCTTTAGAATGCTGTAAGTATAGGATAGAATTTTCTCATACATCCATTCTTTGACCTTCACCTCCATCAACAACAACATATATACATTGAAGTCACAACAGAGAGATAAGGTTACTCAAATAGGAACACAGGAAACAACAAGATTGTTGAAGTAGAGTAGAAACTATGAACCAGTTCACTTGGATACCTTGTTGTGCAGACAGAAGTTGTACCTTCCAATGGTCACATATTGGGGATTTGAATTTGCAATCTCCAAACGCAATGATGCTGTAATGTCAGCTCCATCATGAGAAAGCCCTGAAATTCGAACAACAGCGCTCACAGCATACTTTGTGTTTGCATGAACTAAGGCAGTGACATCTTGCTCAATTCCTTGCCACCCTTCTCTTCGATCAGTAGCAATGGCAAATGATGCCCCCCTTGGTCCATAGACACCTTTCCACCCATGTGCTCCTGAATGTGCAAGTTTGCAGCAAAGCCCGGACCAGCCTTGCAAACCATTGTCAAAAGTTGGGTTCACAAGTATATTCCTTGCTAGGTCTTCCTGCTCTTCCACTTTGGAGGCACATTCCTGTAGTAATCAGTTGTCATTATTAGTTACTGAACAACAAACAAATAAACACAAAGACAAGATCAGGCATTGACCAATAGAATACAGAAGAGATGAATAAACATGTATGACAAATGCTTACAGGCTCCGCTCCCAAAGGCAAAACTGAGAAGTAGCTGGCCAATAAATCAATGCCTTTTGGTGGACCTTCCAGATAGATGAGCACTTTTGCTGCTGATGTGGTCATACTGAGCTTGCCCTTCAGTACTGTCCACTTGTCCTTTGATGCCTTTCCACTGTAAAAAGTGAACATGAGACTCCTCATTACATATAGAAATGTCCAAAGATTTTGATAAAACTGAGTTGATCATCAGGAACACATTGCAGAACAAGCTCTCATCAAATCATGCCCTGATTGAGTTTTGGACTGTTCAAACTGCAGAGTTGCATCGAATGTGCATCCTCAGGTTCTGAATGCAGATGCCTTCAGAGATTGCATTGAGTGCAGATACAGTTGAAATGAAGAACAGTAAACAGAAGGAACAGAAGTTGAACCTGGCTAGAGTGATGTAACTGACGTGACCATCTGCACCTTCAGTCTTCAAAGTAGCCTGCACATCAGAATAGTCTGATGGACCTCTGATAGAAACGCAGGCTTCCACTGAGTACTCCTCTCCTGCCTGGGCAACAGAATGTTAGAAACACTCAATTGCACGAAGATCAAAGTACTGGGTGGACAATATTCTAACAAGAACTGGTCCATCCAACACATCTGATCACAAATGCCATGAAATGTCCTAGATCTTCTCTCCCTTACAATGCTGTTGATTCCTAAAAACTGGATTTCAGAAACTGGAGACCCCTTTCAGTGAGATCTACTTGAAGAAACAATATCTGCTGATACTGATGCAGGGTGAAATGCATGTGAATGCCTGCCTAGCTGGAATATTTCAATGCCAGAAGCAAGCACAGGTACAATGACCCATTTCTTCAGAGTTAAGACAGTTCACAAACTCCACAGCATGAGCAGTATGGGAACAATTGAGGAAAAGAAAAGAGAGAGAGGAGAGAGAGTTGAGATCATGACCTTGAGTTTTCCACTCAGATCTTGAGCAATTCCTTGCCATGCTTGTGTGCGACTGTGAGCAACACAATAGAATTGGTGGCCACTAGGAGGTGGGCCACAAAGAGGAGGCGTGTCACAGATGGAGAGAGAGCAGCACAGGGGTTGCCAGCCATGATCAGATCCCCACACGAATGTTGGATTCGTGATCAAATCCTTGGAGGAATCCATCATGCTGCTCCTCCTATTATCCTCCGCACCGTGATCTGGAACCCTGGATGATGATCTCCAGCCTGCCTTCTCCCGAAGCAGCAGAACGCACAAATGAATGTCAGCTCTCTCACACTACTACTACTACTTCCCGGAGGACCACATTGGAATGCACAACAACAACAACAACAACAGCTTTGTTACAAAGAGAGTGTTCCTATCATGTGACTGTGAGCTCTACATCGGGAGGAGAATGTGAGCTCCGATCTTTACTCGAAGGAAAGAATTCATGTCCACAAGAAGAACGTTGTTATCGCGATCCAAATTGGAGTTAACAGAAGCAGCAAGTTTGCATGCAATAATCGAACAAGCTCAGAAGGAAGCTCTAAAGGACAAAGATGTAGGGAGGATCCATCCATCACAAGAAGGGATACCAGGGATTGATAGCAAACCTTGGAAAATATGCAACGGATTGCCAAGATCCTTGATCTTTCTCGTAAACTTGCTCATTTGCTGACTTGCAGACTCTCAATTCGCTGTGACCACGTGATAAATGCGCGAGTCTTGGGGTGTATCCTTGTTAGATAGCTCCTTCTACACATGAAGCTAAAAATCTTACACAGAACTTGTACAAATTCAACCTGACGAAGAAGATGGTGATCACCCGCCGCTCTCAGACGTTCGTATGCGCGTCGCGTGCAGGATCCGCCAGACATCTCCGATCGACTGTCACGGCGACACGCGGTAGGTACCTCGAAAGAAACAAACTTGTTGATACCCTCTCATTGAAAACCATGCGGCGACAATGAACCCTAAGGCAAGCGCTCGCGCGTCTTTTACTGTGCATGTTTTTCCTATTTTTCTGATGCGTCTTGACTTTCTTGCTTGATTTATAAGTACACGACGTGGGGAATAGGAGAAGAGCCGGGGAGCAAAATACAAAAACTGAGAGATGTGTTTTTTCTGTACAAGATCCGAGGGAATAGGAAGGCGGGAGTGAGAGAAAGGGAAAGATTTCGACGCGAGCGAGCTAGCGAGCGATATGATGAAGCATGCTGTGCGGATTGTGCAGTCGCGTATCCTGCAACAGCTGCGGCTGGGAGTGCAGTTGGATACATACGTGAACGCGAGCGTCGTCGTCCCGGCTACGCGATGGTGCAGCAAGAGAATGTATTCTGAGGAAGCACATGCCTCCAGTACGCACCTGGACAGAGGCAATGTCGTCGCGCGTGTGCTAAATGCAGTCAGGACGCATCAGAAAGTCGATCCTACAAAGGTCTGACGCAATTATTCCGTCCCTCTTCCTCTCCTGTTCTCTTATGGAGATGTGAGCCCAGAGAATGAGGATCGATTCCGTTTTCCTCACTCCCGTGTGGCAGACAAATGATTGGGAATCTCTTTTTGTATCTCTTTCCTCCCCTCTGATCTTGGCAACCATTTCTCTATGCTTGCAATGCTGCACATTTGGCTAGGATGTTTTTCAGATCCTCATATTACTCTCTGGCTCGGATGGTGTGACAATGGAGAAAATATATGACATTGTCTAATATGCAAGAAGAACCATTGAAATTCAGGCAATCCAGAGAGCTTGACATGAGGATGTTTGTTGGATCCTCACATCAAGCTTTGCTCACAGACAATGGAGAAAACATATTGCATTAAGTTCTATGCAACGATAGCATTAAGATTCAGGCAGTCTAGAGAGCCTTACATGAGGATGCTTGTCAGATCCTCATATCAAGCTTGTTCAGATGGTGTGACAATGTGGAAAACATTATTGCATTGTGTGATATCCTAGAAGAAATTCAGGCAATCTAGGGAGCTTGAAACATGAGAATGTTTTCTTGGATCCTCATGTCAAGCTGTGTGTCGATGGTCTGACAATGGAGAAAACATATAACATTATGGGATATGCAAGAAGAGCCTGGAGATTCAGGCAATCAAGAGAGCTTGACAAGAGGATGTTTGTTGGGTTGTTGGGTCCTCACACAAGAAGCTTGCTTGGATGGTCTGACAATGGAGAACACATGTTATATTGTGTGATATGGAAGAAGACTAATTGAAATTGAGGCAAATCTAGAGATGAGGATGCTTGTGAGATGCTCATGTTAAGCTTGCTCGAATGGTGTGACATCGGAGAAAACATATTATTCTGTGTGATTTGTGGGAAGAGGATTGAGATTCTTGTAGTTTTGATCTTGAGAAAAAGAGTTATGGTGTGGAGTAGGAGTCAGGTAGAGAGCACTTAATGTTTGGAATGGGACCAAAATATGAAATGTGCAGCAGCTTTTTCTTCGGAACAAATTTTTGAGCAAAGATTTTGTTGCTTCTAATCTTGGGTTTTGAAGATTGGTGGGATTCTCACTTTCAGTTGTACACAATTTGACCATGTTTTTTATGATTTGCTAAATGTCTGCTTCATTCAGGTGACACAGTCAGCCAGCTTTCAAGAGTTGGGACTTGATAGCTTAGACACAGTGGAGCTTGTGATGGCTATTGAGGAGGAATTTGCAGTCGAGATTCCTGATGCAGAAGCTGACAAAATCAGCTCATGTTCACAGGCTATTGAGTACATTGCAACACATCCCTGTGCCAAGTAGGTTGAAATTTTTGAGTCCCCACCACCACTTTCTACTTCTAGAATGTGGGAAAGGTAAAGTACATGTTACATGTGGAGAGTCTCATGAATGAATACTAATTCATAAGGCATTTCATAGAATGGATTTCAAAGCATTTGTAGCAGCTCTGCACTTTCACATACCACACTTCCATTCACATCCTGGTATATGATTAAGTTCTCACTTGAAATGGCATTCTCAAAACATTCATGTATTCTCTTACTTTTCTCTTCATGATGTGATTTTCCCAACACAAGACTTATCAACACATCCATATACAAGTTGAGTCTCCTGTTTTGACTATTGCAGTGAGTATGGGTTTAGATATGCAGCTTCAGGTATGGTCCTCCCTTGTAGATGCCTATATTACATATATTTGATAGACATAGAAACACAAACCTAAGCAAGTATGATTTAGGTGTCGTTTCCAGTGCAGAAAACATTTGCAAATGAACACTTGTTGATTTGCAACATAAATATGAAGCTTGGTGCAAGGACATTTACCTGTGAGCTGAGGCTTTAGAGATCAAACATAACTTTAATTGCACCCTTCCCCTCAGCACTAGTCTTAAAGGCATCCTTTACTTCCTGCTGAGAAAAGTGGAACCGGTTGGTGATGAGGGGCTTTACATTCACTCGTCCACTGCTGATAAGATCTAAGCACAGTGGGTATGTGTGCCGGTATCGAAATACACCCACCAGATCTACTTCCCTGCATGAGAGAGCACTCAAGTGGGTGACTTCTGAATTCATGGTATATCCAAAGTCATGGTGTAGGATGCTTATGATGCTTATGTCAATACACTAATATCATTGTCAGTACTGGAGGTAGCAGTTCTGTTTTCAGGGAAAGTAATGGGAAGATAAGCACAACAAAGCATCTGCAGCATGGATTTACAGTGACGAGCATTTGGGAAACATACCGAGCAGCAGCTGCTGCAATTGGAAGGTCCATGTTGGATTCTCTCATTCCCACAAGACAAACACGGCCAGCAGACCTTGTGGCTTCTAATGCTGTGGTCAGGCTTTTCCTAGTTCCCACACAGTCACATGTAACATCAATTGGAGCTCCCATTGCATCTTGGATCTCCTTCAATTCTCTTTCCATATCCTGTAGCCAAAAGGTGGCAAATTGTTGTATGCAACCAATTTCCAGGAGGCAGTCAGTGGTCACAAAACAAATCCAGAAGTGGAGGGTGAATTGATGAGAAATGATATTGATGCTAAAAGGATACTCACTCACCTCATCCTTTTTTGATATGAGGACCACTGCGTCGGCTCCCAATGCCTTTGCAACTGACAAGCGCTCATTGTGAGTATCAGCAACTACAACCTGGAGGCTTCCAAAAGCCTTGGCACAGAGGAGAGTGACCAGCCCAATAGCACCTCCTCCAATGACCAACACTCGAGTGGCAGGGCCAACATTACTACGATTGCAGGTATGGACTGCCACACTCAGGGGCTCACACATTGCACCCTCCTCCAGTGTCACATTCTCAGGCAGCTTGAAACACATTCCTGCTGGGTGCACTACCTGTTTCAGACCACCAATTCAAACTACAACAGTTAAACCTGTGCTTTGGCTCTGTTTGGTAGGCTGTTGATTGCGTGATCAGTATACCTGAAAGACTTCTGTGTGCAGTATGCTGTTCAGGTTGATAAATTTATCTAGCATCTTTCTTGTGGAGGAATTCAACACAAGCATGCAGAGCATTTTGTTGATATGATTACCGAAAGGAAAACTCTTGATGGGGACCTCTATCTCAATGCCTGTCTTATGAGAGAGAGAGAGAGAGAGAGAGAGAGAGAGCTTAAAACTTTATACCTGCTTAGCAAGCGCACCTTGAACAGGTGGAGTTGCAAAGAATTTCATATCAGGACACAAGTTATAAAGGCCTTGTTTGCACAGGGAACAATCCCAGCAGGGAACACCAGGCTCCAGGGCAACACGGTCTCCAACTGCCAAATCTTTCACTTCACTGCCTATCTCTTCTACAACGCCTGCACACTCATGCCCTATCACCATGGGCTCCTTCACCACATAATTTCCAACCTGAAGGTGCTGCATTCTCCCCACCCATAGAGATTTTCAGACACAGATTCTGTAGATTATATTCATTTGATTACATGTGCAACTGATTACATATGCAATCTTCACTGCTTTATGTATGCATATGTACTGATGACAGCTACTGTAAAGCACACAATATTCAGTGCCCTTCATGGGGATGTGTGTTGGTGTAGCAACCAGCTCTTTCTATTGTATGTCTCACCACCAGAGACCAGAATTCAAGCTGAATTTCAATGCTTACAACTTGGAAGATCTTCCAGTCACATACCTTGACATAGGCCACATCACTGCCGCAGATGCCCACTGCTTTTATGGTCACTTTCACATCTTTTTTGCCTGTTGTGCCAGTAATCCCCACTTTGTGAGCTCAGCAAATTGCAGTGGAGTCTTCCCATTGACTGAATTCACAAAAGGACTTCTGAATCTCAACTCTCTATGAATAACAGAGATTGTTGGTTCATGATGGATTTGTTATGAAGATTGTTGCAGGAAAAGCAGAAACTTGGCAAACTTGGAGAAAAGAAAGATAAATTGGAGCTGGAGAAGCAGTGCTGAGAACTAAGAAAGCTTGAAATTCAGTCTTTCATATCCAAACCGATGAGCAGATGTAAATGATCAATGCTCTCCAGGGATGGTGTCTACAACCTTCCAACAATTTGTAGCTCAACTCAGACAGCAACAAAGGAGCAGTACTTTGTGTGCACACATACACACAGAGGTTGGCTCTACAACCTTCCAACAATTTGTAGCTAAACTTCGACAGCAACAAAAGGAAAGAGAGAGATTGGAGAGAGAGAGTCTGACCAACTGGCGGTAGCTTGTAAGGCCGCAATCTCAAATCGTCAATTCCAAAAATATACGCAGCCAAATTCTCATCCCCGACATCAGCCTTGTTGAATTTCTTGCCATTTTTTTCTGCACCGAACTCTGTACCACTGTTGCTCTCATGTTTCGCAACCTTGTGATCTGTTCCGGCTGCTCCTGCCATTGTAACCGTAGAACCGCGACTCTGGATCGCTGCTCCTGCTCTGCGCAACACGCAAAATTGCTCCTGTCTGCTAAACGGCGGTCTCACAGGAGAAGGAGCTGCAAAAACAGGAAAAGAACAAAGATGAGATTGAAGGGATCTCACGGAATTCATACCTCTGCTCTGCGAGAGTAATATGAGGAAGCTCTTTTGCTCTCCAGCTTCTTCTTCTTCTTCTTCTTCTTCTCCTTCTTCTTCTTCAATCACTCCCTTATGCAATCAGCAAACAAGCAACAGAAACAGAAACCTTGAAGATCCTCGAGTTTGCTTTCTTACGCACCTGAGCAATTTGCAACTCTCAATTGACGAGTACTACTACTAGTAAGCAAGACCGCAACGTTGTTTAGTATTTTTATTTTTTCTTCTTGTAAGGAACAGCGATTGCAATGGCGGCAACTGTCACGTATCTCCGCCAGCGCCACACTAATCCGTGACGATGCGCGTCATCAAATCACGCTGCCAGTCATCAAAATGAAACAGATCGCCAGTCACGTACCTATACAGGCATGTCACGTAAGAAGAATTTCCCCTTTTTTTGTTGACGATGCTTGCGTTTGAAAGTGGTTTCCACCGCCGATGCTGATGATGCTCTCCTGCCTGGCTCAGCCCTCGAGTGATGACACATGTATGAACTGCTGGTACACGGCATATGAGAATCTAGTGATACAAGAATTCGCTCAAAGATCGATGTACGCTCTTTTGGAAATTCTTTTTTTTGCATTGCGCTCACTTGCAACAGCCAGGGCTTTCCACAAGAGTTTCTTCAACTTTTTTTTGTTTTTTTTGCAACTACTGATGAAAGCCCGACAATCCAACTCTATTCTCTGAATGTCGATCGACATCCATGCCCGATCAAAGAGCCGGCATGCTCGATCAAGGAGCCTCTACGACCTGATGAAACTGTTTTGGTTGCAAAAAGCTTTGCTCTAGTGTTGTGCGGTCGTTGGGGTTCTAGAAGGAACCGCCGGTTCTCGTTGCCAAAAAGCATTATAGGGCTGGTTCCGGTTCTAAGTAGGTTCTTTATTTAATTTTAAAAAAATTGGACCCAGTTTTGGTTATGGTTTTTCAATGTGAAGGTTGGTTTTGGATTTGGTTATAGGTTTTTTTTTTTTCAAAATGGGTCGATTCTCGGTTTTTGGGTAGGTTAGGGTAGGTTTTCGTTAACTCACGGTTAACTTTCAATATGCAAAACATCATTGGAAAGAATGGAAATTTTCTAAAAACAAGTGAGATTGTTACAAAGCTTTGAGAGAGGCAAATGAGCCCAATCTAACCTACTTTTACTAACTTGACCTATCCTAAATTATATTACTAATGGGTCACAACCATTTTTTTTATGTCAATTGGTTTCAAGTTTTTTCATTGCCAATTTTTTTTCAAATGGGACATCTTAACATTTTTGAATGTAACTTGCAAACACTCCCAAGTGACCTCCCTCATTTGCCCTCTCAAGACCACCACATCAAAAACCCCCTAATGAACACTCTTTTAATTGCAAAAATAGTTTCCAAATTTGTTTCTATATATAGTCTGAAAAATTATCCTAAAAACCTTATAATACATAACCAGAATTTGTCCTATTTGTCCCTTTAAAAATCTTCTCCAAAACCCAAAAAATTGGCCCCAAAAACATCCTCAAATTTTACCCTAGCTTTGCCAAATTCAAGATGCCAATGAGAACACATGCAAAATGGCATATCAAGGAAAAAATTGAAAATTTTGAAACCTAACATTATTTTTGGTTTCATCACATCTAATCCCAGGGTTTGGCATTTGGTTAGCCTTAAAGCAATAAGCAATAATTTTGCTGCACACATTGCTCCAAATACCTATGACAACAAAAACAAGAAGTTGATTATTTCAGCTTTGATGAACACAAACATCAAACTTGGAAAGAAAAAATGACTTGAAAGATGAAAGAAACAAAACATATTAAAACCTTTAATATAATTGCTTTCATCCATATTCAAAATCCCAGATGTTGTAATTACATCCTCATTCTCATTCATTAGGATTTTTTCCATTTCCATGAATTTTTCCATGAATGATGGAAAGGTACCAACATGAAGAGCATCATCAAGCTAATTCTTATAAATGTTCATACGCATCTCAACATTATATCTATGCCCAAGTAGGAACATCATTAATTTGTGCAAATACTTGCAATATTAAAAAAATTATGATTCAAATTGAAATCCCACAATCCCCAATATCTTTCGAACTACAAACCCAACATAAGAAAAATGTACTTCATGTGTCATGCAGCATGGTAATGGATCTTTGCATTTCTTTTCATTGATTTTCTTGATTCTCAATTGGGTTAGTTGTTTTTTCACCACTAATAGTGTCATATTGTCATAAATGTCAATGCCATGCAATTCATTCATAACTTGTAATGAACTTGTATTTAACTTTTAGTTTAGTTTCAATCACACTAAATTAGCTTTTAGTTAAGTTTTAGTTCATTTTTAATCCAATTCTAATTAAATATTAGTTCATTCTTAATTAAATTCTAATTCACTTATAATTGGTTCTTAGTTCACTTCTAATTAACAACTTAGTTCACTTGTAGTTAATTTTTTATTCAGTTGTAATTCATTTTTCATTCATTTTTAATTAATTCATAATTCTCACATGGGCTACATATGGGTGCACATGGGCCATACGTAGGTTGGAAGTTTTTTATGAATTTCTTTAAGTTAGGTGTTCAATAGGTATAAATAAAAGTAGAATTTCCCATTACATTTATTTTGTTCAACACCAATTGTGAGTACATTTTCTTATCATAGCCTTGTTATGTTTCCTCTTTGTAATAAAACCATGTTGAATTCTTATTTTGCACATGTCATGTTCTTATCCTTATTTTTTTTGTTCTATGATTTAAATTTAAAATTAAACCTATGTTTGTTCCTATTTTGGTTATAAAATCCTATAGATTTGGTTGTTTTCATGCCCATGACACATATCATCATCAATTTCCATAACATCATACAAACTTGTAAACTAAGAGCTATGGGATGCATAATTACATAGGCCTTTTGCATTTGCATTAATAGGGTTTAGGATCTTATGTGCACGAAAGAGGAATGGGAACAATATTTTCTATCATATGCACTTGTAATTTGGAAAGCTCTTTGCTTACGAACATATTGAATGACCATTCCCAACCCCTTGTATTGGGGATCTAACATCAATGCTAACATGTTATGAACTTTGCAAGGTTGAAAAGAAAGCATGAATGAAAGGAAGGGTTCCAAAACTAATATCACCTATTTTTGCATGTGTTATCATAAGATTTACAGCTCACCATCAAAATCTTAAATTTCACTAGACTTAAATGTGTAATAATCCAACCACATTTTGCAAACCAAGGAGATTATTGAAACAAATGCATCAAAAAATAACTAATAACCTTGGTTTTGGTTAAACACACATTGGTATACCATGAGGCTCAAAATATCTACAACAACTTGGGCTATAGCCCAAACTTGTGGACTTGGCACATGGCTTTAAAGTGCCAAGGATTGTTGTCATCCATAGCATAAGGCAAATGGTGTGTTTGAATTTTGAAGTCTCTTGAAATAAAATGACTTTGGAAACAAACTTAATTTTGATTAAAGTCTTGAGCTTTCTTGGTGGCACACCACTATGCAAACATGTTTTGTGCCATTCTTGTTGACCTTTCCTACTTTTTTTAGTCTAAGTAATAGTTTTTTGCAAAATAGATGCAACCTTGATAAAAACAATGATTAGACCAACATAACCTTTAGAGTCATTAATAGGCCTCAACAAGGTAAGGTAGAAACCGGTTGTTACCTAGTAAAATGGTAAAAGGTAATGGTAAAGGGTGAAGGGAAGGCAACATGTAAGGTAGCAGGTAGAGTAAAGGTAAAGCCAAACGGATTAGCTGATTACCCAGTAAATTTTAATTACAGGTACCTGGATAAATTATTTATTATGGCCCCAGTGCCCTAACGAAGTCCGCCGTCAATCCGCACGGAGTCCACCATTAGCATTGGTGTTTTGCTATAATATATCTTGTATTTTTGGTGAAGATGCCAGTAGACAAAAAGAAGTGCTATGATTTAAACTAAATTTCGTGAGTTTTGGTTGGGAATCGCATCGGCCGCTCTGTTTTTGTGCGTCGCAGTTCCTCCACGCAATACGCTTTTTGGCGCTTCTTAAGCAAGCCTTGGCAGCGTCACACATAAATAGGTGGTTCCAAGAGTGGAACTTGGCTATGAAATCCTTGATCTTTTTTTGGTTTATTTGCACTAGGTATCTCTTTTGACTTTTTCCTCAGTACAAGTTTGAAATGTAAGCGTTCTTGAAGTTTTGTGACACTGCTGGAAGTAAGTTTTGATCAATAGCAAAGAGGTTGCGTCTGGGAATGATTGAGAGGGGCGTCACGAAGCTCATGAGAATGTATCATCTATACACCAGCAATTCAAGTACATCTCCCTCTGCATTTTAGGTCGCTATCTATTTTTGTGACTCAGGCCTGAGTCCGCCACGGAGTCCACCCCGCCCCGGTTTTCCGCTGTGGCGCTGAGGGAGCTACAAAGTATAATGTCGAGCAATGGTGATCCTGTTGTGAGTGTGGTCGTCGTCGAGGACGCTGTTGTCGTCGTTGCGTCCGACGACAACGACAACGACTCTGCCAAGCATTGCGGAAAGCGCCAATGCACGGTGTGTTGTAAATGGTACTCTGGATTGACCAATGCGCTGGGCTGGAAAGCCCACATGAAGAGCGCACATGGCATCACTGGCAATCACACCGCGTCGTCCGCTTCGTTCGACAATGTCATGTTCCAGTCAACGCACAACAACAAGCCCATGTTTCCAAAGCTTGTTCTGTGCAAGTACGAGAACGTCGTTGTGGATTACATTGTTGAAGGTGGCATCACCCTACGTGCGGCTGGCGGCGTTCGTTTCAAGAAGTTCGTTGTCTCGCTGACGAACGAATTCGAGCTACCGTCGGCTCGAATGATCCTACGGCAGATCGTTGAGCTATATCGCATCTTAGAGCCATTGCTAGCAGCATTTCTATGCAGCCTGGACATCACCATCTCCCTAACGCTGGACGGCTGATCGAACCGCAACTTGAAGGGCTTCTATGTTGTCACAACGCACACAGTTGACGTCGCCTCTCTGACCAACAAGAGCATTTTCCTGACGATCCTCGACGTCAAGTGCGAGATTGGCATCAGCTAAGGCATCAAGGCTGCCCTGTTCGAGTACCTGAAGCGCTTGGGTTAGGATGTTGTGATGCGCCTGCTCAACGTCGTTAGTGACAATGGGTCAGACGCGACGGGTGCTATCGCATGACTCTTCTAGTTGGTCAATACCTTCATCGACTATGGGCAGATGCGCAAGGTCAACCACGTCCAGTGCGCCAACCACTCCGTCCAGCTCATTGTGCTCAAGGTGTTGACGTTCATTAAGGAGCCCATCCATCAGCTACTGGATGCACTGATCAGAATCTGCCGCGGCAAATTCATGCAGCAGCAATATCGCATCAAAGCCACGGTAGCCGGGCCTTCTAGCAAGGAGCCGACGCACCAAGACACACCCATGCGCTGGAACTTGACTCACAAGATGTGCGTCGACGCTTCTGGCAAACGTGTCGTTTTGGACAGCATCATGGACCAATATGCGGCCGACATTGGCCACGGCGTTCTCCCTGACCTAGAATGGCATGCCATCGACGACGTGTCGAAGTTCCTTCGCGCACCGCACCAGGTCATGGAAAGCCTTACGGCCAATCACAAGTTGACGTTCGACTTGGTGCCAATGTTCGTTTCTCTGCTCCTAAAGCACTGCGACGACAACAAGCAGTAGCTGTAGAAGATCGACAACAAGCTGACGGCGGTTGGAATGAAGGCGAAGCTCAAGAAATATAAGAGTAACTTGGTGCAGGAACCAATGATCATTGCGGCGTACCTGAACCCGCAAATCCCCAAGTCGACCGACCCGGTGGAGTTGAAGCTCATCATCGATCTCGTCCGCAATTCGCTGCAGCACCGCTATTCGACCGAGGTGAACTCTCGCCAGAACATCGAACAAGAAGTGGCCGGCAACTTGCTTTTCACCGCGATGTTTCAGCCGCAGCGCGGCATCGGTGGCAACGGCAACGAGGTCGACTAGTATGTGTCGATTGGTGTCATCTAATCGTCGAGGTTTGTCGACGTCTTGTCGTGGTGACATCTGGAAGGAATCGCTGCCAGGCCACTACCAGATGGCGATGGACTACCATGGAACGCCATCGCCGTCGACGCCATCATAGTAGGTCAATAGCACCGCCAGTCACAAATTCACATGCACCCGACAGTTGTTGTCATCATCGGTGTTCATCATGACAATGTGCCTGCATTCGTGGATGAATGCCGATAACCTCAAAGTGCCGACGAATCGAACGGCTACCCTCGGATAGGACGACGCCAACAATGTGGAGTTAATCGTCCACGAGCTTGAGGAGGAGTAGGAGGACTGGGACGAGGAGATCATGGACGATGGTGTCGTTCATATGCTCCACAACCAGTCCGCCAACCTGGTTTTTTAGGCCAGCCTTGATCTTTGAATAAGATGTCCCACGAAATATGATTCGAACATTTTACCAGATAATTACCCGGTTGAAGAGGTAGGGAAAGGTAAAGGTAGGCGTGGACGAATTAGGTAAGGGTAATGGTAAGGTAAAGGTAGAAGACAATGTATTACCCGTTAACCTTTTACCCTACCTTGCCGAGGCTTAGTCATTAATGGCATATTGATAACATTAAACATAACATGCCCCCAATATGAACCCACAAATGGATGTGGCAAACCCAACTCTTCACATAAAACAATGAAAATCAAAGCTTAGGTCATGATTAAAAGATTACCCCTTTTGTCTTTGACGTGTGCAATAACACAAACATTGAACCTATGTTTAACTAGCACTTCATTTACTTGCAAAGCCATTGCATTCCCAAAAGTTAACAATTACATGACAAGGCTCCCATAACTCATTCAAAAAATGCATAGTGAAAACAAATGTGTCCACTTTGGACATCCATAACTAAAAGGACATTATACAAGAATTACAAGACTAAAAGGTTGAAGACACTTACTTTTCTTTAGTCTTTTTTATAATCCTAGGCAAAATTTCATTAACAAAAGCTTGCCTAGATGGAAAATTAAAGGAGGATTCTACTTCAATAGTAGCCTCCTAAAAAATGGAGCTTCAACATATGACAATGGCACCAACTCCTTGATTATGAATTATGCCAAATTTTGTTCAAACTATTTATGTTGAGGATCATCCTTGGTGTAAGGGGTAACACTACGACAAAAAGAAGAAGTAGAAGGGGTGTGGCCAATTTTTTTTTTGTAGGCTGCCTTTTCTACTTCTACCCTATCTTTTTGTTATTCAATCCATTCAGCCCACACTTCTTAATGTGTAGTCTTAAGATGCTTTCATGTTGCAGAAATCCCATTTGTTATTTTGTAGGTTTTAGGGCATTCACAAACAACATCATGATGAGGAAGAGGACAAGGCTCAGGCAATCACAAACAAGAAAAGGGACTAGCACCAACACGATGCCGAACAAGAATAGCAAGAGGACTAGGGAATAGCGAAAGGACCAAAACAATCACCAACATGAACACCAAGAGGATCAAGGGTGATGTTGAACACAAAAAACAACAAGACCAAGGCGATGGCGACATGAACATCAAGAGGACCAAGACAACATGAACAGCAAGAGGACAAGGGTGATGAAAGACACAAACAGCAAAAGGACCAAGGGAGATAGCGAATATGAACAGCAAGATGACCAAAAGTAATGGCCAACACTAACAACAAGAGCATCAAGGTGATGGCCAACACAAACAACAAGAGGACCAGGGCGATGGGGAACAAGACAAAGCTGGTGAAACAACGTACCTTGAATTTTTTTTTTGTCAAAGCTTGAAGCGCTACGCACCAAAAGGAAGCTTGAAACAAAAAAAACAAACAACTTGAGCTTGAAACAAAAGAAAAAAACCTAAACCCTAGAAAATAACTGAAACGGAGATTTGGAAAAAAAACCCAATTCAGCTCCAATTCCATTAAATAATTTTTTGTGCCCACAGGGGTTGGTTCTCCCCCAGTTCTATGACCTACAACTACCCTTGGTTCCAGTTTATATCCAGTTCTGGAACCTCGCTCCAGATTCGGGTAAATTCTGGTTAACTGGAACCAGAACCGGGACCTGGTAACAGGCTAACCTGAGTAACCTCACAACACTGGTTTGCTCTACTTTCTGAGCTTTATAGAGACATAGAAGACCAGCAGATTTCCTCCCTCCCCATTTAGAGAGTAGCACACATAACTCGCTGTTCAATCAAGCATTACTAGCAATCCATACCCTTCCCTAAACTTCACAGAAGTATAGAGATTCATGCTCATGTCCTCAATGAGAAAATGAATTGAACATACATGCAGTAAAAAGTTTACAAGAGTTACAGAAACATTTTGGTCTACAAAACAAACTTCAAGAGTGAAAATGCCCAGTCTATATATGGAACAGAAAGATATTGAATTGCTGTTTTAATTGCATAACAGATACCCTCATGGAGTCAGCTTCTGTACTAATCCGGGTTCGGATTCTTTGCAGGAAATTGTGGATCCTTGTGAGCTGACCACCAATCTAAGTGGAGCATTCCAACAAGAGAACTCATGGCAGCTCAAGATCACTTGAGTATCAGGCACCCCACCTTCACATTTTCAAACCCAGGTGTTCTCTACTCAGAAAACCAAACATGATCAAGTAACCTGCAGCACCTCCAGAGGCTCAGCAATTGCTGTACATCACCGTCTCTATAACTCCAGTTCAAGATCCCAGCACAGCTCTCAGATAGACCTCTGCAGTTGTGATCTTCTTTCTGTCCTCCCACCACTTGGCTCTACACATTCCTCACTGGCTTAATATTATAACTACCTCTGTTCCTCAGGATTTACAGACATAAATTCTTTGTTTCACACCCTGTCTCTCTTGTAGCTTGGGAAGTAGTAGTCTAGACCAAAACGACACTAATAGCTTGATGAAGTTGCAGAGAAATCTACACAACAATTATAGGTAACACAACAATGAGTGCAGTCATAACCTCACGAGAGTCGCTCACAAAGTGACAGACCATCACCTTCATCACGAACAGCAGTGACAAGCTGCCAAGACAAACACTAAAAACCCAAAAACAACACTAATAAAACAAGTTTACTATTTCTTGTCTGTGAAGAAAGTAATTGAAGGCCATGGGTGTTTTTCCATGCAATTGTTAACACTAGACAGCCTATCTCTACATTTCACTCCAACTTAGGTGCACATCTAAACCCAAGGTGTGTGTTTATAAGGCAGACATCAACCCATCAATCCTAGCTTTGGATGTTTGCAGATGAACTACCACAGAAAAGCCAACTTGCTATAAATCTCCTGAATGAACTCAAGAACCCTCTGTGCACATGTGTAGGAGATGCTGCTGGTTCAGCTGCTACAGGTGGTTTATGTGCAGGTGGTTGTTCAGGTGTGACATAGTTGGGAGCATGGATATTCCTGGAACCACTAACCTTGACTGATTTTGAAGGCATCTCAATTGATTGACCTATTCTCTCATGTCCTGTGCTGCAGTTCAACACGCAACATTAGAAGCACTGATATGAAAGATCAATACTAGATCCTAATCTCAAACTGAATTGATCACGTTGCCACCTTGAGGAGATTGTCACATCAGTTTGGAAAGGTAATGTGAATTTCATACAATACTGCACATTCACCAGCCTTACACTATGTCAAGAATTTGATCTTTCTTTGAGAGATCAATTGAGAATGCAAAAGACCCCCACATATTTGAAAACTCTGAAAAACACTTCAGACAAACACCCACTATGGGCGTATATAGTGAGGGGAGAATAGATAGCTCACAATAAATGGGAGAGGACATCGACAACTCTTGATCTTGTCTCCATTTCCAATTCATACTTGTCATTCCGGAGGAAAATTGTGATCCTCTCATTGTCAATGAGTTGATCAGAATTCAAATCAATAGCATTGCTTCCATCTGTATCTTTGATGACCCATGCTACAAAATACGTCCTGTTTGGATCGACCTCGATCGTTGTACAACCACCATAACCATCCAGAGTCACATCAGTATTGTGGCATCCAACAGCGACTTCCTCTCTGATTCTAAGTACCTCACCAGTTCTGTTAACCAGCTCAACCTGCACCTTCCTCATGCTGCTCCAAACCGTAAACTACTTCCGTTTAATTCCCACAGTAGCTTCTTTCAGTTCCACATATTAAACTAGCTTTGGCTTTGTCCTCCCTGCACAGAACATACGAGCAGTTTTGATAAGTAAATGCTCAAGCATTGGTGAAGAAGAGCATTTGAAGCAGCAAGAAAAATCCAATTGAGAGCAGCAGCAGCAGCTGCCCCTGATCTGCACCATGATGGAGGTTTCCATTGATTGACAGATTGTGCATCTATCTACTTCAGAGAAATGTTGTACAAACATTTCTGCAAGTTTTGTACAGAACAGAAGAATACAAGGTAGCCAAGCAGTCTTCAAGATCATGACTGGAAAAGAGGGGTACTCATACATGGATATCTAGCCATTCATCAGTACCTTGCACAAGATAGTGTTGCAGGAGACTAGGATGACAACTGAGAATGCGAGCAGGGACAGAAACACTACAAAGTTGGAGCTGAAGACCAGACTAGTCACTGAAATAGTCTTTGCAGCCCTGGGTTCTCCTCTTTTCACGTCCTCCGCAAAATTGAACTTTGTTCCCTTCTTCTTGAACAGTTGGATGTTTCTGGCGATCACCTGTACAGTTTCAAAGATCAAAGCATGTGACACCCACATCATGGTCAACATGATTGCTAGAAGCTTTTCCCTCTGCAAGGTTGAATGCATTCATACATGGACAAAGCAAAGGATCTGAGGCTCATGAAGCATAAGGAGAGATCAACTGCATAGAACATGCACTATTTTTCTTCAAGGACACCCAATAAATCTGGCCTGAGAACACGGCTGCTGCAGGATGCTGATCATCTCGCATCCAGCAGCTAGATCCGCAGAAACAGCAGCCGACCCAATGATTTAGGGTTTAGGGTTAAGCAGCGAGAACCTGAAAAGAATTTCTTTCTTCCCGCAAGTTTTGTTCCACGTCGTGCAACACCTGCAGCTTCTGGTAGACACCGACGATAGTGACAATAGAAGCTATAAGGGAGAGGGTGAAGGGGCTCCACCACTGGCGGCACGTCAAGGCACTGGCTTGCGCCACAGCCGTCAACACCACTCCCTGGAACACGATATAGAATCCCAGCACCTGATAAATCTCGTTCTTCACCACATACGTACGATTCTCCTTCCGCTCGATTCTCCTGGAAATGGATGCCGCCTGCTCTTCCCAATTCCTGAGCTGCAGTTTCAGTATCGGATCATTCTCGATCTCCAGCAACGTCTGTAACTCCGCTGTGCCCGCTTGCATGATCGACTCCTTACCGGTAGTAGTACTAGAAACGACAACCGCAGCTGCAGCAGAAGTATGATCGGTAAAACTACTGTCGCTGCTGCTATGGCCGTTCCAGTTAGCGCTACTCATCTGCAACAACAAAACACCCAACCTGGAAAACAGATACAAAAGCAAAAGCTTGCAACACTATTACTGTCAGGATGAGCTGCTGAAGAAGTTGAACTTGAGAGAGAGAGAGAGAGAAAAGTAAGAATCAAAAGACTGCTAATGAGTTTCCGAGATCCTTTGAAACGAGGCTGTTCTTATGATGAAGATCCGGTGCCAATAAGCAAAGGGTGAAGCAACAAACAAACAAGAATCGATAAGCTTGAACGGCTGCGCGTGGACTCCGGGGGATGGAAGAAGAAAGGAAGAAGCGCGCGGCGCGACGCGATGGCGAGTCGCGAGACCACTCCGGTCGCACAAGACCGCGATCGTGCGCGTCTGCGACGAGGCAGATGAAAAACATGACGTTTCCAGTTGATCGAGCGACTTTTTCATTATCATCCATCTATATCACCCCCAAAGTTATGTATATTTTCGTGTAGATTATCATCCGTCGGTGCCGCCTAAAGTGATATATATTTTGGGGTAGATTATCATCCATCCACATGGCTATACAGGTACTGCATCCGGGTACACCATCCATCCATACTGTCCAAATATATGTATATTTTGGGTATCATCCATCCATACCGTCAAAAGTTTATGTGTATTTTTTTGGGTACATTATCATCCATCCACATGGCTGTACAAGTACTGTATCCGACTACACAATCCATCCATCCAACCATACTGCCCAACGTTACGTATATTTTGGGTAGATCATCATCCATCTGTACCGCCCAAAAGTTATGTGTATCTTTTGGGCACATTATCATCCATCCACATGGTTGTACAGTACTGTATCCAGGTGCACCATCTATCCATCCATACCACCCAAAGTTATGTGTATTTTTGGGTAGATTAAATCATCCATCTGTAGTGCCCAAAGTTTGTATAGCTTTTGGGCACATTTGTCATCCATTCATTCTGTTTAAAGGTTATGTGTATTTTTTTGGGTACATTATCATCCATCCACAATGACTCAAAGTCATGTACAATGTTAGAAAAATAAAACATGAAAAGAGGCTTGTAATTCAAAAACCCTAATTGAATTCTAATTCATCTAGCTTCATGGCCATTGCACAATAATTGTAATTCATTCTAAAAGACTTGTTATCAAATGATCCTAAGAAAAATTTACTAGAATTCAGAATTTGAATTCCATTCCACATGGATGCCATCATTTTAACAAACCTTTGATTCAAACTAGTTTGCAACCATCCTAATTCATGAAGTACAAACAAAAATGATTATGGAGAAAGAATAACCAAGTTAGTGATTAGTTGTTCTAAATAAATGTTCGAACCTAAGTTTAACCATGACTTGGCCAATAAGAAACTCAATCAAAGGTCATGGATACAAAATCATCCTCCAAATAGACTTATAAACTATGGATACTTAATGGTGCAAGATTTGCAAGATTATCAAGAAGGCTTTGACAACAATGGAAAAGATAACTACATAACATGGTTTAAGCTTTAACCTTCCTTACTTTGCATCATTTGGCCTTTGTGAGTAGGATGCAAATCTTGCGAAAATTACTAAGTAAATTCCATCATATAAAGCCGTTATTAGCCTAGTTGGATTGGCCCACCCTGAACCTGGCACCCACGACAAACGCAAAAATTATAATGTGAAAGGAGCTTTTAAGATTGGATTTGTATTGCATTATCCACTAAAATGATTTTAAGGGAATTATTATATATTTTTATATATGCAAGGAATTATAATGCCAAACAAATTATAATTTGTGTTCTTCCACCCCTTGAACTATTATAAAGGGTTGTATTATTAATTCATACACATGCAAAGGCCTCAAAACTTCTAAATTATTTCATTCTTCACAATAAATAATATTTTACTAGGTTGTATCAAATTATTTGTACACAATGAAATATCTCTCCCACCCCCAGAAAAATATAAATAATAAACAAATAAATAATTTCTTTTGTTCTCCACTAGAAGTATTCTGATGCAAAGTTGTGTTAAACCATACACACAAGGTAATGCCAACAAAAAGATATTAATTTTTTTTAATTATGTTCTCAACTAAATTACTACCTAGTACGATTTGGGGAAAATTGTAGTAAAATTTTTTGCACAAGCAAAATATGTCAAAAAAATCAAATTATATACCAATTACAGATGCCCAAAATTAAAGAAAAAAGATGATGGAGCTAGAGACTCCATTCATTTCATCCAAACACAAGCCATTCATTCATCCATATAATCCCTTCGTTTGTTCATTGATTCATTGATTCACGATTCGTATGTTTGAGCCCTTCACTAGTCATTCATTCATACACATTTATTCATCCATCCCTCCAATCATTCATTCATTCCCACACACTTTATTCATCCATCCCGCCAGTCATTCATTCCTATACACTTTATCCATCCAACCCACCAGTCATTCATTTCATTCATTCAGACACACTTTATTCATTTGTCCCTCCCAGTGATTCATTCCTACACATTTATTCATCCGTACCTCAAGTGATTCATTCCTACACACTTTGTTCATCCGTCCCTCCAGTCATTCATTCATACAAGCCATTCATTCATCCAACCTTCCCATTCATACAAAGCCATTCATTCATCCATCCTTCCATTCATACAAAGCCATTCATTCATCCATCCATGCGTCCCTCCATTCATCCATTACTTACCTTGCACAAGATGGTGTTGCAGGAGATGATGACCACAACGGAGAACACAGCCAGGCACGAGAACACAACAAAGTTGGGACTGAAAACCACAGACAAGAGCTGCAAAGCTGCACTCCTGAATGAAAAGCTTTGTGTTCTTGATGATGATGATGATGCAGCCGTTCCACTGGGTTGTTCCCCTCTCCTCACATCCGCCACAAAATCGAAGCTCCTTCCCTTTCTCTTGAAGAGTTGGATGTTTCTGCTCAGCACCTGCAGCCAGCAGCAAGCAAGCAACAATTACAACAACATCCATGGAAAAAATAAAATCCAGCACAACAGGAGGAAATCGCAGAAATTCTTCCTCAACTAGCAGCAACCATGGACAGTGAATGATCCAAACTGCAAAGTCTCTCTGTCTCTGTCTGTCTGTCTGTCTGTCTCGGATTCTTTAGCCTCAGATATGACAACAAGAGTGAACCTGATAAGAAATTTTTTCTTCTCGCAAGTTTTCTTCCACATCATGTAAGGACTGTAGCTTCTGGTAGACTCCGACGATGGCGATAATAGACGTCATGGAGGAGAGAATGAATGGGCTCCACCATTCCTCGCATGTCAACACGCTGGCTTGGGCTACGGCCGTGAGCACCACCCCCTGGAACACGAGGTAGAATCCCAGGAGCTGGTAAACCTCGTTCTTCACCGCATAGGTACGATTCTCCTTGCGCTCTATCCTCCTGGAGATGGACTTGGCCTGCTCCTCCCAATTCTTCAGCTGCAGCCTTAGGATTGGATCATTCTCGATCTCTAGAAGAGAACCTAACTCCGCTGTACTGGTGATACCCACCACCCCACTACTGACGCTCCCGCTGGCACTGTGGCCAGACATGATCTCTGCGACTGCTGCAAAAACCCCCCCGCTACCCAAACTCAAAAGCTAAGTCTTGCTTAGATTCTCAAATTAATTTCTGGCAAAAAACCTTGTCAACTACGACTACTGCTGCTGCTGCTACTCCTCCGATTTCTCAAAACCTTGGCACGGCTCAGATGGCTTCCAAGAATCTTGAGCTCTCCAAGCCGGCGAGCTCTCTTCTAAGATCCTTTGCAAAAAACTGCCTATAACTACTGAAGATAGGTAACCCCAGGGATGATGGCTCAGTGGTATAGTCCCTGTCTGGGACCTTAGGACCAGCTCAAAAAGAAAAAACGTTCTGGGTTCATCAAACCCACTGGTGTGCAAGTGAAGAAAGCTCTGCTTGCCCTCTGCCAGTGAGCTTGGCTTGGGGTTGCCAACAGATTGTCAGTCGGGTCTATTAGTTGAGCTACCCAAAAACAAAACAAAAGACTGAAAGATGGGTTACACAAGAATGTTTATGCAACAAATTTTCTTGAACTTGGGTCAGGATTGAAGATCATTGCAGGCTGTTGTATGTGTTCTTCCTCCTCCGACTTAGTCAGGCTGCAGCTGCTGCTGAGAAAAAGTTGAAACACAGAAAGCAAAAATAAGGATGAAGAGCTCTGAGAGAGAGAGAGAGAGAGAGAGAGAGAGAGAACCTTCCTTTGTGAAGAAGAAAGTGCTGCTGCTGAAAGGTCCCACTGGGCACAAAGGGAAAGTACAAAGCAGCCAAAGGGCTGCAAGCCAACCCCAAGCCCGGGGGGAAAACCCTAGGAGACTTGGCTATGGAAAACCGAGAGCACAAGCTCAAGGCCAAGGGCTTTACCAGAACAACTTAGGGCCTTGTGCAAGCCCAATTCCACGGAAGCCCATGGCCAAGGGCTTTACCAGAATAACTTAGGGCCTTTTGTGCAAGCCCAATTCCAATGAAGCCCATTGCCAAGGGCTTTACTGAGCATAAGGACTACACTCAAAATGTTCTTATGTGTTAACATAGAAATTTCCTAGTGTATTTGGAGGGGATCTTCGAATACCCTTCTTGTGTAGGAGGAGGGATCTTAAGCCTAATAATATATTATATTATAATGTCCATCTCGGTTCTAAATGGTGTTGTTATTACTCTATTGAGAGAGAAAAATTTCATTAGTTGATGATTTTTGTCAAAAAAGAAAAAAAGGGTGTGTTTTGGGGTTTTCTAATTGCCAAATTTTTAGTTGAGTATCTTAAAAAGGGAAAAAAATTGCCAAATTCTAAGTTGGTTTCGAATAGGGTAACCAACAATATAGAAAGATGCTTAAATGATTTTGCTTTCATATTTATTTTATACCCAAATTTGAGTAAATAATTTTGGCTGATTACCACCACTTCAACTCAGTGATTTTTTCATAAAATTTTCTCAAAACAATTTTTGACAAAAACAAATTGGGAAAATTTTGGATTTTAATACAAAGTATCAATTCGATTAATTTTTGCATTTTCGCTTCTTGCAAAATTTCACCAAATCTTTGATGTCACAAAATTGAAAAAAATAAAATCATGCTTCACCTACAGCAAAAAATTGAGAGAAGAAGAAGAAGAAGAAAAAAAAAAACACATTTCCTATAAACAATAAACAATAGGTGTAAGATCACTCCTACTCCTATGGCCTCTATCAACATATGTTCAGGGTTATGATAAGACTGGTGTTGTTGGGTAAGGCCTATAGGTGTGGCACATACCTATAAAGTGAGGCCAAGGAAAAAAAATTAGGTCGGGTTTTTCATACAATAATGTTGGGTGTGGGAGGGATAAACAAATTCTTTCAATATTGCTAAAAAAAACCAAAATACTCTGAAATTAAAAAAAACATTCTTCCAAACATGAAGTGAAGCAACAAGCTCCAAAACATGAACAAGAATTATATAATGCAACACTCCCTCATCACATCATTCACACTTCAATCAATCAAGGATATTTGCATTGGCTTAGTCATTTTGTCAAAAAAAATTCTTTTAATAAGGTTGTAAAAATGACAATATTATACATTCACTTTGCCATTCAATCATTTGTGATGTTATAGATTACAATTTTTTTTTGAAAAATGAAGATAATTCATTTTATAAAAGATTTCCTTTGATTTAAGGACTCTCCACTTATATGGTGAATGATAATTTTTGGATATAATCTTATATGTAGGCATTGCAATATGGCTTTCCAAGGACACCCATTGCACTATTATCTATTATCAAAGTCTTGAAGAAATCTTTAGTCAAGGACAATAAGGTGAATGAATGCACACTGACAACAAAACTCAAAGGAGAAGGTTCTTGTGGTGGGGGGAAGAAGAATCACACACACACACACACACACACACACACTCAAAATACAAAAGTCAAAAAATTGGTTCAAAAATTCTTTATAAGCAGTAGTAGAAGAAGAAGAAGAAGAATAAAATTGTTGAGCCCAAGATGATTGATTTACAGAACATATTGAGAGAGGAAGAACTTGTGAATCCAGTGGCAGGATTCATGACTTGTAGCCAACTAATTAAATAATTATGACCCAACTAAAAGAGCAAGCTGGAGGAGTTTAAAGCTGACATTTTAGTTCTGACATTAGTCTAGCTAAATAGTCTATTTTTATTACTTCACCAGAGTAGAGTTTTCATGGAATCCATGAAGCTCTTGAGAGCAGAAGAAGCAGCAGCAGCAGCAGTTGTTGTTGTTGTTGTTGTTGTCATGGTTGTTGTAGATGTTCTCATGGGTGCTGTTGTTGTTGTTGTTGTGGTGGTGGTGGTGGTGGTGGTGGTATTTGTTGGTTTTGTTGTTGTTGTGGAAGGTGGGTTCCATTGATCAGCATTGTACAGGAAAAGGTCCTGGAGCACCTGTCCATCCTTCAATGCACTGAAGAAGAGGGCCCACAAGAGCACCTGCTTTGATGGCATCGAACACTTTCTCGATCTCTTGGCCAGGGGAAATGGTTCTGGTACCGGTTAACAGTTGAGTGCCCAGTTGCAGACGTGCGAATTTGTAGAGAGGATATGTCCTGCAATCCTGGATTCTGTTGGGAACAGTAGTAGCAACTGGAACTGTGCCTGCTGCAGCAAGTTTGTCGTAAGCTTCGCGAGCTGCTTGCACTTCTGTGTTCAATCGTGTCTTGAGTTCGTCCTCGAAGAATGGGATTCTCTTGAAAACGGAAGTGGATTCCAGTTTCTCATTGCTGGGATTCTTCAAGGCATGATCCACAAGCACTTGGCGGAGCTTCTGCATCAGAGGGTAAGATTCGCTGCAGGGATCGTCGATGTATGAGAAGACGGATAGGTTCTCCACCACTCGAAGAAGCTCCTTCTCACAAAAGCGAGCGGGAATGAGTTGACCTGTGATGGATGTGAAGAGAGTTTTCTTGGCTGTTTGTGCCACGACTTGTTTCACTGTCAGTTGCATCGTCTCTTCGATATGTCGAAGATCAATCGCTTGGCACAAAGCAACCAAGAAGCTAGCACCCATGAGGTTCAGAATCTCCATTGCTTCTTCGGTTTTCCTGGCAGAAACAAGACCCAAAGAGTTTACATCTTGGTTGTGTTGCTCCGCACTTTGTACATGGGTGGTCACCGGATTTGCCAAGTAGTTCAGCTCCGAGAGATAGGATGCCATGGCGATCTCTGCTCCTTTCATTCCGTAGTCCAAGCTCGGATTTGGACCTCCGCTCAAGTTGCTGGGAAGCCCGTTGTTGTAGTAATCGTTGACAAGTTCCGAGAATTGTGCAAACATAAGCTTCCCGATCGCAGCTATGGCCAAGCGCATGTTATCCATCGATACTCCGATGGGTGTTCCTTGAAAGTTGCCCCCGTGAAGAGCCCTGTCTCCTGCAGCGTCTATGAGTGGATTGTCGTTCACAGAGTTGATCTCTCGCTGAATTGCATGTGTTGCTTGACGAATCACTTCTACCTGAGCGAGGGAGGGAGGGAGACAGCAGATGGAACAAGTTTGAGATTCATGAGGACAAAGGAAAAAATAAAAATAAAAAATCACAGAAGGACAATCTCCACATCCCCGGGAAATGAAAGATCGAGACCAGCCCATGTTTTAGTTTTGCATACCTGAGGGCCCAACCATTGCGGAGAAGTGCGGAGTGCATAGCGATCCTGCTTCGGTTTCTTCAAGGGGTCTGTTTCATGGAGCTTAGCTGCAGCTTTCATGTAGGAGCTTCCGTCTAGCAGCCATTCCATGACGGCAGCAGCTTCCATTTGTCCGGGATGGTGCTTCAGTCTGTGGGTGAGAGGATCGGTGAACTCCGGTTTTCCTTGCATGACTTCACAGAAGAGAGCTGACAAAACCTCCGCAAACAACACCATGAGATTGGCGTCAAAACACACAGTGGCAGCCAAACTCGACCCCACTGCCGTTCCGTTCACCAACGCCAGTCCCTCCTTGGGTTGTAGCTCGAAAGGCTTCTCCACGCCTGCGAGCTTCAGAGCTTCCAGAGCTGAAATCTCGGAACCATCCTCGGTTATGGCTTTGGAATTGGGCCTTGCAGTCAGAAGGCCTGCAATATAGGACAAGGGCACAAGATCTCCGGAAGAGCTGATAGTTCCGCGTAGTGGCAGCTTGGGTGTCACATGGCAATTCAGCAGCTTCTGCATGGCGTCCAGTATCTCCCACCTGATCCCGGAGTACCCTTGCAGCAGTGTGTTGGTCCGCACCAGCATCGCTGCACGAGCTGTGGAGGCAGGCAATGTGTTGCCACTGTTTTTGCCAAACACTCCAGCATTCAGGAACCTGCAGCAGCAAAGAAGACTCCACTGGTCACGACACAAGTCTAGCTCTCTGTGCCGATCATCAGAAACATGAGATGAAGATTTTTCAACACCGAGTTTTCTCTGTGAGAAAGAAGGATCACGCAGCTTCTGGGTAGTACCTGATCAGCTCTCTTTGAAGCTCAACTCCTTGTTGGGTGCGACGGTGAGAGGTAGCACCGAAGCCAGTAGTGACGCCATAGATATCGGTCCCCTTGATCATTCTCTGAAGTACCCAGTTAGAGCTTTCATCGACTCTGCTCTTGGCTACAGCTGCGTTCAGCACCACTCTCACCTCAGGTCTCCGTGCCACGGCGGTCACATGGGCTACAGTTAAGCTCACACCTTCCAGTGCAACTTCATTACTCTCGCTGAAAATTTTCGCCATCTTCTTCACTTCTTCCCAATGACTTCCTTGCATGGCCGCAGCCTCCTTTCCCCAATTCAACGGATCAGAATCGACAGCAGCAGGAGTGCCATCGACGCACTCTCGGATCATGCACAGAGACTTGAACTCTGGAAGAGTATTCTTCTTCATCACTCCGAGGACTCCCTCTTTCACCAAATTCTCGTCGCCGTTGTTGTTGGTAGCCAGCTGATGAGTTGCAGCAGCCATCACCATAGCTACCAAACAAACAAACAAACAAACAAAAAGCAAGCTAGATTTCCAAAAGCTTGTAAAACTCCAAAGCTACTGCAATTGAATTGGAAAACACTAGAATAAGAGCAAATTGCAACAAGATCACCTGCACACGGAGCACACAAGGTGGGTACTGCAGAAATGCTGAGGAATTGCAGAGAAGGAGAAGATGATGGGAGGAGAGTTGAAGATCAAAGAGCTGCTGCTAACTGCTGCTGCTGCTGCTACTGATGCTGATGCTAATGATCGAGAGAAAAACAAATTTGTGTAGAAGATTGTTGCAACTTCAGTTGCTTATATAAGCACATTTCGCGCAATGGTTCATGCTTGATAAAAATAAAAATTCCCGGGAGCTTTTCCCGCAACTTCTGTGGCCCCATGCAGCTACTGCAGGAGGAGGAGCTCTTCGTCCTCGTCGTCGCCTTTGGTGTTGCGCGTGCGCAGCAAACAAAGAGCAATCCTTTTTCGTAAAGGAAAACAAATGGGGCTTTGGGGGGGGGGGGGGGGGGAGGGGAGGGAGCCTGGAGGAGGGTTTTTTCCTAGGGTGTTTTTTTTTCCTTACTATTTCTTGTTTTTTCTAGATAGCTGATTAGGGATGGGGGTCCATTAGCCCTAGGTCTATAGCCCTATAGCCAAAAAATTAATAAATTAATAAATTAATAATTAAATAATTTTGAAGGTCGGTCTTAAAGGCCTATAGGGCCTATATATATATATATATATATATATATATAATTAATTAATCTAAAGGTTTTGTGTACCTTGGTGGTTTTAGCACAAGGGTTTATATTTTTTTTTAAATGTTGAAATTTTCAAAAAAGAGAGCTTTTCTTAAAGAAACCCCTTTTTAAATTATAAATATATTATTTATTTATTTATTTATTTTTGAGTAATGAAGATTATGGACGAAGAATCTTTTGGAATATTTTTGTTTTGGAAATGGAATCTTGGAAATTGATTAATTATTTGGGGGTAGACATGTGCTGAAGAAGCTGCCCTCTTGTAGTTACTAGTGTACTTACTATTTTGTGGCTAATGTTTTTTCTTTCTTTTTCTGTTTTTTTTTTCTTTCAAATTTGAAATTTGGCTATAGGTTTCGAGGATTCCTCCTATATTTAGGGCAACATGTTGGAACCTGTTGTCTAAAAATGGCAACCTCTGAATGTTTTTTCCTCATAATGTGGCAACTTGGGACCCATTTTTTTCCTAAAGAAAATATACATTTTTTTAAAAATATAAAAATATAAAAGCCTCTTGTGTGTCATTATTAGCACCTCCACTTTCTTTTAAAACCATGATGCAAAAATTTGCCACACCACCCCTGCCCTAAAATTTATAAAATTTTTAAAATTTAAAATAAAAATAGAATTTATTTTTTAAAAAAAATTTAAACCTCTACAAGTCTGTTTGTGGGGAGGTGTTTGTGGTAACAAAATTTAGGTGCCTAAAGAGTGCTGAAAGGAAAGGGTGGTAAAAACGAAAAGGAAAACCAAAGGGCAAAGTGGAGTTAAGATTTGTTGTAGACAAACATGGAAGGGATGGATTGATGGGTAAGTACCTTCAAGTAACTTTGACTCTAAATCTCTCTCCTTGGAGAGAAAGCAAGGGTGTCTCACACCATAGGTAGGTAGGTAGGTAGGTAGGTAGGTAGAATGAGAATTAGTAGGTAGCACAACTTCAAACCAACAAGGCAAGGATATTGTGTTTAGATTCATTATAGACTATAATAGCTTAAGGGGTTTTGGCCCCCTAGGTAGAGTAGTACCAAGTAGGTCTCTATTTTTATATGAGGATTTTTGGAAGATGATATTTTGGCTTGTGTTGAAACTTGAGATAAATAGTTATAGAGCTATAATAATATCTTGAAGGATTTTGGTTTCTTCTAGAGAGGATTTCCATAATTCTTCTTTTTGCCTTAAGATACTTTTCAATGTAAAAATGGCAAGGCCACTACTATGTCACACACCCCTTGTTGTTGTTGTTGTTGTTGTTGGTAGGAATGGAAGCTCTTTTGACATCCCAAACCCCATTGGCTTTACACCAGTCAATCCCACTCCTCATCCTTTTGTTCTTTCATCCTTTATGGGAAAACACTTTTGGGGCCCAATAAAAAGGTAAAGAAAGGTCTTTTGCCATTGGAAATTCTAGGGTTTTCAAAGACCAAGGCTTCAAACCCCCCTCCTCCTCCTCCTCCTCTTCCTCTCAACCTTCTAATGGTGGTGGTGCACAACAGAAATCAAAGTGGAACAACAAATCTTTTGACCTATGGGTGAGAGAAAAATGGGTGCCACCCATGTACCGATGAAATTGCACCACCAAGTGCACTATTTTGTGAGAAAGCTTTTGATTTCTTTTGGCCTTGTGGAAAGGTCTCTAATAAGAAGCCATTCTATTGACTTCCCCCCCCCCCCCCCCCCCAAAAAACTCTTCAAAGGCAAAAGTGATGGGTGTGTGCTCAATAGAAAAGCCGACACTAACTAAGAGTATGATATATACACATACATATAATAGTCTTGTATGTATAAATGGAGTCAAAGAGGAACACGTAGTTGGTATCATTGACACATTCTTGCACCTAGAAGCAACAAAACATTTTTTTTTTCCCTTTCAAATCCTTATTTGGAGATATCTAAGAAGCTTTAGAAGACACCCATTTCAATCAACAAAATCCTAAATAGCTCAAAATGTAAACCTTGTTTGGGAAATATGTTGTACTTCACTACTTTTTTTTCTTGGGCAAAATGCTCGGAAATATATGTAAATTTTAAAGTTTTTTAAACCTGAAATAATGTTAGTTTGCAAACATGCTTCTTAGTCAACATATGACATGGCCCAACACTTCTCTCAATGTTTTTTTAATTTTAATCCAAAACTCTAATCATTATGTCATTTCCATCTTTTAGCAAGGAAGTTCAAAGATGTAGTCTACAAAGTGGATTCACATCAATAAAATTTCATTGAACAAAAAATTTCATGGTTATTAGTTATTAGCCAAAACAAAGATTTTCTTCCCAAAGTTTTAACACAAGTTGGCTATATGTTAACAAGTTTTCATATTTTGGAGCAAAAACATTCCAAAATTTTGTAGCTTGCCTTTTGCTCTAGAAACCTTTAAGAAACTTTTAACAACTAGAAAGTTGGGGAAAGAAAAAAAAAAAAAAAACATGTATGTATAAGCAAATAGAATTTGACTTGAGGAATGGGTTTTGCTTTAAATAAAAGCTAGTCAAAGAAGCTTGACACCAAGCAAGGAAGAAAGTCTGACAAAACATGTGTGAAGGGAAGTGTATAGCCATTTTACTTACAGCTGGAGCCTTGAAGCCTTGGAAGTAGGCTACCTAAAAGCTTCAAAGAAAGCTCAGGGGCTTTTGTTTTTTTGGAAAGGATTTTGTGATGTATGTAAGCCAAGGTGGTGACCATTCATAAACTAATTTAGCCAATTCTGGCTACAACATGCCAAGATATGAAAGTCACGAAAACAAAAAAACCAGGATCCTTCTATATTCTTGGGCTACCTATTGAAACTTATTGTAGAAATCTGGCAATTTGAATTTTCTTTTTCTTTTTGAAAATTTGGCAAATTTGGACCATTTTTTTTTTCCATGAAAAATCCTATGTGTATTGGTTGAAATCACTTTTTTTAGGTTGAATTTTTGCCAAGAATTTCCCAATTGGAAAAAAACACTGAGAAAACTACACACAAAAAAAAAAGAAAAAAAGAAACTAAACCCAATTGAAAGAACCCATATGTGGATCTCTACAAGTGTCTAACTACATCCAAGGGGCCCTCTCTTCCCACCACTAAGAGAAGATCCACCCACACCTCATATGTTTTTGTCCTCTACCATCACAAGGAAGGAAGGAAAGAAGGACAAGCACAAAAGTGTGTGTTAAGTTATGCCACAAAACTTTGAAAGTCTACAATAGTTGTCAATCAAAACAGATTTTGATGCAAATCTGTTGCTACAGCTACTACTGTCTACTTTGAAAGAAAGCACAAAAGTGACCATGTCAACTAACACAAAATGCAAATCTGTTGCCGTATCTTGAGTTGAAGGAAGTTGGATTTTTTCTTTTTTTTTGTTTTTGGCTCTCTTTTTCATTGTTTAAAGCATTGGGTTGTAGGAAGAAGAATTGGTTGGGGTGACTGTGACAAAAGCTATGAACTTATAGTGCACACAACACACGTTGAGAATCTATCTGGAAATTTTAGAACAGAAATGGTGTTGCAGTGTGCATCATAGATCTGTTGACATCATCTTCTTCTTCTTCTTCTTCTTCTTCTTCGTGTTGTTGTTGTTGCTGCTACTATGGTGGCTAAAGAAGAAAAACTTTTGACCAGAAGGTGCAATTGGTGTGTGTGGTCTCAAATTTGTGCTTTGTCAGAAAAGAGTTGTTATTGAGTCAAAAACAAAAAAACTTTTTTTTGTGAAGCTGAGTCTACATATAAATGGCCACTCCGATCTTCAAAGTTCAATTTGTACCTACTTCCTTACTTACGTACATACATACATACATACATACCACTTTGTGAAGAAGATGTGTTTTTTTAGATTCAATTCTCATGTCTGAAGTCGTGTCTATGCTCTCTCTCTCTCTCTGTCTCTCTCTCTCTTCCCCATTTTGGCACTTTCAATTCAACAACAATGTTTTTTGCAACATAAAGCCTGAAATGGACTCTTCTTGCCGAGTGAAAAGTCTAGTGACATGTATATATTGCTTGTAAATTAAGGCAACATGTCTCTATTTTCAGTCTTCTCATTTGACAAGACTTAGAATTCAACATGTGAAGCTTTTTTTCTCACTTTCTTTTTTTGTCTTTTGTCTGGGTGTAAAAGGCAGATTGGTCACTTGATGATACTCAAAAACCAAGATGAATTTGTCCAATGTTTTGTTGCAAAGTGTTCAGGTTGCAAATGGATCTTCCCCAGCAGATCATTTGAGCACTAATTAATAATCACAATTTTCACACTATTGATGTCTTATTTAATCTTTTGCCAAGAATTTAATTATTAATTGCAATTTATTATCAACTAAAATAAATTGAATGACACAATATAATTTTTTTCACTAAACTTCATCATTATTCTTTTTACCAATAAATTGTGAAATTTCTGGAAACTTTTGTTTTTCTAGGTTACATTTGACTAATTTCGCTAATTTTCTGGAAATTTTGAATTTTTTTTTAATATTATACAATTGCAAAAAAAAAAAAGAGTCTTGGGACTCTGAGAATTAAAATCAATTCTTGTGTCAACAGCTCAAATTTGTACTATATAGTGTAAATAGGTGAGGTTTATTTTGCATGGCCATTCTTCAATCTGGATCTCATAGTGAGAATTGACAAATATCAAATTTCCTCGTACCCAAGTAGAAAATTGACCTGTCAATTCTCATGAGAATTAGTGATGAGAACTAGACTCTGTTTATTAGAAAAATAAAAATCAGATGGGTTTTCTCATAAAACCCATATCCGGTTCTCAAGGTTTCTTTATAATACATAGATGTTAGTTTAAGTTAGTGGTTAGATTAGGTTGTTAAATTTAGGTTAGTGATTAGGTTAATCATTATATTTGCATTGCCTTCAAGAAAAGAAGCATAAAAAGCCTGAGAGCCCTTGTTTCATTCACTGTTGATTTTGTTTCGACAAATGTTTTGTGTATGACAGAAGTTTGCATCGACCCACATGATACTAACAACAATGCATTTTAAAATCTTGAGTTTTAACTTGCTTTTGCTATCACTTTTCACACAATTTTGCTTTGAAAAATCCACATTCATAAATAGTTGTATTAGATGGAATGAGAAACACCTTTTGTTAGATGTTGATTAAATGTAAGCTTAAAATTTTTAAGAACTCATCTCAAGTGGAACAAAATTGTAAGAATGTGACATTGACTTCTATTAACACACTCCACAAAGTCTCCACAACCTTAAGAAGTTCTCCTCTTGTCTTGTCAAATTTTTTTTTGCATCATAGCTAAACTTGATGAATAGTTTATAACCTAAACCATTGTAAGTTTCCCTCTTAATACTAAAGAAGTGCATAAACAATAAAAACAAGTACACAACCATGCTCTAATTACACCTAAACTTTCATAATAACAAACCTCTTGCAAAGCCAAGAGAAAAGGTTCTTTTTATATGTTGACATGGGTATTACAAAGCTTTGGTTGAGTTCACTTGGGGCCTAGAGGCTTCCATGGGAGTAGTTGGGCTACCACCAATGCTATGAACTATATTCAAGTGGAATTTATCATCCCTTCATTTTGAGTTGTTGACATTCATTTGCAAAGCCCATTTTCTAGTGTAAATTCAACAAATTTTGCTAAAAAATGTTGGGTTTAATTTCTCCAAGTTTTTAATATCAAAAAATTGAAAAAGAAAAACTTTTTTGCAAGGCAAAAGCTGGTGCAACCTTAAAGAGCCCTTGAATTTTACACTAAAAAAGGTATCTTAAGGAAAAAAAAGAAGAAGAACTATGAAAACTCAAATATTTTCACCATGCAAAAAACATTAGTCTTCAAAAAAACCTCTGAAAGCAACCAAAATCCTTCAAAGATATTATAACTCTATTATAACTAATCTCAAGGTTCAACACAAGCCAAAAAATTCATCTTTCAAAGATTTACATATAAAATTTAGACCTATTATTTATTTAGACCTAGGGGCCAAAATCCCTTAAGCTACTAGACTATATAAACTTAGTTGCACCCATTTGGTCTTTTGCTTGTTGCAAGGTCAAATAAGCAATGTCATTTATAACCATGTCATTTTGATTCTGTTGTTCCTGTAACATAGCAGCACATTTGCAAAAAGTCATCAAACATTTGCAAAAAAGTCATCAAAATGTGGGAGTTTTGTTCCATTGGGAATTTTTACACATTGCACTTGCAAGGATTCCTCTAAGAAAGAATCTTTCCCATCTCTTTTGGGACTTTAGATGGGTGCTTTGGGGATTGATTGATTGATTGATTGTTGGATTTTGTCTTCTGGAGAATGAAATGAGATGTACAGAATGATTTGTGGCTTTTGAATTCCCTTTCTTCACAAGCTCCAAATTTGAAAGGATTCCAAGGATTTCTCTGTTGGGTTGTGATTTATTTTTGAGGTAAATCATTTGGTGCACAGAAGTGTGAGGAAATCGGTGTTTGGTTCTCTTGGGTTCGTCACTGGGAGTGGGTTGAAGGCATTGGTGGGGAAGAAGAAGAAGAAGAAGAAGAAGAAGGGTGGTAGTGGTAGAGGATTTGGGAGCAGCAGGAGGACGATGTTAGAGTGAAGAATCTGAAGGAGATTCTGAAGAAGAAGGAGAGCAGTGAGGGTATTCAGGACGAGAAATCTATGGAGATGGACACACAGCAGAAGTGTCAAATGCGACATCGCGTGCTCATGGTGTCGGATTTCTTCTACCCTAATTTTGGTGGAGTGGAGAATCACATCTACTACCTGTCTCAATGCCTCCTTCAGCGTGGCCACAAAGTGAGATCCATCTGTTCCCTTGCTGCTTGCTTATTACCTGAGGCAAGATTAGGGTTTTGTGGACCTTTGTGCTTTCCAGCTCTGCTGAAATTTGAAACCTCAGCTAGGGGTTTGTGAACTTTCTGTTTCTTGGGTCTGCTGAAATTTGAAACCTCAGGTAGGGTTCTGTGCCCATGGATGAGAGGAGCATGAATGCGTCAAAAATCACTGTCCCTGTGTCCTGATGATCTAAAGTTATTGAGTGTGGTGAAAAACCCTCAGGTGATTGTTGCAACCCATGCGTATGGGAAGAGAAGTGGAGTTCGCTATATGACAAATGGTTTGAAAGTCTACTACATTCCACGCCTGCCATTTATACAGCAGGATGTGCTTCCCACTTTATGTGGGTCACTGCCCATACTCCGCACCATATTCGTGCGTGAGGGCATCACATTAGTCCATGGACATCAAGCATTTTCCACCTTGTGCCATGAAGCACTCTTGCATGCTCGCACCATGGGACTAAGGGTTGTCTTCACTGATCATTCACTATATGGATTTGCTGACCTTGGCAGCATTCACATGAATAAGGTGCGACCCTTTGCCTTTGAAACGCGCCCATTTCTTCTACCTCTATCTCTCATGTTGATCAGTGTCCTTGTTTGTCTTTGTAAGCTTTGCATGGAAACATCTGACATGTCCATGCTTTAAAGAGTGCAGGTACTGCAATTCACACTCGCAGATGTACATCAAGCTATATGTGTCTCGCATACCAGCAAGGAGAATACTGTGCTCCGATCTGGACTGAATCCAGAGAAGGTTTTTGTCATTCCAAATGCCGTAGACACAGCCATGTTCCGGCCTGATCCATCGATGCGCCCCTGTGGAACAGATGAGATTGTCATCGTGGTAATAAGTCGCCTGGTTTATCGCAAGGGTGCTGATCTGCTTGTAGAAGTCATTCCTGAAGTCTGCAGACTCTATCCACAGGTAAATTGAATGTTTCACATTTCTCTTGAGAAATTCTTGGCTAGTAAGCGCAATCTATCTTGGAATTGCACAATTCATTCAAAGAAATTCTGGAATGGATTCAATGAACTTCAAGTTTTGCTATCAATCTTACTTAGTTGACACTTGTCTAGGGTGGCCTTGAGCTGTCTGATTAGGGCATTTGGTGGATGTGGGTGAAGGTACGTTTCATAGTCGGTGGTGATGGGCCCAAGCGGGTGCGCTTGGAAGAGATGAGGGAGAAGCATGGTCTGCAAGATCGTGTTGACATGCTAGGGGCAGTGCCACATGCCGAAGTACGCTCGGTGTTGGTTCGTGGTCACATTTTCTTGAACAGGTATAATCTGATTTGAAAAAAAGCAGTGAATCACAACATCATGTCACATGTGGACCTTGATGTTTATACAGTACTCCTATTGCTAATGCTAATTTCATTGTAATGAATTGTTGGCAGCTCATTGACAGAGGCATTCTGCATTGCAATATTGGAGGCAGCCAGCTGTGGGCTTCTCACTGTGAGCACACTTGTTGGTGGTGTACCTGAGGCATGTATGGCTTTTACCCCCCCACCTCTTCTTATCTGCCTTCATGGCTGCAAGCAGATGCAACCTTGAAGACTTTCTTGATTCCTCTGGCTCTGATGTGCTTATAGAATATTTACTTTGATGCTGATCTGCTAAGGACAACAGTCACTTCTCAGAGTCTTTTGAGGCAGATTTAATCAACAGATGTTTAATCAATTCTTGCAGGTTCTCCCTCCTGACATGATAGTCCTAGCACCTCCAGTGCCAGCAGAATTGTCAAATGCGATAGGCCGGGCTATTGAGCTTCTTCCCCAAGTGGACCCTTTCTCAATGCACAATCGGGTAACACACAGTCCATCCTGACTCTTGCAGAGTTTTACTTGGGTGCATGTGGTGAATTCATTCATTCATTCATGAACTTTGTCCTCTTACAATCTACAAAAGTTCCCACTGCATCAAAAGTCTTGCAGGGATATGTTAGAGTGAAATACTAACAAGACTTTTTTGGGCTGCAGATGAAGAATCTTTATAGTTGGATGGATGTTGCCAAACGTACAGAAGTTGTGTATGACCAGTCCCTGAGATCTGATGATGATGACCTCCTAGTTCGTCTCTCTCGGTAGGTAACATCTCTCATGGTACACCTTTGGTATAGTTTCAGTGTATGGAGTCCACCCATCAACTTGTAAAATAGTTTGCTGCCTTCTCCTGCAGGCTGAGAGAGAAGTATGCAGAGTGTGCACACACACCTTGCCTGCATTTTCTTTGTGGAAGCATCCTGTCTTGGATTTCCCGCACCCTCTCTCACACTTTCTGGTTTTCAGAAACTGAAATGTTTAGCTTGGGTACTGTGACTATTTTGTGTGACACATTGCAGCTAAACTGCTGAACTAAAATTGTCCTCTGCACCAAATGCTGCACATCTGTGTTGTTGAGCTCTCTGATATCTAACATCCTGATAGTGTATCATTGCTTTTCAAATTTGGTGAAATTTCTCTTTTCACAGATGTGAGGCATGTGTGACAGGTACTATGCCTGTGGGCCCTGGGCTGGCAAACTATTTTGTCTGGTGGTGGTGATAAACTTCATTGTCTGGTGCTTCCTTGAGTGGCAACAGGTGCATCCCCCCTTTCATTTGAGGACTCAATTTGGAAATTCAAAGGCATATTGATACATACTAAATTTCTTGGTAAACCGTTTTCCAAGTGCAAGTTCACAAGTTTCTTTTAGCATTTTCTGCCAGAAAGGGCAAGTTATGGTGGGATTGTCATTTCCAAATGAACTTGTAGTATCTCAGACCATGCTTGTTTGGGTACAAACTTGTTTGCATATATATATGTAAATATGCATCTGTCTGGGGTTTGACTTTTTTGTCTGTTGTGCTTCATGATGACAGCCTGCAAAGGATTTGGAAGTGACACCAGATTTACCACCACCTCAGGCTTTTGCTGATGAGCTCAATTAGATTTTAGCTTTGAGAATTGTGTTCTTTAAGATCCATCCGCAAGAAAATATCACTGTGAGAGAGCAGCTGGATAGAGAGGAATACTTCTGCACTTTTTTGTTTAGAGCACTTGGGGATGCAACAAGTTTTATTCCTTCAGCTGTTATTCACAGTGTTTAGGAGGTTTGTCAAGGATCTAGGTACAGCACTGACATGTGCCATGGACCATCTACCATGATTCCAGAAACTTAGTATTGAAATGAGCTTGGAGGGACTTCTGGGACAAAGAACTGTCTGTTAGTTTTATCCAACAATAACATCATGCTCCGGAATTTTTTCTCTGTTTCTTCAATTCTCTCCAGAGCCTGGGAACATAGTGTGAAATGGGTTCTGTTGTCAATTCACAGAACTTACAAGATGTAGGGATGTCATGAGAATGGTGACACACTGAGGAAACATGGTGTGCTTTGAGTGTCCTGCACTTGCTGGAGTTTGACCAACAAGGTTGGTGTTACTGTGGATTGCAAGGAGGGAACATCTCCATGCTAGATGATGTAGAAGGTTGTTAAAGCAAACACTTCAATGACCAAGATAGAACATGAAGATTCAGACAAGGAACAGTCCTGTAAATCTAGCTTCATCCCATGAAACTACTGAGAGCAAACCTCAGTTTGCTGGTTTTTAACCATATAGCTTAATGCTTCCAGGGGAGAGCCTTGAGTCCCTCTCTTCACATGTTTTGGGTGATGTGGATGGTGACTCAGCAACTGCCATCTATGGTTGTGAGATGTGAAATGCAGGCAAGAATAGAGCTGGACAGGCAGTCATTCTATCTTGACAACACCTGAAACACCATTGAATTCTTCTTGACAAGACACATGGGGAGGGTGGGGTGGGTTTTTCTTTTGGGGTTTCTGAAATGGATGGCCAGCACTTGGAAGAGAGCAAACTTGGGTGAAGAGATCATGCAAAATGGTTTGGTATGAATCTGCTTCACAAATAATGTATGTGTTTTAGCTGCCATTGTACTCTACCAGAGAGGCAATGTTGCATACAAATTCAAGGTAGCTGCTCTAAATGCAAGATAGACCTGTAGTGCATCCACGTGGTAATCGCCATGAACACATTGCACTTCCAACATGTGCATCAACAACAACAATACAGTGGGGTTTTTGTTTTCAGTATGAACCTAAAAAACTCACTTCCAAGTTGAACAACACCTTCACCAACAGAAACATCCTTCTCACAACCAAAACTCTTGGTTGAAGCTGAGTTGCACGCTCTGACTGGGATGGATTGTGTATATCTTCATGTGTCAGCTTGGCCATGGAATAGCAGAAACTGCCAGTCATCCAGCAAAGCACTCTTTTTTATTTTCCGAACCTTTGGGCACGGGGCACTGCCTTGCAATGGGTGTTTGCAAGAGATTTCCTCATGAAATTCATTCATTCACAACCTGTACTGCTTTGGAGCACAAAAGTCGGTTGATCATCCTGTGCCTAAAACTATAGAGAAGATTGCCATTGCGCAATGCTGTCAGACTCTAGAGGTGTAATGTGAAGGAAGGGGTTGGTGTCAACTGAAAAGGATTCTTCATGCAAAGCGTGAAAAAGATACATGATGATGCATGTCTGGGGAATTTTCTTTTGCAAGTCATGTATGACAATGTCCTGTACAACATGTGCAAAACCCCAACTGTGGACCTCTGATTTCTGCTTCTCTACTGTGTAGTGTCTCCACTCCAGTTAAGAACACACAAAATCCTTTCTGGAAGCACAATGCAAAGAGATGAAGAAGAAGACAGCATAAATATCTACATGGTTCTCCTTGCTCTCCTTGCTCTCTCTATTACTGTACAGGGGAGGTTTCTTTTCAGTGTTTCACACATTGGGTGCAAAGAAGAAAGCTGTGACGGAAGGAAGGAAGGAAGGAAGCAACCAAGCAACCAAGCAAGCCAGCTGTGTGTTCCAAATCCATGTAGGGTTTTGTTGTTGTCTGCGGCCTTTCTTTCATTCTACCCCCCATCATCAAAACTGGCTCCTCCTCCTCCACTGCAGAAAATCCCTCCCTCGAAGGAAACTCACTCATCCCGCATGTCCCTTCTGTCGCCGTCCTTGCAAGGTAACATACATACATAGATACATGTTCCTTCCCCAAGTCTTGAGCAATTGGGGTTGCTGGAAAAGAAGCTCCACCCAAGCTTGTTGGGATGAAGAAAGCTTGGCTTTCAGTGCGTGCCGGTGTTGGGAACTTTGGCTCATCACACCTTGCCGTACTTGTGCCAGAGAAGAAGCATGGTGACGCATCGGCGCACGATGTAAAGCTTGGCTCGCTGCTGCTTCACGAATGCTAGCGACTGCTTGGTGGCATTGGAAACACAACTAGAATGCAACCCAAAAGGAGAAAAGCTTTCTGTCGTCGACGACGGCGAAGTAGGCGAAGACGACAAAGAGAATCTCTTTGAAGTGGAGAAGCGTCTGGAAAACGAAGACGAAGACGAAGACGAAGAAGAGGACCCACCATCACCACCATCACCACCACCACGCCTCTGCTTCTCTTCTGTTGCTTCTGCTGTTGCACACACTGTAAAACACTGCCCCATTTTTGTGCTTTCCCCTCACCACAGAATGCAACTCATACAAAACCAAACAAATCAAGCAAATCAAACAAATCGCACCAGAAATTCTCCTACTTCTTCTTCTTCTTCTTCTTCTTTCTCTCCTCCTCCTCCTCCTCCTCCTCTTCCTCCTCCCACTTCTTCCAATTCCTATTCCCTTAACAATTCATCACAGATCATGATCATAACCCCTCTCACTCCATACCCCTTTTTTTTCTCCACAAATTCAAACAAGATCTATGACAAACAAACTTCACCAAATTCAACTTGTTTGCTTTCCTTTCACCAAGCACAACACAAAACAAAACAAAACTAGACACACTCCTCCCCACCCCCCCCCCAAAACAAACCAACCAACATCAACACAACAACAAAACTAGACACACTCCTCCCCACCCCACAAAACAAACCAACCAACATCAACACAACAACAAAAACAACAAAGGAGCTTGTGAAATAATGGGAATGGAATTTAGGAATTGGGGGTTGCATGAATTGAATTGGTTGCTCTATTGGGTGGGAATGATGGATAGATAGATCACAAGCCACTACACACACACTTTTTTTTTAATAGGAAAAGCTTTGCTCATTTCTCACTCCATTACAAGACAAGTGTGGAGAATTTTTTTTTTTTCTGTGAGAGAAAAAAAGGATTGTGGAACTTTTAAGGGAGAATGGGAGAATGGGTGTGTGTGAGCCAAGCCCACTTTAGCCCTACATACATAACATACCAACAATTTAACTATGTCCCCACATTAGCACATGATACTATAATTACTCTCAAACCTTGTGCATCAAATCAAAATGTTGATGGGTGTCAACAATAGTGTGGGTGTCAAAACTTGTTCTTCTTATGTCTTTGAATTCATCACCTACTATGCTCAACTCTAATTTTTAATTCAAAAGGAACCAATCAATCAATCAATCAATGTAAGGAGATCATACTCCATTTAACTTTGATGCCCTTTTCTACACATCAATCACTTATCTTATTTGCTTATGTGTAAAAAAAATCCAAAAACTTAATGAAAACTATAATGTAAAAAATACCCATCAACCACATAATCTTATTGCTTAAAAAACTACAATTAAAATAAATTATGATAAATAAAGTGTTAGAAGAAGAAGAAGACCCATAAACCACTTATCTTATTGCTTTATGTCAAAAATAAAATTATTGAAAAATAAAGTGTAGGAAGACCCTTCAAGAGATGAATGCTAATCTTAAAAAATAATTTCAATGAGATTATGTTTTGGGATCAGCATTAATTTTTTGTATCATGAACCCTAAACATACATAGATCATGAGTTATAAGATTTTAGGGTTGAGGATTTAGAGCACTCTTACACCTATAATAAGTAGGCATAAAAGATGCCTTCCACTCTTAAGGAGGAGGCAAAAGATCCTTCTTACTCTATTCTAAGAGGGATGTTCATGGACATAAGGTACCCTACAAATACACTAGGAATCTTTTTTGTGAGTGCTTTAGGGATGGTTATAGCCAACAATAACTGACAAAATAAGATTCTTCCCTGTACAAGAGCACCCTAAATTATGAGCCTTTTGTCACTACCTGCATTTTATGAACAAAACAAGATTATGGACAAATTAGTAGGGTACAAGACAATTTATATTATCACACCCTTTTCCTAAGATCATATTTTGTAGTCATGAGTCATGACCCCACTAAAATACATAGTACTCTGAACCCATTTGGGTGGGGGGGGGGGATTTTTTTTCAATTTTTTAATTTTAATTTTTTTTTTTAAAAAAAATTATTTAAATACTTATGTCTAGCATTCTTTTTTTCAAGTGGGCAACTTGCAAGCTGACATGCCTGCCTGATCTCTTCTGTATAATACTTACAAAGAAGAAATGGAAACTGAGAAAGCAAAGTCATGTAAATCTCCTTTGAATTCTTAAAAGTAGAATATTTAAAAACTATATGTTGTCAAGCTTTCTTAGTGAAAAGCACCAATTCAGAAAAGAAGTGAAGATAAAGAAAGCAAAGGTGTGAATTCTCATTTGAATTGTCAAAAAGCTAAATTTCTAAAAGACTACAAGGTGTTTAAGCTTTAGAAACAAAAGCCCCCAATACAAGAAGAAGAAGTGAAAGTAGAGAAAAGGAAGGATATATATATATATATATATATATATAGAGGCTTCATCACTTACTCACCTTAAGGTAATATTATTTATTTTATTTTTCCTTCAGAAAACCATGTATAAACTATAACCTATTACCCTTAGGCTAACCCATTCAATCACTATAGGGTATAGTCTATATACCCTTCCAACATTGGTGACAACTTCCCAACGAGACAAAAGTGTTCAACCTTTCTAGTACCTATCCACACATAGGGTTTTGAATTTTTTAAAAATCAATTGATTATAGTTTTTTTTTTTGTATTGACCTCCTCATTTAGCCACTATAGTCCAATTACAATTTTTTTCTTTAAAACACACATTAGGTTGAAGGTGGCCACTAGATCTTATAGATTGCATAACACAAAACTTTAGCTCATTATCAAAGAATGAATTATTGAGAGAATGACCAATAAGAGTTCATAGATTTCTAAGTAATATAGGAAACATGTAACAATCCACAATAATTTTCTTAAAGAAGAAATCCCATCATTTTTGAAATATTGGGTGCACTTGAAGTCATTCAAGTTCCTATTGCTTCTTCCCAATAATGTGGAAAACCATAACACTTGTCCCCAAGGCTTGATACTTGTAAGGAAATTGGGGTCCCACATATGTAGTTGACTTGTCTTTGTGTTTCTATCCTTTTGGAGATGAGCTTCATAGCATTGCTAGGCCCACCATTCAACAAACATTGGTAAAAGGGCCTCACAACCTCACCAAACTTCAAAGAGTGTAAATGAAGGCAAAATTTATGTGTCTTAATTATTATACAAGTTGAAGATTGGGTATGTATGATCTCCATGATAATTTTTAAAAAAAACATTATGGGTCCTAGATGTTGGAATCTTTGACATGATTATAAGCACAATTGTATTTTGACAAGCCTTCCTTCCTATTTTTTCTTTGATGGCAACTTAGTTTTCATGTTGCATTTCACAAGAGAAGTTGACAAAATTTTAATCTTTCACACAAAAAATGTGACCAAAACAATCATGTTTTTTGGGGAGTGGATTTTCACAAATTTTTAATGTGAAAATACGATTGTAACATAGACAAGGGATTTTTGTTTTTTGTTAAAAATATCCTAACTTGCCATATTTTGAAAAAAAATTCAAATCACCAATTTTTCACAATAGGTTCCAACATGTAACCAAAATATAAAAGGATTCTTAAACCTGTTTCCACTCTCATGTTGGATCTATAGCCAAATTTGACTAAATCTTTGTGTTGATGATCATCAATTTGGCTACATCACAATATTAAAAAACATATTACAAAAAATAACAATACATATCAAGTGAACCAAAATGATAAAAAAATTTGAACTTAAGAAAATTAATCCAAACTTTAAAATTCTTCAAATTTTCATCTTTTGTGATTACCTCGAATACTACCCTTCAATTTGTATTCTCCAACTTTTTGCCACATAATGACACTCATCAAAATGCCTTAACTTTCCAACTTCAATGAAAGTAACCAGACTTGATAACATTTTGTTTTGAAAATCCATTTTCACAATTAGCAATGGGTAATATAAAAAAACAATTCTTGCTCACCACCTCATTTAAAGCTTGGGTGAACCCCACCTACAATGGTATCATTGTAAAAGCTAAAACCATTATCTTTTTGAGTTGCTTCTAAACTTTAGAAATATTCAACAAACTAAACTAAATTAGAGTCACCACATTCAAATTTAACATTTCCCAAGGTGATATTAGTTGTAACCTCTAAGAGATCTCACTCAAGGAGGTGAAAACCTACCAATGTAGGTTTTGGTTCACCCGATCCCCTCATTTAGTTACTTTTTATTACATTTCTTTTGACGATTTATTTGATTTTCCAAGGATTCAAACCTTCTTTTTCTTTGGGCATTTCTTTTGAAGAGCAAAAGTCTTTTTGACTTTTCTTTTTGGGGGGTCTTTCAAATTTCCCTTGATGGGTGCAAAAGACCTATTTTGGAATCATCCATATGACTATGTATGAAGGCCAAATTTGGCATAATTCAATTGGCTTAAAACAAATTACCTTGTTGGTGGATGATAGATGTACAATTAGGCTTATAGAAAAGGGGGGTGGAAATGTATCATTCATTCTCTTCAAGTAGTTAAAATCCTTGTGAAAGGACAAAATGATCAATATTTTCATTAAGACTTGTTCAATGAAACTTAGAATGTGATGAACCCATATGAGAATTCAAGAGATTCAAGTGCTCAAAATGAAAACTTAAGTGGATTTGGTGAGCAACTATTCAAGAGATTCAGTGCTCAGAATGGAAACTCATGTGGATTTGGTGAGTGACTATTCAAGAGATTCATTCAAATACTCGAAATGGAAACTTACGTGGATTTGGTGAGTGACTCCGATTAGGTAGAATCTTTAGCAATGTACAAATGAGTTCCCCTTTTAGTGTAACTTCTATTAAGACAAAATCCTAAAACATGTGTAAGTGATCCTGACTCAAGACATGAAAGCCTCACTTCTGTATGGTTTATCTGAAGTTGTAGGATAACTATTTCTTAGTTACAATGGGACCCCGGATAAGCAGCTAGCTAGCTAGCTAGATAGCTCTAGTTCATGCTTGATTGAGACTTGAAACTCCAAAGAAAAGCTGCAGAAAATGGAAGAAGCTGTATGTAGGTATGTCAGCTGCCCGTAGAGATGCAATCAGTTTGGAACTTAATGGAAGGAGTTCCAGTTTCAACTATCTATGCCAGGCCCACCACGACCTGCAACAGGAGAAGGACTAGTTCAGAGTCATCAAGTTTCTGAAACTTTCTGAAATCAGTTCATTATAATACATAAAACTCTGTGTTGTTGGAGATGGGCGATGGGATGGGATGATGATGCAGGCAGCTTCCCAAGTTCCAACGGATTGACCAGTCGTCATGGATAAGGCTTGGAATGTCCATAGAGTGGAAGAAGCTAATAAGCTATCTGATCAGATCTAGCTCACACCCATTTCTGAGGTATCTGATCAGATCTGGCTCATACCCATTTCTAAGCTATCTGATCAGATCTAGCTCACACCCATTTCTGAGCTATCTGATCACATCTGGCTCATACCCATTCCTAAGCTATCTGATCACATCTGGCTCATACCCATTCCTAAGCTATCTGATCACATCTGGCTCATACCCATTTGTTTTTCAAGTAAGACCTGCCAACAATACAAGGACAGCAGCAGCATGCCCTAAATTCTCAATTTGTTTGTAAAAATTGCAACCCAACTCTCAACATGGCAGGAAGAAACTAGGCACTCAATCAACTTGCCATTTGAGAGAGCCTATAAACTACATTTAGGACCTATCCTGAATTAATAGGATAGGGTTACCAAGATGAAACCTGATGTTCAACTCAGTTGGATGAAATTCATAGGATGGGTTACCACGGTGAAACCTCATGTCAACTCAATTGGATGAAATTTATAGGATATAGGTTACCAAGGTGAAACCTCATGTCAACTCAATTGGATGAAATTTATAGGATATAGGTTACCAAGGTGAAACCTCATGTCAACTCAGGGTTTTCATGCATATGCCATAACAAGCTTTACTCTGGCAGCAGAGTAATTGGGTAGAGATTAACAAGAGAGGAAATCAGAGGAGTCAGGTTAACTCTACTACTAGCTTAACTCTAGTACCAGGATTTAGGTCCAATTGTTCAAACATCACTAAATACCCTGGAACACTCACAAATTACAATGCTTGTTTTTATCATTTTTTTAAAAAACATTTGTGGAAATTTTCGGCATTTTTCCAAAAATATATCGGAAAAAAAAATATTTTGTGGCAAATTACATGTTTATTAAAAAAAATCCAAAAAATCAAGATTTTTATTTTTAGGATCGTCAAAAATCTTCACAATTGCCTACATTATGAATGGGTGCTCGAGATTTTATACTTTCATTTTTTGATATTGCCAAATTTGGCTAAATATACTTATGGATGATTGCCCACTTGAGCAACATCACAAAATTGAAAATAAAAACACTGGGCCATATGCCATGGCATGAGAATTCCTTGGGTCAAATATTAGGATTAGTTTAGAAATTACTTTCTTGTCACTACAATCAAGAGGGGACAATTGCAAAAAAGAAATTTAGAGTCCCGTCCATACTCATAATTAGAACCCATACTAACATCCTTCTTTACATAACACATGTTGTAGTATCTTATCTAGTGAATATTTATTTTATTTTTTCAAAGTCAAGTTTAGCAAAAAAACAAATTGACAATTTTTGAAACTTTTGGCATGGTATCATGCCAAAACAAAAAATATTTTGGCAATGATAATTGATCATTCCACTTAATGGTCATGAAAATATTTCACTACAAGAGAATTATTATGCAATTTCATCTCCTCTATTTTAAGTCACAATTCTTAGTTGCAAAGTATAGGGACCCCATTTTATATCCAACAACATAAGTGAGTCAAGTGTGTGGAACTATTGTTGAACATGGGTCATGTAAGTGACTAAAATTCACCTATTATTAAATATTGGGATGTGGAAACAAATAAAATGATAGATCCTAAATACAACCTACACAATTATTGCAAGTTTTCAACATTGATAATCAAATAATTTCCTTAACTTTCAACCTGTAATTTTCAAAAAAATTGACATATATATATATACACCACCAAACTTAAAAGGCTACTACAATACATAACTAAATGTTCATTATTATCACAACCCCTACAACTATAGATTCCCCATTGGACCCATCTTAAGTGTTAAATGTCCACTTCAAAATGGATGGAGTTATAACCTTAGAAAAGTTGAAGAGACATTCAATAGAATTGGTTTACAAATTGTTTATTCCAAAGTATTAAAATTACACACATGCAAAAATTAATAAAAAGTGCAAGGAAAATACAAAATACCACATCCAAAGAAATTTGGCATTTATGTTCTAATATGAGGTTTAAACCTATGAGGGCTACTTTCAAATAAAGCCTCTCAAACACAAACATAAATTTGGGCATTAATCAGAAAACCTCTTGTGAATGCAAACTTTTCACATAGGGGGTTGAACTTACATGTCTTGGATTAAGATTTCACCAATTCATAAGGTTTAGTTTTCATATGGACTAGGCACATGTCGACTATGAATCCATCACACATGCTTGAAGACTAGGCTTTAGAAGGATCACTCACTTAGTCCACAAAACCCTTTGTTTTAGTGAAATTTGAAATTTCAATCAACACATAGTTCTATGCTAGTGTCGGGTGGGTTAAATAAACCCAACCTGGGTAGAGGTAATTTGGGTAGATGACCAACATATACCGCCCTCAGGTAATAGTACTTACCCACCCACTAATGGTGTGTTCCATCACACATTGACAATATATATATCCTAACATGAGCCATGTCAAAATTATATGTTTTGGTTTGTGAAGCTTCAAATCCAACCTTGGCCAACACTTGCCCAAAATGATATGAGCTCAGATTGTATTTACTATCTCAGAATCATTCAGGAGATTTTGGCTGAGTTTTTATGTCAAACAACAATGATCATGTAAACTTCCAATCTAACATGTTGGATTTGTAATTTGATTCATGCATGAACAAGCTGCTTAGAACAAATTTTTCTACCTAAAAAGACCTTAAATAGATCTATAAGAAATTATTAATTACACCTTCACTTATGCCATTGGCAATTGTTGGTAGTAGAAACCTTTGATCTTTTCACTTGGAAAAAGTGCAAGAAAAGAAGAACCATAAACCCTTAAACCCTAAACCCTAAACTATCACTCGGATGTCACATTAATTTTTTTGTGTTTACTAACAACATTGCTTGCACACATGAATACAAAGTCTAAAAAGAGTAATCTATAGCCATTGGTGTGATGCTACCTTTGAGATTGACAGCCCCACGAGGTGTGCAACCATCAAAGATTTATCATCATCAACTTTTTTTGTTGTGGTAGTATTATAAACTGAGTTTCCTACTCACTCTTTCTTCTTTCCTGGAGACATGACTCCACTCCTGTTACATATATTTTCACTGCTCCTACTTGTACAACTATTATAATTACTCTTGAACCTTGTGCATTAAAATGATGAGTTTCTGCATCTCATACTCAGATTTATTGAAATATCTTTCCTCGTGAACACCATTCAAAGAAGGGATAGGAGGTGAAAAACAAGGACCAAAAGACAAGGGTGAAGACAACAAGGTGACTTTACACGAATAACTCTAATAATGGATACGGTTTAAAGAGCCTGAAACAACACGACAAGTTACAAACCTAGTCTTACAATGGCCTTACAATAGCCTTTTTTTATATGTCATCTCCACATGGAACCTTATTTGGGAAAGGACAACAACAAAAGGGAGAGAGATTCCAGATAAACTCGACAATATATATACTATAAATATGAAATGGGGCTCGGTGTGCCTTGGCAAATGCATGTTTGAAATATGTTTATAACGTATTGAGGATGACTACAAACGTCAGCAAATGAAGTGCTCTAGTTCGTGCCAAACAAATAAAGACATTTTAGAAGTCCACAACATTTTAGAGGTGTGCACCAAAATGGGTCTTGTTTAGCCTTGTTCTTACTTAGTAAGCAATGCAATCTGCAAGAAGTTTGTCCTTGCATGCCTACTAGATTGCCCGACAACTTCTCTTCCCTTGAGTTACCCAACAATGTAAACATGGTTAGTCCGTCATAATGTTGAAAAATATGAGCATAAAATTGGTATCCAAGGCACTATCCAAGGCACTACTATGACATTTGCTTTGATTTTGATTCATCTCTTGTCAATTCTTCAGAACAAAGGTTTTTTATTTTTATTTTATTTTATTTTTTTAAATTTTTAAATTAAAAAAAATTAGTGCTGGGTTCATTTTTGTTGTTGGAATCCAGTTCAATGTGAACGGGGTTTTTTAATTTTTTTTAATTTTATGAGATTCCATTCACATGGAAGAAATGTGTGTGTGTGTGTGTGTGTTTTTTTTTAATGTGCATGACTTTGTTAGTGTTTCAATAGTATCGGGCACCAATCTAGTAGTGCACTACACTCCTCCCAAAAACAAACCCTTTCTTCTTGGCTTGTCTCCTTTCACCTTGTCAGGCAATCAATCCGTATCACTAAGCTTGTATCACTAGCTAATCGTTGTGTACTATTGGCTTTCTCTTGCTTGTCCTTAAACGCTAGCAAGGATGAAAGAACCTCACTTCCATCTGAAAAAACATAGAAACTAAGGGTTTATGAAACCCCCATGAATTCTGGATTCTATAAGAGATGCAGCATTACCATTTGATTTATCCTTTGCAAATCCTTGGCATGTAAGAAGAAGGACGAAGAGCAGCAGCAACCTTTCCAGATTTAGAATTTGTCATTGCCATAAAATATTCACATGAGGGTGGGGGCAGGTGGGCGGGCAGGCATGTCAGTGTGCAGGACAAGTTTGTGGGTGCCAGTGTGCAGGACAAGACAAGTGTTGTGGGTGTCAGTGTACAGGACAAGTGCTGTGGGTGTCGGAGTGCAGGACAAGTGTTGTGGGTGTCAGTGTACAGGACATGTGCTGGGGGTGTCGGAGTGCAGGACAAGTGTTGGGGGTGTTCTGTGTGCACGACGAGTGTTGGGGGTGTCAGAGTGCAGGACAAGTGTTGTGGGTGTCAGAGTGCAGAACAAGTGTTGGGGTGTCACTGTACAGGACAAGTGTTGTGGGTGTCGGAGTGCAGGACAAGTGTTGTGGGTGTCAGTGTACAGGACAAGTATGTGGGTGTCGGTGTGCAGGACAAGTGTTGTGGGTGTCAGTGTGCAGGCAGGACAAGTGTTGTGGGTGTCAGTGTGCAGTCCTGCATGGTTGTTTGCAGAGCAAAAACGTGTCTGTCGCATGTACGTCTTGCTTCTTCTTGCAGGCAGATGTGAACCCATATGGGCTCATGGAGCTCTGCAGGACCAGGAATTAAACCCAACAGCCTAGTTCCTGCCTGCTATTTGTTTTGGTCGGAACGTTTTTTAGTTTATCTTTCCGGGGGTTTTTAGGCTAGTACAACCGTGTGGCAGAACGATGTGATCACCGTCCATGACTACGTACTGACACCTGCAAAGTTCATAGAGGCTGGTTTTAAACGTCCTGCCCTCCGACATTGCCGTCCTCCTCTGAAGAGAATGACAACAAAGTGGGGGGCTGGGCTCTTGGATGTGGATGTGGATGTGGATGAACCCACATCCCAATTCCCAACTACTGTACTCGAATTTTCTTCAGGAATTTTTTTTTTGATTGCAGCCAAAGTGACTAATATATCATCCACAAGAAAGATGCAGAAAAAATGGCAATAAACCCTAAACCCTAAACCCTAAACCCATTTTAGCCATATCTGGCTATGAACCAGAATATGAAGGACAAATCTTTTAAATCGTGCTTTCTATATTTTTGGTTATATACTGAAAACCAAAAGATAAAAAATCTGGCTATTTGTTGGCTCTATAATGTAATCTGCCATGTCAAAGTTTTTTTTTTTTGTGAAATTAAGGTCCACATGTAGAATTGAGCTCCAACATGAGTTCAGTATGAGAATGATGATGATGATAAATGAGAGCTAACATGTAGAATTGAGCTCCAACATGAGTTCAGTATGAGTATTATGATGATGATGATGATGATGATGATGATAAGTGAGAGCTAACAAGAAAGCACCACCTTAATTCTTCTCGTATAACAATGTTGTGGTTGAAGAAATCAAGAGGCATGTATACCTCAAGCAAGAGCAAGTATAAGCATCACACCAAAGAGGAGGAAGATGATGAACTCAAAACACAAAAGAAGATGAGACTTCAGAACCAGACCAATGGGCTAAACCATTTCAAACATGAAAGATTTGAAACTATGATCACATTGAATTGGGTTCCAACAACACATAACAAACTACATAAAACTATGTTGGCTATTATTGCTTCTTCCAAATTTCAACTAACCATTGCATTTAGAATTGTCAATGGGAAACAAGCAAACAATCCACACCCATACACACACACACACACACACACATATATATATATGAGCTTCTCCTTTGAAGCACATACTCTTTGAATCCACCAACCCTAAAACCTAAACCCTAAACCATGGGGAGCTTCCCTAGGGTTTGATCTGGGAATTTGTCATCTAACCAAACATTTTGCTTACAAACCCCCAAGGACTAGCTGAACACAAAATGGAACATTCCTATTGGCTAAATTGTTGAACTTTGTGTCCTTTGGTTTTACACTAAGGTCACTTTTTTATGCCCACTTTTAAACTAGGGTCCTACCGTTTGACCTAACTCAAATTGGAGGATTCCTCTTTGGCTCAATGCTAAAATTTGGGCCCTCTGGCTTTACACTAGGCCCCAACAATTGGGCCAACTCAAAATGGAACATTCCTATTGGCCTAAAAGTTGGACTTTGGGTCCTTTGGCTTTACACTAGGGTTTCTTTTGGGCCCACTTTACACTAGGTTCCAACTTCCACCCACTAGCCTAACTCAAAATGGAGCATTTCTATTGGCTAAATGCTGAAATTTGGGTCCTTTGGCATCATGCTTGGGCCAATTTCAGGCCCACTTTCCATTCCGGCCTAAATGACTAGCACAATTCAAAATGGCCAAAATGCTAAAGTTTGGGCCCCTTGGCTTTACACTAGGGTCCAATAACTGGGCCATCTATAAATGGTGCATTCCTATTGGCCAAATGCTGAAATTTGTGTCCTTTCATTTTTCACTAGGGTCACTTTTAGGCCAACTTTACACTAGGGTCTAGGGACTACCCCAACTCAAAAATGGAGAATTCCTAATGGCTAAATGCCAAAATTTGGGTCCCTTCACTTTACAATAGGGTCCGACAACCGGCCTAACTCAACATGGATCATTCCTATTGGCCAAAATGTTGAAATTTGGGCTCTTTGGCTTTACATTAAGGTCACTTTTAGGCCCACTTTACACTAGAGTCTAACCACATGCCCAACTCAAAATAGAGCATTCATATTGGCCAAAATGCCAAAAATGGGTCCATTGGCTTCACACTAGGGATGAACTTTTACACAAAAGAAATGCACAATGTTTTTAACTAACTTGTTCTAGTGCCTGAATTTCATCATTTTAGTTATGATTTTTAATATAAAAAATTGGGTGGGTAAAATGAGGATGGAAAAAAGCTTGAGCAATATACTCAAATGTTTCCAAAGAGTCCTTTTTCTTCTTTTTTGATGGTGATCATTCACAATTTAGCCAAATTTGGCTATAATCAAGATATGAAACCAATAATATTTAACCATCCTTCTATATTGTTGGCTACCTACTGGAACCCACCAATTTTTTTGGTGCAAAATTTCACGCTATCGTGAAATTTTTGGAATGTTTTGTCAAAAAATTCAATGATTTAAAAAAAATTCCACCAGGGTTCGGGACAAAATCCAATTTTTTTTTTAATTGCCAGATTTCTATACATGGTTCAAATAAATAACATAAAATATCTTAAAATATTTACATTTTTTCTTTTCATATTCTATACATAGCCAAATTTAGCTAAATTGGCTTATGGGTCATGCACTTTTGCATGTGTTTTTCTAGGGCGAGATAGGCAATCATGTACTCGATATACTTTTGTTGCTTTTGGTGTTAGTTTTAATGCAAATTAACAATTAATAAAGGTGCTTGAAATTATTCAAGTAGGTTTCAAATATTATATCGGGTTATTTCTTCTTGGTTTGAAATAGATGTTTGTTGCTCTCGGGTTCCAAGGAAATTTTGAAATAATGATATCCATGTTTATGGAATTTTGGGGGTGTGAAAATTCAGTTGATATCCTTGGGCATTCCAACATGGAAGCTACTAGGGGGTTGGGCATGTTTAGCTTTATGTCTAAGGATACCCTTCCATGGTTCCCCTCTTAGGGAAAGTCCTCTCATTAGTAATTTTGCCAATAGAGCCTCGCATTGGGCTTTAGGGTCGATGATCCCCAATCCACCACTAGGTAGGGTTACAAAGTCCCATTTTAACCTTGGACCTTGACTTGTATGTTTTCCCATGCCATATATCCTTTAGGTTCATGTTATATCCAATGGCTTGGACATGTCAAGATATAGTTAAGATGTAGGTGCCTTTACATCTTTTCCAATATTTTGATCGAATGTGATGAACATGAATCAATCTTGTCATAGTTCATCAAACACCATACTCAAAAATTCAAGAACTTTTTTGATGTATTGTATGTATGTGATTGAATTCATGAACAATACCATGCAATTTGGTCAATGTTTCACCAACATTATGTTATTCACGGTTTTAACATCAATTTCATTCATAATCGTTTTCAAAGAAAGTTTTCAAGAAAATTCATTGGACTTGGTGGGAGTCGTAAAAGGTTCCATGAATTATGTACATTGTCTTTGACATCCCCTCACACCCCTCTCATAGTCCCCAACACCTTCTCATGTCTTGTATTACATGTCCATCATGCTTGCTACCTATAAGAGTTTTTCTTTCCCCTATTGCTCTCCTTGGCATCCTCCTTCCTCTTTAGTGTCACCTAGAATCACCCAAAACAAATCAAGATTGGCCCTCAATGAGGGTTGCATAAAATTATGCTTGCACACTTAAAATATAGTTATAAGTGTTCAAAAAGCCAAGGTTCAAGACACTAATTGCCAAAAAAATGTTTTGCCCATTAATTAAAACACAATTAGGAAAGTTAGACCATATTTTAATCAACAATTTGAGACAATGTTCAAGAACTCTCAACAAGAGCTATAAAATTTTATTATTATTGTTTCCATAATTATATTTTGTTTCCTAATAATTATGACTATCCAAAAAAAAATGCTTTAGTTTTGGAAGTTTGGGAAATGAGATCTACAGACTTTTTCATTTTGATCTAAGTCTCATAGAAAGTTATATCACATAATAGAATTGTTCTTTTTGTGATTATTATATGTGATGAATCTAGGTGAATTTTGTGATGAATCTTGATTTTAATTTGGGCTTGGCCATTCGGGCTCACACATTAAATCCCTTCTTTGGTTTGCTTGATACAATTTATTTGATCAAGAGTTTTTTCATGAAATGTTATGCTATCCAATCATCCTAAAGTTCTGATTACTTGGACCTAAGCACAAAGAATTAGGAAAGCATCTTTATTTTTAACTATTTCCATTGTAAATAAAATCGTGAATTTACACTAATATCACTAAACAAACCTAAGGCCACATCAATACTTTAATCCTTAACTTTATTTGATTTTATTTTTATGTTGTGAACTTGGGTATGTTTAGGGCTTTCACATTTTAGCTTTTCATATCTATATATGTGTGATCATTTGGTAGTTGTTAGGTATGCATGTAGTGTCTAAAATGCTACATTCTCCAAGGGTGAAATAATCAGTTTTTAGATGAAACATTTTTAAGTCCTAAATAAATGAAACAAATAAATTTGATTTATTTGTGAACTTATTAGACAGTTACAAGACAACCAAATGGTTCAAATTATGCCATAATCTATCTATTCACTAAGATACATGTTCATTTTTATTTAAAAAAGTATGACCATGTTCTAACCCTCCCAAAGGCAAATGGTGGCTCCATACTTGTGAATAAAATTTTATGTCATTTAATTAACATTTTGAACACATTGACTTTGAATTGTTTTAACAAATTTGTGCACAATCCATGTATGATGAGGATTTATAGTAGGTTTGGGATTTTGAAGTTGCTTTCGTAGCTTCTATAAGTGTCAAATGTTGCATGTTAAAAAGGGTGTTCATTTTGTAAATGAAAGTTGTTCATTTTTTGTCCAATTCTTTCTTTTTGTTGAATTCAATCCCTCTTGTAATGAGACTTGTTGAAAGGTTTTGGCATTTTTTCATAAATATATCAAGACCTTTTGTGTCATTATAGATTCAAGCCTTTTTCACTTGAAACATGGTGACAAATTCTTCAATTAAAAGATTTTACATTTCAATAGCCACGTTCTTTGTTGGCCCATCAAAGGCTATTACAACCATGTTTATTAATGACTAAAGGACAATTCCACCACAAGTGGGAAATAATGTCTTGGCTTATGCCCATGCCTTCCAACACATCTCAACATCAATGTTTTCATACCATCATGTCAATAGGCCAAATGAAAAAGCATTTTACCTAGACAATATGAAATGACATTGTTGCAAAACCTATATTTCACCTTACTTAGCTTGTCCAAAATCATCAAGTACCATAACTCCCACATGTTCCACCTACCTTCTATAAAAAAACATATAAAAAACAAATAAATTGACTAAGGAAATTAGTATATAACAATAAGATCTAATTACACCATAAGAACTACATGATGAAATTCAATATACCAATTGTAGATGCAATATGAAATTTCATACACCCATAAAGGTTTCACTTGAGTCTCTCCTAAAGCATATGGTAATGATTGTTTGTTAAACAACACAAAGTTCACACACTTCAAAGGGCAAAATGAGTTTAAAATGCACTTTTCATTTCTTATTACCCAACATAAAAAAATGGGTTGGTTTTTTGTTTTTCGAAACTTGACCTATTTTTGATTTAGATTAATTTTAGTCATGAATGGAAGCCTAAGATCAATTATCAATCACTAAAGAAACCTACCCAAATGACAATAAAAGAATAGCCCAAATTCTTGATTGCTAGATCAATGGTAAAATCAATCCAATATTGATCGGATGATTGAATTTTTTTTCAGTTGTCAAACCTTCAATGACCAAAAAAATTTGGTTTCCCAAACTAAGGTGATTGAAATTTCTCAATCACCAAAAATACAATAATTGAATCCCTTTTCAATTGTCAAACGTATTTGACATATTAGGTGGCAAAAACAATATCCATGCCAAACTTGATAAACAAAATTGATGTGTTCAAAAGGTTGCCAATGTGACAATTGACACCAAATGCGCACATGTCATTTTTGACACCCTAATGATACTATAACTTACTAGAATGGATGTTTAAAATGATTCTACTTCATGCAATTTGAATATTGTCTTCAAAATGGAAAACAAACATAATGATTAATCCACAATAAATCAACCCTAAATGTGTTTTTTTAATTTCTCTTGCTCATAAGAAAAGATCGCGGATTTTTATTATTTTTGGATGCTTCAGGATAAGTCCAACAATTTAATGATAACCATGTCATAAAATTTTGGGCAAACCGAAATTACTTCAACAATTCCAACATTAATTTATTAAATTATTAGTTTGGGATTCCCTTTCTTATATGTTGGTGTTATTCTTGCAAAGATATGGGTTAATAAGACATGGGGTTTTCTACAAACTTTCAATTTAATGCAATAAATATATAATTTATATTTTGAAGAAAAATTTCAATGTTCCAAAATTTGGTTTAGTTTCTATGAAATTGCAATGATGTTACTCTAGTATAAATGGACATAAAAGTCATATGTATGAGTACACACTTGTTAATACTCCAATTTCATGGCACATGATATGAAAAAAATCAAAGCGACTAATTATTATCATTATTTTTACTAGATCTATTATTATAGAATTTGAGAAAAAGAATAGAATGCTTTTTTTAGGGGTCAAATTATGGTCCATTAATATCAACTCTAAAATTGCACTAAGCTTGAATATGGAGGTGAAATAAATTGGTCTTTTTTCAACCCAAATGAATGGTTTTGGTGATTCTTTTTCATTAGATTAATGAGCATTGAATAAAACTTACACATATGCACATTTGCTATGCATATAGTAGTTATATTTTGCAACAGATGAAACTTAATTTAGATCGATCCTTAGTTTTTGTGTATGTATGGCTATGAGAGATGTGTATTAATGTGACAAAATATTAAATATTTCTAAACCTCGAAGTCACATACCAAACATAATTGATTCAATTCATGATTGTTATTAACAACATAAAACCTACAAGTTTTAGATGGGATGTCTAGTTAAATTGTTTAAATTTTAGTATGAGCATGTGTTACGATCACCCAATAATCCACAATGTTTGGACAAGAGACGATAGATGCAAAGAGTGAAATACATCTTTACAAAGTTTGTGATAAATACTCACAAACAAACGAAAATCAGTAATTATACATTACTAAAAATCAGTAGTAACAATAACCACCAAGTTTTGAGAATTGGTAGGACAAACAAACTATCAAGTATTGTACAATTAGTAGTAAACAAACTACCAATTTTAATGCTGCATTTCAACTTCTCAACAATTTTAAAAACACTTGAAATTTTGCTTAAAACAAAGAGAACTTTTAATCAAAACAAAGTTGTAGCAAAGATCAACATCCTAAAACAAATTGGTACTCTCTTCAAAACAAAAATGAAAAATCATCAATCATCAATCATCAATGCCCACTCTCCCTTTTGGCCACCCAAACATTAGCATAAGTACCCTAAGAAAGGGGTGATATCATGTGCCATCCAAAGTGGGTGACAATGCCTTCCTATCCAAAATAAATGATTGCAAAAAAACTAGAAGAAACTAACAACATCATTTTTTAATCCACCAATTGAAGATTCCTAATTTAAAAGTTTAAATCAAGTAGAAAAAAAAATCCAATAATAATCTAAACTAGTAGTCAAATGTGGTAGTCATAATTAGTAGTGAAATCCTATATTAAAAACTACTAACTTCTTTTTAATGTTATGGCTTTAACAAGATGCTAATTTACAAAAGTGGAAGTGAAATATCTTTTTATTTTGACATTGGAAGTTCAAGGGTGTCAAATAAGACATTAATTTTTTTTTAAGTTCTCCACATTTAATTGTGAGTATCAATTTGATTAATCTTCCATTGTAAACACTTGCTAAACACTAGCATCCTTAATCATAAATTATCTTTCCATTTACTTGAGATATACGGTAGCTTATATATAATGGAATGGTTGGCAAATTGAATGCTTATGTAATAGCAAGTGTCACTAAATATTGGGCATATATGGGAACCCCAAACAATACTTTGATAGTAGACAAAATTGGCATTACAAATAAGAAGAGCCTTAACCTTGTATATGTTTTAAGCATCCCCTCATTAGTAGGTGAGTTTTATGTGCTTGCAACCTCAGGCTTCTTGATTGGTATCCCAATTTCCATATTCCTTAAAGGGACCCTAAACCTTGAGGTGTTTAATTCAAAATTGTTTTGGATATTATATGTATAAAACAAAAGGCACCTAAGACATCAAATGTGAAAAAACCTAGTGGATATTTTGAGAATATCATATACTAGAACCCTAAGGCCTCTAGATTTAAGGAATGTCATTTAATAATTAAATAAATATTGAAATTTTAATTTAAGCCCTCATTTTTGAAAATGCGAGAAAAAGATAAAAATAATGATAAAGGAGATGGAGGTATATCAATTTAATATTATCCCCTCCCCTTCTTCCCTTTTTATTTTTCTCATATGTTCCCCATATGGTTTCCACTAATTCATCATTATTTATGTCGATTTCAATTTTGATTTTATCGTACAACATGGATATGAAAAGGCACATATTGTTTCTTGTTGTTTTTTGAAAAGATATTGAAATAATAACTATTTTGAATAATAATGAATTACACACACACACACACACACACACACACACACATACATACATACATACATAGATATATATATATATATATATATGGACTGCTTGGAGCCATAAAAATTGGATAAAAGCTCGAGAATATATATATATATATATATATATATATATAATGGGAACATAATTGGAGGAAACAAGACTATTATTACGAACGAATTTGGGATTGGGAGTACAATTGAACATGCCCATGTACATTCCCTTCCCTACATGTTTTTGATCACCATACCCATTGAAATCTAAATACCCATCCTTTTTATTTCAATTTTTTTTTCTTTTTTTTCTTTTTAAAGGAAAAAAAATCAACAACAACAACAAAGAGAAAGAAAGAGAGAGAGAGAGAGACACACACACACACACACATACACACACATTCACACACATTAAAATTCAATGACTTTCCTTTCATACCAGAATTTTCCGGAACCTCCTTGTGGGGAATGAAGTGCTAACCAAACCGGGGTATCAGCACCTTCCTCTAGAGTTTTATTGCCACGGTAGTTATTCATATCCGTGGCAACATAACCTGGGCAGCAGCTAAAGACATTGATTTCTTGCTTCCTTTCAGGTTGGCCAACAAGAAGATGATGATGTTGTTGTTGTTGGTGATGATGCTGGTAATGATGTTGGCAATGATGTTGATCATGATCAAGAAAAGAAGAGGAGGAGTTGTGTAGTGCACTCACATAAGCAATGACGCACATTTTGGAGACTGAATAGGTCTGCATTGGACTTGGATAACCCCATTTGCTCCAATCAGGCCAACCCCGTTCTTTCCATGTCCCATTCCCAACTTCCTCCATGTACTTATCGGCAAAGCTATCAACCATGGCTTCAGTGATGTGTTCCCTATCCAAAAGAGGTTTGAGATACTCCTTGTTTTCCATGGCCTGAAAGGCAAAGAAAGGGGAAAGGGGGGGAGCCACATAACATAAGGGGGGGAACAACAAAATCTGTAAAATTTATATTTTAATTTTAAAAAAAAAAACCCTAAACCTGGCTACCCAAAATAAAATAAAATAATAATAATAATAATATTTTTTGGAAAAAAATAGGATTTTAAAAATTAAATTAAAATTATTTATGTATTTATTTAAATTTATGGTTTTTTTTTTGGGGGGGGGGGTGATTTTGAGCATTGACACCAAATATACAAGTAAGTTAAGTTACCTTGAATTGGCCGGTCCTCGAAGCCACAACAATAACTCGAGCGCCATTGGGTGTATCGCGCAAAATAGGAAGTAGACTTTTTGTGACATTCTTAACCGCAAAGTAATTTGTTCCCAACACCAATTTTGCATTCTCCAAGCTCACTCCCTTGCCTCCGATGCCCGCATTATTGATCTGGAGTAGTAGCAAGCAAATGCCAACAAAAACTTAAAATTTTAATCAATTTGCAATTTCCTTACGACTATTTTTTTAAATGTTTTTTTTATTCACATTCTTTAAAATAAAATTTTATTATTATTTATTTTATTTTTTAAAAATGGGTTCACTTTCCATGATTATCATTGATTTTTTTTCTTTCAAAAAAAAAATGGCCAAACCTTGAAAAAAAATGCTAAGTGTTCCGCTCACTCTAGAACACAACAAGATCCAAAGAAATTTGGAGATTTCCATAAGCATAATTTCGATTTCACCAGAATATCGATGCCTCCGTAAGTCGTTCGTAGCCATTCGGTAAGTCGTTTGATGGACTCGTCACTACCAACATCAAGAGGATGGAAATTCACATTATTGAGTCCTTGGCCTTTCAAATATGCGAGGGCGTCTTTCCCACGGTTTGCATCACGAGCCGTAAGCACGACCGTAACGCCCTCTTTCGCCAATTGGCGAACAATTTCCAAGCCTATACCCTTGTTGGCTCCCGTCACCACGGCAACCGTCTCACTCGACCACCACCTGAAAGAAAACCATTAAAACCCCCCTTCCCCACTTTTAAAGCACATTTTTGAGAGCAAAAGAACACACAAACCAACACACAACCAAACATTATTAGCCTACCAAATCAAATCAAGTCACCCCACAAATGGCCCAAAATGGAATAATATGGTCACCTTCAAATGGCCTAGTATTGTAAACCCTAAACCCTAATATCGCAACCAACAATCTCGTTTGTGAATTCAATATGGACACTCACAAGTACTAACTAGGTACATACGTACGTACCTCTCGCCTTCTTGCCTCATGTTGTGCTTTGCAATTTGGTTTTGTATATTGGTAGACTCAATGGGGATAGTCTCTCTCTCTCTCTCTCTCTTTGAACCGTGTTCCCAAAAAGAAAATTTGTTCTCCACCCACTCTAGAGCTTTACATGATCTTTGTTCCAAAATTTTTTTTGTATCATTTCTACCACAATTCTTGTGCAACTAGTTTTGAATCATTCTCCCCAAACCTTTAAAAAAAAACAAATGGGGATTTGTTTCTTTCTTGAGATTTTTGTGTTTCAAGTGTCTTCCTCTTCTCCACAATCCCCTCCTCTTTTCTCCCTTGCAAATCCCCCTCTAAGACACAAAATCGTTCGACGAATAAAATCAACACAATCAATCAATCAATCAATGAACAAAAAATCAACGTGTTTGTAAACAAACATTCAGGAAGGATGATGTGAGACACAACTGATGAATGAAAAAAAAATTCAACATATTTGTAAAAAACATTCACAAAGGATGATGTAAGTAAGACACAATTGATGAATCAACAACAAAATTGATATGTTTGTAAAACATGCAAGATCAAAAAATCTAAGACACAATTGATCAATCGATCAATCAATAAAATCGATTATGTTTGTAAAACATCCACAAAGGATCGAAGACACAGTTGAATATGTTTGTAAAACATCCACGAAGGATCTAAGACACAATCGAATATGTTTGTAAAACATCCACAAAGGATCTAAGACACAATCAAATATGTTTGTAAAACATCCAACAAGCAAGCAAGCAAGCAAGCAAGCAAGGGACAAAAACTTGAGAGCATAGTTGAACATAAGGAAGGAAGCAAGCAAGGAAGGAAGGAAGGAAGAGAGAGTCTATTTGGAGCCAAATTAGAGTATCTATCAATAAGGAAGCTAACATTTGTTTTTGTTACATGAGCTTTCATATATATGCTTTCATGGGCATGAGTTTGGAGTTTTGTGGGGTAGGAAGGGAAGGGAAGGGAAGGGAAAGGGGAAGGGAAAGGGCAGAGGAAGGGGAAAGAGGGAGGGGGAGGGGATGGCTTGTTTTTTTCCATGTGCTACAGCCTCTACATGATGATGTCATCCTCAAAATGGTCAGCTATGGGTGATGTATGGACATGCCTAAAACATGTGGCCAATTTCCCCAATTTCCATCATCCTGCCTCCTTCCCTCCCTCTGCCTCTTGTTGGTTGTTGTTCCAGTGGGGGCGGCCCATTGTGAACCACCAGCACCCACAGTTTACCATCCATGGAAGGTGGATGGATGGATGATATGTGAATGGATGGATGGTATGTGGATGGATGGGATATATGTGGATGGATGGATGGTATGTTCGTGCGGTAAGGCCTCCAGATGGTTTGGTTCTTGAACTTGGTCCAAGGTTTCCAGTTCGGATTCTAGAACTGGATCTGGTTTTTAAACCTGGTTCCGAAAATCAGACCCCGTTAGGGTTTTCTACTTAGGTAAGAAGATGGTTTATACACATAAGTAAAAGGCTGCTTTTACTACCTATCTACTTATCTACCTACCTACCTACCTACCTACCTACTAACAAACTGCTTGTGAGTTGTTAGTTAGTAAGTAGAAAAAAAAAAGGCAACTGCTGGGGTAACCCAACATGGTTAAACTAGGGAGCTGGAACCCGACAGAAAGCTGTTTCCAGACCAATTATCATCCATCCATCATCCTTCATGGTGCGACTACTGGTGGGGCTGCTAGTTCATTTGCGGGCGACCAATTGAAAGTGGCAACTTGACTAAGAGTGGCAACTTGACTAAAAGTGACAACTTGACTAAAAAGTGACAACTTGTTACCTAGTTTCCTTCACCCTAGAGACCCACAAAATGTTGTAAAGAAAAGACCTTATTTGCTATTAGATGGCTGGTGGGTGTCACACTTAGTTTCAAGCTGACATAAGCATAATTGAGCAACTTCAAAATGTGGGGTCACATACATACTCTCTCACTCTCTCTCTCTCCTTACCAAAAAAAGATTGCCTTGTGCTATCTACTTATATAATATCCTTGGGTGGTCATCCTTTCCATCCATCCGTCCTGTTATCCATCCATCCAATTCCTCATCCCGGAAGAAGAAGATGATGGAACTGGAGGACGACGACGACTCATGGCGGCGGCAGCAGTTTATCCATATAACAAATTAGGCAATGACGGCCTTCTAGGGTTTAGTGAAAGTGCAAGCCAAGCCGCCCATGAGCTTCCATAGGGAAGCACAACAAAGGCCGCCCATTACTTTTTTACTTGTGCAATTTTGTTTCATTTCGACGGATGGCCGTATCTTCTTTATCCAAAAGATGTGGAGAAAAATGAACCAACTAACTTCCTCCATGATACAATATAGGGAAGGCAAATTCCTTGTACGTACTTCCACTTTTGGTCTCAAGTTTTCTTCATTGTTGTTGTTGTTGCAAATGACCATGAGGCCCAAAAGGGTATCTAAAAACAATACGGTGAAATCTTTTAGGACAAGCTATTGTGCAAGCCATATTATATATGGGTTCTCCGTATACAAGGATTGTGATTAGGGTTTTAACCATCCATCGTATGTATCATCCATAGTATGTACACTCAACCTTGTAGTCTAGATAATTGGGTTATATTTATCGAAACTATTCTCTCTAGATAGCTTCTTGATGCCATTTAGATCTAGGGTTTGGTTTGTAGGGTTTGGTGCTTATTGAAAGAACGAAGCTATATTATATAATTTTAGCCGTTGACTTTTTTCGTTAAATGTAATTTCTAATTATTTTTGCTCAAATTTTTCCTCCAAGTAATTACTCCGTCATTTTGGATGGGATTTCTTTTTTTCCAATTTTATGATACCAAAAATATGATTCCCGTCCCATAGTGACCCACAATGGATGGTGAGCTATGTACTAATTGTCCACGCACATCAAATGCATCTATTGACCTAACTAGCCACCAAGTGCTTTACCATGAGACCCAATTAATTGGCTTTCAAATTCACTTCCAAAATCAAATTGTGTTCACATCGGTTTTTTTTTTTTTTTTTTTTTTTTTTTTTTTTTTTTTTTTTTTTTTTTTTTTTTTTTTTCAATTTTTTGAAAAAAAACATTGGATGAATTTGGCTTTTTTTTAAAATTTCCCCTAAAAAATTTAGCAAAATTACTCAATTTAAACTAAGGAGGAATAAAAAATCATCTTGGAATTCCTCTAGTCCCATGCATGCTTTGGTCAAAGGCAGGTGGCACCAAAGTGCAAAAAATTGGGGGAACACCACATGACTTTATTACTACTAGTCAAAGCCCATCTCTCAAGGCATGTATCCCCAAAATGATGTCATATCCCACCTCATCCCATCCATGCTGAAGCAAATAATAATAATAATAATAATAATAATAAAATTTAATTTTTAAAAAATCCTTATTTCATTACAACTTTGCTTTCTTTTCCCCACTTTTTGTTTTCCTTAGAAAAAATATAACCAACAATGTGAGTTAACTCTAATACACTTTTGGTGAGTAAATTATACACACACACACACAAATGAATGCTAATTGAATAAATTGGGTGATTCTGAAAAGAAGATTAATTAGTGGGGAAAATTAATTTGAAGTGATTAGGATTATACCCTTTTTTTTTTTCTACATAAGATAATGAAGAGAAGGGGGAATAAATAAATAAACAAATAAATAAAAATAAAAACCAACCAACCAACCAACCAACTAACTACCAAAGTTGACATTGGGTTTTAGGGTTGGACCCAATTGTTATTCCTACAGTTACAAGATGTGGAAAATGCCAAAGAAGAAGAAGAAGAAGAAGCAGAGGAGCTGACAAAGAGATTTCAGTACTTGTCTTGAGATGCTACTATATATATGGTGTGGGTGTGTGTGTTTTTTTGCCCCAAGAGAGTTTTTGGACCATATGAGATGATGGTGATGATGATGATGATACATCAATCTTCTTCATGAAAAAAGATCTGCAGATCATATTGAATTCTTCCATGATTCCTGGTGTTGATGAGTTGGTGGTGGGAGTGATTTGCTGATGATCAGTGACAAAGTCTTTTGGGCAATTTGGGTTTAGACTATCCAAACAAGAGTCTTTCAAGTTGACAAAGTTTTGGGCAAGCAAGTTGTTGCAGGGTTTGATCCAAAAAAAATGTTCAAGTTTTGAAACACCAACAACACTTGGTAGCTCTTTGAAAGCTGTGCATTTTATGGAGCGAGAGAGAGAGAGAGAGAGAGAAAGAGAGAGAGGAAAGGGGGAATTCCTGTTCTGGTGACAAGTTTCTAGATTTGTTGGCAATTTGAGATCATGGTTACGAAGCTAATAATGATCATCTGTATCCAGAGAAGTTACTTAGTTCACAGATTCCAGTAGTATACATGTCTTGAAGAGAGAATTTTCCAGTCATATGTTGGAAGAGACATCCAGGCTGCCTCACCGTCTAGCAGCTTCAGTGTAATTAACTTGAATTCTGCCTAGGATTAACCTTGAACCTCAGTTGAAGTTGAAAATCTGCCTGATTTTCGGAGAATTGGAGTTTGTGGAACACAAGAAGCCAAAGATCCTCCTCATGGACGATTCAACAAGGTAATGGAACTAACTCCCTGACAAATAAATGATCCAACAGCATATGATGAAATTGAAGTTTCTACAATTGAATTAATGTTTGTGCACATTTTGAGCACCTGTACTAGTAACTAATTTCAAGCACAAGAGCAGAAGAAATCTAAGGCAGACTTGTGGAGGATTGAGTAACTACAATGGCCAAACAAAAAAATCTGTAGCTTCATCGAATATATTGCAGCAGCACACAAAATTTAGATCTTTCGACATGGAGTACTACTCTACATCAAGTCTTTTTGTGATTAGTGAATGAATTGCAAGATGCATATATTCCTGCTGGGTATCTGAAATTTCAGGGTTAACTCACTCCTTCACAGTGGGTGACAGTGCTCTTGAACCATCTTCATGAAATAGAGTAATTGGGTTGCATTGAATAAGAAGCAAGCTCACTTTCTGTTATGCCGTGTGCTTTGAAATGTCATAATGGGCACGGGGCTTGTACACGGGGCTTGTACATTAACATTTGGATGTGTGCTGCTGTTCAGGTGGTGGTCTGAAGATACAGTAGCAGTGGTAACAGGAGCCAACAAGGGGATTGGATTTGAAATTGCTCGCCAGTTAGCCAGGCAAGGGCTTAGGGTTGTGCTAACTGCTCGGGATGAAGGCCGAGGGAAAAAGGCTCTTGAAGCTTTGAATGCTGAAGGGCTGACCAATGTTGCTTTCCACACTCTCAATGTTGGCTGTGAGGAATCAGCTCACATACTTGCTAAATGGCTTTTTGAGAATTACGGAGGAATCAACATACTGGTAAATTAGTACTACAAAATCTGATTTCGATTCAATTTGATCCATTTTTGTTTCTTCTTCTGCACATTCAGTTTTCACCTTTGTTGACACTACAATTTCAGAATGTACCCAAAATGGAGATTGCAGATTCAAGAGGACTTCTTCTCTGATCTCAACTTTTTGTGTTCTAGCAGGTCAATAATGCAGGAATCTTTGCAACAGGAGTTGATGCTGATAATGCAGAGTTGATCATGCAAACAAACTATTATGGCTCAAAGCAAGTCATTAAAGCTATGCTTCCAATCCTACGAAGTACAGACTGCGCAGGGCCTCGCATACTCATCGTTGCCTCTAGGTCTGGACAACTCAAGGTAGAATTTTTTCTTTTGGGTCCCTCTCTTTACATAGCAATTGGAAATTTAGGAACTCCCAATTTACCTTCTGATTAACAACATAATTCAATGAACCCTAATCCAGTGAATTGCTCTGCAGTTTGTCACTAACACGTATTGTTTATCTCCTTTAGCAAGCATCATTGCTTGGTAAACCATGTAGAGAAGTTCCTGTGAAATCTTTTGAACTGTGTTTTTTTGGGGTGGAGCATTTTCAGGCCTTGGAAAACAACTTTCGGGAGAAATTCTTGGATCGTGAGCACATCACTGAAGCTTATATTGACAATTTTGTTAACAAGTATTTGGATGAGGTTAAATCCGGTGCATGGGAAGGAGGAGGTTGGCCAGATTGGACCAAATGGGGATGGATTAGCCCCATGCCAACTTACTCAGTGTCGAAAATTGCTCTCATTGCCTACTCTAGTGTATTGCATCAAGCATTCTCTACCCAGCCTGCAGCAGCAGGGCAACAAAAGGTATGCATATTCAGCTATTGCCCGGGGAATGTAAAGACAGACATGAATGACCACAGAGGAAAACTATCTGTTGAAGAAGGTGCTGATACTGGTGTGTGGTTAGTGCTTCAATGCCCTAATGGTTCTTCTGGGAAGTTTTGGGCTGAGCGTCAAGAGATGGATTTCTAGGTTTCATTTTTCCTTAGCTCATGGGATGTGGTGGGTATTAGAAGCATGCCTTGTTTGAGCAATTTGTCCTTCAACACTGTAATCATCAGCTCAATGTGTTCATTCCATGAGATTGTTTTCAACTTCAGAATCTGCACTTGCCACAACCAAGTTTTAATACTTCAAATGTCATTTGCCTAATGACCTGAAATAGCATCAAATTTATGGCATTTAAATTCCGAGAAACACTTGCTTGTCAAGTGGAGGACTCAACAACTTGTAATTGATTGATGGCTCATAATTTCCCCTTACCTCCCTTGCCTGCCTTTGGATTCTTCATTTGTTGATAAAGCAAGGCTGATAAAAAGCATTGTGAATTCATGTGCAATGAATGTGAAGTAAAACCTTGCTCATAGTTGTGAGAGCCAAAGGTGACATTGCCTTAAGATCATATCAACTAAGAATAGGGTGATAGTTTGGAAAGTGATTTTTTGTTGGAATTTGGTAAATGCACATGATGGTGCAAATGGGTCTTTTTCTATTATGTCATTTTCAGAGATGATCCACAATTTAAAGCAAGGTGCATCCGGAGGATGTTAGCCTTCTTATGCCAATACTCACATAGTTGCATTTCCAAAGAGAGGCTCATGCCAATACAAGTTTTGTCTTTATGTTGATGTTTGCCACAGCAGTAGTTGTCTTCTAGATTAGAAAAGTTAGGCAACCATTGCCATTTTTGGGCAAAATGTAGAGGTCTCTCATAAACCCGTTAGGTGTATGCCAATTGGTAGTTCTCTCATAAACCCTTCAGGTGTATCCCACTTGGTAGTTCCCATTGTCTTTATGTAATCAATCACATCATGCAAGCAAGCAACCACCCAATATTCAATGGCATTGAAGAGCTTGACAAATGAAAGCAAGGTCATTTGACAAGCTCTTCAATGCCATTGAAAGCAAGGTCATTTGTCAAGCTCTTCAAAGCAAGGTCAAATTTTGCCAAAACAAGAAACCTTTAGGACAATTGTCCAAAAGGAATATGCCTATATAAAAATTCTTTGAAATGTTTAAAACACTTAATTATAGTATTTTAATCAAGTAGGGGCAAAAATCTATTTCATGCAATATCCGAATTGACCTCATAAAACACTTTGAGACAACAAACTTGTCACATGATGAAATTCATGGGTAGATTAAAAAGAATATGATCAAATAAGCTAAAATTATGCTTAAAATATTCATGTGAATTAAATGACCATATAATATAACACATTATTTTACTAGCTTGGCATGTAATAATCCTATGCATCATAAGTTCTATATATTTCAAAATTTTAAAAAACTTGAATCTTGTAAAAAAAGTCAAGTTGTAATTACCCCTGCCCACCCTCCAATTTGCATTCGGTATCTCAACAATGTGAATATTTTTGTGCCTCAATGATCAAACTCTTCCCAGGTGCCAAACATTTTCCCCCTTGCATCTTGAAAGTCCAATGTATGACATGGATTGAATCAATCAAAACTAAATGATCATGGCTATGAAACCTTGGGTATTCCTAGAAACACAAGCATTCATAAAATCTCCCACATTACAAGGATAATTGCAACCTCACACATACAACATGAAGACATCCAACTTAAAGGGTGCAAGGAAAGGTTCATTTCCCACCTAAACCATTGTTTGATGTGAATGGTTCAAATTTAAATCCAGAAATAGGAGACATGTGTGTTAATAGGTGTTCTAAAAGGGAAAAGTCAACTTTTCATCATTTGGCCAAATTTCATAGGTACATGTTTCACATGCATGGAGGAGGTTGGATTTTGTTTGGCTAGTCATGTTCAATTAGAGCTTGGGTGAAAAAGAGTATCATTTTCCCAAAATGTGGATGGTGCCCTTTTTGTAAAACATTGTAACAAATTGTGCATTTTGCTCCACGTGGAAAAAAAATTAATTTAAAAATAGCTATTCAAAAAAATAAAAATCCAAGTTTATAATCTTTTGGATGACCAATTTACTCAGTCCAACATATATAATAGGAAAGTAATGATCATGATGTTAGCTATGACAAAAGTAGTAATTTATTTATTATATTTGTTTAGATTTAATTGCAATAATGAGTTTTAGAACAATTATATTAAATTTGCATTCATACTACAATCCACATACTAAAACAAACTTTAAAGTATGCATGTGTGACACCATTTAGATCAAGAAGTTAATTTGCTATGCTTTTAGGACAATCTTGCATTAAAGTTGTGTGAACACATATTGTGTTTCATTGCAAGCAATGTGAGTGTTCAAGTACATTTTTTATAGAATTATAAGTGAATTCAATCCATGTTTTTCAAGGTGTGTGAAACAACATCCATTAAATATAATTTTTTTTCACTTTAAAGTTTTTTAAAATAAAATTTCACTATTAACTAGATGAAATTATCCAACCATTCATGCACAAATTGAGTGAATAGACACATTCATCCCACCTTACCTTATAGGCTATTATTTATGACTATCCATGTGGGTCTTTGTATATAAGCCAAATTTCATATGTTTGCATGCAAACAAATCCATGATTAGATTTTGGATAAGATTATCAAAGGGAGGCTTTCATAACATAACTTACTTTGGAAATTTTGACATATATTTATCAAATATTTAATTAATTTTGAAATTTTCATTTCATAAAATAAAATATTCAGTATTTTTTTTCATTTTTTATTTTTGAAATTTTCAGCATTTTTGAAAATAATATAATTAATGTCAAAATTGTTAAGGTAGTAGGGTATGCAATCAATATATTTTATCACTACCACTAATCATCCACAATGGAATTCAATACGAATATTTCATTCTTTAGAAAATTACAATTAGGTCACATGTTCATTTTCATTATACATGGACTTCGTATTAAACTTATTAATTTAAAATCAAGTCCCAATTGAGAAATATAAAGTTTCATTATACATCACATGGCCATTTAAAAAATAATTCGAGCAAAATTCATGATTTGTGGCACCAAAAGTGATCCACTTTGGCTTGTAATTACCCTACACTTGTAACTTAGTGTTTATGACCTAGTTTCTTCAAATCATAACTCAAGTTTAGTATTAAAAAAACCAAATAATACATTCACAACTAACAACTCAACATAACCACATTGAAAAAACTCTTGGCATACCAAAAACAACTTCCTAATGACCCACACATGTGCCATTGAATTACCTAATCAAAATGCCCCACTTTCAATTGAAACCTTCCATGAATGGCCTTGTTTGACCAAATGAACCCCTCATTTTGAACTCCAATGTGAGACCAAACATGGTTGGGATGTCAAAAGGGAATGTCTCGTGAAATATTTAATGGACCCCTCAATTGGACATGTGTTTAAAATTTAATGACACATTCATATTGGAAGTTTTTTTCTTCATAGATAGGTACATTATTAAGGTAATATTTTATCCATACCATTTCTAATTTGAACATGTTTAAAGAGTCTTGACACATCATGGGAAAGATTTCACGACTTTGTCTCCTTTGGTGAAAAAGGTTTCAAAGATTCATTAAGAGTGTATAAACATATCATTTTTTCAAATTTTATACCACAAATGACTTAGGTGTTAATGTGTGTAAAACATTCAAGTGTGATAAGAACCAAATGCTTTACTACAATGTACAAAATTTCAAAAAGTGAAAGTTAAAAAAAAAATTGACCATTGATAAAACATGGCCCCCATTGGATAAATTTTATTGGTCCTATTTTCATAAGTGAAAATAATAGACACTCTAAATACCTACATAAAACTTGGAGAGAATTGATTTTATAAATGACATGAGTTAAAAGAGGAAATCTAGGACATGTTCTAGTTATGTGAAGGAACATGTAAATTTGGGAAATCCTAAGAGTTTTTTTTGTGTTTCAAATGATACACACCAACCATGCTTGAACTCGCCCGTGACCATTGAATGTAATTTATCACCCCTTTCACAAAACCCAACTATCCAAGCATCATTCACCTCAACAAGACCTTGACACTCTACCCATTTGAAATGAATTTGTTACACATCAAAATTATTATCACCTGGAACTTAGAAATAGTTTCCAAGTTTAAAGCCAAATTACTTAAAAATGTAGGCACATACATCAAACCAACCTCCTAGGAAATGTATTCATATGTCTTCGCTTAATTTTCTAGAACCTTGCCAAAGTCACTTACTTTAATCATAGCCATGAAAGAAACCTAAAAACAAGGACTTTCACAAGATGGGCCAAAATTAACCTCTGCCTTTTACTTATTGTGCTCACCATGAGGGAGAAAGGGTTCATTAAGAAATTTAATTTGTAAAAAAGTTTGCAAGAAAAACAACGGCCTTGACCACTCATGGCATTAATGTGTGGAACATGGCATAACCTTCTTCAATTGAAAATTGCACATCATCATTTGAGACTCTAGAAAAAAACAAGTTTATACTTTTCAATTTGCATCTTCAACTTGAACTAGCTCAACTAGTTCATGAAAATAGATAAATTATTAACTTCAAAATTGGAATGAAATTGGATAATTAGTACTTTTCATTACCAATTTTTCTTGTAGTATAAAAGAAAAAATTGTCAAGATCTAAAATCCATGTTTTGGTCTAGTAGACTAACATCCTACTTAATTAGTTGTCCTCTAGCAATACTAGACATAGAAGGAGAGATGGAGCAAGGACTAATTTATGTTAGCTTGCCAAACAAATGTCCTTGACATAAAGGTTTTGACCACCAAGTCAAAGCTTGCTTCATTGTTCAAAAGATCAAGCTAGGCCACCCAACACCTCCCTCTAATCTAACTTTGACAAACCTCTAATTGTTATGATGATCCTTACCTTGAATTTATTTCAATGTCATCCATCCTATTGTAACCCCTACCATCTAGATATCCTTTCAATTATTTGGTGCATAAACCTTCTCTTAGCCCGATCCCAATTGTTTAAGCAATCCTCATATCCATCCCTCCCTCCCTTTAATTTCACTTAGTTCACCTCCAATTCTTAGTTCCTCCAATATGCCACCCATTGAAACCCAAACCATCTAGGTTGCTCAAGTTTCCCATGATCCAAACCCCAACCTTTCTAACATATGGAAATGGTTGAATAAGAAATAAAGAATATGGAAGAAGATCTAGAAAGCCCAAGCAAGAGCTCCTATATATGGAAGCTTGCAACCAAAAGGAAAAGAAAAAGCAATGCAAAGTCACTTTAACTATGTGCACTATTTTTGCTTTTTCTTTTCCTTTTGGTTGTAGGTTTCCATATATATATATTTGCATTGTTTTACAAAGGAATTTTACTAAAGATGTTGTAGGCATTGTAATTGCACTAGTTTAATTATTGATGTTGTATTGATTTAATATTAATTTAATAGTCCCTCTAGTGTCTTTGGACAAGTAGATGTTGAATAATGCCCAATTGCTTTAAAAAGTTTCATGATGTTTTGAGACTAACTATGACATGTTAGTTCTAAATAGATTTCACAAAGTGTCTCATACACATGAAAAAATACACAAGCTTTAGATTTTCACACACCTCCAAGATAATCAATGTAAGAAAAAATAATTTTCAATCAAAATGTTGGCTGACATTCAAGGTACATGAAACTAGACACATGGAGTCCCGAGTTAATATTACAATGGAACAAATAGATTGCAAAAAAGAATTCATATTGCCAAACAAAACCAAAGATAATGTTAATAATTTCATGGCTATGCCTTTCCAAAAACTAATAAATAATGTTTAAATGATGACTTCTACCAAGACTATCACAACAAACATTAAGGCTTAAAATATTAGTATTTACATTGATGCAACAACCTTTAAAACAATATGCCAATGATGTAGATGTGCAATGATTAACTATTGAGCAAGACCATTATATTTGAAAAAAAAATCACATTTTTTGTAAAAGATTTGTCATTACAACAAAATATGGTTTTCATGATTAGGACAACTTGCAACTTATGTTTAAATTTAGTCGTGTAATTAGATGTGGACATTAACCACTATCATTTGTATAACTCTAATCACACAAACCATTATATGACTATAATCATCATTACATGATTAATAATATTTTTCAAAAACATGACACATGTCATAATCTAGGCCATCTTAAATTACCTTAAATAAACCAAACTAGTAAGTTAACATAAGTAGCCTAGGTTAGCTTAAGTGAACATATATAGGCCTAGGTTATTCTAGTTTAGCCTAGGATAACCTAGGTTAACCTTAGTAAGCCTAAGTTAACTTACACAAACCTAGGGTAGTTTAAGTAACCCTATGTTATATTATGTTAATTTGTAATAACCTACAAATGCTTGTTTTAGCCTAGGTGAACATAGGTTAAATTTAGGTTTAGCTTTGGTTAATTTTGATTAACTTTGGTTTAACTTTGGTTACCTTAAATTTGTGCACACCATTGCCCCCCTTCCCCTTTCCTTCAAAATGCCTCATGCATGGACAACCATAATTTCATGTAAGAGCTCCCAACTTGCCCAAGCTTGTGAACACCACCATCAAAATTTGACCCAACTTTTTAAAAGTTTGATCCAAAAGGATTTTCCCACCCTAACAATCATGGACATAACTAGGTTGTATGCATTCATTTTTAGCTTTAAAACTTTTTGAAAATATATGTTGTAGTTATAATAGATTCATATAGAGCTATTTAATTAACTCTTGAGATGGCCCCAATAATTGTGAAAGATTTCAACAATTTTTTTGAAAACTTTTTGAATCTTGTACAAGTTGAAGAATTTGAAAGCCCCCCTTCCCTTAGGTTGAGATGTTTAGATAGTCGTGACAAACTTGGCACTTTGTGTGCCTTTACTGAAGATATCACCAACATTGACATTCCACTTATACCTAGTCCAATGTTTTTACAATAATCCAACATTTGGGAAACACACCACTTATTAGCATAACCTTTGATTGTTCAATAATTATATTTTAATTTAATTTAATTAAAAATTTACAAAAATGGTTAAAATTAAATTCAAATATCATCACAAATTTAACATGCGATGAATTAATAATGAAATTTATGTAGATTTTGTTCATTCATAGGTTTGTACATTTTACACATGAATATCATATGTTGAAAACACATTTAACACAGGGATAATTGTGTTGATGGATGAAGTACAAACATATGAATGAACAAATACCACACGAATTTCACACCTTCCTATAAATTTGTGTGTCAAATATGTTTTCAGTGTAGAATGTTAGTGTGTGAAATGTACAAATTATAAATGAACAAATTTTGTAGGATTTTTATTATTAAATGTGAGATGCTAAATTTGTGATGACAACATTTCAAATTCAATTTTTTTCCCCAACAACCATCTAGGGAAAAATATGGATGTAAAAATGTTTTTTTGTAAAACTTGGGGCACTTCTCTAGCCAAGTTGTTTTGGAGAATCATTTAAGGAAATTGTAATGCTTTTGAATTTTTGAAAGATTGCACTATATTGGATGAATGTGTTATTTTGTTTTTCCGATTTTTTATCTTTCATCCTTCACCTAAAGTTTTAATACTCAAATTTTCATCCAATATGCAACATTTGAAACCAAGTTCCTTAACTTTTCATCCACTATGCAACTGTCCAAAAACATTTCATACAAATTGATTATTGTTGAACATTAAAAAAACAACTATTACCAAGTTGATAAACATATTTAATACATTTTCACAGGTCAAGTAACAAATGTTCCTTGATCATTCCCCATTTGGGGAAAACTTGGTTCAAGTGGTGCATTGAAAACATCCCAACATCCATTTTTAAAAAAAATCCTTGGATGAAAGCCATATGTTTAGAAAATGGCTATTGGTAAAAGAATTGAAATTCAAGATGTTTTATGGAAAACATCCCAACATCCATTTTTTAAAAAATCCTTGGATGAAAGCCATATGTCTAGAAAATGGCTATTGGTAAAAGAATTGAAATTCAAGATGTTTTATGGAAAGAAGAGGGGGTCAACCACTATGTCAAGCTTTTTTGTTCAAGAAACAAATTTTAGTGAAGATAATCATCAATGATGGTATATGTGAATTACGTATAGGACCCAATAATATGATTGTCAACTTGACAATTACAAAAACATTGCATATGGAATTTTAAGTTTAACTACCTCAATTTCTTCACTAACCCATACCTACATGGATATAAATAGGAAAATTACCATGTGGACATTTTGATAATTGAAATTTTGTAATTTAGTTGAATTATATTCAATTAAATTATGAAAAGAATCCAATTTGACCAAATTGAATTCAATGAAAACTTCAATGAAAACATTGACCTTGACAAATATCAAGGAGAAGAATATTGTGTTGAATTCAATTAAATGTATTTTAATTGAATTTATAAATTTGAGTCCAATTCAATTCAATTTGAATTACATTTAGGAATTTGTATTCATTGAATTCAATTAAATTCACATGCAATGTCATTCAATATTTCCATTCAAATCAAACTTAATTTTCACAAAATCAATTTGCTTTTTCATCATTTCATTATCCTTGGTAATGTGGAGTAATGTGCACTTCTTAATTCTTTAAATTCTTACAACAATGATAGTTGGACCTAGTATATGTGAATTAATTATCAAGTTCAATAATATGGTTGTCAATTTGATGATTATGAAAACATCATGTGGAAATTACTTTAAAACATGGATATGTGTTTTTTCGAATCTACATGTTTTCAAAGTCGTTTTCTTTTTAATGCCAAAATCATGAATGTTCATCACTTCCATCATTCATCCTTAAAAACACTTTTTAGTACCTTTGCACCAATTTGTGTATTGTTTCTCCTCAATTGAATTTATATTCAATCATATTTGAATTCAATTCACTAGAATTTGAACTTGATTCAATGGAATTTGAATTCCATGAACTAAATTAAAATGAATTCAAATTTAATCATACTAGTTGGTATGGACATGGTTTCCATGGATGTTACAATTAAGAAAGGAAAAAGACATTATCATGTGCATGCACAATGATTCTAAATGTTTAATCAAGTTTATAGCCAAATTTATTTTTATTGTTTCATTTTTTCTCATCATCATATTCCATTGTTATTGTAATCGTCACATTAGAAACACAAACACAATTCAAGAACTTCATAACATAAATACCATTGACATGAAAAGATAAATGTTATGTACCTTTTCATGTCGATATTGGTGGGTAGGTATTAGTTAGTCAAGCTCAAAATATGTATTATGAATGCCACAAATAAACAAACATACAAGATTTTAAAAATCATATTGATTTAAATTCCATTCAATCAGTTTGAAAATTTAATTGAATTTTGAACCACATTTAAGAATTTGAATTGAATAGAATCTAAATTCAAAATTCAATTTGATTCAATTTGCATACAATGTCATTCTATGTTTTCATTTGAGTGGGACTTAATTTAAACAAAATCAATTGATTTTTTTCACCATTTCATTGTCACTAGCAATGTGTACTACATGGAGCCCAAGTTATATTAGTAGTATTTAAAAGATTTATTATAACTTAGGTGCAATAGAAAAAATGATTTGTTGTCGAACATCATTGGTGGGAATATATACTTTTGCACCCAAGATTAAATTGCATTTAATTCATTGCTCTTATTTAATGTCAATTACCTTCACCAATACATTCACCTTTTTGAATGAAGCCTCTTAATGGCTATGTTTAACCTAAGAAATGTTAAACTAGGATTCATAGATCTTAATTTAATCTTAAGATGAGAAATTTATAATGCTTAAAAACAACTCAATTTTATTTTTGTTGTAGTTTTTGCAATTATACTAATGTATGTGTTGGTTCACTACCCAATGCCTACTTACCTTCATGACTATGAGATTTCAATGTTTTTTTTTACTATTGAAATTTCAACATAATTAATTTTTAAAAAAATTTTAAAATGAAAGGATTTTGGAGGGTTTTGATCCTTAGGAATGAAAAAAAAAACTAAAAATTATAGAATTTCGATTCCTAAGAATCATTGCCACTTTTCCTACATCTTCATATGGAATATTGTAGCACATGTAATTGGGCCAAGTGTGAATTAGTTATTCAATTATTTTTTCTTCCAAATCCATTTTTTGTATTTTGATTGAATTTTCAATGACAAAAACTATTCAAAATTCAATATTCCTTGTACCTTAGGTCTAAAAATTATGAAATCATCTCCAAGAAATCCTAATCAATGATGTCTTTCCAACAATACCAAGACCATGCCCAAACTCCTTTACAAATTTTAATTTTGATTTTATTAAAATTTCAATGAATTTGTTTTTCAATATTCAACTACAAGTTTTAGTTTTGATTTTAAGAAATTTTCAATGAAAAAAATATTCAATATTCAATATTCAATATTCAATTACAAGTTTTAATTTTGATTTTCTTCAATTTTCAATGACAAAATTGTTCAATATCCAATAATTCTTGCATCATAAGTCCAAACATTATCAAACCACCTTGGTGCACCCACTACTCATCAAGGGCTTTCAAAACAACAACTACAAAGAGCATGGCAAGAGGCACCATAGTTTTGGAGATCTCAATGTAACAAAGAAAAAAGAAAAATCAAAAAATCAAAATAAATAAAATAAATCCTTATTAGATAATAAATGAACACCAATTAGAACCCCAAAACCCTAAAAAAAAAACCCTAAAAGAAAACATGGTTATGAGCCTTTCATCTTAGTTCTAGTGTGATGAGAGATTTGTGAAACATTTGAAATGCCTCCACCCCCCTTTAGGCTATAGACCACTAAAGGCTTGGGCTATAGCCCAAGCCCCACCATACCTAGGCTATTTCACTTGGGTGCTTGAATTTAGCCAGTATATCCTAATCTCATCAGGATGGGAAGCTTTGCATCCATTGGCTATTCCTACTTTCTTAATAAAAAATTGTTGAGAGACAAATTTTTAATTTAACAAATTGCCCAAAAAAATTGCCACAATTGCCTACAATATGAAAAAGTGCTTAAGATTTTTTCTGCTTCCATATTTTGAATATTGCCAAATTTAGCTAAATATACTTATAGATGATGGCCACTTGAGCAACATCACAAATTTATAATTAAAAAAAGAAAAATAATTTATTAAAATTAAAAAAAGAGAAAAAAAAGAAGGAACTGGGCTGGTGTTTGTAGTAATGTAGGCAAATATGTTGCTAAATATGATGTGTATTTATTTGTTGCTTTAGTTTAGCCATATTTCCATGGTGCAAATTATGAGAAAATTAATCTGTTTTCAGGGTTTGAGATCTGGTCCTGGGTTTGGGAACAGAAAGATGGGTTGATAGTAAAGTTATCCGTAAATTCCTCCCCAGTTTCACCCTCTGTTCCACCCCCTGTCCCAATTTCATCCCCTATTTTAAAAAAGTGTTTCTTCTTCCCACATCATCAATGTCAGTATTTTTTTTTAAAAATGAATTAAAAAAATGTACCTTATTTTTTTTTTAATACTTTAGTTCAAATGGAAATCCACTTAAGATTTAGCCAAATCTTAAGCAGATGTAAAAAATATTTAAAAAATGGCGATCGACAGAAAGATTTAGCCAAATCTGGCTACAAACCAGACATGAAGTACAAATCTTTAATCAACCCTCGGTATTTATGCATGCCGGATGAAAACCAAATATCGAATTCTGGCAATTGTAGCTTTTCTTGAGGAAAAACCAGATATAAAAAATATGGCAATTGTGACTGTTTTTTTTGGGGGAAAATAAAAATAAAAATCTGGCAATTTGGCTGTTTCTTTTCCGCACTTTTACGGCGACTAAAACTCTCCAAAATCTTTCTTCATTTTCGAAGTTGCTTTTAAATTTAGAAATCCGCTCGCCAAAAATGGAAATTAAACAAGTTTCTCCGCCAAATTAGTGCCAGATGTTTTTTTAGCCAGTAAAACAAAAAAAACAAAAATCAAGGCGGAGGCTTAAATCCATGGATGAGATGCTGTTGACGTGTGTGGGGAGAGAGCGAATAAGGAGAGGATAAGATGGATGAAAAATAGATTTCATCGCATCGGAACACCTATCTCTCTCTCTTCTCCGCCTCTCTCTCTTCTCTCTCCTCTCCTCTCGCAGTAACCAAGAGTGTTGTTGTTGTTGTGTCTGCTTTGCCCTGCACCGCATCCATCTTGCAAGGGATGGGTGATGGCGCTTCCCGTTTCCTTGTTTAGCTTGCAATTGATTGCCGTCACTACTAATACCAGAAGATCCGTGTCCTCCTCCTGCTGCAGTGGATATTTGTCTTTTCCCATTTCAAGCTTGCATTCGGATTTAGTTACCAAGTAGAGAAAGCGAAGAACACGAGCAGCAGCAGCAGAAGAAGAAGAAGAAGAAGAAGAAGAAACAACACAGCACAAAAAGAACAAGATCAACTACTTGCGGGAGGATATTTTTGAGTAACCATGGGTGTCGCAATAGCGCTTTCTCATATCACTTCAGTTGCTTCTTCCACTGTGGTCTGCGTGGATTCCACTTTCGCAGGCGCCGCATCCGTTGGTGCTAGTCGACAGGGCGCGTCGTTTTCTGAGCATAGAGGAGGAGGAGGAGCAGGAGGAGGAGGAGGATGGAATATTGTCGGTGGTAGAGCTCATCACTTGTCTTCTTGCAAAAGTTTCGGATCTTCTTCTCTTCTTTCTGGTGCTTGCAATGTTAAATTCGACGATTTCTTGGGACGGCCGGTGGCTGTTCGAGCAGCAGCTGATGACAGCAGCATTGACTCGTTTCTGAAGAAAGGAACGCGGTTCTTGAAGCTAGGAGGACGGAAACAGGAGGAGGAGGAGGAAGCGGAGGAGGCGATACGGGGTAGAAAGGGAACGCAGATATTTGGGATCGGTGGGAGAAAGAAAAAAAAGCAGCGGGAAGAGGAAGAAAGTGCCAGTGATGAGCCTTCTTTGTTCGGGACCCAGCTGTTTTCAAACTTCGGTCTGAAACGCGGGGAATCGCAGAACGGAACTGCCAGAGGAGGAGGAGCGCTGGTTCCGCGGAAGGAGACGACTGCGTTGGATGTCTTATCTTTCGGAAGAGGACGACGCCAAGACCCTAGGACCGTCTTCGTTGCTGGCGCGACGGGACAAACGGGCGCTCGAATCTCGCAGCAGCTTCTACATGCCGGCTTCAATGTTCGCGGCGGAGTGGGAGATCTTTTCTTCGCACAGCAGCTCGCGGAATTCGCCACACAATACGGGGTCAGTTTGCAGCTTTCCCCTCTTTGCCAAAGCCTTACAAGATCCATTCCGGCTCTCTCCTTGCTCGCCACTCTCTGTTGTTGGCTTTCAGGTTCTTCCGTTTGAGTCTGTGCCAAATGAAGGCAAAGCAGTAGAGAAGAGCATGATAAGAAGAATAGGATGCTATTTTGCTCCTCCTGATTTTGACAAAATTTCATAAAGAGCAACAACAAATGCTGAACTCTGTACACAGCATGGCAACAAAACAGTTCAGTTTTTGTCTCTATATGAACTTGTTTGCTGCTGCCGCCTTGGAAAATAAAAGCCAGGATATGAAGGGCTGAAGTTGGCCATCAGTTGGTAAATGGGAGCAGGTTATCAGCAGGGAAGAAGCCAAGCGGTTGAATGCAGTTGAATTCGATTTCAAGGATGTAGACTCCATAGCCAAGGCCCTTGGCAATGCTTCAAAGGTGGTAGTCACAATTGGACCGGCTGAGGATGGCCCACGCTCAAAAGTGACAGTTCAGGATGCTCTGCGCTTGCTGCAAGCAGCACAGGCTGCTAATGCTGGACATTTTGTTGTAGTTTCTGAGCCTGGGGCCAAGAATGATGGACCTTTAGCTGGAATATCGGCTTTTTTCAGCAGCCTTTTTAGTGGAGGATCCGTTGCACAAGATGCATACCTCATTGATAGCGTTGTAGAAAGTGACTTAACATTCACTGTCATTAAAACTGGTTCTACTGAAGGTGTTGATGATGCCTCCCAAGACACATCCAACCTTGTGGTCAGTGCAGAAGGAGCTTCTGATACAGGTGGCAAGGTAGATGTGGCGCCTCTTGAAAATCTCCTCCTTAATTGTCTACTATATATTACCTTTTCCAGTTTCCCTACAAAATCAAAAACCTTGCAGAAGTTCCTGTGGTGGTTGGGTCAGCATACTCACAGAATTGCCTCAGAGTGCACCATTTTGGCAGTACAGTGTTGGCAGACTTTCTCAAGCATGGGTTTGAATTCTTGGGACTGAGGGTTGGTGAGTGTGCAGGTTTCGAAAATTCAGATTGCATCGGTTGTTGCGAGCGTGTTTTCTAACACTTCTGTATCAGAGAACAAGGTATGGAAGAGTATAGACCATGAATGGACACCATTGTCTGCCTTTTATTAGTTATTCCACAGATACATCTGGTTTGTGCTTGAAAGCTGGGCAGGTGGTGCTTTTTTGGTCCCATTTTTCTGTGCACCCAAGTAGTTGAACTTTTGCAAGCAAGCTGGATGTGTCACATGTGTATCACCTGACTAGAAATGTGCCCTTCTTTGGCTTAACCTGTTAGCAAACTGTTAGGGGGCAATGCACTTTTTGAACCCTGCTGAAATACTATTATTAGTTTGTGTTCTCAGCACTGAAGAAACTAACATAGGCCTGGATGCAACTGGTACAAAATTTGATGTTGTTTCACAATTGGGTGCAGGTTGTCGAAGTGACATCAGATCCTTATGCATCTCCAAAACCCATTGAAGAATTCTTAAGGTTGGTTGGTTTTTGCACCTCTACATATTATTTTCTCTCAGTTCTGCTATCCAGTCCCCTTATTCTGTCTGCATCTGTTTCTGAGCAGGAAGAAAGAACAGGTCCTTTCTGCAAGCTGGAGTCATCAATATTTGATAGTGTGTTGGATATGCTGATGATTTGTGGCTAATCTGGATCACTTGCTCCATGTACTCAATTAATCTACTCAAGAGTTTTGTCTCTTTTAGCTAGAAAAGTGACATGTATGGATGGTAGTGATTTTGAGTTCATTGATCTGTTTTTGCAACAGTCAAATACCAGTAGATGGCAGAAGGGCAATATTGGAAGCAGAAAGGGCAAAGGCTGAAATAGAAGAAAGAGAAAGAGAGGCTCAGAGGCTTGCGGATGCTGAGGCTCAGGCAGCAGTTGAGCAGGCACGAAAAGCATCACAACTGGCAGCTCAGCTAGAAGCTGAATCAAGGAAAGTGGCAGCAGAGGAAGCCAAGGCAGCTACTATTGCAGCAAAAGCACAGGCCAAGGCTGAAGCTGCTGCTGCTTCAGTTGATGGGTTGGAGGCGAAAGCCAAGGAGCTAGGCATCAGCACATTTTCAAACCCCTTGGGTGGGCGAAGTCTTGGATCCTTTATTCCTAAGCTGGAAGAAGTGAAGTCTCGCCTGCCAAAGGGTGAAAAAGGAGCAATACCTGAACTGGCAACTGCTACAGAAATAGGTGAAAAGCCTGCAAAGCAGTTTTTTGGTGGTCTCTTCAGACAGGATACCATTTATGTGGATGAGGATTAATCTTTGGCCTTTCAGCCATACTACTTTGTACAGGAGGTCTGCGATATGCTCAGTTGGCTTCTCCTGGTACCTTGTATTTGCTGCAGCGGTATTGAGCATAGACATGGGTTGTACAATAGAGTTCAAAATGATCCTCTTCAAAAGCCTTGATCATCCAGGTGCATGGAACCAGACTGCAATGGCTTGCTGCTTCTCCACAGATTTTCTAACTGTGTGAGTAGTGCCTTGCTAGTGTGACAGGTTATCAACCAGTTGCTATTTGTGTTGGGCAAGGTTCATCAGTTCATGATCTATTTACTTGGTGCCTCCTTGGGGGCAAAGTTGGTCAAATTATCTGGCAAATGCCAGGCTGCTTCAACCTGCCCATACAAATTACACCTGTGCTTGATCAACCAAGGTAGAAGCTTTTGCCTTCAGGGTGGTTTCTGAGGTGTGTATCTCTCATAGAGTGTGTAAATCTTTCCCCCCGATCTTTTGCCAATGGAGAGTTACCTGCTTCTGGATTTTGTTTGTTTCTGAGCAGCTGGTTAGGAAAGGAACTCAAACAAACTTGGTTGGTTGATGTCACTGAACTTTTAAACCCTGCCAAATGATTGTGGTCATGAGTTTGAAATGCTGTAAGTCTGTAGGCCCCCAATTTCCTTCTCATATTTGCAAATAGGGTTTTGTGTATTACTCATTTCAAGATAGATTTAAGGGTCAAGAGATGTTTTGTTCAAGGGATAAAACATTGATTTCTAGATTGATATAAATTGGTCTATTGTTAAGTGAAACTATCTCTTGTTTGAAAAATTAAGTATAAAATATTGCAAACCAATCAATCATCACCTAATGTAAAACAAACCTAGGGTGTAAAATTTGGTTCAAAATTTGAAGAAGAAAGTTTGAACAAAATACATTTTCAATGTCTTGGTGCCTTATAGGTAGTAAGGAGTGTGCGGGTGATACAACTTAACATTCCATTTGAAGGTTCCAATAAGTGTTGGTAGGTTCAAATCCGAGTTATAGGTTAGTTTTTTTTGGTTTTTGGGCCAAAGGTTCCAAGTTTTGTTGGAATTGGAACTTAACATAATCATTTACCTTCTTTCAAAATTGAATTAGAATTTCAAGAGGGGGGGGGGGGGGGGGGGTTTGCTACTCACTTTTAAATAGGTTTAAGATCTCCAAATAGATAAATATAATTAAATTTAAAAAACATTAAGCATAACTTCAATCCTATATTTTAAACGAATTATTGCATTCGATTGGTTCTACATAATTAATATTATATCATATTTTGACTTGTATGCACTAGTTGAACAAACTCATATTATATTAAAAAAATGTTCAGTTGCTTAGTCATTTAGATGGAACTAAATTTGGTCTTAAACCAAAACTTTGGAAAAAACAATTGTGAAAATGATTGGAATAAAAGGTTTTAGAAATCCAAAGAACTTTTCTCAAGATTAGACTGAAGGTTCCATTGAACAAAAAAAAACTTTAATACAAGGATTAAAAATTTTTTTTGAAATAAAAAGCTAGACAACACTTGTTTTGATTCACTTTCACTGAAATTTGGTAGTGATTCAAAATAAATAGTCATGAAATATCAAAAATAATCTGGTTTGAACACATAATAAGATTTTATGTTCAATTCTTTCATGTATATGGTATTCATCTTTAAACACATCAATAATATCATAAAAAATATTAAATCAATATGCTTTTAATTCCTTTTAAAAAGAGTTCCCCCCCTATAATTTTAGATTAAGGTGAAAAAAAATATCTTCTCATTTGTGAAATGATAGTTTTTACTGTTAAGCTTCCATCTAAAAAATAAATAACTTGGAAAGGTTGGAATAGATTATTATAATTTATATTGTCAAAGAATCCTTCAAGACCTAAGCTTGCAATTAAGTTTTAAAACCTTGAAGTAGTTTGAACTTAACAATGCTACCATTGACAAGGTCAATTCTTTGACGTCAAGAATGCAAAACAATTGTAATTTTGAAATAATGTTGTAATAAGGCTTTGCCAAGTTGAAAAACCCATAAAACATTGAATGCCATGAACATAATAGTAGAAATAATTCAATTCATAATGATTTGGACATTTGAATAGTCATTGGAAAAGTTTAGGCTTACATCATGTTTTGGGATATTTGGACTAGAGGTTCACAAATTTTGTTGCAACTAGATTTGAATCTAAACTATGAAACTACCTCTTGCAAAAAATGAAACCCAAATTTGGATAAGGTTGGAGTCTCATTTTAAACAAGTTTAGGTTCTTTGAGTTCAAGTTCTTCTAAAATTAATGCATTAACAAGCAAGCCTTGTTTTGAGGTTGCGACAATGCAACATTGGGCATTGAAGGTTATGGGGTAAATTTTGGTGGTGTTGGGTGCATGTTGCACCACCAAACAAAAAGAAAAAAGAGTGTTATTGGGACCTCATTTATAGTTCTAATTCAAGGAACTACAATTTGTTCCTTGCTAGGTGGTTACCACTTCTTGGGCTCCACCTTTGGTGAATTGGTTGCCAATTCATTGGTGCCCCTTCTCCCCAAAACTCCTCCTTCTCCCAAAGGAAAAAAAGGTTGGCTACTTCAATGCATATTGCCTTCTTCCATTGACTATCACAATTTTTTCTTATTATGTTCCTCACCAATTTTCTCCTACATTAATACCCCACTATTATGCGTGTGAATACCTATTTGGGAAAATTACTAATTTTATTCAGGTGTAATGTAGATGAAATTGAATCTAGTCTTAAATAATATGATGTTCCAAATTTTTTTTGGGGAAGTATTCAAAATCAAAAGTTTTATAAATCCAAAAGCTATAATCAAAATTGCATAGAGATTCTATCAAACAAAACAAAACTTAAAAATTGGAATTGAAAGTTTTTTTCAAAATCAACAACAAATCAAGAACTAAACAACATTGGTTTCAACTAATATTAGGCATTTATCGTTCAAAGGGTTGATTTTTAACCAAGTTTTCATAAATAAGAATAAGAAGCTTTCATTTTTAAATGAAACCCAACAAAATATCTTATGAACTCAACATGATACGCAAGTAAATCATGAAAGGACCTTCTAGGTTTGGTTCTCAAACCAATATAGGCTATAAAAAAACCTACTAAAAATAAGTGCCTAGTAGTGAAACTTGAAATAAGTGCTCCAATAGTAAAACATGAAACTCAAGATTTTATTTCTAAATCACAACCTTTAATATATAAAAACACTTTTGTAGAAAAATTTAAAGTTTACACATGACAATGGCATTCATTTTCAAGCCAGTGACATAACTTAATTTAAAATAAAAATAGCCACCATTATTGTTGCATATCAGTTGTGCCTTGTGGTTTATATATTAGTTGTTTTTAAAGATTTTTCAGTTCAAGTTTCAAAAAGGTGAAAACTAGTTTTACTTGAAAACCAATGGTTCTTCTAATAGGGACACGTTGAAAACTAATACATGTGCAAAATTTGTAAAAATAAAAATTGTTCAAAAATCAAGTTGGTTCTTCTAATTTCTTCTAAGAATTGGAACTAATGGTTTTCTAAATAAAATGAGAATTGCCCAACATTTGTTTGAACCTTATTAAGGTTCAAAAGAACGTTGTCATTGATTTACAAATTAATTGACATATTTATAGGGAATTTCACTTTGCATTTGTGAATTAAAAAAAATTCAATTCAGAAATTAAGAATTGTTAGTTTTTTTTAAAACCATCCATTTGCATTATGCTTTTATTTATATGGTTTTGTACATGAATATAAAAAGTTAATAATGACTTCAAATATTTTTGAAAAGAGATATACACTTATTTTTAATTTGTATTAAAAAAAGGATAAAGTGAATTTAGAGCATCCCCATTGGGATATTGCACAATATGTTTCAGATGAAAAATATTAATTTTTTTCCTCATTTGGGGTAATAATATGACTTTGGGTTAGCATTTGTGCATAAGAGTTGGCAAAAATCATTGCATGGTTTAACATTTGTTCTTAATATTTATTTTTAATCAACTTTATATTTTTTCTCACATCATTTGGAAAAAATGGAAGTAATTTCCCCTTAGTCCTCTTCTTTGAATTCACATCCTTGTTCTCATGCCCTTCAAATAATATATATTCAATTGCAAGGAGTGTTTCATTTATGTGGCAACATGGCGATATTGCAGTTGTGATTACCTTTTTTGGGGCATAACTTGAATTTGCCACCTTTTAGAGGCACATTACAGATTTTTATGTTGCTTGAAAGGATGGGAGGAAAATTATGCCTTTGTTAAGTACTTATAAATATAAAAGAAATTAGGTTAGGTTAACACAATTATAAGTTTTAAAGAAGGCCTAATATGTGTGTTTCACTTTAACTTATTCGACAATGAGCAAGTCTTTAATCATTATATTAAGTAAACCTACATGCAAGTTTGGAAATGCATTTAAGATTGGTTAGGGGCAATCATTATTTTTGGTGAAAAATCATGTAAAGATGACAAGGTTTTGAAAAACTAAATATTTTTTCACAAATTTTTTTAAAAGATTTTGTTTGCCTAAAAATGATTGAAAACTATTTGTTAGGGAGGGTGTTGCCACATTTATGTCTATTGTCATTAGTTAAATCAAGATTTTTTTGGGGATGTTTTCCACTTTGGTTTCATAAAAAAATTGGAAAAAAACATTGGTAAAAGCATGCCCATTCTTTTACATAAAAGATATCTTTTCACCTTTTTGTAATACAAGGATTACATTTTTCAAAAAGAAAATTATGTTAAAATTGTCTTCCTTAACAAGGGGCACAATGAACCAACGCCCACTTACACACCGTCCATTGGATGCTCGTTATTACTTAATTGTGATGGACCTCAATCAAATTAATTTTTGGTTTCACTTTGGAAACCAATTTTGTAAAACATAGCTTTCATATTTAGGTAGATAGTTTGGAAAAGAGGTAATTACTAGTTATGTAGATGGTTTATACCAATGTTGGGTGAGTCTTTGTTTTGTGGAAAACTTTCAGGGTTGATTCCCTTTTATTATATTTTTCTGAAAGAAAATTTGGGCAAGGTTTGGAATCTTATTTAAAAAATCTACAACCTCTAGTTAAGGTCAATGTTTTTTTAGTAGTTATGGGGGGTTTTTGAGTATTAAGATTTAAGTTTTCTTAAAGGGGTAGGTTTGGGTTATGGTTAGGGTTTAAGGATTAGATTGTCCAATATAAATGGCTATTACAGATGTAAACAAAAGATTTAGTCTTGATGTTGATATTGCCCAAAGAGGCATAGATAATCCAAAAGTCAATAGTATCTTCTTTCAAGTTGTATAAGGCTTATGATAGACAACATCATTCCACTTTAACTTGCCCATGTACAACAAGTATTGAAGCCCATGGCATGGAAAGGTCTACATAGAAGGTAATGGTTGGGGCTTCTTGTAATTTAAACATATCCTTTAAACATATCACTAATAACTATTCAATTGTAATATGTATGTTTTAGCCCCTAGAATAAAAATCAACATGATTGTAAAAAAACCTTCACAAAACATTTTGAGGAGAGCCATCGAATCAACTTTAGCCAACCAAAAACAAACATAGCAAAGACAAATCAGGTCATAAACTTGAGTGTCAATCACAGAAAGTATTAGACCACCAACTCCATCATGAATGACAATGATTAGTTGCCATTCATCCCCCAAAGGGACATTGGTAAAATAAAAATACATGAGTAAAAATATAAGGTGCAATATATTGGTTATTGGGTAAAAATTAGAAGTTAATTAATTTTAAAATAAGGTACATTTTATTCAAATAATTAATTTAATTAAAATATAGGATATAATAATTTGAAATAATGAATTATAAGTAATATAAGGTGGCTTTAATATGTATATATTTGAAATTTTGATAATAACAGGGTGATACAAAATAGGTTGGACATTATTATTTAATACCCTTTCTAAAAATGGCCATTTGATGCACATAGATCCCAAACTTTACAATAAGTGTGGCTAATCGATAATATGTTCAAAATTTAGGGAAATAGATGTATGGAAAGATGCATCTTGAGTTTCCATAATTCAATTACTATTTGTCACACAAATGTACATGACATAAAAACAAGAACTTTTGCATAAAATAGTTGGTCACAATGAATTACTTGAGAAGACAATGTCCTTTCAAGCACAAAAATATACACATGCAAGAAAATGCAAACTAGAAATTCATTTGCACAAGGGAGGATATAATTCAAAAATCACATGTTGGTGTGAACCAAGGATTTAACTTGCTTCTTTTCAATTCCATGTGCAACTATTAGCTCTATGCATTTATTTTTGCTTCAATTTGAGAAACCACTTTTGCATTAGAAACAATTCAATCAAATACAATATATAAGTTAAGCCTATTTCATTTTTACTTTAATTAAGTTTGTTGTTTAGGTCAACAACTAGTTAATTTACTTTAAAATCCATTTTTTATATTCTCATTAAACATCTTGATGATATAACCACCATTGTAAGAAACCAATTTGAATTGAGAACCAAAAGCCTTAAAACCTAGGAGAAGAAGGTCAATTGACGAACATATCATTTTCTATCTATATTTCATCACACCATAGAAAGTAGTTACAACCACATCAAATCCTATATGTCCTTGAAGCATTTTGATTTTTGTTGATATGTTTCAAATTATGCCCCATTGTACAACATAGGCCAAACAAAAGAAAAAATTGTTTACATTTTGCAAGAAAAAAAAAAAGATTTGAAGAATAATAAATATAAATTTTTTTGTTCAAACTTGAGCCAATGCAGATACATGTTGTCAAAGAAACAATTTACTCATGGTAAAAAGAATGGAAGTTAGCTACCTTCATTGTAGAAAACCTTTATCCCTTAAAATGTCATTTTTGAGGGCGAAACAATAGTGAGAGTGGAAAAATAATGCAATGATTTGGAAGAGACAAGAGACTTCGAAGGAGCTTTTCTTTAGCACTTGGATTACCAATGCCAACCTTGACATCACATGCATCATCCCATGTTCTTCATTCTTGTTGCTGAAACTTATTTACAAAATCCTAAACTTTAGGGCTACGAAAAAGAATCAAAACTTTAAACTTTTGGAAAACACTTGCCGGTGCTAGGTCATTGAAATTTTATGGAACTATTGGTCATTCGATTCCAAGGTCAAACTTGGATCCAAGATAAGGGCAAGTCCAAGGGTAAGGTTTAAGTTCGAGTATTTGAATAGAGGTCAAGGTTAAGGTAGGGTATGTATAATTGGAACTAGAAATTTTTGAAGACCCACCCAACATTGGTTTATACAAAGGTAAAAGGTGTTTTTATTACGTATCTGTTAACAACCTTTTGGTGGGTTGTTAGTAGGTAAGTAATAAAAAAAATGCAACTAAGCCAACCACCATGGTTAGTTAGGGCATTGGAACCCAATAGGCAATTATTTCTTGACCACTTACCATCCATCCTTCATGGTGCATTGGTCATAGGGTGAAAACATTTTCAAAACAAAAAGCTTAAAAGGAAATGGTAATTGAATGTCAACTTGCATTTTCATTTTGGAAATGTGATCTCCTTGTGGACTTTACTTCATGTGAAGGAAAAGGGAACCTTATTGTAACCTAAACCTTTGTAGATCACCAGGTAGGAGAGAATAAACATAAGATGCCTCCCTTTAAATAATAAATTAAGACCCCTTTTTCTTTTAAAATGTTATTATAGACATTAAGGTTTAGGGTGGTAGCTTATGTCATTTTTTAATCACATGATATGACATGATCTTTTGATGATAATCATGCGATCATCTGAATAATGACCAAATGTGATTGATGAACATGGATTTTTTTCAAATTTTGAATTTGGCATTTAAACTTTAAGCTTTAACCGACATAACATGCTAGGTTGCTCTCCTACCCCACTACTACTTAGATTCTTCCTAGCCAAATTCTTATATGTTTATGTTGTAAGAGATGTCATTCCTTCTCTCACACCATTTTTGACGCACTCCCAACTCCTTAAAGGACTCAAATGTGAGTCCAAGTGAAAGACAGCGGAAGAGGGATGAGTCGGGATGCGCTCCCTAGCTCTCAACACTTGGAGGGGTAGAGGGGTGTGTTGGAGTTCCGGGATGGGACTAGGAAGAATTGACAAGCTTATTCACTCACACGGGCCTACACACAACCCACACCAAGTGGTTAGTGCAAAGTTAGAGCACCTTTGGTGCTAGGACAGCCACGGGCAACACGGACACACAAGACTCACCACGGCTCGGACTTGGGGGAAGCCACCACCTTCCCCCTTATAGTATACTCTGTGACTCTCCATGGGGCCCACATCCAAATGGCTTTTCTCTCCCGGGACTCCCAGGATTCCCGCGCGGGAGTCCCGAAATCCCGCCCAGCGGGACTCCCGGGACTTTGAAGCCTCATAACTTTGCGAGCAGACCTCAGATCGAAAAGCGGTCTGAAGCAAAGTTGTAGCTCTCGTCGAGACCTTTTCAACGGTATGTCGCACGTTGTCTGCAGCCAAGTATTTCGGGTCGATTCCCGACTTTTCGTGGTCGGGAGTCAAAACTGGCAACTCCCGGGAATTCGACTCCCGATCCTTCTTTTGGTCGTAACTTCCGTTTCAGATGTCCAAATGAGCAATGCGAGCCCATTTTAGACATCTACGCTTCAAGAGCTTTCCATTGATATAAAGACCGCCATGAGCCATTGAGATTTGACCCCTCAAATTGGTCTCTGAAGTTTTGGGAGTCCTTTTGGGACTCTAACTCTCACCAACTCCCAACATGGGAGTTCACTTGGGAGTGTGAGGGTTCACTCCCTCACACTTTCTTGCACTCCCGGGAGTCTATGATGTGACTCCCGGGCTTCCTCTTGGCCCGCACCCTTGCAACCCCTTTTGCCTTGGTCGCGAGCCCAAAGCTAGGGTTGCGACAATTTTGATGTCTCATTTATATCTCTTGAGTTTCATTGAAGATTTTTTTTGAGCTTGGGCAATGTGAGATGAAAGTTTAACAACTATGTCCCAAGTTTTATTCTTTGCTTGTGTTACATGTAGTGGAATATGGGAGTGGCACGGAAGAGTCAAAACAAAAGGTTGCCTTTTTTGATCGTGTGAAAATGCTCATTGAATGTGCACCTTTGACCATTTATTTTTCCCTCATCCCAAGTCCAAATGGAGCAATTCTTTTCACCAACCTCATATGGATGCCTTTTATCTACTTAAATTTTTTTACCATCAATGAAACATGATTGATTGATCAAATTCTCCAAAGATATGAAACTTTGCAAGTTGTCCCGAACTAGTAGACTTGCACTTTCAGCCATAGAAAATTTCCATTCCTCAACCAAATTTCTTTGTTGAACTAAAAGATTCAGCTTGAAGTTCCCTACAACTCTCCCAAGTTGGAATTAATTTTGACAATTTACATGACTATCAACTCGTTATGTGGTTGCAACTCCCTCCTGTCACTTGGGACTGCTTTTGCCAAATGTGAATCAAAGAGTTAATGTCATGGAATGGTCTCCCCTTTGCCCATTGTGAATTGGGTGCAGCACCTCCAAGCTCGCCCTAAGGGGCTCACCTGGCACCTTACCCAACAAAATGGGCAAGGGCTGGACCATTCCATAGTCCACAAGAAGAAGTCCCACAAGGTTGCCCTCCACAAATACACTTCAATTTTCCAAGTACTTAATGAAAGAGAGAAAAGCAGGTTAGGTGGGAGTGTGCAAAATGGTGCCCAAATGGTGTGCCTCTTTCTTCTCCGCTGAAGAGTTAACCTCTCTATATAGTAGGCTATTGCACCTACCACTTTCATGACAAGAGTGTGCAGTGTGAAGTGTGGGGCATGTGTGTTGCCACCCAAATGTTGTTGTCATGACTCCATTAAATCCCCTTTGGTCTTTTGTCACCTGCCCATTACCACCATTAAAGACAGCCCTCATACTACGGAGCTGCACATTTAATAGCCACCCAGCTACAGTACACAAGAGCTTTCCAGGATTCCTTCCTCCCTTGAATCATCCCAATGCCATGAAAATCATGCCTGCCTGCCTAATGGGTGTTGCATTGCAGGTTTCATGATTTTGTTGTAAGTAGTCTGGACTCCATGGATGCTGTTTCTTCTCCTGTATTGCTGTTAATCGTAAACCACCACGACCCATGATCTCCTTCCATCCCAAAATAGAAGCAACTTTCGGGAAAAGAGTTTGAACATTGACACGGTAGTCCTGTACTTCTTTCTTCCCTTCAACACCTGATAAAAGATAGCCCATCAAGTAGGGTTCTGGACTTGGCACTTTTGTTGCCACGGGTACCTAGTACATACAGATAGTAGCAATAAGTACCAAGCGCATTCATTGATCCAAAGCTCCCCTGGTGATGCATTTTTGCTGTTTGTAGTGGACTTGCAGCTTGTACATTGTCGCTTCTTTCTCAATAGCGCAAGTTCAGTTCCCTTCTTTCAGCTCCCTTTCAGTTGTGTTTTGTTTTGTATTTTTTTTGGTGGGGTGGTGTTTTTGTGGGTGAGTGGTTTTTCACTCTGTGGGTGCTTTTGGAATCCTCCATGTCGGACACAACAGGGGTACTGCCTGTCTGGGTAGCGATAATTGCAGTGTTAGCTTTTGCAACGTACAAGTTGATATGGGGAAGAGATCGGTTGCCTCCGGGTCCAAGGCCATTGCCAGTAGTGGGCAATCTTCTCAGCATTGCACCAGTAAGATTCAAATGCTTTATGGAATGGGCACAAGTGTATGGGCCTGTGATGTCCATCTGGATGGGTCCAACTCTCAATGTGGTCGTCTCATCTGCTTCGGCAGCAAGAGAAGTTCTCAAAGACAAAGACCAAGCTCTATCATCCAGACCCTTGACAAGAGCTGCTGCCAGGTTTAGCAGAAATGGGCAGGACTTGATCTGGGCTGACTATGGACCTCACTATGTTAAGGTCAGGAAGGTTTGCACTCTGGAGCTTTTTACTCCCAAGAGACTGGAAGCACTAAAGCATGTGCGTGAGGATGAGGTGGGGGTTATGGTGATGTCCATATTCAAGGATTGCATGCTGTTGCAGCAGCAACAGAAGCAGGAGAATGCCAAGTATTCCTTGAATGTCAAACCCTACTTGTCTGCCATGGCATTCCACAACATCACCCGAATCGTCTTTGGAAAGAGGTTTGTCACTGACCAAGGCAACATTGATCTGCAAGGTGTGGAATTCAAAGAGGTTATTGCTCAGGGCATGAAGCTGGGTGCCTCTCTCAAAATGTCTGAGCACATCCCTTATCTTCGATGGATGTTTCCTTTGCAAGAAGAGGAGTTTGCAAAGCATGGTGCCCGCCGCGACAACTTGACCAGAAGCATCATGTTGGAGCACAGATTGGAGAGTGAGAAGCATGGTGCAGGGCATCATTTTGTTGATGCTCTGTTGTCGTTGCAGCAAGAATATGATTTGAGTGAGACCACTGTTATTGGACTTCTTTGGGTACTCTTTCTCCCTCCCTGGTCACTTGCATTTGTTCTTCTTCCCTTTCTTCAATTCTTAGATCTGTTCTGTTGCTGTGTTCATCTTGTATTCCCTCAGGTGGTCAATTACTGGCTGAAGGATCTATGGTTGTCTGAACTAGTATAATGCTCAAGTCTTTCTCAGGAATCTTCTTTGCAGTTTGGTTTCAAATGCTGGAGGGAAGAGAATTCATTGGATTGGAAGTTGATTGATTAATGGCCGGTGAACAAATGCAGGATATGATAACAGCAGGAATGGACACAACAGCAATTTCTGTCGAATGGGCTATGGCAGAGCTTGTGCGTAACCCACATGTGCAATTGAAAGCTCAGGAAGAGCTTGATCAGGTCAGAAAGCCTTGTGACTGTAGCTTGTTGACTATTGTGGTAACTCCAACATTCTCAATTCCACTGTTCTATCTTGAGACTGGCTCAGGCTACCAGGTGATACTGATCTCTGATATCCTTTGATTCACAGGTTGTGGGACAAAACAGAGTAGTGACTGAAGGGGATTTTCCGAAGCTACCATATTTGCAGGCGCTTTGCAAAGAGGCATTACGGTTACATCCACCAACTCCACTGATGCTTCCCCATAAAGCCACTGAACGTGTCAAAATTGCAGGTTTTGATGTACCCAAGGGCTCAATTGTGCACTGCAATGTGTATGCGATTTCACGGGACCCAGCAATCTGGAAGGAGCCTTTAGTCTTTCGGCCAGAGCGGTTTCTGGAAGAGGATATCGATATCAAGGGACATGACTTCAGATTGTTACCATTTGGTGCTGGAAGAAGGGTGTGCCCTGGTGCACAATTAGGTCTGAACATGGTTCAGTTGATGCTTGCTCGCTTGCTTCACCAGTTCTCATGGTCACCTCCTCCAGGTATGAATCCAGAGTCTATTGACATGACTGAGCGGCCAGGTGTGGTGACCTTCATGTCAAAGCCGCTTGAAGCAGTTGCCAGACCTCGCCTCTCTGCTACCCTATATGAGAGGCAGCAGCAGTCTTAGAGTTTGGAGACAGAACAGAAGCGCAGGCAACAGCAGCATTTGTGATGCAATCCTATTTCACAGAAATAAGTGCTTCAAATGGTTTGTCATCTTGGCTGAACTTCTACAGTATCTTTTATGTAGTAATCTTGATCCTCTACACTCCACACTAGTGTTACAGCTTGTGGACTGTTGCTTTAGGAACCTAAGGAGTCCACCACGATTACATTATGTTGCAGCCCATCTTTCTGAATGTAAAATTTTCCCAACAGAATATTGGACTTTCTTGCTACTGTAAGATTCAATGCTCACCTGTCCAAACTCAATTTTTCTTGGTGTTGGAACACAGCTCTGTAGCTTGAACTTAGTGAGATATAGGAGGGTTGTTTAGTTCTCTTGTCTGAAAAAAGCAGTAGGTTGTAAATTGAATTAAACTTCAGCTCTTGTTTCTTTGTTATAGCTGCATTGTGTTGTTGTGTCAAAAGGGTTAGAAAGGATGTTGTAACTTCTTCGCTCAAAATTCCAAAGATACTGGTAGCTTTTCTGGAATGGGTTTGTCAATTGTGAGGCTGGGTCAATGTGTGTGAGGTTTTAAAAATTTCACTGTGAGTTGAATTGATGATGATTACAGATCCTGCAAACAATTTTGTCACAATTGGGGCTCATGTTGAAAAATTGATACCTCCAAAACGTGAGCTGTGTGTGTGTCTGTTGGTGCACAAATTCCATGTGACTGAAGCACCATTGCATTTTCTGGTTTCATTGATCTTGCTCTCAGTTTTTGCACCTAATGGCCCTGCCATTGAATCGAAGCCTTCCAGTGAATAATAAGAAGGTCACTACTCCATTTCAGAGTTTTGAACATTTCAGTGATCAGTGAGCATCTTGTTGAACATTCATACAAGCTCCTGTTGGATCTATGAACACAAGCTCTGCTCAAGACCATATGATCTTCTGAGATTGCCATGTGAGGAGGTTCTGAGATTTTGTCATGTGGGTCCCCTCCCCCTGCACTTGAAGCTTGTGATGAATTTTGAATACATCAAGCTCCATTGTGTCCAACTTTCAAACTGTGTCCTTGTGATGCAACAGATGCATAGGAGACTTCTGTAGAAGTGTGAAGAAGATCCAGAACAACTTGCAGGCGAAGATAATCTCTGTTCTTCTTCTGGGTTTCGGATGCCTCCTTTCAAGCTTTTTCTTCAGTTTACCATTATAAAAATGTGCCTGAGTTCACAAGGAGCTTGTGATGTGCTAAGCTCAGCTTCCTTGCTTGCCTGACCTTATTTGATTTTTGCATCTGTTGGTGTTGGTTCATGTTTGCAAAACTTGGTTTGAAGTTTCCTGTACTGTGGTTGTGTCCATTTCCATGCTTTGCAGTACAGAGAGATGTCTCAACCAGATCTCATGAAAACAGTGAAGAAAGAGCAAATGGGTTGTTGCTAGAGACAGCTTCCACAACTCTTTCCAAGCGGTATGCAATGTGTGAGCAACGCCATGTGCAGCCCAAGGCAAGGGAAATTGAAGATTGTTTGAAGCAGAAGATGGGTGATGCCCAGAGCTTCTTGAAAGAGAAAGCAACACACTTCTCAAAGCAGGCAGGAAAAATCTTCATCAGCTTGAAAAACACAAGAGTGAGCTCCTCCAACATCTTTTTTGTCTTTTCTTTGGATCTGATGATAAGGTTTCCAAATCTAAAAACTACTATGTGCACATGTTTATTTATTTGTATTTGTGCAGCATATCTTCTGGTTTGTAAAGAGTTTCCCTGTTCTCTTCAAGTTGGACTCTGAAGTTTTACCAACAAGCACCTGAGATCAGGATAAAACCAAATCATGACTAGGATGACTGCCTCTCACTCTTTTATCAGATTCTTATTGCCATGGTGCATGTAGATAGTTGATGTGGGTATGTCTATTCTCGAGCATATCCAAGAGCCTACTGCCCCAGACAGCTCAAACCATCAGTACATCCATAGAAATCCAGAAGTGACTGTCTCAGGAAAGTGTAAGGATGCAGAACTGATCACAAGTACCTTTCAGGATTCTTCGGTATGATCTCCGGTTGTGCTGAAACCTTCCCATGATGCATACCATCAACATCAGCATCCTGCCAATTCACATTTTGCTCATTGCAGGGTGTGGTCCAACAAGATCAATATGAAATTTGGTTTAATCATGCAAAGAAGGAGGCTGCCTCTAGCAACCTCAAGGTTTTCCCTTCTACACTCATTGAAGGAAGTATTGGCTCATTGTCGAATTTGATGACATTTCCCTAGCATCATGTTAATCAAGTGAAAATTAGTTTTTGAAAGGATCATCTATGTTGGGAGGACAAGTGGTTTTTCTTTCCAACATAGTGAGTGCACATTGGAAAGTGGTTGTCAAAAGGAAGGTCAATCTTGTAAAAGTTAATACATGAAATCGATCACGTGTCATGTGCTATTGGATCAGTGGGCAACATTACTGAAAACATGCACACAAAATATTCATTTGTAAATTGACGGAATCCAAATCCAAAGCACAAAATTAATGTGAGCTTTGAAATTTCAAAAAAATGAAAAATGAAACTCTAGAGACACACCGTGAGGACAAATAAACCTAGATTTGTCCATAGATGTGCATGCATTTAGAGGAAAAGTTCAAGATCCAGTAAGGTGAGCTTTTAGTTTAAAATTTGGACCTGCCATCTGATTAGGGTTTAGGGTTTATGATTTGAACCCTCAAACAATGGTGCTTAGTTACAAGACATGATTAGAATGAAAAATTGTTTCCTGTCCACAAATATCATCCATACTGCATGGTGCACTGATGGGTGCGAGTTCAATTTGCCACTCAATTTACAACATGTTTCATCCTTTTATTTTGGAAAGGATGTTTTGGCACTCCACCTCTTTCAAAGGGAATATGACATCAAATGAAAAGGCACCCACCTGCATCATGGTATCACAATGGGGGAGGAGCATCCTTGCAAGTAAGCCTGGTGGTGGGCCAAATTTTTAGGTTACTCACGTTTGTTTTCTACTTCCTCCCATAGGCTACCATGGGATGAAGGAGGTTAGGATGATGAAGAGGATTTCTCTTGCTTGCTTGCTTGGGAACCCTCAAGTGTTTTCATTGCTTGGCATGTGGCGTAATGAATTGGGCAATCTCATTTCTCTCCCCCAAGAATCCATGCAAAAGAGATTTGTGTGGATGGACATTGTATGTCAGCACCTACTACCTACCTTCATCCTTCTTCCCAAACCCTTTTTCCCAAATCCAAACTTGAAGAAGAACCATGCAAGTGAATTGTGTTGATCATGCAAATATGATGCTACCTATTTGCCCAAATCCACTCAATATTCCTTCTCATAACCCTAAAGAGTTGAAATGTGCCCCTGCCATTAGCCTAGGCCAAAAATTGGTAAAGAACCCAAGTAGGCATAGAAATTCTCTTTGGCAGCCAATGAGGTGAGCCAGCATGCACCAAAGGGGCCCAGTTTTTTAAATTTTTTTTAAAAGGGTGATGGGGTGTTGGATTTTTTGGATTTTTGTTGTTTCCAATCTGTTCCCACCAAGTTCTTACTTTGTTCCCATCAAGTTCCCAATGGGTTCCCAGTATATTCCCCAAGTTTTCCATGTGTTCCTCAACATGTTCTTAATAGCACCTCACTTGATCACACCTACTTTGCTCAACATTGCCCACTTGGAACCTGTAAAGGTAGTGGGCTCATATTGAAAACGATCTGTCTATGAATGAAGGAAGGTAATTTGTTCTGTTTTGTAGTTATGAGATCCACCACCAAATTGGGATGTTACAAATTGTGTTCTTGGTGTCTTTGGAAAGCTCTTGACGAGGAGGGGTATATGGGCTTGGTTCCATGACGTTTGGACTTGCAGTGCAAAAGTTCTTGAATATTGAATGATTTCTTCACTGAAAATTAAAATTAAAGTAAATCCTAGCTAAAAATTTAGGAGGAATTGGAATGTGCCTTTGGTGTTGTTGGAAAGATCTTGATGAGTAGTATTTAATAGAATTTATTTGGTAAGATTTTTTGGATTCAGAATATGGGAGATATTGATTTTTAAGTGATTTTTGTTGCTGAAAATTCAAATAAATTCCAAAAAACCAAGTTTTGGAAAGAAAATTCAGTTCAAGCATGATTTCCTTTCATATTTGTTGGCTGTTCAAAAAAATCGCTAACATACATTGCAAAACAATGTTCACATGTTGAGTTTCCCTATTTTGTAATGGGTTCACACTTGGGCCAACCGCACAACGGGCCACACTTGTACGGTTGTATGTTTCAAGTCAAAGAGGGGCATTGAAAGAACTTCTCTTCTCTTTTGCGACAACAGGCCACTCAAAGAGTCTCATTAAAACGAAAAAAAATAAAAAATTCTGAACTTGGAAGGCACTTTGCAACTAAATGTCGGACTACGTATTGTGGGCAGCCACATCTGTTCTTTAATTACTTTGCATGTGACAGCAAGACTAAAACCCTGAGGAGTCGGGACGAACTGGTTCCAGCCTTCGGTTGCAGTTGTGGAATTTAGAAACTGCGCCAGTTCCAGTTAGACCTTTGAACAATCTGAACCGGGTCGGTCCACTTCCAAAATCTAGTTCCTTACATTTAAAAACAAACCGGTTATCAATCTTCAGTTCTCAGGTGTTCTCCAGTGTGCCTTTATGGTTCCTCATGCGTTCCCCCGAGTTCCCATCGGTTTTTTTTTTTTTTTTTTTCCACCAAATTCATCAAGTATATAGGTGAACGGGTAAGGATCCCCCACCATTAATTAGCATTAAATGGCGATTGTTCTCGGTAAGCTGTACCATTTGCACAAATGTGATGCTACAAGTGGCGACCCAGGAAGTGCCTAGGTCTTAGATGTGATTAATTTAATTTTTTTTAATTTTTAAAATGATGAAAAATAAGTCCCTAAGTTAAATTCACAAAACTTCCATGTTTTTATTTTTATTTTCATTTTCTGCAAAAAAGAATTCGCCAAGCTACCCAAAAAATAAAAATGCCTGGGAGAGAGGAGGGACCCAATTTATCGCCACTCTCTTGAGAAAGAAGGTAGGTAGGTAGGTAGGTTGGAAGCAGGGAAAGGAGAGAGTAAAAAAAGTCCAGCTGAAAGTGGGGTCCAAGTTTAGCATCCGCTTATCTACTTCGCCTCTTTCTCGCGCTAACTTAAGCACACACCCGGCGGCCGTCTCGCCCCGTCTTTTCGTCTCGTCTTTTCATCGTCTGTCTGTCTTTCTCCCCCACCCCTCCCGCCCGCTCCTTCCCCGCCCTTGAATTGTGCGCGTGCAGCAGCGGCGCCGTCAACCTAACGCTAGCAGCATGGACACTGGTAGCGTTCAGCGCTTGCGCAACTGGCAGTTCGGCAAGGAGAGAGAGCCAGTGAGAAACTGCCAGAAGAACAGGAGCAAGACCCGGGGGGAAGGCGGGGGCAAACTAGTAGTTGTAGTACTACTACAATAGCATGCTGTGCGAATACGTAGCTGGGGGAAGCTAACGTGGTGGATGATGCCAATCATCACCATGATCCCCCGAGAGTTATATGGATTTGCATGAGACACTCAGCAACCTGGATGTGTCCAAAAGAATCAGAAATTTTTGATTGTGTGTGGAGAACTGTCACTTGTGATCCCAAAAGCTGTAATTATTCTTTTTATAAAATAAAAATAGCAAACCAGAGCTGCTTGCTTTCTTGTTTGTTTGTTGATCCCCCCAATCAATCTTCACTCTAATTGCGGTTCTTGTTCCTCGACTGAGTCGTTGCAGAATTTCCCTTCAAAAGGCGACCACTTGTTGTGACAAATCTTATAACATTCTCAGTCCTCCCTCTAGCTCTCGCCGTTTCTGCTTTGTTTCTCCTCTGTACCCAATCGTTTGTTGTTGTTGTTGCTGCTTGGATCAGAACACCGGCTGCTGCCGCTCGCGCTTGTTGTTAGTACGAGCATGGCTGTTTTTCATCAGCCTGGTGGTGCGGCGGCGCGGGTAAATCTCGACGTGCACAGCTTGTTTCTTAGGCGCTTGAGCCTTGGGGTTTCTTTTGACCCATTTGGGTTTGCATTCTTGCTTTCTATTCATTGACAACGAGCAGCAAATGAAGCTGCTCGGCCGCGATGGCCATCAAGTCTAATAGCTCTGTTGATGATGGCTTTTGATGTTTTAGGGTTTGATGCATGGTGCTGCATGTGCAGTTTGTGAAGGAGGAAGAGGCGATGTTCGAAGCGCAAGTGGCAGAGGTAGAGGCGTGGTGGAAGTCGGAGCGCTTCGCGCTCACGCGTCGTCCTTACACGGCACGCGATGTAGTGCGTTTGAGAGGCAGCCTGACCCAACACTACGCTTCCAACGACCAGGCCAAGAAGCTATGGAAGATCCTCAAGACACACCAAGCGAACAAGACTTGCTCGAGAACTTTCGGAGCTTTGGACCCCGTCCAAGTCGCGCAGATGGCCAAGTTCCTCGACACAATCTACGTCTCCGGATGGCAGTGTGCCTCTACTGCGTCCACCACAAACGAGCCGGGACCTGATCTCGCTGACTATCCCATGGATACAGTACCCAACAAAGTGGAGCACCTCTTCTTCGCACAATTGTTCCATGATCGGAAGCAGCGAGAAGCTCGCATGAGTCTCACCACGGAGCAGCGTGCGAGAACACCCTACGTAGATTTCCTCGCACCCCTCATCGCCGATGCCGATACTGGATTCGGCGGCACCACAGCTACCGTGAAGCTAGCAAAGATGTTTGTCGAGAGAGGCGCGGCGGGGATTCACATGGAAGATCAAGCCTCGGTGACGAAGAAATGTGGACACATGGGTGGCAAAGTGCTGGTTGCTACTTCCGAGCACGTGAACCGTCTGGTGGCTGCTCGACTGCAGTTCGACATCATGGGGGTGGAGCAGATTCTCGTTGCAAGATCGGATTCCGTAGCCGCCACTCTCCTGCAAACCAACATCGATCCACGCGACCATTCTTTCATTCTCGGTGCATCAAACCCCGCCGTGAAAGGAAGACCTCTGGTACAAGTATACGCGGATGCAGCAGTGGCGAACAAATCGGGGCCCCAGTTGCAAGCACTGGAAGATAACTGGCTCGCAGCAGCGAATCTCCGTCTCTTTTCCGACGTCGTTGCGGATGCCATTCGAAGCATGAATCTCGGAGAATCCGAAAAAAATAACCGCTTGAAGAAGTGGTTCAGCCAGGTGGAGAATCTGTCACATCACGAAGCTCGAGCTTTCGCTGCAACTCTTGGAGTTCACGACGTTTTCTGGGACTGGGATCTTCCACGAACTCGTGAAGGCTACTACAGATTCCATGGCGGTACGCGAGCATGCATCGCACGAGCCTGCGCTTTTGCACCACATGCAGATCTTCTTTGGATGGAGACTGCAACTCCGGACATCGTTCAAGCTCGTGAGTTCGCGGAAGGCGTGAAAGCCAAGCACCCCAACACGATGCTCGCGTACAATCTCTCTCCCTCCTTCAACTGGGATGCTGCGGGAATGAACGAAGCGCAGATGCAAAGCTTCATTCCAGATCTGGCCAAGATGGGCTTCTGCTGGCAGTTCATCACGCTTGCAGGTTTTCACTCCAATGCTCTTGTGGTGGACACTTTCGCCCGCGACTTCGCACAGCGAGGAATGCTCGCCTACGTGCAAGACATTCAACGGCAGGAGAAGACTCACGGCGTGGAGACCTTGGCACATCAGACATGGTCAGGCGCTAACTACTACGACCAGCTTCTCAAGACCGTAACTGGCGGAATCTCATCAACTGCTGCCATGCAGAAAGGTAAAATACAATTTAAGCTGCTCCTTTTCTGACTTGCAAAATTTTCTCAAACTAGAAAAATGTTGTAATAAATTCCCAACTCTTGAGCTCTTGAGATGTCACTACAGTTGCAAGAAGAATTAAGTTAAGCCAACCTCAGGACCTGTGCAATTTTTCTCAAACTGGAAAAAAGTTCTAATGAATTCCCAACTCTTCAGCTCTTCTGCAGCTACTAGTAGTGCTGCAAAAGGAAGTAGCACTAAGTTAACCCAACTTCAAGGGCTGTTTGTAAATGCTATGCAAACATGATAACACAAGTGGAGCAAGTTGAAGATGTGTAAATTAAATGGATTGAGGAATGAGTGTGATTTTGCAAGTGAAAGTGCACCTACTGAAAGAAAATAACTTCTGAGAGAAACTAATGAATAATTTAACCCCATTTTGAGAATAGGCATCAGACAAATGAAATCTATAATTTGTGGAAATGTATGGGTGAATTTTTGTTTGGAAAGTTTGTAGATAGGATTAATTTTGTGGGTGAAACTGATCAGGTGATGTATTGATGTCTATTGAGCTCCAGGTGATGGAATGAATGAATATTGTAATGTGCAGGTGTGACAGAAGATCAATTCAAGGACACATGGAGTCATGCTGAAGACATGGGTGAGGTCTTTGCAAAGGCAAAGATGTAAACTTAGCCATCATAAATTGCACTTTGTGGTCTTGAAAAGGAATGTTTTTCTTTTCTTTTTTTTTTTTTTTTGTGTAGACCATCTCTTTGCCCTTGTTGATGAGTGTTGTACTTGGGATCGTGTGAACCCATTATTTTGAGAGCTCTGTGCAATTGAAGAAGCTCCCATTGGTGCCTGGTGACTTTTGGCAAATTCTTTGTGCGTTCAGCCTCCTAATTTTTTCTATGTTCAGCCTCCTCTCTGTGATCAATTTTTTGATTATGAAAAATAGGTGTCTGTCCCCTCACCTTTCCATCCCTTCATGATGTGGCAACAGCATCTGTGGAGATAAGAAATTACACTATGTCTATATTTTAAAACTCTTACATTTCCAATTCAATCCATGGTGCATCATCACCTATGAAGAAACAGCAACTGGTTCTTATGCTTGCAACTTTAGCTAACAGGTTTCCTGTGTAAAATTTCTTAACACTGTACCACATCTCTGTGAACTCTTAACTATAATGAACAAGCTATGTTATGTTAATGTGGGCATGGATCTCAAACATGTACAAGCTATATTCTAGTATGCAGAAGGTCCTGGCACATAGTAAATTTCAATTGTCTTTGAAAACAATTTAGTTTAGATAAATTGAAACCCTCTTTCGACTATTAATAAAATCTTTGAAGAATCTGTCCTCAGCTGATTCATCAACACTTTCTTATAATCATAAAAAATCCTCTTTTCACCATGGTTAAAATCTGTCATGATGAATTGTCCTCCATCATGAGAGACCTCAACCATGATGAAATATAATCTGGTTTGAAGAACCAGATATAAAGGCAGGTTATATAGGGTTTTCTACATCAAACATCAGAAGGCAAGATTCAAGGTGACTAACTGCAAGATAGTTTCCACTCTACATTTGGTACTACTACTGTTGTGCACCCATGAACGTAAATTGAGAGTGTGTGATCTTGCAAGTGAATCTTAAGCAAATATGGGAAGAAAAATCCTAAACCTAATAGTTTGCAATTTCAGCAACTTGGAAATTTAAAATGTCTCACTCTGCACTATCCTAACACATCAATTGCATATTACATACAAAGCCATTGTTGTCTTGCAGTTCAGAGACAAACCTACAGACAGTGGCCAAATATTCAGCAAAAACCTGCAACTCCATTGAAGCAGGAAGCAGGAAGAACCTACAACTGCATATTCCTGGCAGATGTGTCTGCAATACTCCCACTCATGCAAAATCCAAAACATGAATAAAATTGTGGAAATCCTTGGTGTCCACAATAGTGTTATCGCAGCAACCTGACAATGGTCAATCATGTTACATGAAGTCAACGGGAACTGTTGCAGGAGTGAAGTATTGATCGCGAACTTCAGCTACAGAACAAAATCTGACCTGCAGCAATTTGCAGCCATTCGACTTAATTAATATCTTGACACTAACTTGCCAACATGTTTACAGGACATCCAGCGGGTTGCACAGTTTGAACTTCATAATCTCAGCTCACCTCTACAGAGAACAATTTCAGTAGAAAGGCAGAAATTATTCTACATTGCCTGAAAAAATCCAGCAGCCAGAGTAAACCACTGCTAACCATTATTGACAAGATGAAGATTAAACCATTGAGAGTGGCAACTACTTTCTCTCTACTTGAAATACACACACACATGGAATGTAATCCATTAGCAAATGTATTATTGTCTAAACACGTGCCTCCAATACAAATGACACAAAGAATTCCATCATCCTTGCCAAGCAAGTGATGACTGTGCATGCAATTTGTGCTGGCAAAGCAAACACATTTCCTTGACAAACCATGTAACAAGCTGCATTTCACCCCTTGTGAAAGGAGGGAGTTTTTACAAGACACCAAGCCATTCCTGGCTTCAGAGCTTGAAAACCTGAAAGCAAAAAACTGGATCTAGTGCAGATCCAGGAAAGGTCAGACAAACTTACCAAGTTTGCATAAGACTTGAGCCAAGGCCTCACCATATTCCAGCCTGGTTGAAATATGTAAGGAGCATCTACAAACAAAACCTGTCCCATTCTCTTTGGATAATAGTTGAAGAAGACATCAATCTGAAGAAAAGAAACCAGAGTTGTAAAGAGTAAGAATAGTTTTACTACGTTGCACTCCTAAAGCTAATAAATCAAAAATAAAATCAAGGGATATTGCAAGGGCGAATGGCTTCCAAGCATCTTCCATAAGGTAAATCATGAAATCACCAGTGTAGGATGTAATTGCCTACCAAAAACTTCATGAATTTCAAGTCACCATTCCTTGACTTAAAACCTCTTAAATAAAAAATGCCAAGCATTTTGTCACCACCAGGTGGCAATTGACTCAGGGCTTTCTCAATGAGATATATACAGAGCTGTTCACTCTCCACCAACTCTTCTTCCTGCATTAAAACAGCCCAACTTCATCTTACAAGACCAGGAAAAGTTGTTGGCATATCCAATACAAAGTCATTGACCCCTTCTCAAATGGAACTGATAGATGGGTGCATTGGCAATCTGGCAGAACTGAAATATCAGATAAGCCCTGGGTTTTACCACTGGGAAATGTTTAGCAGCCACAACTATAACCACAGGCCTTCCTTCAACATCAGGACTAGTATGAAGATAAGCTTTGCCTGTGGCTGCCATTCTGCGGATGGACACATCAGTGATCTTGTCCACCCCAAAGTCCCGTCGCCATTCCTTCCATGTACCTCAAGTCAAGGCATTCAAATTTCCTGTATTTCCTTGATAGCAGGCAAGGATGCACAGGAAGTTGATATCAACAAAATACCAGGAAACAAAAAGTTTGGATGCACTCAACCCGATAGATGCCACAATGCCTTTGCAATATCAAAGGAGCTCCTAGATCAGGCATAGCAGAGATTGCTACCAAGTTGGTAAGCCACTCAGGGACACTATTACAAATAAGAGTATTACACTCCAACACTTGAATGGTCTAAAGATGAAGGATACAAGGGCCTTGGCCAGTTTCGAAACAGTGGCCTGCACAAGAAACTTGCGGTCCCGCAGAAACCATAGGATGAGGTCATTGTCATCTCTGCCATTTCGTCCTACTGGCAAATCTTTGTGCTCACTCTCTAACTGGCTTTTCACCTCCTCCACAAACTGGCCACCACCGGCCACACTCTCATTAGGTTGGAATTGACTGCAGTACTCTGCTATGTGTAACAGCTTCATATGTGGTTTGGTAATGGAGCTCACGACATTCACATAACTTTTTTTCACATAAACGGATATGTATGATTGGATTCTATAATAGATCATCTGTTACCTTAGAATGTTCCATTTGTCCCCATGAGAAAATATGTAGACTGTGTTCATCTTAGCTTGGTGGAATCTGTTACTCGTGATAATTTGTCAAGTCTTGGTGGCTACATTCTGCAGCAACAGAATTGGAGGAAAGTATCAAGGTGATTGATTTACCGTCTGATACTCTGCAGCAGAGACCGGCACCGCCTCCAGATTTTGTTGTAACGATCGAACAACTGCAGTGAAGCAGCTAGGCCTTTTGTGACTTCCTTCAAAAGCCAAACAACTGATTGCGCTTGCTCAGTGGAAAGTCACAGTTTTTAAGGCGGAGAGGAGCATCACCAAATGACTTTCTTTGCCTTCTCTGAGCAAAATGCCAGCCACATCTGTCTACTTTTAGGATGATGAAATCGCTACAACTTGCTATAGAGAGTCTGGAATTATATCGTACTATTCTATCTCTCGAGCTGTGATTCCTCTTATCATCAGCGCATGCATGCACCAGTCTGCGACTGTGCAGTGCGTCTAAAATGCCAACAATAAGAGTTTCTTTCTGTCCTTTTGCCTGAAAACAAGTAATCCAGAAGAACAATATTCTGGTCACATCAACGCCTCTAGTCATCTTCAAAATCACAATATTATGATGCGTTTACTCAACACTACGTACGCTTGCGATTGATGAGCGCAAGCAAGGGAAATGCCTTACCTCTTACCACTGCCAATGATCGCAGAATTGACCAGAGCCCCGCAGAAACCGTCTGGTATCCGGCCACAACGTAATGGTGAGCCAAGAGAAGCTCTGATTCCAAAATGAGAACTAACACCCGAGGTTCGCGGAAGTAGCAAGAAACACTGTACACGGGGCAGCGCTATTGTCGCCATGTCCACTTCTTCACAGTGAACCACCCGCCCGCCCCCGCCCCCGCCCCCGCCAGAAGCAAACAAAAACTCCGCAGCTTCTGCACGATGTTTTCGATTCCCGAAAAAAGAAAAAAGGGGGAAATTTTCCAAGAGTTTCTCCACAGATTTCTCTCAGATACTTCTTTGCAAGTTCTACCACATCTGTTTCACGAAATTGTGCCGCATTTTGGAACAGCTTTCGCCACTCACAAGCTCTCTCTCTCTTTCTCGCTCTCTCTCTCGCTCTCTTTCTCTCTCTCAAGAGAAAGGTAGCTCGTAGTAGGTACCTAGGAGCTGACCATAGGTACCTACGTTCGTGACATCTCGAATCCCACCAATGAGGAACGGAGATCTCTATGCAACAGATAGCGTTTACAATGCCATCCATTGGATCTGTGGATCTCGTTCAACGGACGGTTGTGATCTTCCAAGGACCACCTGTTCTAGTTAGGGTAAATGTCAGCCATTACATTCACATGAAGGTCTGCTGGGGTGGCAGATTATGTCATATTTCTTGACCACATTATTATGATATAATCTTCCGGTGATGATTCCGTTCTGAATAGTCACCAATATCTTTGTTGAACATGAATTTTCCAAAGAATTGTAGAATATGCCACCACCCAAGACCCTTAAACTTCACGAAAAGATAAATATTACATTGAAAAGTGGAACAAATTATCAAAACCACTCAACTTTATTTATAAACAAACACACCGTTCATTCGAAAAATGTACCAAAGGTATTAGAAACAAGGGAGAATTTAAAGGACATCAACTTAACAAAAATTATATGTCAAAAATACTCTCCATCTCAACAATCAATTGCTTGTAATAAATCGATTGTGTCAATGGTGGTGGGTGTGTTTTGAAGGGGTGGAGGTTGAGAAGTAGTTAGACTTATCACTACTCTCTTTGAGTGCATGTGACAAATGCATGCCTTAAGTAGAGGTGTATTTGTTTTCTTTTTTGTTGTCAACACACCATTCGAAAATAGATGCCTCACACCATTGTTATGCCAATGTATGTGATGAAAATAAAATAATAATTGTAAGTGACTTTTGTAAACAACTCAAAAGCTGTAGCTAAATAAAAAGTTGTTGCCACAACAAACCTAAGTCCCAAAGATTTAAACAACAATAAAGCCAAAACTCTAGAGAACAATAAAACATACTAGAAAGTTTAAAAGTTTTTTTTTTAGATTCTTTGTCGTTCTAGTATGTAAATTTTTTTTTTTAAAGATATGAATTTATTTGGATGTTGAAAATGGATGAAAAATTGTCAATTCATTCATGGGCTATCTTTTTGGGTCATCAAGTTTTCATTCTTCCTAGGTTTTTTTGAGGTTAAGTGTCAATGGGAAGGTTAGGGGTACCTCAATTTCTTAAAAGGCCTCAAGTTGATGGGAGGTTGTTGACGCATGCCAAATTGGGGTTGATGATCGACTTATGGGAGGATAAGCATAAGGAGTACCACAAACAACCCATGGTTGCAAAGGATTGGAAGGAGCTTGTGAACCAAAACAATGCAACCTTTTTGAATGAAGTGTTGCGGACTTGAAAACAATGTCGAAACAAGATCACCAAAATGCAAAAACTATATTGTGAATATGAAGGTTAGAATGTCATAGGTGCTCAACCTTCTTTTGTGGTCATGGTATGAACATTTTCATAACATTTTAAGTGGCACAACAAAAATGAATGGTGTACTTGGTGGCATTGATCAAGGTGTTTGGTTGCTTCAACCTTAGTGGTAAACCTTCATGATCTTTTTGAAACTATTCCAAAAACACAACAACATCAAAATCTTGAATGTCAAATTCTAATTTTTGATGACATAGATGAACACATAACACCTTACCAAGCTTTACAGTAAGCATCTAATGTAGTGTCACCTAAGACAAGGGCTTGTTATTTGCTTGGTAGTAAAAGCAAACCAAACAAGAAAGCTACAAATAAGAATAGGCTTTGAAAGGTCTTTATCCATTACATGAGCCATTACAGAATATACACAAACTCCAAAGGAAATGGAGATGTTGAAAACAAAAATGACATGAGACATTACTAAACATATACTAGAGAATGAGCAAGCATGTAGGAAAATGTTTTTGGAAGGACAATTGCAAATGGCTATTCTTTTTGCCGAAATACTTAAACCTAGTTCTTCTATGGGTGGTAAGATATAATAACATCATTTGATCATATTGTTATCATGATTTTTTGCACAACAATTGAAATAAATTTCTTTTATTTCAAAATCCATTATGAAAGTACAATGTGGATGATCAAACCCTTCAATGGTTTAATAACCATTGTTCAAATAATTTTGTCCTCATCAATTTTCTTTCTTGTTTTGCTTATTCTCCATTTTTCAAAGTTGGCAACTTATAACCTCTAAGTCCAACTAAAGTATCTTTTATTGTTGCATCATTCACACGACCTAGTTTTGAATTTTTCACATCTCACAATAATTATGCAATACACAACAAGCTATAGCAACTATAGGAGCCTTATTAACACTTGAATTGAAAAATTTCAAGATTATCTTCTAATTCTTCAATAACCTAAAAACAATTTCAATTATCACCCCCCCCCCCCCCCCCCAATTCATATTACTATCATTTTTTATTTATTTATATCATTTAAATTATGAAACTTTGAGTTTTTTTGTAAATAAGTATGTATGGGATAAATATAATCACCAATGAAATAAGGTGTCATCCTCATGCATTGCATAATTATTTAAAGCTCTTACAAAATTTGTCAAATCCTCAACTCCTTGTGTAATTTGGAAGTTTTGAATTAACCTACACCAAAAGCATGTATAATTGTCTCATCACCAACCAATTTAACATGCCAAAATTTGATTTCAATAAAAATATTGAAAGGCATTGCAAATGTTTTACCAATTTCAATAAATGCGTTGCCCTTGTCTTTGCCTTATCAATTACCTAATCACTTAAATCAATGCTTGTATACTACATCAAAATCAAAGAAATTAAAACATAACCAATGCATCAACTATGTACCTAAATAAAAAAACCCTAAAACTAAAATAAAAAATGGGTATTTTCAACTAGTCTTTTCAACTAAAATTTAATCACACGTGACATTTGCAACTAAAATTTCATTAGCCACCTTGTACAAGTTGCATCGATATTACTTGTAAACGACTTAAGGGGTATGGGATGAAAGAAAAAGTTAACAAATACAAGTTAACTCCATTATATACGTATTGTCACATGCGATTAAGATGCAACTATTTTGATCATAATTGTGAGCAAATGATGTGTTATCACGTGTCCTAATATTTAATTGTTTAAATTAGATTATTATTATTATTCTGAAATAATCTAGGACATTCAATTCAAATGTTTAAATGATCCTATATTATGACGCGTGGCCCAATGTAAATATGTCGTGTGGTTCTTTTAAATGAATTTAATATAAAATATTTATATTAGGTTTGTAAGTACCTTGGTAGGTAGGTAGGTAGGTCTTACCTTCCTAGGCTAAATATTTACTTGTATAAATAGGTATTTAAGTAGGTAAATACATAGGTTGATTTATGTGAATAGGTCAAACTAGGTACCTACCTACCTATGTAGCTATGTAAGTTGAGGAGGTAAGTAATTTATAATTGTGCATAACTTTTTTGTTTGTTTTGGTTAAATCTTTGGATTGGTTCAACCCATGTGCACATATTTTTTAATGTGAAATTAAATGACCACGCCCCTTGTTAATATAATGTTCAAAATAGGAATGGAAAACAAACAATATGGATAAGTTTTGAAGTTGTAACTTCTCCAAAAACTAAATTGTGATTCCAAAATTTTCCTCATGCCCTTTGTTCTTAGTTTTTAAATTTATAAACAATTTAAGTACATGGCTCATTACATAAATAAATAATCATTCAATTAATAAAAATTAAATTTAACATTTATATAAAATATAAACTATACACTACGAATATTAAGTATTCATTATCAACTATTTCAATAAATAATAAAATTTTAATATTTAACTAATTAGCTATCTAGTTATTCACAAAATGTCAATAAATAATTCATACATAAATAATAAATAAAAATATTTTCTTATTTTTAAAAATCTGGTCAAACTATAGATTTAAAAATAAATATAAAAATATTTTAATTACCGTAACTTAAAAAGAACTACTTTAAATATATTTTTTCAAATTATTAATATGAACTAAAAATTATTTCTTAAAAAGAATCCTACACAAATGTTTTTTAAAAATAACATAAAATTAATTACATTAATTACTATATTATTATATTTTCTCTTTTCTAAAAAGTATCATAGATAATCAATTACAGAAGTTTAAAATAAAAAATTCAATTAATTTATAATAATTCCTGAAATTACAATCATAACAATAATTATTTTAACTACATTATAATTTATCCATAATTTTAATTCAGATTTAAAGTTATGAATTACATATTGTGAATAATCATGTTCAATTGAAAAATAATTCTGCATATACTATATTGAATTCTTATCTGAAGTAATTACAATGATTTTAAAGTAATGTAACAATAATTATAGAAATTTATTTATTTTACTATAAAAATATAAAATCTAAAATCTAAAAATCTATGTTTTAAAAATAATTATTTAGTGTAACTTGTTGCTTCCTAACAAAGGACACAAAATAAGACCACTAAGATTAAAATAAAATGAAGCTAAAAATTGTAACATAAATGTTTACTTTTTTCCAATAAATCCCAAGAACGCAGCTCTCTTTGTAAACAAAATCATTTATAATTACTTATAAAAGTGATTAATTATGGATAATAGTACTAGAAAAAAGCTTTGAAAATCAATCAATAATTTTCTGAATTGAAATATTAATTTTGAGAATCCAAAATAATAATTCGGAATTGCACTTTCAAGTTCCAAATCAATGTTTTTTTTTAATTTAAATTTAAAAACTCAGAATTGAAATATTATTTCTTAGAATCAAAAATAAGAATTTAGAAATCAAATATCAAATTTTAGATCAAATAAGCTTTTTGAATTTAAATAGAAAAACTGGCCAAATTCAAATAATGTTCTAAGGAATTAAAATATCAAATTTCAGATTCAAATGTCAAATTCCAAATTCAAGTAATTTTTTAAAGAATTGAAATAGTAGTTTTCAAAATTGAAATATCATTCTTAGGATTAATTTTATAAATTAAATTTTAAATATAAATTTTCAAATTCAAATAGTTTTAAAAAAATTCCAATAACAACTTTTAGAATTAAAATTAAAAAATCTCAGATTCAAAATTTTGAAATTTAAAAAATGAATTCCAATAGCAATTTTCAAAATTGAAACATCAATTTTAATGTTTAAACATAATTTTCATAATTCAATTTACACGTTTAAACTCAAACATATATTTTTGAATAAAAGTAACAATTTCAAGAATTCATATTTAAAACTTCATATTCAAATATTGATTTTTAGATTCAAATATAATTTTTAGAATTGAAATAAGAATTTTCAATATTGAAATATCAATTTTGAGATTTGAATAACAATTTTCAAACTTCAAATGTTGATTTTAAAATTTGAATAAAATATTTCGGAATTGGAATAACAAATTTTGGATTCAACTAATGATTTTTAATCAAAGTAAAAAAATTCAAAATGCAAATAAGAATTTCAATTCACATAATTATTTTTTTTAATTCAAATATCAATTTTTAATATTCAAATATTAATTTTTAGATTCATTATATGAACAATATACACACAAATATATATTTATGATATATGTAACATATTATAAATATAATTTTAATACATACACAAAAATACACCCCTATGTCACCATAGAATACCTTTAGGATGTGATTAATTTGGTGACTATTTTGACCAATGGGACATATCAATATATTAATGAATGAAAACAAACTTTAAAGTCATTCAATATATAATATGAAGTTCCCAATAGTTGTATCACAATTGTAAGAGTGACCAAAATAGTTGAAATTTGATCTTATAGTTGTAATATAATCCCAAACTTAGTCGCAAACAACTACAAGTTGCATATAATCATGGATGGAGTGGTTACATTTTGGCTGAATTCTATTAGTGTTTCATTGTCATAAGTGGTTATTTCAATTGCTAATGAAATTTTTAAATGACTTGTAAAATAATAATCTTAATGTAACTTGGGAACATTTTGATAAATTTAAAATCAATCTAATTAATTAAAAATTATCCAAAATTGTTTTTAAAACAATATATAATTCAATGTTTCTCACTACTTAAAGGACTTTTGAAAAAACTTGATTTTAAAAAAATGATATGATTATGGGGAAAAAATGAAGTGAACTTTCACATAATAATATAATGTAACCACTTTTGATGTCATAAAAATATTTTTTAAATTAAAATCATGACTTAATAATTCTTTAATGATTTTTTAAAAAGATTGGGTCATAGTCTTCAATTGGTTTCTAATACCTAGAATACACCTTTTGACATGTTTTAACAACTTATTATCTTGAATTTTCATGATTTCAATAAGCTTGCTAAATGCTTCGTAAAGTTTTTATTAAAATAGGCATGCATGGTTTGGAACAACTTTTATAACCTATAAATCATGTTCAATTTAGTCAAAACTTGTGCATCAAGATTAATTTGATAGGCCATAAAATGGATACATCACATGTGAAGAGAATGATCCAATTGAATTTGTCACATAATTCCCATCCTAACACCCTAAAAACACTCACATTACCAGATCCAAAACAAATGATAATAAAAGACATCAATTCACCTATTAGACCACCAACAATGAACAAAGTTCATGACTTGTCACTTTAATCAAATTTTTAACATTAAACCTTTTAGTCATCCATTCAAGGGATGTTGGAATTGGAATTCGAGATCATTCTTGGATGATATACATGTGCAAGAATAGCCAACTTTGATTATTAACATTTGTAATTTCATTATAAAATATGAAGATATAATTTGTTGTTTTGACAATGTTGTGTATTATTTAACCATGGACGAATTCATACTATCAACATTTGTAACTTCATTATAAGATTTGAAATTGTAATTTTTTATTTTGACAATGTTGCCCATTATTAACCATGGACTAATTAATATTTTCAACATTTGTAACTTCATTATAAGATATGAAAATGTAATTTGTTATTTTGACAGTGTTGTGCATTACTTAGACATGGACCAACTAATATTATCACATTAATGTATTTATGGAAAATTCTTGATCTAAAGGAACTTTAGCATGCCTAAGTCATGCTTTCATATTCAATCATGAGCTTTCTCTTTCAAAATAAATTTACAATTATGGCAATTTGAACCATTTTTTTCAAACCCTCATGTGCCACACCTTATATCACCCTATTCAACACAATTTCCCCATTTTTTAAAAACATATAATAATTAATTCCTAGCATGTTGACAATCCTTAACTGAATAAAATATACTTTTAAAAACATTGAACATTGCAGATGGGGGAAATTATTATTTTCTTATCAATGTGTTTGCAAAGAAAGTGAAACTTAAGAGTTTTTTTTTTTTTTTGACCAATAACCTTTGCACAAATCTTGCACCAAATGTGGGTGACAAGTCTATCTTTATGAAAGACATTCTTTGCCCATAGTAATTTTGTAACCTATGCATTTTGAAACTTTTAATTCAATTCATACTAAGCTTTTTTTTCTTTTTGTATGTTCAAGCTTGATTTCTTCTAGGATCCTTCTAGGTTGGACTTTAGAATTTAAATCAATCTAGGATGGACCTTCTTAATTCATTTTAACTTCCCTTTGTTCCTCCTAGAACCTTAGTTGATGCTTTTGGCAACATTTCCAATAGCATTGTTAACCTTATTCTATTAACTAAACAAATAATGAAACTTGAAGTTCTAAGAGAGGTTTTACGAGTTTTAAGAAGAGATGATGTTTGAAATTCATAAAGTAGAAACTTAATTGTAAAAAACATCAATTAAAACTCAAGAAACAAATTAAGAATCAAAAGTTGTACATGATGGTTGAGAGATGTAGTGCAATTTGCAAAACATGCACACACGCCTGCAAATTACAATGTTGATTTGTAAAACTCAACAAAACATGATGCACAAAGGACAAAACAACATTGGAACTTGTTGAAGATAAACATGAAACACAATTGACAAAGTTGACAAACATTCATTCCTAAACCCTAAAAATTCCAAATTTCCTACACGGAGCATAGAAGATATTGAGGAAATTTCAACACTAGAAAACAAAAATCAAAGTGCAAACAAAAACAAATGTGCAAGACTTGAAAAGAACAACACTCACACCATCATCATCTTTCTAGTAGAAAGATTCTTCATTTTCTAGTAGAAACATTCTTCATAAGTTTAAAGGTTCCACAAATGTTAATCACCAACATTCAAGGCATAAGCACAACATAATCCAAAATGTAATGCATTAGTTCAACAAAATGATCAATGATTTCAACGAGAGAGAGAGAGAGAGCACAAGCTATCAATGTTGAGGAGGGAAGCATGAGATGGTGAGTTGCAAGTGCGCAAAGAAATGAATGATGGCAACAGCTCCCGTCCCTTGGTAAGTGAGTAGGTTGGTGTGTGGGTCGGTGGAAGTGCCAACTTATAACCTTACTTGCTTAACACACAAGGAAGGTGGACCTGAAAATTGATGGGTTCAGAAATGTCCAAATTTTCATGCAATCCAATAAGAGGAGAGTGACATAAGACAACCCCTCCTTTTCCCTCCCTTAGAAAAGACAAACCAACAAACAAGGTAGATGGAGATTGTACTTGTAGCTTTGTTCCCAGACCTAGAATTAGGTGAGGTGGGGAGGAGGGGGGACTTGTAGGTTGGGCAGCTTGGCTGTGCCTGCACTTGTTGAGTTAGTCCAAGAAAGAGAGAGAGAGAGAGAGAGAGAGAGAGAGAGAGAGAGAGAAAGAAAGAAAGAAAGAGAGTTTTGGTCTTCTGGAGTGGCAACACTTCTTCTCTCATCTGCTTTGCATGTGTAAATGCATGGCATGGTATGATATGGTATGGTATCTTAGTAACCATCTACTGTGATGCACAATTTTCCAACGTTTCAAATAATCTTTCGTTCTTGGAGAAGAAACTCCGTAGTGGGAGAATTATTGGGATTTGCAAAAGTGAGAATTTGGTTTTGTGGGTAGTGCGATTTGGTTGATGATGTGAGTGAGAGAGGGAGGGAGGGAGTGAAGGAGGGACAGAGGAAGGGAGAGTAGTGGGGTGGCAGAGAAAGTGGGCAAAACTGGCTTCCTTGAAAATAGAAAGCGGAGGAGGTGGGGGAGAGGGTAGGACTGTGGTTGTTGGCGGTGGTGGTGGTGGGTGGTTAGGGCGAGGAAGGGTACAGAGGAAGAGGACGCCGACGTCGTCTATGCAGCGACGAGTAGGGGGAGGAGGGGATGGTGAGATGGAGGAAGAGGAGGAAGAGGAGGAAGCACCCACCCATCTCAACACCAGTACCTGTGGTCACTTTCTAGTGATCAGCACCGACAAGCTGTGTGCCAAGTATACAGGGGAAGGGCTTCATGGCAACGACGTAGGCGCCATCCAAGGGAACCGGCCGGCGCCGTGCCGTCGTCTGCTTTATTACTTTGAGATGACTGTTAAGGACCGAGGGTTCAAGGGTTGCACTACCATCGGCTTCACGGATGATCATTTCAGGAACAGCCGGCAGCCTGGCTGGGAGCCCAACACCTATGGCTATCATGGCGATGACGGTAAGCTTTACCATGGCCAAGGTAAGGCGGATAGCTTTGGGCCCACCTTCAGCACTGGGGATACTGTGGGCGCCGGCATCAATTATGGTGCGCAGGAGATCTTCTTCACCAAGAATGGGAAGCTGGTGGGTGGCACCTTCAATGATGTGAAAACCCCCTTGTATCCCACCATTGGCCTCCATAGCCCTAATGAGAAAGTAGAAGTGAATTTCGGCCAGCGGCCATTCGCGTATGATGTGGAGGCCCAGCTGAAGAAGGAGAGGGAGCGACGTCGGAAGGCGGTGGAGAATGTGCCTCTATCTCCCAATGTAAACCATAGCATTGTGCGCAGTTACTTACTTCACTTTGGGTACCATGATACTCTTGCTGCCTTTGATGCAGCCAATGGGGGCTCCTTCCCTCCCATGCTTTTCACCCCGCATGAATATGGTAATGGCACTCTTGATAATGATATGTTTGCACTGGATCAGCGCAAGATGTTGCGGCGGCTGGTCCGGGATGGTAACATAGATGGTGTATTTGCCAAATTGCGGGAGTGGTATCCTCAGCAATTGCAGCAGCAGCAAGAGCACTGTTCCAACATCATCTTCCTTTTGCATTGCCAAAAGTTCATTGAATTGGTCAAGTTGGGTATGCTGGAGGCAGCCGTGACATATGCAAGGACAGAGCTTGCACCCTTTTTTGGAAGCTCCCCTGATCAGGATTTGCATTTGCAGGACTGTTTGGCCTTGCTTGCCTATGAGCGGCCACATGAAACACCTATGGCCTATCTTCTTCACTTTGGCTACTCTGAGCTTGTAGCAGATGCCATTAATGCATTTGTGCTGAGCACCAATCCCTCTCTCCCTGCATCTGGAAAATCTCCACAATCTGGGCTGGAAAAGCTACTACAACAGCTGACTGCCTGCCTTGCAGAGAAACGTGTTCTAAATGGTGGGCAAGGGGAAGTGTTCAGTCTGCACCGGATATTGCAGGGAGGTAAGGAAGGTGGTTGGTAGGAGGCAAGGCAGATTCTTGGACCAACGAAGAGGCTCATCTCTGTCTGTCTCTGTCTGTCTCTATCTCTCTCTCATGTTTTCTCATTGGCTTTTTTGTTGAATGGCAATTGAGAGGGAAGCACCTCCATGGCAAAGCATTAAGGGGTGACCTAAAGGGGCGGGCTATTATATGCAACAATTTTGCATAGTAACATTCTATACAGTCATGTGTCTTTAAAATCAAGGAAATGACTCATAGTCAAGTTCTGAATAAAGATACATCCTGATAACTTGTTCAATTTTTGTCAGAAGACAGTGCCCACTGAGCTCCTTTGATGCACCATTCTGTTTGCAGCTCATTCTATAATCACAGAGAGCACCTGAAAATCTTGTGAGACAGCAGCCATGAGACAGCAGCCACTATATTTTCTTGGCAGTTGGCATAACTTTTTCTCTAGCCATGGATAGAAATCAGTGTGGGAAACATCCACAACTTAATGGTTTGAAGGTTGAAGGAAGAATTGCCCTTGTGGGATCCAATCTGCATGTGATGATCATTCCTGTCTACTGTCTCTTGGCTGAAGAGTGCATGTTTTATCTTCTGCTAAGTTTAATTAACTGCCTTTCTCTTACTCTACTTCAACAATCTGCTTTGAGTGTTGGAGTGCCACTATCAAGCAGGACCTGTGCAGCCTAGGTTCTGGCTGATGTGGGACAATGCCATATGTGATTTGGAAGCCACCTGAGATGACAGCAGCAGTTGGTGTGATAGAGCTGAGCAATTGTTGAGTAATTTCTAGCAGTTGGTAAGATGCCATTATGACTATCTTCAAGGTCTTTCAAGTATTTTCCTAGCAGTGGCTGTGTAGAGTTTGAACCACACCCAAGAACCAGAAGCTGGAAGAACATGTAGCCTCCCTCCAACCATTGAACTGTGGAAAGTGCATGTACCCTGGTAAGCTCATAAACCCTAGTTTCCTATTCTATGGCGAATAGTCTAGACTCTGAGAATATGTGACAAAGGACTGGATTGAACTGCAGGTGTTGTGCTGCATTGCATGGTTGAAGGAAGCTCTCTTTCATTATTCATCAGTAGGGACTGTAATTTGTGCAACTTTTTGAGTATTTGGAAGAAATTTTCACCGTCTTGCAGTCTTGCCATGGATGTGGAGTTTATCAGGAGTTGCAGCAGCCCAACTTGCTGATAGACAATCAAAAGGGGAATAGCTTCTTCAACACAAATCTAAACAGTTTCTAATTTTTTGTTTTTGTTGAGCATACCCCAATCAAGTGTTGTTTTCTGCTTTCAGGCCTGTTTTCCCTTGGCCCATGGAACCTCAAATGATTCTGGTGATACTGTGAGTCAAGTCCATTTCACTGTGGAGTGAATGTAATCTCTACCATGAAAATGAAGTTTGTGAAGCTCACAATTTGGTGAGAGATGCCAAAAGAAAAAGCCCTTTATAACAAGTACATGTTACCCTTCTTCAGCTTATAAAAACCTTTGGACCAAGATACATAAAATTTTGAATCAGTTAACCAAAATTTCAAATTTTCCATTTCCATTTTTAAGTATGATAATAAAAACAATCAACCAATTTTTGTGCCACAAATCTGATGGTACATGGCAGTCAAATACTTTTGTGTGAAATTTTGCATCTACAGAACATTTTTTGAAATCGTCCCAATTTTTTTTTTGACTCTCATAAGATTCCTTTTGGATGCTTCTTCGTTCCCCACATTCTGAGGAGAAAGAAATGGATGTTGCCACATTTAGACACTGGGTTCTTGGAGGTTGCCAAAACATAGCAGGATTCTAGAAAATGTTTTCTGTCCTCTGACCTGCTCTTTCCTCTTGTGGATGGGTACATCACCGATTTGAAAAGAAAAATCCCTGGTACATGGCATGTATAACTTTGGAAGAATGGTAAAAACTAGTGCTAGGAAATGCAATTTTCCAACTGCAGTTGACAAAAGTGTCAATCTTCAGATTAAAGTCTGAAAACCTGAATGATTACAGCAATGAAATGAACATTTTTTACACTCAGAGGTGGCCCCTCCACACCATTGCTAATGTGGTACTACCACCTCCAGGCAAACTTTTTGGTAATTGGGTAGATTCTAGAGGTTGGCTAGGTCCAATACTAGTTACAATCCATATGACCTGAGGAATTTTCTTGCTAGACCTGAGGAATTTTTTGTGGAAACCCTCTACATCCGTAATGATCCAGCACTCTCCAAAAGTGAAGCATCAGGCTACACTTGCACTCAAATGGATGTAGGCAAATTTTTCAGATAAATGATTGTCATAGAGTGCAACCCCACACATTAGCCAGATGCAGCACCTGTTTCTTCTGAGGGAGATGGGGATATCGAGCAGGAGTGATCATGACCAGGCGATTGCTCAACAGTGCACAACTTTTCAAGTAGGGCTACCACCTGATCCATCTGGGGGCGTCTTTCTGGAAGTGGCTCGATACAAAGCATTGCAGTTTGCAGCATTGACACCATGTCCTCCTCAATGTTTTTGTATTGCATTAGCTCAATGTCGAAAACCTCAGAAGTCCACTCTTCGCGCACTACTGACTTGACCCACCTTGGCAGGTCAATGCCTTCTTCCTGACGGTGAGCAGAGGCTGGTGCCTTTCCTGTCAAGAGCTCCAGCAACAGCTGCAAATAACACAGGGCACATGAGCACCATATCAGTAAAGATTACTGTGATCCAAATAAAGTGTAATCCATCCAAGCACAGATCAATTTGAGAAAAATTCACACATAAAATACCCACCACGCCAAAACTGTAGACATCGGCACACTGTGAGATGCGCTTGTTGTCGATGAGTTCAGGGGCACAGTAACCAGCAACCCGGGAAGGTGGAGCATTAGAGGTCAATAGCAAGGCAATGCCAAAGTCAGCAATCAATGGATTGAGGCTCTCATCTAGGAGGACATTGGATGATTTTATGTTGCCATGTGGAATTTTCTGTGATCCACACTGGTGATGCAAGTAGGTCAGGCCCTGCGCCGCTCCCAATGCTATTCTTAGTCGTGTTACCCAATCCACTGGAGTTCGTCCTGGCCCTCGGTTTCCTGAATACAAAAAATTCACTTTCTGTTTCAGTTTTGATCACCAAATAATTATACGAAGTCCACAGAATCTACCTGGCACCCAGTTCCAAGTAGATGACATTCAAGTGCATGGTACACACAGTGCTGCCTATACAATACTCAATGTTGAACATGTCCACTTGTAGTGTGACATTGCAAAGGAATTATATCATCTGCAATCTTAATGAAGTCCACATACCATTCCTGGAGTGATACATAACTTTGACACTAGCCTCAAGGAAGAAGAGCTCAAAATGTTGACTCACACTGGCACCTAGAAGATTGCTCAAAGGAGAAACAGGAAAATCAGGTTGGAAGCAGACCATGAAGAAGAGCATAGAGGCTGCCTTTGGGCTGGAAGTCATATGCCAGAAGTCTTTCCTCCTTGGCATAGTAGTAGGCTCGCAGTGGCAACACATTATGATGCCGCAGCTTACCAATCAACTCCATTTTCTGCTCATATTCTTTCTTGCTTGATGTGCCTGTCTCCTTCAAGCGCTTCACAGCCACAACTGTTCCATCTTCAAGCACTGCTTTGTACGTAGTGCCAAAACTTCCCTTTCCCAGGAGCTCTGCAGATGCTCGCAGCAAGTCATCCAATTCAAACATGGCAGCTGTGCTCCCATGCTCAAAAAACACCAGCTTGCTCTGGTCAGATTCAGGCAATTGCACCCCAGAATACAGGGATGGGGATGTCATGTTTGTCGCTTCCAATTTCTTTCCTGCTGCTGGCTTTTCATTGGAGTGACTTGGGTATTTGTGCCAGTAATAGATCAAGAAAAACGCAAGACTCATGAGGACCAGTGCTGCAGCACCACCCCCAACTGCTATCGCAATGATTGCCCCCTTGCCAAGAGCTGGTTTCTGTTTTGTAGAAGGAGACCCAGGTCCTGAGCTCTGAGTCGAAGGCACAGTCATGGGCTGTGAGCCATTACAAGCAACTCCTGCAAACAGCGGGCTTCCACACAACAGGGGGTTGCCAAGAAATGCGGAAGCTCCAAAATGGTCAAAGGGTGCCGGAATGAGGCCTGTGAGCTGGTTGTGTGACACATTGAAGTCTTGCAAGTTCGTCAGTTGCAATGCTGGTATACTTCCTGACAGTCGATTGTCTTCCAGTCGCAGTGTTACCAGATGAGTGAGGTTTGCAAGGCTTAATGGAATGGGTCCAGATAGCTGGTTGTTGGAGACTGCAAGCCGCACTAATCTGCTGAGTCCACCAAGAGAACTAGGGATGGGACCTGAAAACTGATTGTTATTCAAATAGAGCAGCTTCATGAAAGGCCACTGGGTCATGTCTGGCAGGCTGCCATTGAGCTCATTGTCTTTCAAGCTCAATAGCCGTAACTGGGTAAGATTGGTAAGCATGTGGATGGGTCCCGTCAGTTGCATGCCTTCTAACACCAGCGCAATAACTCGACCTTCCTTGTCACATTGTATCCCATTCCAATGATAACTGCATGGATCATCCCCTTCATCCCCACCCCCAGTAGTAGTGGTCCAATTCAGGTACCTGAAGCTTGCATCTGCAGATGCTTGAAATGTCAGCAGAGTACGAGCATCCGACGAAAGAAGGACTGCCGCTTCACATTCCTGCTGCAATCCCAAAGACAGCAACATTGCTGCTAAACCTAGCAGCAGCAACCTCCAGGTCTCAAACTGCTGCCCAGCTGCTGCTGCCCTGAACATATCCATCCGCAAGCTACTTTTTCTCACACCTTCAAGAAGATTCTAGGGGGGAAGCAAGACCAGGAACTTATATACAACGAATACCCACTTCCACATCAAGTGATCCAAACAACAGGAGGAGGAGGAGGAGGAGGAGGGGATCCAGTCTTCCTCGAGACCATCCATTACAAGCTCCCCATATTTATTTATCTGCTGCACACAGCAAAAAACGCTTCAGCTGAGGATAGAGACACAGAGAGAGAGAGAAGGAAGAGAGAGACGTGAACTGCTTGTTTGGGTGCCCAGATTTTGCACAAATACAAGATTGGGTATTCTGCAAAATGCAAAACACTTGCATCTTACAGAACGATGGAGGAGGAGGAGGTCTAACAAACGCAATGCGTTGTCACAAGGTACGAAAGGTGTGTTTCCATTAGGTTGTTATGATCACAGTTACACACAGTAATAAGTATCCCATGTACTTACTACTTACCCACTCCCCTCCCTCCTCCACCCTCTCAACCCCGCCCCACCCCACCCCACCCATCGGAACCAGTGCCACCACTACTGACAACGCCAATGAGTGAGAGAAAATCGACACACAGACAGCACGCACGAAGAGAAAGAAAGAAAGAAAGCAAGCACACACCCAATGTTGTGTATGTGTGTGTGCAATAGAGTGCGCATTTTTCTCCGCACTTTTCTCCTTTTTATGACACAAAGGCTCAGACTACACATGTAATGTAATAATTTTTTTAAATTTTTTTTTACCAAATACATAATTCCATTCCTTATAGCTCGGTACTATGTACCCATTCCATTCATTTTAAGTTTCCCCTTGGCCCCCACCCCCCTCCCCCCCTCCACCCTATTTTGATGATGATCATGGCAATGGTCCCTTCACCTCATCGAGTGAGGCTTCTTTCTAGAGTAGAGGCAATGAATGCCCCAGGAGCTGGCCATTTTCTCCGGGCACTACCTGAAATAAGTGCCCACCACCCAAGCAGTCCCCCAAGGGGCAGTTGTTTCAGTGTGGGCAGGCGCTTATTTTGGGAATGCCCCCCCCCACTCCTCAGGCATTAGGTAGAACCTGCAATTTTTTTTTTCATTTTTTCTATGATTTTTCCTCGCAGGTATCATGGAGAAAAACTGAATAAAATAAAGAGGTTGTGTTTCAAAAAATTAAATTAAATTAAATGGCTGTCCCTTTTGTGAAGGAAAACAATTCACTTGATTAACATGCCCTTCAAATGTACTAGAATTTTTCTCCAGGTGCTTTGAGAGAGAGAGAGAGAGAGAATCTTGTAGGTGGATAGGGGAGGCAACCCCTTCTACTGAAATAAAATCAAGAAATACATAAGAAGGAGACAATTTTTTCCTCCTCTTAGAGACTATGTATATTATAACCCAGGAAATGTTTAATTTGGACTTTGGATAGGTAGCTTGAATAAGTCTTTTAGAATGGAATATTTGTGATATTTAGAAGCAACTCAAAAAAATAAAAATTGAAATGTTTCTTGCTATGGTATGAATGTAAATTGCCTTTGCACTTGAACATCATTCTTTTTCTCTCTCTCTCTCTCCCTCTTTCTTGACGAAAATTCACTCTAATTTGAGCTGCCTCCAAGTGTTGCAAATCCAACATTTGCATATAACAGCCCAAAACCACTCCAAATCACAAAAGGTTCACGTCCTTAAGGATGGTTCTTGCCAACATGGAGAGGAAAAACTTGCATTACCATCATGTTGATGGACAACAATCGGCGTTTGCCAAAAAACATTGGACAAGGCCATGAATTTGGTAGTTACATCACCTTAGTTGATAAGCAAATCATCATTTTTTTGTGCACTTTTGTAGTCAATTCGCAAAGCAAAGATATTCATGAAGGATGTAACCTCCTTCGTCCTTGATAATTTTGTTTTGTGCAATGTATAGTGCCACCATGCATCCTTAAGTAATGAAGGATAGACTCTAAAATAGCAAATTTTGCTCAAATTGGAGTAACAAGGTTGTTTAGTAACCTTAATTTTTGAATTGAATCAACATTCATTATGCCGATGTGACACAATAGAGTTACAACATTACTAAATGATTTATATAATTTTGGAGCTTGGAGTTGCAATAAGAATGATGCAATTGAGCAACAAGCTTTGAAGGAAGGTTTGTTCAAGTTAGTGATGGCTACACTCAATTTTTACAACAATGATTTCCACCAAAGCTCAAGTTAACAAGCACTTCCAAGATTGTCATTACATAACAAATTTCAAAGTTGGCTACTACATTATTGGATATGAATTCTTCAATACCTTAAACCTTGCATTTCAACTTTCAACATTTAAATTTCAATGTTGCATTCAACTTTATAAGGTGAAACATTGTTTAAAATCTAAACATTTACATTACAAGTTGCAACCTATGAGGTTTGGAGTTCAATTACTCATTTGAAATTTGAGTTTGTTGTTCTTTGGATTCTAAAATGTTCATGATTGATTTTACATAATCTTCAAACTTCGCTTTGTTTAGTTTTCTTTCAAGTTCATAATTGATTTTGCTATTCATGTTCATTTTGTTGATTCTACTAAATGTTCATTTTGTTAATTTTGTTGAGATTTTGATTTATGTTCATCGTCAATTTTGTTGAATGTTCACAATCTTCAAATTTTGCAATGTTGTCATGTTTTACTCCTCCATCAAATTTCTAATTTTGTTGTTTTTTCTAAGAAGGAGTCCATTTAAATGATTGTTTGATTTCATTTCTTGATTGTTTGGAGAGTAGCCACATTACAAAACATTGAGTTTGTCATCGTACTAAAAATGTACATGAACTTGTTTGTAACTCTCCTTTGATCCATCTTACATTGTACCCTTCCAACTATCTTCTGATATTTTAGATCAATTCGTCCATTGTTGCTCCATCTTGTAACAAACCTCAAAAACCTCCAAGTGATGTGAATTGTAAATTTTAAGAGGTCTAGTATGTAAAGATGACTAAGTAGAAGCAATCCTCAACAATGATAACATTCTTTCTATTTTAAATGCATTCTTTGCACAAAAATTGAATGCAAGGGAAAAAAAATTGTTCTAAAATTAGAATCATTGAACAAACATGCAAAAAAAAGGTGAAATGAATGAAGGAAAAAAGTGATGGGTATAAATTTTGCACATGTATGAAACAAATTGACATGAAATGTTTGTTTATTGTTCAATAGTTAAAACTTGGTTTTATGAATAAGCATAAAAGGAAGCATGTACAATTTTCTTTCATCTTTTTGTTGTTAAGCAAGCATAGACTGTTGACAAACTATGAAGTTTTCTTTTTTCTTTTTTCTTTTTTTAAAAGTTAAAAAAGGACCCTAAAAAACATTAAAGCAACTTAGCAGGTTAGTGGTTAATTGCATAGACAACTAGGTGAAAAAGGTTAATAGAAAGGCATGGGCTTTATTGGGTACATTGCATTCATCACCAATGAAATGAAGTGACCAACATTAACAACCAAAGTTGCATTTTGGTGCATGGATACCCAATCAAAGATTGAAATCAAATTATTATTCTACAAATTGTGGAACATATTATCGATGACTCCAACTTGGATAGCCTTACACAATTTTTGGTTTATTCTTTGTTAATTAATGGTAAAATTTCCACAAATCAAATAAATAGTCAGTTTATGTTTAATGAAGTTTTAGTGCAACTTTACAATTTCTAATGCCCCATTTGTAATGGGAATGCATGACATGGTTCACATGTTTAATTTGGCCATGCAAACTCTCTCCAATCTACCAATTATTCAAAATTCTAAAACTTCATGCAATCTTTGTATGGGTATTTTGCTAAAAGCTTTAAAAAATACATTGAGTTTATTACAATAGCCCATATTATGGAAACAAATGGAAACAAAATCTTGCACAACATGAAAACATGTTGAATACCCATGTTATCACTTGTGAAATGATTTTTGTGTGAATATTGATCACTCTTGATGAAAATGGTTGTGGATTCACCATATTTCCTCTTGGCTATTTCAAATCTTGAACTATTGTGTGATGTGAAAATTTTGTTGTCGATGGTATGTTTGACTTTAATGTTGTAGACCAGAAATTCTTTGGTGAAGTTTGCCCAACTTCACAATATCTTTGTGTGTGACTTCGTCGCAAAAATGAAGATTTACCAAGATGCTCTCACAAGTTGTATGTGGATCATGTTATGGTTTTCAATGATGATTTGTTCCAACGATTTCATAGGTTCCATCAACCATGATGGAATATTGTTGAAGTGGGTAATTAATTTAAACATTAATCATTTGGAGTTTGAGTTCAATGATCAACATTTATGGATGAAACACATGAACATGGAAATCAAGGTTTGTTCTCTTGTGATACATGGAACCTATTCTATTACTTGGTGAACAACATGCTTCAATTGTTGCTAGACAATTGACTAGTGAGTTGGAAACTTGTTTTCTTTATCAAGAGTTCATGGATGTGCTTGGGTTGGTCTACCCCAATATAGTTGTAGGAGGGACCTAAATCCAAACTTGGTAAACACTTGAACATTATCCTTTTATGGTGCACCTTGAAAGATCGGGTTTTAGAAATAATAGATTTTAAAAACTTCTTGATGCAATATCTTTGGATCTGTAGAGGTTCACTTTTGTGTTATTCATGAACAACAATTCTTAGATGGCTACGACCCTTCCACATTATATTAATCCTTTCACATGATTGTGGAGGGGGCTAACTACCAATTAAATTGTGCTTCATTGCATGCTAAAACATATTAAGTTGGTGAATATTATAATTATCCTACTCATTGGATCAATGGAAGATGAACTCAAATCAACATTTTGAAGATTACAAGGTCAAAACTAAGAAATAGGCTCACCCCATCTAGATTTAATGATCCATATTTTTTCCAACACTTTTAGATTCCTAAAAATTTCCCTTATGATTATGCCATCCAATAATGGAAGGCGATGTGTACACAATTTATGGAGATGATGCATAATTTGAAGTGAGGATTCTATGGAGGTTTCACAAATTCATGTGAGCTACAGCTTGAATCTTGTTATGATTTACTTGCAACAATCAAATGGCTTTTGTTTTGCTTCTTTCGTAAGTTGAAGCTTGCTTTAGACTAGGAGTTGGGGCCAAAAATCTTGGGGTCAATAGTGGAAAATTTGAGAACTTCTTGGCTCATTGTTTACTCTCAAGGTACGAATAAAATATTATTTGTTTGGGGGCCAATGAGTTCATGTGTAAAGCCATTAAGGCCAAAAAATGAAGACCAAGGCTTCAACCCTTCATATGTTTTGATTCTTTCCTTTTTGGTATCATTATTCTTCTCATATTTGCTTCTTTTCTCAAGCTAAACACTAAAAGTTAAACCACCATGGATGAGCATAAACACAAGATTCTTGTAACTCTTGTGATTTTCATGACCATAACCTAAGTATAAATAAATAAAAACCTTTTCCATCATCTACAAACAAGCACATAAGCTTAGTATGAAGAGAGGAAATGAAGAAGAAAATATAAGGTTTACTTTGATTCTATAGTGTGGATTTCATCAAAACAATAACATTGGCCCCAAGGGTAGATTAAAAAATTGTTTCCCCTTTTAGCCTTGACTCCTGGTATAAAGCCTTCGGGGCTGATTTCAAGGATTGCACCAATAGGAATGCTTGATTTGAGTTCATCCTTGGCTAGGTCAGATCTTTATTTGAATGGTGACAATAAGGGATTGGTTCTTTGGTGACCTTTGTTTTCATAATCACAAATTCGATATCCACATGCAAATAGTTTGGAAACTAATGTTCTTTCTTAAGATCACTAACCTAATTTGCTTATGCAAATAAGTTGTGTGTTGCAATGGGCACAAACATTAACTATCATGCTCCCCCATAGGGCATGCTCATCGAAAAATTTAACTTGATTTTACACAAATCATTTCCTTGCATACCTTGATTTTTTTCGATTTGTTGCTTACTAGACACAGAATTTCAAGCATTCGCTAATTTAAGTTGAACAAAAAAACTTGGACATTCGCAAAACACAAATGAATTTTTTTTATTGTAAGTTTCCTCTTTGACAAAGTAAAAGCCAAGAGGCCAATTGCTCTCAATGATGGCCTACAAAGTTGCTAAGTTGTGTACTTTGGGGGAAAAAAAATTAAAAAATTAAAAAATAAAACCTGATGGGATGCTGGTGATGCATCAAACAACAAATATGGGCTCCTCAACAAATGAATGATGAACTTTAGCGCCCATGTGTTGCAGCATTCTAATAATTGAACAACAAGTATTGAAATATTGTTTCCTTAACAAACAAATGAAGGAAGAAAAAAATGGATTGATGGAACTTTAAATGCACGCACATGTTAAGTCTTCTATTTGATTCCTTAGTGGGTTTACATTTTGAAGGGATGGCACTTTAGATGCAAGCCCACTTGGGTGAGCAATGTTGTTTCTATTGATTGTTTAGCAAGTTGAATGAATGGAGCTTTTAATGCCACCCACATGCTCTCACTAGTGTTGTTTTCTCAATTGTTCAGCTGATTTGTATTCCCGGGAGCTGGTGGAACACCAAATTGCTCCATTTTTCTTAATTATTTCCAAGCTTTTGCATTCCCCAAGTTGAATCAATTTCATCCATCAAATCACATGAATTTAAACTTAGGAGTAGCTTCACAAACATGAAAGCAATCAAGAGCTTCTGCATATACAGCCTAGTGCAGTAATTTGTACTTTTGGCAAATAATGAGGGAGAAGAAAGAGGCCATTCATCCAGAGTTGGCTTATATTCCTATCCCCAACATAAGAACTATGAGTTTAAAAGTTCACAATAATAGGTAGAGTACTCCCTTCCACCCTCTCCCCAAGCACTAACAAAGGCCAAGAGCAACAGCTTGGGGCAGGGGCACAAACATACAACCACTTTTGACAATATGGGTGAGACTTCTTCCATAACCCTAGGCCACCAAATCCATTAGGTTATTGGGGCATATCTCTACTACCAGTTACTTGGTTAAAGCCTAAGGGAAGAGGCAACTCTTAAGCACATACTAGGTACTTGTTTAGATATCCAGTTTCCCAGGTAGTGATCCCCTCCCAGTCTTACCTCACCATTGCAAATGGAATGTGTCACATTTATCAAGGAAGGTAGTAGTTTGTAGCTTGTTTGTTTGTTTTGTTTTGTAATGTTGAGATCTCCCAGTGCTATAGCCCTCCTCCTCACTCCCAGTGCTCTTGGTACCATTGTACCATTGAAAAGCCCCTTGGTGGAGAAGGGTGCATTTGAGATGATTTTGTAATGTTTAGATTGCAATGCAGGTGTAATTGAACGTTGAGAATTCTTTTCCATTAAAATTCAAATAAAATCAAAACTGAAAAAAGTTGAGGGAAAAAAAATTTGGGGCACACTCTTTCAAAAGCAGACTCAATGAGTAAGATTTTTTGGAGGTGATTTTGTAGATTTTTAGACTTAAGGGTGCAAAAGATATTGAATTTTGAGAGTACATTCTTTTTCATTGAAAATTCAACTAAATTACAAAAACCCATTTTTGAAATGAGAAATTTAGTTAAAGTAATGAGTCCACACTTATGAAATAAGATGAGAGAGGGGTGTGCATAAGAAGAACACAAATCAGGTCTGAAGTTTTTGCACACTTTCCTTCAGTTTATTGCAGCAGATTCCATAATATTAGGCATAAAACTCTTGTAGTTAGTACCTAGTTTTGCCCTTTGCAGATGATGCTCATGGATCTGGCATGTCAGTTGTAGCATCCACCCAGACACAGAGACACCCACTGGCTAAAATCCTGAATACTACTAATTCAAGCTCCTATCATAAATGAGCCATAGACATGGACAAAATCATAAGTACTTAATCATCACCTCAGGACAATCTTTGGTGATGAGGTTATTGTACTCTCAAGAGAAAATTCACCTATTTGAACAAGATTGGTGAAGAAGAAGAATAGGTCCAGAGTCCCCTGACCCTTGGTTAATGAAACCCTAACCTAACCTAACCTCACCTAGCCTAACCTAACCCACCCACCCACCAACCCTTCTCTTCCCTTCCCTTCCCCTTCTTGGCCACCTCAGATTTGAGCTTTCATTGCACTTCCAATTGCTTTTCAGCCCTATTATTGATGCCATTCAACGGTTCTTTCCAATGAGTGGGGGCAAACAATACTTAGGGATCCTGGGCATCCAATTTTTGAAATCTCTCAACTTAGCTCTCTCCACATTTATTGTGGTGTGATGGGGGCGTTGGGGTTGCATTATTATGGGGGCTTGTCCAGTGGGGAGAGCTGCAAACTGGGTGATCTATGTCAGTTGTAGTGAAGTGTAGGGTTAAAGCCCTTGGTGGGGGGGCTTTTCCCAAAATAAGGGGCCTAGAAGGGAGAGGGAAATCATATCAACTTAAATCCTAAATAGTTTTTCATTTCTATTGTACTTTTCGTCTGAGAAAATCATCCCAACTTGACATTTTTTTAAAACAATTTCATAATAAGTTTCCCAATAATATAACTGTATTAACACAATCCATATATCATTTCATTACCTTGAAATTGACATGATTACTTAAAAAATTCAACATAATTTATTTGATTATTTGATGACAGAAAAACAAAAACTACCTATTGTTATGTTTGAATAAAACAAAATTAACAACCTTTATTCATAGATCCTAAATAAAATAAACACCAAACGGGTCAATCCCCAACCTTTAATAAAGCTCATAGGTAGTAGAGTTATTGTAGTTTTCTTTCTCTATCCAATTCATCATGCAAACAAAAGAAGCTTGTCTTATGACTTGCTGCTACAATGGGTAGGCTACCATGTGCACTGGCTGCTCAGAATTAAACACCGACATCATCAGCATAGTCGTCTCTCTTGTGGTCCCCGCTCTACAACAGATCCACAAAGACCACTTTCACCAATAAACCAGAACTCTCTGCCAACATGTGTTATGTTCAGGACCAACACATATAATTCCCAGACTGGGTGGGGACTCCTCATGAGCAAAGCATTAGAGATTGTGTTGGGAATTTTCAGTGGGGGTTCGTTCATTTCATTAGGGGAGATAAGATATCTATATCCGTCATAAAGTATCCAAATGAGTAGGGTTTAGCATTAAGGGTTTGAACCCTAAACCCTAAAACTTAAAAACCTTAATGCTTACACATACTACTTACTTACTTCTCTGGGCAGAACTTGAACTTTTTCCAACCACCCATCTCCAGCACTGATGAAAAGAAGGGCAATCATGGTTCAATTAAAAAACTCCACAATCAGTTGGAGAAACTTGGGAGATGAAAAGGGAAGCTTAACTGACTTAAACAATGAGGTACCAATGAGAGAAACCCAAGCCTAGTGGTAACTGATCACTGACTATGTCAGTCAGGTCTTCTTCTCCAGCCACTATCTGTCTTTTAACTTATATATCACAACAATAATAAGTTGAGAGTTTAATAAAGCTGGAGAGGATGATGGGTGTTGGACTCTGGAGTCTATCTAGCCAAGGAATTGTAGCTGTCCCTTGGCAAGTTATAACTGAATGAACTGTTTGTTGTAATCATGCAATTTAAGGTGTGTATCATAATCATGAAAGTAGCTGTTGTTGTTGTTGTTGTTGTTTTTTTTTTTTGCTTCTTTCATGTTTTACACAATACTTATTATAAAGCCACTTTTACACATGATTGATAGCTCCAAAGTTCAAAGTTCAAACCATTGTTGACCTAGTTTTCATATATTGCAAAAAATAGACTCAGTTATCATTAAGGGTATTGAACCCTAGTTATTATTAACTTACCAACCAGCTGGTTTTTTTTTTTTTTGGAATTTTTGATAACTGGCTGATTTGCTAACCACCCAGTATTGAATCTTCCAAAAATCTAATAACCTGCCTGGTTGGCCCAATCACCCATCCAGTCATTTACTCATCTGGAACCCTAATCCCTAAACCTACACCAAAAATACCAAAGAAAAATTAACTGGAAAATTCAATTTTGATTTTTTTATTTCCTAAAAAAACTCTTTAATCAGCAGGGTAACTAACTGGTGGTTCGCAACCGATTATTTAATAACCTACCTTTATGCATAACTGACAATTATTACCCAGTTTTTTATATATTGATATTGATGACTTGTCAGTCCCAAAAATATTTAAATTTTTTAAAAATAAACCCTACCCAATGGGTTTTTTTTTATTAAAAAACAATAACCAGCCAACACTGGTCCAAACTTGTTAAAAGTTCTTTCTTGTACCTCAGATTAGCCACAAATCACTGGAATGCCATAGTAGATGGGCCAGTTTGACACTAATTATATCATTTTGGAAACGTTGAAATTTTCCCCAAATTTTTATTTTTTTTTGGAAGAAAAATAAAGAATCTGATGAAATATTTTGGAATATATCATTTGTCAGAACGGAATCCTCAAAACTAATTAGGTAATTATTCAACAAACATATGTCAAAGTGGCCAAGTTAATACAGTAGGTAGCCCCCAAAAGTTAGCACAAAAACAATTTGCATTTTGGGTGTTTAGGTATGCTTTCCATGACCCCATTGACAATTTTCTGTACATGCCCTTTGCTGGAAATTAAAGCCAAAAAAGGAAAAAAATCAAATTCAAAATTCAAAATACGTAGCCAAAATTTTCTGCCATCTTCACATGGGATCACATTATGAATCATAGCTCGGCTGCTGTGGTGCACTATTATAACCCAGCCATCATCAAGGAGAAGCCTATCCCTTGATTTTCTGCTTGCTGGGATAAAACAATTTGTCATTTGGAGACTGGAGTCCTAAGTCTCTTTTTTTGTATATTAGGGGATATTTTACATTCAGATCTTTGCAACTCCACCAGGTTGTACAGTTTTGGTTGATCTTGTGCAGAATTCAATCTCTACTTCCAAGTCTGCCAACATCACGTTGTGATATGTAAGAACTCCCAGGCTTTCTGTTTACATGCAAGTTGTTTTTCTCTGGAGACAGACCCTGTCACACACCTGACCCCCAATACCTTCACATTCAGTGTGCAGCGATAAAAATGCCGATCTCACACATTCACACACACACCTCCCTCTGTTGTTCCATTACATACACTTCAGACTTTGCTCAGCGGCAATCTGTTCACAAATGTTGAGCAGACTACTACTGTGTCCAATCTGACGCTTAAGCCTGGTTCAACTAATGATTGGGCCTGTAACTTCCCCCGCTCCCCATCACCGATGATGCTGTAGAGTTTGAGCTTACAAGTTATATCCCTACATGCTTTTCCTTCTCGCACATCTCTAGAAAAGAACCAGTAAAAATTGTTCTAGTGTGTGTACCTATTTGGTTGGCACCTTACTCTCAGTAAAATGTCTGCTTCAAAAGAGGATGGTAGATTATGTGTAAGGTTCCCTATATTCCTCTCAGATCTCCTCTCAAATGAGTCACACCCATCTGTCTATAACAACAAAAAATGTACTACCAGTTCTTTGTGCACGGCATGGACCTTGAATGGAGCTGTTGTGGGAATTCATAACCTTTCCCAATCCATCATCAAGCCCAGCTGAGGTTGTTAGCCAAAACCTCAAGTGCATACCCATGTTGGCCAGTTATCGAAAAAACACTTGGTGATCAAATTGGTTATTGAAACCCGTGCAGACAATTATTGTTTCTTTGATAATTGAGAAATTGGTGTAAGTCTACCCACATATTATTGAATTTTCTAGATTACTGAGTGGGTTATTGATCCTGAAACCCTATGAATGTTTATGACAGAAAACAGAAAAACAGAAATATCAATAATAATAATAATAATAATTGAGAAGACTTATAACCTACATTACCTATGCAGTATATCTAGTGATTTTTCAATTGAGAGTCAACCCGTATGCATAACCTTGATACTTAGTGCCCAAAAATAATAAGTAAATTGATCGTCAAGGGGATTAATTTGACAACGAATTTGATAACCGTGAGTCCAAATTTTCCAAATAAAAATGATAACCTACTCAGTTGATTATTGAAAAAAAGCAATAACTGGCCAACATTCATGCATAGTGCGTAACCTCCCATGGAACCAATGAGTCTGTTAACCACCATTTTGTATCCTTACATTTCAAGTTCTCAAACCCCCCAAAAACTAAAGGTTCTTCAAAGGATGAAAAGAAACAAAGAACCTAACTATTTTTTGAACTCGTAACGAGAACCAATTGCTATTTTTCCAGAATTAAATGCCCAGCAAACACCAGTCGCTAGTATATACAGCAGAATTGGCTGCTGTAAAACCAGAAGCAACCATTTCAAGCTGGATATGATTTCAGTTTTTTATAGTGAACAATGGTGTTGTCTTCCCTTGCCCACAACAAACACCCATCACACTATGGATCTGCACTTCAACCTACTGTACCTCCTAGGGATGTCCAGCATAATATAATAATCCGCGAAAGGTTTAGCCAAAGAAAGAAAGAAAATTATTGATATTTGCCAAAATTGTTGAACGTCGAACTCCATTGGGTCACTATTACGAATCCACAATACAATGTGTTGTCATTTGTGATTTTTTTTTGTGTCATCTCTGCCTCATACTTTCTTCATGTGGTCCTCAGCCACTTTGACACATGTTTGTTGAATAATTAATTAATTAATTGATTGATTTTGAGGATTTCATTTTGACAAATGATATATATTCCTAAATATTTCATCAGATTATTTATTTTCTTTTAAGAGAAACAAATAGTTCTTGAAAATTTATACAAAAAAAAATTATTAAATTAGTATCAAACTAGCCTATAGGTTTGTTCTTATGGGAGGGTAGCTATTGTTGATTCTATTAACTTGAGCTCCATGCTGGTATGGCCTATTAGTGATGATCAAAAAAAAAAAGTCTCTTTTTATGTTTGCATATGATAGTTCATCTTTATGTATGTCAGTGTCAAAATTAATTGGAATTAATATAAATATCATGGACATGAAAATGCACCCCTTAACTTGCCTTTTCATATTGATGTCGGTGAATAGGGAAATGGAATGAGATCATTATTATGAAAGGAGTATGATATATATATAAGGGGCACTTTAGATGAGGGTCCAAGTGGGAAGATCCAACAAAATGGAGAAATCCTAATGGTTGGGAGCCATAAATTGGACCCAAGGCTTTTAAATGAGTATTTGAAACCAATTCAAGCCAATTTGAAATGACATTTATATGGCATCATTTTGAAAGGAATTTCAATTGGTCTAGACCCCAAAATGAAGCTAAAAGGAAAGCTGGTGGTTTGGAGAACTTAAATGTAAGCCAAAGTCCAAGGTTGTTTCTTTCATTGTTTTTAATTGTTTTTAATTATTTTTCATTTTTAAAAAAAAATCAGATTGCACAATAAAAGAACATTTGTGGATTGAGGACATTGTTGAGAACACAACCACCACCACTCCATTTTTTAACACATATGTTGACATGGCTATATTTCTAGATTCACACAAGGTTGTTGCTTAGAAGAGCACAATTTTAGCCCTTGCAAGTGCACAATATGAAAGTGTTTCAAAAATGAGGACAAAATGTTTTGGTCATGAAAAATTGAAGTGCCCATTTTCACAAGTTGAAGGAGATTTTAATTTACAAGAAATGCTTACACTAATTCCCCTTCCCTAAAAGATAGCAACAAGGAAAAAAAATGATTATAGTTACAATGAAAGAGTAAGATGATGGAAATAAAAAGGCTGAAAAAATTGGGTGGATGATAAAATATTACATCTTATTACAAGGAGAAAGGGACCTTGAATTTGCTAAAACTAGAAAGAAAAAAGATATAATTTTATTTATTTTGTTATGCTTGTTTTGTTTTGATGGAATTTTGTAAGGGACTTCTTTTTTCCAGATCTAAGACTTGGATGGAGTGATAGAATTTTAGAAAGCAAAGCAAGCCAAGGAAAAAAAAGAAAAAACAATGACTTGATGCATTGGCATAGTTAAAATTAGGACCACCAATATCTTGTGCCTATGATCATCCATTGTGTGTCTAATATGAAGTGGAATATATACATATATATATATATGAGAGAAATGAAGAGGGGCAAAAAAATATCAATTCTCTCACATGTGACTCCTAAACCCTCAAATTGGACCCTAAGCCTTTAGACTCTCATTGTACCTTACCCAAAAAAAGAAAAAGTTTTGTGAAGAAAGTTCCAATTCAAGAATTCAATTTGTTTCAAATTTTCTCAAATTGGTCCTCAAGATTTTGGAGCATCTAAAGTGGCTCTGAGTATAGAAGGTAGTGATTGAAAAGTTAGTAGGAAAGGAGGCAATTATTAGGAGTTAAGCTTGGAATTGTTCTAAGACAAATAGAAGATTATACAAAAATTCCCATATACCAGCTCCTGGAAATTTCAAGTTACTAGAATCAGTAAGGGGATGCACTCAAAAAAGAAAATTAATTCATCCTTGAATGAAAGTAATCACACTTTGGCTGGCATATCATCAATATTCTTGAAATTGTTTTCGAGCTCACATCAGTTGAGGCTTTACGAGCTTTTGAAGCTTAGTAGCTTTAGACATGATGCGATTCAGTATGCGACAATTCAACACTAGCCAAAGCATATGGAATAAAATCAAAAGAGAAAACCACCAAAAGAGAAGAGCGGTGCCTTTAAATGAAGGTTAACTCAATTTGCATCTTTCCAATTCATCATGGAAATGGTCAAATCGTTGCTGGGTGCTACATGTTTTGCATGTTCAAGTGTCAGTTGTTGAGGATCTGTGAGCTGCTAGCTACTATGGTAGCATCAGAGGTTACGTCACCATTTCATGAGTGCGTGTTGCATAAGTCTTCTTCACGCCATTTGGCCTCCACCCCCCCAACTATAACTTTATTTCCTCAATTTAACTTCAGGCATCAACTAAATTGAAGGGAGGGGGGTTGATCGATAGCTTTCAGTGTTGATCCTCAGTTTGGAGGACTTGTTTAAGTACAACTGAAAAAAGGATGAGATATCAAATTAGGGCCCAAATGGAAGAGGACTTTAACAATAACTTCAATATCCTGCTTACAACTTCTGAAATTTATGCATTATTTGGCAGTCATGGTTCCCTTGCCAGATTCCCTGAACATAACTATCAAAGGAGAGACTGGATCCACATTAGTTCTGAATGCAGAATTTACCGAAGTGAGCTTGTTGCTCCCTTTTTTTTTAAAGGTTTTTTTAACCAGAAAAGGTTATTATGTACTAGAGAGTGGGCTGTAAATGGCAGATTCTGCCCAATAAGCATGCCCTAGACTGCCACAACACTGGTGGAAGAAATTACCAACATTACAAATGTACATCTGCTGTCAAATGGCAGTAGACATTCTACAAGCTCTGCACACTGTCCAGGGAAAATCTTATTTTTCTGTTAAAATATAGCACCCACTACATACATTCACACCTCTAAGGATCTGAAATGTCTAGCAAAATCAGAAGAAACACAACAAGGTTACAAGCAGAGCTGCATTTTCTCACTACATAAATATTTGAGAACACATCACCAGTATATTCAAGTTGCTCTCAAACTCTCAACCAATCTGTTCCAAACCCTTCACAGAGAGGAGGATGCATGGTAGCTTAAGCATAGGACACATACACACCAGTCAAAAAACTGGGTGTTCCAATTGATTAGTACCCATAATCTGCAGCTATATCAGTGACAGGATTGTAACCTTCATCCATGATCAATGACTTTTAACCAAATTTTTCTAAAGCTATAGTTGATGTTGCAAAAAAGATACCTCACGTTTTAAAGTACAAATTTACAAAGACTTGGGCCTTTTCAAGTGACCACCAGACCCCTCTTCATAACTACTAATGCAAGCACCAGGATTGTGAGCACCATGCAGGTCTTAAACATCTTGTCAAATGGATCAGTCTTTCTCCCCAAACAGTTCAAACCCAAAAATACTGTTAATGATGTCAACCATTGTGCCCATAATCTCCCACACAACACTCCGAACACAATGTATCATAACCAGAAATGGATTGACCTCGTCTTGCCGGTAGTCAATTCTAAAGGCTTCCCCATTGTCTGCTCCCACCCAGAACACCCGTCATCATTCTTAATGACCAACAAGGAAACGCCCTACACAGGACTACCAAGACAAAAATATTAACCTTTCCAGCTGAACAAAATGGATATGCACACACATGGAGTCTCATACAGACTATATTAGAAAATACTCTGAGTTTATGACTGCATTTCATGAACCACCCAGTAAGTTGTCAAATTTTGAAGGGAATCAGTACAAATTTGACCCTAAAACCAAATCAATAATAGAAGAATAAATAAAGAAGTCGACGGAAAAAGAAATTGAGACAAAAGTCATGGACTACAAAGCTTCATCCTACACAACAAAATGACTTCTTTAAGACTGTCAGAAGAATAAATCCAATGGAACACACCCATGGCATCAAACACTGGTATCCCACATCTTGCCACTATGGTAGACTACATATTGTACTGTACAGAAAGGAGCAGAAAGGAACAAAACCTAGCACCTTCAAGTTGTGGCAGCTTCCTGTTGTGAGATTGCATAAGCTCCTGCACCTTCTCATTTTTCACAAAGGCTTTCCATATGGCTGGGTCTCTAGGCAGTGATACCACTAATGCCTGCAAAACACCCTCAACGGTCAGAGTTCACATCTATCCTATCACATATTGTCGCTCCATGTGAACAGGGATAATACCAATGCTAAGGGGAAACTATGCCTCCTGATGGAATAAGTGGCTCTACTTATTCCATCAAAACTTTCAGAAATTAGATCAAAATATTGGACCATTGACAACTTTTCCATACTTATAATTTAAATCATCTTCATAAACCTGAGAGATGACCATATAGAAAGGTCATAGATATATCAATAAGATAACAGAGAAAACTCCAAAAAAAAAAAACACTCCAAAGGTAACACCATTGTATCGGTTAATGAGCGCAGTCATAACCCTGTAAGTGTCACTCACAAAAGTACCAAGACCAACACCTTCATGATCAACAGAAGTGGGTCACGGACATTACTCCCCACTGACCTCAACAGCTCCCAACAGTGGGTGTAAAGAAGCATATGCTTAGCTGCTCAAAGTTTAGGGCAAACAATTTTGTAAAAATCTGTGCCCTAAGTTTCTGTCACAAATTGGAAGCAACATGAAGAACCAGTCATGACACCAACTGAAACTCAAGGATTTTGATAAACTATAGACCCACCCTTCAGCAAGTTTCAAGCTTAACACCCCTTAAACAACTTACTAAAGTCCTTATGATGGATCCACCTTGGATAGAAACCTCATGACAAATCCATCTTCAACAGAAACCCCCTTATCGTCTCCAGAGCTTCTCTGGGTCAGTCCAAAGAACATACAATGTATTGCATAGCACCTGAACATCAAGATTGTGCTGGTGCAGATCCATGCACTGAGCAACCACATTGTTACTTCTTTGTGCTGTTACAGCTTGCATATTGTCTGGAGAAAAGCTTCCGGTTTGGGGGACACAGTTGTGGTAAATTCTTTTGCAGAGCATAGCACCTTTCATTGGAAGCCAGCATGCTGACAGACTCCACCTCTGAGATTGGCCCCTTATTGATGATTGAACCAAAGGTTTTGGAAGAAGGGGTTCTCAATTCAGCACTGTGAACAAATCAACAATGATACATTCAGCCAATGCACACAATGGGCTGCATGTCTGTATATCCTCCTTCCCCAATTTCACCCACCAGACATTAGAGAAAGAGCCATACTCCATGAAAGTAACTGTGTGCAATCCACCAGATATAACCCAACAGCACAAATATTACAAAGCATTAAGTGCAAACAAGTGAAACACAATCCTGTGGCATTATTCTGCACAAGTGCGGCTCAAAATATTGAAACTATTTATCTTTATATGATCCAGATGTAATTTAAGTACCTGACAATATTGGGCTTCAATCCTAAAGAGAAGTTCCAGACATGAATGGGAGTATACAGTTACTACTGAATTATAGAGTTTAATCATTCATTTCCTCCCCTGAAACTTTAGGCTAGCTCACACAACTTCCATCGAGCCCCCCCCCCCCCCCCCAAAGCAGATTCCAAGCAAATTGGGTCATCAGCACAACCCCATTATCCAAGTGGGCTCCAATGCAGCCAGAGAAACCCAAGTTTCTCTGCAGGGACCTTCAGACGGGCTCTTGACACTAATGTGTCTGATGTCTCATTCCAAACACATGAGTTCAAACAAAATGACAAACCAGCCCTCACAAACACAAACTACGGAGTCTCCCAGAATCTGGACATGACCCACCAGCGCAAGAAACCCTAACAAAATTACACTGAAATATATGATTTATTTATTTTTCAAAGAAAAAAAACCCTGAGGATGATTTCACACATTTGAAAGACAATAGACACTCAAGAGAACCAGCCAAGAGGGTGTTACTTCTCAATGAAATTCGTTTGCAACTCCTTTGAAAATCCAAGAGCTTCAGATCTCTGAGAGTCTGGCCAGCAATTCTGCAACCTGAATTGAAGCCATGACACAATCTTTGAAGAACTAGACAGTTTTCTGAGCTACCAAATTCACATCCCTCTCAACCTTAGGTCCAATGCTCATACATATATACGTTTATTAAAAACCCAAATAAATATAAAAACATTTACCCATTGCCATATAAAGGTTTGAATTTGAACCTAAGATATATTTTTTAAAAAATTCAAAACATTAATCACTAAGTCACAATCCTTTACATCTGCATAATAAAGTTGAACTTTTAGATTTAAAGTTTACACATGTCAATAATTTTAACTGTAAAATCATTGCGATGAATAAAGATTAAAGTCATAATACAATTTATTTCACGTGATTAGTTTGTGATTTTATGCTTAAAATTAAAATTTATATTGAAGGGATCTTGGGTTCAAACTTGAGAATGGACCTATTTAAAAATCAATAGTTTTATTTTTAATGATAATTTAAGAATTGACCGTGGTGCCAAATTTTGGAGAAAAAAATTGAACTAATGTTTTCTTTTAACTTTTCAAAAAACTAGAACTGAATATTTTTTTCAAAAATGTAAGAACCGCCCAACATTAATTCTCACCCCTTTCACTTTCACAAGGGCTCAAACACGTGAAGCCCACAAGGGCTCAAACATGTGAAGCCCCTTAAAGGCCATGCTTAACCCTAGACCTATAAACTTTTTCTAACATTGGGGAAAATGTAGTGTGTACATAAAAACTAAACTTGATTTTTGAACTAGCTCTAGAGGTTATCAAATTTGAAAAAACAAGCGTTAGGATCAAATTTAAAAGGTTTAAAAATTAGAAGAACTGACTGCAAACCCACACCAAAAACCTCCAAAATGATATAAAATGTTAGAATTGGGATTGGATATTATTTTCAAAAGGAAGAATCACACAAGTTTAGTCTTAACCTAGCCATTATGTAATGAGTTGATGATTTTGTTGAGTTAAGTGGCCTTGAAGGTTGTTCAAATATATTGCCTTGGGTGAACCCCCTTGCCATAATTATCATAAATTGTTTTTTAAAGACATTTTCTTAGGTAAATAGGTTGATGAATAAACGCTTAAGTTCTCAAAATGCATAAATAGTCATTTTCCTATCACTTTCAAACCTAAAGGTTCAATTGATCTACCTAGCACCTCTATAGTCATTGATAGATCTCCATTTGGATTTGAAACAAGCAAAATAAAATCTCCCAAAGTAAGGGAGGTTTGAATAAATAGTCCAACCTCCATCCTCTTGTGAACACATACTTTTTCACGTGCAATTGAATGTATCATGTGCATGGACATGTTAGGTCTCATACACAAACAATATCCCTCCTATTATCAAGTGATTTTGCTTAGAATAACATAAACACTTACTACATAGGGGCAATTTACCCTTCATAAAATGAAAAATACAAGTTTAATCAAAAAATTGAATGTGTTCAAATAATTTAATGGGTTAATTTAGGCCAATGCTTCAAACATAATCCACATTTAACAACTCTCATTATGTGATGAAGGAGGAAGGGAGAATGAACTTTGCAAATGTCTTTTGCCACATTGATCTAGTGTTTTATGCAACAACTCCCATGGTTGAAACTTCTTGCCCATCAAGCCCATCATAGTCCCATACCCTTACTAGCTTGAGTTCAAATTCATCCTCATCATCTCTTGGTTGTCTTTTTGTTTTAGTGTATTCATTACAAGTTCCCATTGTGATTGTGTTCTTCTTCATCTTCATGGCTTGATCTTTTCAAAGTTTGAACTATGTGGTGTTCTATTCATCTCCTTTTCTTTATGCTTTTGTAGGGTCCTCACTATGGTGGTCTTTTAGTAGGTCTTTTCATCTTTGTGATCTAACAATTCACCATGGTGTGATTAATAGGTGTTCACATAATTCTTGGAAGTGGTGTGCTTGGTCATGTTATGGCCTTGTGCTTGCATAAGTCCTAAATTGTGCTCCTAGTCATCTTTTTGTACTAGTCTTTTCAAGGTCATGGTCTTCTTGTTTTGGTTCACATTACCATGATTTTCTCAAGGTATTTTTGTCTTCATTCTTTCATAGGTTTAATTTTCAATGATGGTCTTGTTCATCTTCTTGCCTTTGTGCTTTCACAAGTTTTATGTTTGATGCTAATATTGTTCACAAAAGTTTTCATTGTTTTCACAAGTCCAATGTGTAGCACTCGTTTCATTTGTCTTCCCACCTTTGTGTTCTCAAAGTTATGATGCACAATGATAGCCTTGTTTTTGTTTTTGTGCTTTCACAAATCCAATGTGCATCAATGGTTTTGCTCATCTTCTCACTTATGTGCTTTCAAAGTTTTAATGTGCAATGGTGTTTTTGCTCATCTTCTTGTCATGCTTTCACAATTCTGATGTGTTGTGATGAACTTGTTTATATTCTTTTCCTTGTGCTCTCACAATTCTAATATGCAATGGTGATCTTACTCATCTTCTTATCTTCATGTTTTCAAAGCTTCAAACCACAACAACGGTCTTGTTTGTCTTTTTGTTCAACTTCTTGCATTCCCCATGCCATCCCCCAACCCCAAACTCATAAGCTTTTAAACAAGGTTTCACAAGCATGAAGAGACACGCCATGCAACCTTCATTGACATTGTTATTTTTTTGTTGTGTATCCTTTTATTGTGCATCATACATGTTGTGGAAGTTCACTTTGTGTTATCCCAATGGGTGAGCTTGGATACTTTTGTGAAACTTCTTGCTATAATCTTTGATTGTAATAGTAGAATACAATGCCTTGAACTTTGCCTACTACTAGTCATGAATATGATATTGAACTATTTGTTTAATTGTATTTAGAGAGTTCAAATTGCATTGTATTGGAACCAACAATGGTATAAGAATTTGGATAACCTTTCTAGGTATGGTTTGTGCATTAAATAGATTCCACTCAACTCTAGCTTTATTTTTATTTCTAATTGTTCCCCTTTGCTCTCAATGCACTTGCACAATTATCTTATTCTATTTTTATTCTACTTGCTTCTCTTTTGAGTTCAACACACTTGCACTAGGATTTAATTTTACTTTTGCTTTTATTCACTTCTCTTTTGATCTTAACACATTTATATTAGGGACTAGGGACTAGCAACTTAAAAAAAATTTGCAACTCCTCTATCACCTTTGATGATAGAATGCTCATGATTTGATACAATTGAATGAAATATGTGAGTGAAATATAACCAAATGCATTTGCCTTGGTGATCCCAAACTTGTCACTTCATTTGTCAATTTTGGCGAGAAAATTGTTTAATTTGTTTTCAATTTGCACATCTACATACATTCTTTGTAGGATTAGGAAATCCAAAATTATAATTGATGGAATGTCATAATTTAGGTTGCAAATTAGACATGCAAGAATTTACTTGTTTGTGGTGCTCTTGTGTTTCCTGTTCCATCACTTCTGCCTATTGAAAACCTTCAAAAACACTTCATTTTTGAATTTCTGATTTTTGATTTCACTTTTTGGCAATATTTGTGATCTTGGGAAAATATATTCAGTGTGCTTTTTTGTGGGGAAGGATTCCAAGGTACTGATTTGGTGTTGATTTGGACCCCAGCAGTTGTGGAATAGACAAGCACGGGAGCTCCCCAGTGGTGTATAATTCAAAATAATCATCATGATCATCCACACTGGAAGGTGAAGATTATTTGTAGACTAGAATATCCAACCAACCCATCTGTCTTGCTCACATGCCTTCCATCATGTGACCACTCCTCCAAATTTTGGTTTTCCATTGACATTATGTACTGTGTGAACATCACCAATCTAATAAACAACAGCTCTAAGAGACCTGTTGAGCTGTAATAGTTCTCGTGCTGAATGCAATATTAAGTTCTATGTTTTTCCTTCCCATTCATTTAAAGATTCAGCAGCATTCCTAAGAGCAAACATTGGAAAGAAGCTTTTTCTTCAACATATCTATGACAACCAATGCAGACCACAAGAGAGAAGGATACTGAAATTGAGAACACAGATGCCAAACTCCTGTGAAAACGTAAATTTCATCAAATGAGTTGGGACTAACAGAAGCCTTGCGAAGCTAATTGACGGCCCATAACAAAACTGTGTGAGGATAAGTGTGGTTTACAAGTCAGAAGGTCTCTGTATCATCTCTGGATCACTAAGTCCATTTGTACAGATGGTCACTGTAGCCCTTGCAACAAAAGAAATTCAGGACTGGAATGTATGGAATCTCACTCAAACTTCTACTCTTTGATCCTGTCTTCCCTATTCTGTAGTGCGTTACAGCTACTTGGCCTGAATGGCAGAATGTCTTTGGGCATTGGTCAATGTTTGGACTAGGTACCTCAGCAGGCTGCTGGTGAATGTGAGAAATGTGGGTATTTTGGTTTGGTGAAGTTGACAGGTTGATTATCTAATGTGGTAACTCTCTCACAGGATGGGCACATGGTCAAGGTGGCTGCAGGCAGCGACATGTGAAAATCATGTGCCATCACACGAGGAGCTGTGGCTTTGATGGCTCTCAACTCTTGTAACTCCTTTTGCAGTCTGGTGTTCTCCTCTGTCAAGGTCTCACAACACTGTTTAAGCAGTTCACAGTCTACTTCAGTTTGCTTCAGCTTTGTCCTGCATACAAAGAAAAACAAAGCAATCTCTATTAGAGAATGAATGATCCTGATCTCAATTAGTCAGGTATTTTTAGCTTCAAAAGCAAAAAGGTTTGTTTAAGTTTGTAACATGAGATTAAACAACAACAGACAAAATCAGAAAAGAAGACACTATATAACAAATGCACCAGTCAGATACAACAGTCTTAAAAGACATGAGATTACAGAAAGCCATACCTTGCTCTCCTGTTTTGGAACCAGACTTCCACTTGACGAGGTCGCAAGTTGAGCTGTTTGGCTAGTGCGCTCTTTTGCTTCTATGGAGGAAATAGCACAAACGGTATAATAATCAGATAAGCAGTAACAGGAAAGCTACAGAGAGAATTGGCACATTTCCAAGAGTAGAAAACAAAACCCATCCTCAAGAATTGGCACATTTCCAAGAGTAGAAACAAAACCCATCTGCAAGAATTGACACATTTCCAAGAGTAGAAACAAAACCCATCTGCAAGAATTGGCACATCTCCAACAGTAGAAACAAACCATCCTCAAGGATCAGAAGATAGTAAAATAGGCAATGAATGAGAGCAGAGAGAGTTCAGGAAGGCAGACATCCGTACCGGGCTGAGAGTAATATGGTCCTTGAAGCTTTCTTCTAGAAGTGCCGATTGTTCTTTGGAGAGACGAAGCTTCTTTCTGGTAGTTCCTCCATCTTCATCATCGCTGCCACCTCTTGAACTTAGGTCACAAACTCTTTCCCTCTCCAGATCGAATTCGTGAAAGCACTTCTCTTGTCTTCCCCGCTTCATCATGCCTATGCTGCTTGGAGACGACGTTGACAGCACAGTTTCTTCTTCACATTCGGTTGTTGAAGGTAATTGGTTGATGTCGATGCCTCTAGGAGATGTCCCATGGCCTCCAGAGGAATATGTTTCTACCTCGCCGTCGTTGTAACCTAAACCAGCAAAACGCTGCACAAACATCATAAAAAATGCAGAATCCAAGATCACAAGACAAAAAAGATGCGACCCAAAGAGGCTTTGTTCTCAACCTCTAGTGGGTAACGAAGACTGAGATATAAAACGCACCGCTGCCTGAATTAGTCCTAGATCCGTTCCAGTGATGTTGCCATGAGAAGGTGGTATTGTTGGTAGACGAGGGATCAGGCGGCGTGCCAGAAGAGGAGTCAGAAGGCCTCATCAAGGGCTGCAACAAGTCAAGCTGCACAGGACATTGTCTTGGGGGGTCCGAGTAGTTCTCATCATGTCCTCTCTGCAACATCAGACCTAAGTCCATTTGCAAGCCTAAGCTGCACGCCCCTCCGGAGTGATCATCCGCCATTACTCTCATGCTCGACCGCAACTCGTTTCGAAACCTCTCCTTTCCTTCCGCAAGCAACATTTTCACTCCAACATTTTCAATCCCACAACACACGAATGAATGCAGAGCTGAACACTAGTGCACCCTGAGTCTAAAACCAGATAAATTAGTCTTTGTTAGCATGGTGAAGCCCACCCAAGTGCACACACGTAATGCCAGACATGTTTCTATAGTCCACATGACCCCAGAAAGAATGAATGTAGGGATACCAAACTTTGGCAAGTTGTTTCTGGTTGCAACAGAATGTCTCTAGTCTCTACCCCGATTAAGGGCAGAACCAACAAACCTGGGCACTACAAGAGGCAACGCTCTCAACACAAGCTTTTAACTTGCGCAACTTGAAGATCCAGTCAGAGTACAACAGACTCTCAAGCTGGATAGAAGGGAAAACAAAACCCTACAGATGAAACAGCAGCAGAAAATACAGCAACAGAGAGAAGAAGGCCAGAAAGTAGAAACCACTAGTGAAACAAAAAGGTAGCAGGGATTGCAGACGCGAACTGAGAGCTTATTAGCTTCCTTCCTTTTCCTGTAGCATGCAGACAACCACCTTCAAGAACGGCGATGGTGGCTACTGTGGCTGATTGGCTGCTGCATCCAGTGATGAGCCTGTCGTTGGTCGCCCCTATTCTTTGGATCCACTACCCTCCTCCCTCCTTTGTTACAATACCCATCATCATCACCGTCTCTCCCACACTCTCTTCTCTCTTCTCTCTCTTTCATTCTCCATCTCCATCTCCATCTCAATCTCCAAAGTTCATCCATTGCCCTTGGGACTGGAAAAGGATGGGTTTGTTAATCCAAACATCTCCATCTCCAAAATTCATCCATTTTCCCTGCAGTTTCCAAAATGGGTGGATTTATTCATCCAAATAACTTCATTTCCATCTCAATCTCCCGAATTCATTCATCACCTTAGAGACTCAGAAAAGGTGGGTTAGTACATTCATTCCAGTGTTTGGGTGGTTACAAACCCCCCCATCGGTTATCAAACCAGATATATACCCTCTTAACTAATGGAGGGAGGGTTCCTCACTTTTTTTGAAGAACTGAGGAACATTGAAAACCGGGTTGCATGGTTTCTTGAAGAACTGTGCAAGGCCAAAAAAGGTGTGCAAAAATACAATGATGGTAATAGAGACAAAATGCATTTTTTTTTGGTGGAGGATATTGTGAGCAAGATGATGACAAGTGGGAAAATAAAACATGGCTTTTGTAGATGACTATAGTTACAACTCTTGGTTGAGAAGCCTTAAATAAAATGATGAATTTCTAATGCAACATGTGACAATCAAAATTATTGAACATGACTCCATTAATAATTTTGATTGTCACATGTTGCATTAGAAATTCATCATTTTATTTATAATTTTATTTTGAAGGTTTCAAGGATTTTTTTAAGGTGGAATTTGATTCCAAATTTTTTTAATTCTCAAGAAATCCAACCATGTGGCATCCAACAATTATAACAAAGCCACAAAAATCCAATACAAGAGTGATGGCCAAAATCGTCACAAGGAGACAAAAAGGAAGGCTAAAAAAACGCCAAAAGATGAACAACTTGTATGAACCAAAAAAGGGAGAGAGCTAGTCCTCCTTGTGGTAGGAAGTTATTTCACCCATTGCCCCTCTAATGTCACCCGCATGCAAATCCTAAGATCTAACAATAATAGGAGGTCTAGTATAAACATCACTTGCCAACGCAATTTTCATCTTTATAACAAAGCCTAAAACAAGTTGAAGAGCAATACTAACATGTTGTTTGAAAAATTGAATGCAAAAAAAAAAGGATAAATGACTTTTCGATCAACTATCGTGGAAAAGACAAGCACACTCCTTGATGAAACGATCCATATCACGCCCGAATGGCCATGCACCTCCATGACCATCGAAATAAAGTGGTGCCCTTCATGAAGCCCTCTATACTTGTAGATCTTAACAATGGTGTTAAATTTTGCAACTACACATGTTGGATGATTAATGACACTCAAAGTCATTGTCTCCTATGTTGGGTCAATAACAACCACATTGGCAACAAAGCCCTAATACTCTCAAGTCATGTAAAAATCAGTTTGTAATAAAACTCTTAACGTAAAGGCATACCACCACTCTCTCCATACAACGTGCCCACTCTCTTGAAAAAGGCCATACATAACATTTTGGATGGTGTCATGTGTGACTATCCACTGACCTCCAAACGACCAACAAGCTAAATGTGTGATACATCCAACCCATGTCCACACTCACACATAAAAAGACTAAATGTTGAAGGCTAATTAAACCAAGACGAAAATGCAATGCTGAGGTGAAAATAGAATGTGCGATGCAAATCAAATGGATAGATGGCCTAACAACCAACCATAGCCTTCCCCTCTTACTCGAACAAGAGCAAATGCGAGCTTCAAATGCTAGGGAAATAGAATCATCCTCCAAAATATACCTAAGGGATGTGTTGTGGAGGATGTCCATCACAGATGCATGTAAACCTAGGGTGTTGGTAACTACTAGACTCCCAAAAAAAAGAGTCTCCCAAAAGAAGGGTAATAACCTTTAGCTGTAGGAGGAAGGCCAACTCATGTTGCATGTAAGCATGATTGAAGTAAGTGTGGGCCCCCTTCAACCTGAAAAACATACTCCTCTAAAATGGGTCTATTGAGAATACCAAACCTATTCCACAAGTAGGAAGCCACCAAAGCCCAAGTCCTTAGAAAAATAGATCGAGCACAATCCTCCATACAAAAAAAGCCTATACCACCAAAGGATATCAATAGTCAAGCATGATGCCTTGCTAAGGGGCCTTAAAAAACTCCCATGATCTTGGAATTATAACCATGTATTGTTCATCATCGTATTCATGTGTCATTCATTATTATTTTTAATTAGATGCATACACAATACACAATTACACACATGTATACATATCCATTTGCCCAAATTTGAACTCATAATTTTGTGAAATGTCAACACCCTAACCATTAAGCCATACAACTGTTTTTGAACATATGAAGGCAAATTTTAACTTCAACATGTCCAATAGTAAAAATCCCCACTTTGACATGCAAATTTTTTACTATTTTTTTTTCAAATATAACAAATAAATTTATTGGTTACTCATAAATTATAAATTATCATTGTTATGAAAAGCCAAATGAATGATTATAGTTAATAAGCTAACTGTTTATTACTTATATTAATTAATAAATTAATTACTAGTAATTTAATTGATTATTCTAAAAATATAATGAAACCTTATCACTAATAATTAATTAATATTTTAATCATTCCTTCGTTTATTTGTGAAATATTAATTTCTAATTTTAATTAATATGTTATTAAACTAGTTATTTGTAGGTATTAAATACTAATTAACTCATATTTTAGGTATTCATTTGGTTAATTAAAAACTATTAATGAAATCCTATGACTAATTAGTTTATTATTTAGTTTGTATTTATTTATTGGTTAGTATTTGAGTTATTTATTAATTATTATAATTTGTTAAATTGAAATTGAAATTTTCATCCCATATGTTTTGTCCTCCATTTCAATCTTGAAAATTATATATTGAAGAGGTTTTGTCATACACTTTCATATAAAAAAACACGTGCCATTTGGGTTGAGCCAATTTAAGGAGCTTAACCTTAAAACTTAAAATAGATTAAAAATATTCACTTACCAACCCCCTAGACAATCTTCCCTCCGAAATTCAAATCCAAAATATACTTACTAAATATGTTCTTCAATTAACTATATGTCCTCTTGTCACTACCTTGATTCTCTTGTTAACACACTCCTTAAAAAGTTATTAAATATCATAAATAAAAGGATATCAATTAGCAAAGTAGGAACAACATTAAGGGACAAACTTTCTATCAATTTACAAAGGTTATCAACTTTGGGACAAATTATATTAAATGATTGTCCCAATCAAATTATATTGTTCCAAGAAAACAATGAAAGATGATTCATTTCAAAAGATTGTGTAAAGGAGGGAGGCACACAAAACAAAAAACATATTTTTTCATTTCCACATATCCAAAAGATTAGAATAAAGAAAAAATGACACACCAATCTTGATAAGACCCAATTAGACCTCTTTCATAAATAACACCCAAAGTGTTGTTTTTGGCTTTAGGTGGCATCACATTCATGACCCATACATGTTTCTTTGACCAAAGTTGCAACAAAAGAATCATGCATTCATATTGTCCATGATGTTTAATCTATATTTGCCATGGCTTAACAACACAATCAAATGGGTTTAGTAGTAGGTTCACCCACAATTTTATGTCAAGTTGGCAAAATTATTTGTAGAGTTGTTGGAAAGAAAATTGTTTAGAATCTAGGGGGAATATCTATTAAATGGGTTGGCCATTTCGTCAACTATTTCAAAAAACCCTTACATGTAGCAAACCAATTGAGTGCTCAACCTTTATTTTTGTCTTGTAATTACACATTGCATTAAATGGATGAATCATACATTTAACTCTCGTTAACCATCTCATTATGTTCAAACATGGTTTCCATGATTAGGATAGTTTGTGAATGTTGTCCAAACTTAAGGCATGTAATCATATGTGAACATTAGTCTTTGGTATTTATATGACTATAGCCATAAATACCAATATGTGACTACAATTATGGTTACATGACTATTAATCATTTTTTAAAACATGACACATGTCATAATCTAAGCCATCCCAGATGACCCTATGTAGGCCAACCTAATAGGTTAGTATAGGTAAGCATAAGTTAACTTAAACTAGTCCCAAAATGGGGTATAATCATTAGCCTAAATTGTTGTGGGATTTCCAAAATGAAATAGATTCACTTCACCTTAATCAATTCCCATTACCTAAAGTTGTGTTATTATAGGTTCATTATATAATTATCATGTTTCATTATTAATTGACATAATTCACTACTAATTGAAATAACCCACCATAATAAATAGGTTTCTTTTAATGTTGTTATTTTAATGTTTTAAACTATACCATAGGTTATTCTACCTTAGGCTATTATGAGTTATTTTACTTTAACAAATTTTAAGTTATTATACCTTAGGCTTTTTTTTTTTAAAAATGGTTATTTTTTGTTATTTTACCTTAAGTTATTTTTCAATTAATTGAAGTTGTTCCACCTAATTTATTTTAGGTTTTTATTATTATTTTAGGTTATTCCACCTTAGTTTATTTAAGAAATATATCTTAAATTATTATTGGTTTTTTTTAAAAATTACCCTAGGTTAATTTAAATTAGTATACCTTAGGCTTAAGTTTATACCTTAGCTTAAAGTTACATTACCTATATAACCTAAGGTACATTAGCTCATAATAATATATGATAAATTGACCAAAATAACAAAACATAACCACTATTAGGAAATGCATCCTAGTTCATTATGGGTTTCACTAAATTTTGAATGAATTTGGACATTTTCATCTAATGAAATTGTTTGACCCGTAGTGAACGAAGACCGGTTGCTATGGACAATGAATTGTTTCATTAATATCTAATGAAACAACATAAGTCTTCAGTGAAATACAAATTTACCAAACCAGTCATTTGTTCGTTAATTAACTAACCAACATATAAATCAATTAAAATTCATTTATTTAATATATATTATTACTTATAATTTCACAATTTTTTAACCTATTATTTATTGACACGTGTCACTATTTAAGCTAGGTTTTAAACTTAGCCTAGGTAGGCCATGAATCAACCTAGGCATTTATTCTAAGAATTTGATATGAGAATATTCAGTCAACATACTAATGTTGACCACACACAACACCACCCATGAGGTTTGATCCTTTAACCTTTAGAATGGAAACAAACACCTTTACCATCAAACCACCTCACTTGTTGTGATAATATGTTACAATACATTCTATTTACCAAATACTTCATTTTAAACATTATAAAAACATAAACTTTGAAAATTCATATATAATTGAAACATTGTTCAAATAAAATGATTCGAGTTTATTTATTAATTAATCCAATAATGTACATAATTACATTTATTTCCTTTTGAAAGTTTCAAATTATTTGAACAAAAAAAAAGTTGAATATCATTATTTAATAACATTTCAATGACCATTTTTTTGAATTTGTTTTTACAAAATGCATAATTTTTTTGTTAACATAATAATACAACTTATGCTAAGGTGCTTTCAATTATTATATGATTTTTTTTGTTAATTTAAATTATTTCACCCTACGTAATTTATGGTTATTTATGGTTATTCTCAATTTTTTTGGTTATTTTTGGCTATTTCACCTTAGGCTATTTTTTAGTTATTGTAACTTTTTTGGCTATTTTATGTTTTCTTAATATTGTAAATCATTTCATTTTAAGATATTTGTAATTATTATAAGTTACTTTTGGTTATTGAAAGCTATTGAAAGCTATTTCACCTAATGTTATTATTGAAAATTCTAGGTTATTATAGGTTATATCACATTAAATTTATTTTGTCTATAATAAATTATTTCACCCTAGATTATTTTTGTCAATCCCAAGCAATTTTAGGTTATTAGTTGTTATTTTATTAGGGCTATTGGTGGCTATTAATACATATTCTATTGTTGGCTATTTTATTAATGGCCATTAGTAGTTATTCTATTGGTGGCTATTGGTGGTTATTTTATTGGTGGCTATCAGCGGTTATTTTATAGATCGTTATTACTGGTTATTTTATTAGTGGTTATTTTATTGATGGCTATCAGTAATTATTTTATTGATGACTATTAATAGTTATTCTATTGGTGGTTGTTAGTTGTTATTCTATTAACGACTATTGGTAATTATTCTATTAATGGCTAGTAGTGGCTATTCGATGAATGGCTATTGGTTGTTACTCTATAAATGACTATTGGTGGTTATTATATTAATGACTATGAGTGGCTATTCTATTAATGGTTATTGATGGATATTATATTGGTTGATATTGGTGGTTATAAATGGTTATTATATTAGTGGCTATTGGTGACTATTCTATTAATGGATATTGGTGGTTATTAATTAATATTATATTAGTGGATATTAATGGCTATTATATTAATGGTTATTGGTGACTATTTTATTAGTGCATGTTGGTGGTTATTAATTTATATTATATTAATGGCTATTGATGGTTATTAATGGTTTTTTTATTATTTTTATTATATTATAAATTATTGTTGATTATTATATGTTATATTACAAATATTGGTGATTATTGTATTATAAATTATTGTTGGATATTCTATGTTGTAATATCATAGGCTATTGACAATTATTATATGTAGGGCATTTAAAATTATTTAGGTTATTATTTTATATTTTAAGTAATTTTTTTAATTATATTTTTAATTATTATACTTTGGGTAAAATAATTTATAATAACATAAATATAAATTAGAATAATTAAAGTAGTTTAAAATAATATAGGGTATATCATAAAATAGCATGGATAAAATATTTTTAAAAACATATAAATAAACTTATATATTAAACAAATTATAATAGTGAATTATGTTAATTAGTAATGAAACATGAAATCTACATCTTGATATTATAGTGAAATAATTTTCACTAAGGTGAAATCAGTAAAATGCAATGAAGTTATTTCACTTTTAAGGTCCCATAGTGATTTAGGCTAATAAAATTGCACCCCACTTTTGTAATAGTGACCCCATAATAATTTAAGGTGGAGTAACCTATAATAACTAAAAACAAATTAATGTGGAGTAATCAAGGAAAGACAAAAAAATCTAAAATATCTTAGGGTGGAATAATTTAAAATAATCAATAATAATGCAAGGTGGATTAGTTTAAAATAATAAGAATAACCTAGGAAAATTGCAAAGAATATATGGTGTTAATCACAATAGATCCACCAACCATCAATCAAGACATAAGTTTTCATTTCCTTATTACCCAAATGGTCCAATTACCTTATTACACAAATGATTTAGTTGTTAAAACGTGTGATCTTAATAAAGGATATATATATATATATATTCAATCCCCATCGATGTTTTTCAAAAGAAACTTTTTTCATAAATACATTTCCCCACTTTAAGAAATCTATACAAAACCACATGAATGGTTCCATTTCAAATCAAGGGCATGGGCAAAAATATATTTTTTGTTTGTGACAAGTTCACCTTATTCAACCCATACCCACCCACTTATTTTCCACCGAGGGAATTCATAGGATATGAATTAATTATCCCTAAAATTTCAAGGTGATTATTATGACTCATTTAACACATTACTCAACAACCAATGTCCACATTCATATTTTAACACACATGCAATAATAATAGTTGAAGCAAAGCTATCCACAACAATTTACACCACATGCCAGGTTATGGGTGGAAACATTTGACTAATAATGCCACATTGTCATGTACTATGACTATAACATAGAATAAGTACTTATCGATGCAATAACACGTCTTGAATATGATAACTTTATTTGCAAACCTACACACATAAACAATGCAAGATCATTAAACAAAAACTCAAATGTTAAAAACATGTAGTTATTTAATTGAAAGTTGTAACAAATTAATCTATCACAAGAAAATATTGTTCATTTGATATAGCACTCCCAATTGCCTTGTTGTGCTTAAGTGTTGGTGTTGGTTTGAAATTTAGAAAACTATTAGTTTACTTGAAACCTAAATTCATGTGTCATACCAATTACATGATGCACCTTGGATTGATCTACCTTTAGTCACACTAGGAGTAAAGTATCTTTGGATCTTGTAATTTTTTTATAATTGTATTAAGTTATAAATTTTGAAAACCAAGAGAAGGACCAAAAAAGTCCAATAATCACCTATGTGTTACAATAATTGACCAAATTAGGAATTCATGAGAAACAAAAGTTGCAATGAATTCAAGCACTCAAAAATTGGAGATCTTGCTCAAAATGACAAAATCAAATTGAGAATAAGTCCTTTTAAGAATACAACCAAATGCATTATTTTTGCTATGTAGTCTACAAGGTAAGGTCCATTGATTGTAGACATCATTGTTTTACACAAGAATAAATACAAGCACCTCTTAGGCTATATAGTTTTTCATGATACATAGAGTTTTCAATATGAGCCCAACAACACTTATTTGCAAATTTGAAACACATCATTGATAAATGGACAAAGTTACATGAAGATGAGCATGTGATTTGTCACTCAAATTTGCCATTTGCAACAAATATTTTCTACACATGTGTTATAGACAACTCCAAGCTAGCTATATGACACCATGATATTTAATGGAACCAAACCAATTCACATCCACTTACAAGACAAACACATATTGTTAGGTTTCTCCAATGCACATTGAGTTGTGCAACATAGAAAATGGCTTTAACAACAAAAGTTAAAACATGTATGAACTCTATCCATCCACTGGTACAAGTGTACATTATGTACATTTAAAGATTAAAATACTTATTTTTGGCAGCATGACCCTTGACCTATATTTTTGTAGACTTAAAAGTTCAAATTGGACTTTGAAGATTACAATACTAATACCATCACCTGCAAAAACTTTTCAGTTCACACTAACCCCACTCTCCTAGATTTTTCAACATAATCAAATGGACAAGTTTAGGAAAGAGGTGAAGACAGATATTTTCCTCACACCCTTAGACAATGCTTGTCAGTTTTGTACCATCGATCTGAAATTTTTGGCCCCAAAGACCCATCAATTCAGCTATTGAAGCCATTTCTTGATGGTTGCTTGTGAGGTCTAGAATCTTGATCTTGTTTCCTTGATGCATAATTGGTTCAATGAATTTACCATCCCACATCGGGGATGTATGGTCTCAAGATTGGCTCACCATTAATGTCATTCTTTTTTTCAGCACACAAGACTTACACCAATACCACACCCAACAATAAACACCACTCTCTTTCAAACCTGCACCCAATCTCTCTAGAGAAATAAAAAATAAATTACAGAGGCCATTGAAAGAAGAGGACAATATCCTATTATACTGAAGGAGACATGGATGATGATGAAAAAAGTCAAGATAACAAATGTAATTAAGAAGTGACAAGTGACAAATGAAAATAACTGACATTGAGAACCATGTAAAAAGACTTTGGAAGTTGTAGCATTGGAAACTAACCAGGTCTAATGCAACAAGTATCTACATCTTTAAACAACAACAATCCTCAATAATTAATAAGTTCACTAGTATCATTTCCCCAAAAAAAGGAAAATCGTCAAGTACTTTTTTATTTTGAAATGTAGTATATTTCATGACATTGGTAAACAACGTGGACATTGTTACATTGCACAACAAGGCACTCATGAAAATTTGATAGACTATTATAGATCCCACTAGAAAGCACAACTCTCAGAACCCATCACAAAGAGTGACAGGTTGCATATTTGTCCTTGCAAATCTGAGTGACACTACAAATCTGACTTGCGAACAACGTTAGGTCTGATTGCAAATTCCAGATTTAACTTGCTGAATTTTGACCAGGTTGGAGAAAATTGGAGCAAACAACAAATTGTAATTTCAGAAAGTGAAGGGAAGAAGAAATCGTATTACCTCATCTTCACCGGAGTGTTCAATTTTTGTAGTTGCAGATGTATGTAATACATGTCTGACCATTTTTGGTTGCCTTTCTCGGATTTGGTTGGTCACAATATTATACATTTCTAGAAATTGGCTTGGCCAGATTTGATGGACACATCACAGAGGCCACAAGAAACCTTGTCATCTGGGCTATACCATATTGATAAGCCTTCAACTTCTCGAGCCCATAGCAATATCCTTGGAATGCCTCTTCCAACCCCAAGTTCTAGCAACTAACCACAGACTTCAAAGTTAGATAATTTTTAGACATTTTCAAAAATAATTTAATTATTGTTGAATTTGAAAAGGTACTAGAGTAGTGACTACCCACAGATTTATGAGCATTAGCATTAACAGACAGATGGAAAAGATACTAGACTTATTCGTAAAGTCACCCTAGTTTTTGACCCCAGTTTGATCCCCTTATCCCTGTTTCATCCCCAATTTGAGTGTAGCCATAAAGTAAGCGAATTTGGGTATTGTTTCATGAAATTGGGTAACTGGTTAGAAGATTTTCAGGATCTTATTTTGGCAAGGCTTGATTTGATGAGGAATACAAGCAATATGAAGATGTAGGTAAGGCAAGTCCAAAATTGGGGACGAAACTCCCATGAGGACCGATTTAGGTGAGAAGACTAGGTTGGTCCCCTGTGCATGTGTGTGTGCATGTTCATTTCATCTTGTGTATTATAATTTTCGTCCTAACTTCTCGTTTCATCTGCTGAAATCGTGCCTCAAAGAAACACTTAGCATAACAACCAGTAGCATAAATTTCAGCTTCGAACATCAACACTAGGACAAAACTAGGCAAGCTCTGAGCAAGCAGGGCTGTGCATTTGTCGACCATGTTTTGCACTGGACAGTGCTGGTTACTGGGTGTTTAGCGTCTTCCAAAGGAAAGGGTTTCATCGAAAAGCCAAAATCAGGTGGTGGTTGTGTCCAAGACAAGCCAGTTACTCTGCCACACAGCCAGTTCGATTTGATTCTCTGGTCACACTAGTCTGTCCCGCATCTCACAAAAGCACAACGACGAATTACTTATTCGCCTACATACTCCCCCCAAGTCCTCCTCGTGATTCCTCATCAGTTGAGCACCAATGTAATTGTCCCTGACTAAATTGCTCATCTCATCGGAGATGCTGCAGTTGCAACTCTGTGCGAGGTGGTGTTCATTCCAGCGTCCAGCTTGCAAGCAGAGGGGGGAGGATGCTGTCAGCCGACATTAACGCTCCCCGACTTGCAAATAAGTTAGCCTAACTTGATTGTGGCGGATTTGCTTCACGATTCGCTTCGACAAGCGCTGCTGCTCTTCGTCACTCATAATATGCGTTCACAGAATAGGACGCATTGTACTCTGTCTGGGCCAAAGTGAAGCAGACCGGCACCCACCAGAGCACCATGAAGGATGGATGATAAGTGGTCAGTAAACAGTTTTCTGTTGGGTTCCAGATCCCTAGTTAAACCATGGTGGTTAGTTAACTCAGTTGCTTTCTTTTCCTACTTACCTACTAACAAATCACAACCAGGTTGTTAGTAGCTAGGTAGTAAAAACCGTCCTTCCCTACACGTATAAACCATCTATTTACCTAGTAGTTACCTATTTTTCTACCTATCTACCTATATATGAGAGCTATTTTTTATGGTTACCGAGGTGAAACCAAGTATTAACTCAGGTGAGGTTCATCCAGGACTGAGTAATAAGGGGGGCATCCAGTGGTTGGTGTGCTGGTGAATGTTGGTCCATTGTGGCCCTCTGGTTAGACCTACCTATTTGCTTGTTTTTTCTGGATGAAGATTTGAGTGTGAGCAGGATGGCAAACGTCTGCGTGAAATGTATAAAGATGTGCTAATATTTATTTTAGTAAATGGAACCTTGGGTCTGGTTCTTGAAAAAAATTAATTCAGGTTTCAGTTCCAGTTTTGGTTTTGGAAATTAGACCCAATTTTGGTCCGGTCTTTAGCCTCCGATTAGCCTTTGGTTAGCCCCTAGTTCCAATCTGTTTGCCCAAAATAAAGTATTTATAAGAAAATTGTAGTAAAGCTTGTGGTCAAGGGTTTTACCAAGCATAAAGACTATATGCTTGAATATTATTTTTTATTTTTTCCCCATAATATGTGATGATATGTGGTGGGGTATCATGAGGATTTTTATTGAGTAATAAAGACATGAGACATTTCGGGAAATGGAAAGCCCACACCTATGGGTGTTTCATTTTTCGAAATGCATTGTGAGTTTTTACACTCTCCAATGCACTCGCTAAAATAATCCAAGGAGGTCTTTGCATAAATGTGAGCTAATGAACATAGGTTGGGTTTAGGGTTTAGGGTTGGAATTGAGTTTGGAATGGCTTCCTAAATTGATTGATACACCCAAAACAAGTCCCATTATGCTGGAAATTTTCTTTAGAATAAAGTTTGCTAGAATCTCATTGGGGGGTTTTTTTTTTCATCTTAAAGGACAGACCAATGTAGCTCCAATCTTTTGGAGAGCACTGGAGATGTGGCAATTTTATTTGTTTTGGGTGACTGTGCTCTTCTTATTCATTTTGATTAGAGATTAAATGGTGAACCCTTTGGACCAAGCAATGCCCACTACAAGGGCTGGAGTGAACCAGCAGCCACCAATGCACCAGTTGAGGATGAGCCCGTTCAACCCGTTCTGCGGATGAACATCCTCCTTGCCCGTCGAGATTTTTTTTTTCACCTCCTCTCTGCCCCGAAATTCTCTACCTCCCCCCTCCTACCTACCACCTACCAAGCCCACGCCCCCCTCCTACCTCCACCCTCCTACCTACTAACCCCACCCCCCCTCATTCCATAGCCAGAGCTCCAGAGACCTCGAGCGGCTGTGGAGCGGGAGTTGGAGCTGTGGCTGTGGAGCTGGAGCTGGAGCGGCTGGAGTTGGAGCGGGACCCACGCGCCCACGAAAAGGTAAGATGCTTATGTTTGTTTTTGGTTTTTTTTGTTTTTTTTTGTTTGAAGAAGGCTTGAGAAGTCTTCTTCTTTTTTTGCAGCAGAAGAAAAAGAAGGCGACTTGCAAGTCTTCTTCTTCTTCCCTTTTCTTAGCTGCAACGCAGCAACGAAGAAAGCTTTCTTCTTCTTCTTTTTTGCAGCAAAAGAAGAAGGCCTTCTTCTTCTTTCTCTTTCTTTGTTGCACTGCAGCTCAGATGCAGCGCAGCAAAGAAGAAGGCCTTCTTCTTCTTTCTCTTTCTTTGATGCACTGCAGCTCAGATGCAGCGCAGCAAAGAAGAAGGCCTTCTTCTTTTTTGCAGCAGAATTAGAAGGCCTTCCGCACCTTCCATCATTTGTTGGAAGGTGCGGAAATTTTTTTGTCAAATTTTTTCTATTGCAATACTTTAGAATAGTTCATGTTTATAGGAGTAGTATGTGAATCTATGATTTTATGTTTTGCAACACCTGCATTTTGTTTTTTGAACTTTCATTTTTGGGTTTAGGTCCGGAATTGGAAACTGAGCAGGCTTCTTAGCCACTTGCACTTCTTTGTCCACCTAATTTAGCTCATAAGGACAAGGAATGGACGAAGGTTGAGATGGAGTTCAGGTTGAAATGCAACGCCGCCATTTTTACACTGCTCATCATGCAGCAAAGGCTGCAAATGCAGCAGCTGCATACCGAGCTAAACACGGGATTCTAGATACTGATATGGGTTAGGGTTTCATTTTATATAATTAGTAAGGTTTTGTAGCCCTTTTATTTTTTGGACTACCCAATTTTGAACTTCGATCCTTTGATATGTTATAGAGATCCAATGTTTTTTTTTCATTAGGTTATTTAGTAATTTTCCATGCATTCATTTTTGTACATATTTTATCAATATAATAGTATCTTCTACTCACACTTGTTTGATGTGTATCTAGTTAATCATATATGTTTTCTTTGTCATAATTTTGTTAGTACTTGAGATGTAAGAATCAAACTAAAGATCAAAATGAACATTATATAATACTTACATCTAAGTTAATAGGACTCACATCACTTGAAGATTTTAAAAATAATCCACACATTTTAAACATATAATACCCACATCATTTTCTATTATGAACTCCATAAGACCATTTTCTAATATTTACTACCTGCATATAAGTCCAAAAGTAGCCATAGGCATTTTGCATTAATTGTAATACCCGCATATAAGTCCCATAATAGGCGATGGGCTTTTACATTCCTTGCAATACCCGCATATGAGTCCCATAATAGCCGCTGGCATTTTGCATTCCTTGCAATACCCGCATATAGGGCACAAATAATTGTTGACATTCTTCATTCGTTGCAATACTCGCATATAGTCTCCATAATAGCCACTGGTTTTTTTGGCATCTCTTGCAATACCCGCATATAGGTCCCATAATAGTTGCTGGTTTTTACATTCATTGTAAAACTCACATTTTGTCATAAGATTAATTTAGAATAATATTTAATTTCGGTATATAAAAAGATATAATTTTGGTACCCATACCACTTTTGAAATGACATTACATGCGAGTATTGCATTTAGGGTTTAGGGTTTTCACATATGGTTTCCTTCAATCACCTATGTATTATTTGAGTATGATCTTGCAAATATGTATTGCATTTTTTTGCATATAAAATTCCCCCTATAATGCAATGTAGATTTATTTTATTTACTATTAATTTGTAAAAAAACTGTTAGAAAAATGGGTTAGAAAATATTAAACTCTAGCAACTATAGAACATATGGAAACAAAGGAAATTCAAATTATGGTATAGATTTAAACAAGTGAAAAGATCAAAACCAATACAATGAGCAAAATTTAGAGTATAAACCTTAAATTCTAAAATATATGAACCAAATTCTTATACACTAAATAATAAAGCATAACCTTAAAAATCCAAATGATATTTTGCCATAAGCCTTATTACAACCCTAATTATACAAGCCCTAACAAAAAAAAATCTTAGTGATATGTGTCCTAAACCCAAAAAACTATACAAACTATACAAATTATATAATGCAAAATAAGTTAATCTTTAAAAACAATTAAATAAATTTTATACAAAACCAAAAGAGAAGATATGTCTTTTACCGTTGTGTGATCTCTCCAACTTAATTTTTTCCACTCTTTTTGTAGAAGATATAGAGAGTAATTGTATTACTTCACATATGTGTAAACCTTAAAATTTTCCCCCCAAATTTAGCTTACTTTAGATTAATTAGTGTACATTTGTGAAAAACTTATTAATTAATTTATGTGTCTCAACCCTAAACCTAATGGTTAAGTTAGTAGGGTATGTAATTAATAGAGTAGCTAGGTTAGTAGGGTAGGTGATTAGTACAATAGCTAGGTGAGTAAGATAACTAGTTATTAGGGTAGTTGTGTCAATATGGGATAATAAATAAGGTACCAAGGTTGGTGCAATACTTATGAGGGTAGGAAAGTGAGCAGGGTAGCTATTCGAAGTGACCCCAAATGCAGGTATTGCATTTAGGGTGGGATCTTCATATAAAGAACCCTAAACCCCACATGCGTACTTTCGGAGTGACCTTAAATGCAGGTATTGCATTTAAGGTAAGATCTTCATATAAAGAAAGCTTAAACCCTACATGCGTCCTTTCGGAACGACCCAAAGTGCAGGTATTGCATTTAAGGTTGGGTTATTTCAAAGTGACTTTGCATATGCATATTGTGTTTAGGGCTAGGTCTTCACTTAACGGTATCCAAACCATTTAGATGGGTTTTTTTGAAATGTGGGTAGTACATTTAGGTTTGTTTTTTCATTTCAACTTGAAATACCCAAATTTATACTTAACTTTACCAACTAGAATTTTGGGGTTTCGTTGCAATACCTACACCCGTACTTACTTTTATCAACTAGAATTTTGGGGCATAATTTCAATACTTGCACTTGTACTTACTTTTATCAAACCCTGACAAAAAAAAGTCTTAGTGATATATGCCCAAACATAAAAAATTATACAAGCTTACAAATCATATAATGCAAAATAAAAAATTTGAAAGAACATAGGAAAAAATTAAAAACCAAAATTCAAAGGTTTTAAACTATAAATATTTATTAAGTGAAAGAAAATACGTTAATCTTTAAATATAATCAAATAAATCTCATATAAAACCAAAAGAGAAAATATGTCTTTTACCTTTGTGTGATCTTTCCAACCTAATTTTTCCACTCTTTTTAAAGAAGATATAAAATGCAATTATATTACTTCACATATGTGTAAACCTTAAAAATTTTCCCCCAAATTTAGCCTACTTTAGATTAATTACTATACATTTGTGAAAAACTTATTAATTAATTTGTGTCTCAACCCTAAACCTAATGGTTAAGTTAGTAGGGTATGTAATTAATAGAGTAGCTAGGTTAGTAAGGTAGGTGGTTAGTACAATAGCTAGGTCAGTAGGATAACTAGTTATTAGGGTAGCTGTGTCAGTAGGTTGGTGTAATACTTATGAGGGTAGGAAAGTGAGCAGGGTAGGTATGTGCGAGGTCAGGTCCAGGAAAAACGACCAAGAACAAAAAAAAAAGGAAAAAAAAGTACAGTGGTCAGCAGCAAAAAGAAATCGACTGTGATGAGCCCCATCCGGAGCCGAATGAAAAAATGCAACCCATCCAGTGGACAGAACGGCCAACTGGTGCATTGGTGCCTGTTAATTCACTCTGGCCCACTACAAGGATTTCAAGAGAGAGCTTCACTTCCCAAACCTGTGGAGAACTTTCCATCTTCCAATGTCACTCACTCTCTTCAATAATTTACAAAAATCGTCTAAAGGAAAAATTCAAGAACAAAAGTTCCCTCCACTACCTTGCATCAACCCTTGGTGTGAAGTGAAAGAGGAGGACTACTTGTGTACTTGAGCAACTCTTAGGCACTCAAGAAGATTTACAATGGTGCACGTACATGACATACAGCTGCCTGTGGACGTATCAAGCAATCTACTTCGAGGTCCACGGAAACATTTTGAATGTGGAAAACTCCATATTGAACTAGAGAAAAACCCAATTGGGAGAACTTTCTATAGGACTAGAGAAAACCCAACTTTGGAGAACTTTTGCATAGAACTAGAGAAAACCCACATCCCAGACTCTTTCATACAGTACTCAGTACAGCACAAGATCACATCTCGGGCAAATGTTGGGGGGGGGTGGGGGGGGGGGATGTTGGCTAGATGAATGGGGCCACAGTGAACCAACACCCACCAGTGCACCATGAAGGATGGATGATAAGTGGTCAGGAAACAGTTTTCTGTTGGTAACCATGGTAGTTAGCTCAGTTGTTTTTTTAAAAACTACGAATTAACAACCTACAAGCAGGTTCTCAGTAGGTAGGCAGTAAAAAGAGGCATTACCTGCGTATAATCCATCTACTTACCTAGTAGTTACCGATTTGCCTACCTATCTATCTATGAGACTCTATTCCTTACAAAATTAGTTACCAAGGTGAAACCAAATATTAACTCAGATGAGGTTCATCCACAACTGCGTAATAACAGGCATGCAGTGGATGGTGCACCAGTGGGTGCTGGTTCACTGAAGCAGATGAATGGCTCAACACAAGAGTGACAAAAAAGAACTAGACCAGAATGTAGAAAACTGCTTGTTGTTTCTGCAGTGTATGTGGAGGAGCTTTATACCACATAATCCAGCATCTAACAGGTGGTGGTGGGCTTTACCCAAAGCATAAAAGCCCATGGACAATGTAAAGTCTGCTGGCTTTCTATTAAAATTTCCAGGATACCTGACCCCAGGTATGGCAGGAATTCTTAAAAGAAAGCCCAGCTGGGTTTTAGGCCAAGTAAAGCCCCCTTAGAGGCCCTTATTCTGGTAAATCCCTGCCCCCACAGGCTTTACCCTACATTAAACTAATTGACATCCAATGGGTAACTTAGCACTCAAGGTGCTACAAGCTGTTATCAGCAACGAACAAAACAGTCCTTGATACCTCACCAAGAATATGGTAAGCAATATATCTTTTAGAAGATATAAAACTCAAAGAGGGTCAGTTGATAAACACTGCAATATCAGCCAATACTTCTTAGCAAATCCAAGGCAATCCATACAGAACCTGCTCCAAAACTTAGAAATAATCCAGAATTGGTTGGTTAGCAGCTTCTGGATCATCTTCAATACTCAAGTATTATTTCACATCACCAGATATGTTCCTCCAGCAGAGAAATGAAAGTCTCAAACACAAAAATCATATTTATACTAGTGTTGGGCGGTTCTTTGATTTTTCAAAGAACTGCCAGTTTTGGGTACTTGAAAAAAAAAAATCAGAATCAAGGAACTGGCTGGTTCTGGGTATTTAAAAACATCAGAATTAAAAAGACCACTGGTTTAGGTATTTCAAACCCCTCAAAGAACCACCAGTTTTCATGAAAGAACAGTTGATTCTTTCTCAGTTCTTTGACTTTAAAAAAAAATTCCAGTTTCGAGCCAAGGGCAGATATCAAGATTTGTTTTTTGCCAAGTTGATTCAGGGGCAAGTGTTTTCACAAATTGAACTCCCTGATTATATATATATGCATATATAATCGGTCAAAGAACTGGCAATGGATTAAAAGAACCACCCAACACTGATCTGTAATCTATACAGCATAAAACCACACTTTCTGCCAGTATGGCAATGCAACAAAATCACATCTATACTGCATCAACCACAGTTTCTGTGGGTATCGCAATGCAACTAAGGTCTGCAAATAATATGCAGCATTGAAATCTTCAACACCAAGGCTCCTCTGTTGTGCACGAGTTTTCTAGCCTGTTCTACTGACCATCTTCAACAAACATTGAAACAGCTGCTGCTCTAGGGCCATTGTTGACCAAGACCTTGGTGTTTGAGAAAAAGTACACTGAAGTTGTGAGCCCCCTATGTTGTTGTTCAACAACTCTGAACTTTCAAAGGTACTTTGTCCTTTGCAATTCCCACTATGGAAGCATCCTTAAAAATTAAACATTGCTCATGTAATGACCAGTTTTGTATACCAGTTGCTCCAGTTTCAACCAGATATGCGACCGGAGCCAGCCATTCAGGATCTGGCCTTTTGTTGGGGCTTCACCTAGAGGGAAGAGAGACAAGAGACTTCCCATCAGTGTAAGATTTTGGGGTACAATTTTTAACTTGAATTTGTAGCCAATGTGTGGGTGATAGCTGGACATCGAGCCGACCACATACACATTCTATAATTTTGAATTTTGGTAGTGTTGAAGTTATATAACTTTGGAAAATTATCAATATAGCTATAGGTAAAGGAAAAATATAGTTGCCCTGTTCACGTGGGCTTGATCTGAACTAGCACCAACAAGGTATCACCCTAGAATGAATGGATGACCTAAGGATGGGGGTCTTCTCCTAGCCTATGCAGCCCCCTAGTCTAGGTTTTCTCTTCACTTGCTCCACCCTAGCTCCTGTGTCAGCCCCCTTTGCCAAAAACTTAGCCAACGACCTCATGGAAAGTTAACCTCTCTGCTCAAGCTCATGCAGCCCAAGCTCCTATTACTCCTTCCTGCAACCTAAAATCCTGCTTGTTCCTTGCGAGTGCTTAAGGGTACTTCTTTTATTTCTGCTTTCTCCTTCTCTCAAATCCATTCTTTTATTTGTCTTGTTCCATTCCCAATGTTAATGGCACACTGAGAAGAAAATCCCAATCCATGATCTCGCCCCATTGATCGCAAAATTTGTCGTTCACATTGATGTAGAGTCCTTCCATTCATAACACACACATTCAATTGTGTCTATCAACTACCTCCCCATCAGTTTGTTGTTTGCTTGTTCTCTTTCTAGTTCAACTTTCCAATTTCATTGTACAATTTTCTCATTACTTACACACAAGGCCCCATAACAATGATTGCCCAAGCTCCATGAATTTGAATATGTACATCCTCATCACATATCCCATATAACCTTATTAGTCAACAATGATATGATGACATGTCCCTATATGTTTTCATTAATTGGCATTTCTTTCTTCTATCTTCAATTTTTTGGCCCCCAAATTGGTCATGTTATATGTAGACTTTATATTATTTTAGCTTAATTGTGCATATCAAACCTTTTCCCAAACCATCACCTCATATAGGTGCACAATAGTGATCGCTTGATATCCTATCACAACCAAGTTCCTTAAAAGTGATGTTTTGTGTGGATTGTTGAGGGTAACCAAAGGGTTTGGATTTTGAAAATGAATGGTATCATCCAAAAAAGAAACCAAATTCTATATGGTTTCAAAGTTCCTTCAATAGAAACATGAGAAAGAACAATCAAAAGACCAAATGACAACGTTGTCACCAAACAATTATAATGACATCAAATCAAAATGTAAATCATTGTCCCACCTAATAAACAAATAAATAGGATATTATATCAACATTCTTTGATTTTACTCTCATAAGCCAACTAGTTATCTTCATGAAAAATCCAAGCAATTGCACAAAATCCCAACTACATATGTAACTATCCCCCAAAAATGCATGATGAACAAAACCTCATTGCCCAATTTGCTCGGGAAATTGAACAAGGAAAGGAATACAAGGTCCCTAGATCTATCATCAAAATATTTTTTTCAACTCATACCCAAGCTTTTTTTTGAAACCCAAATTTCCCCTTTGAAGCTCCCCACAACTTTTTAGACATGTCAAATCCGAGATTTTTCTACTACTCCAACCACTCACAAAATCCCTAATGCATTTCATCATTTTCCTCAAATTGGCAACATCTACCTAGATGTTGTTTATAAACCTACATTTCTTTCTATGAAGTTCATGGTGCAACAGAAAAAACATCACTTCAAAGATAAAGCTATAAGTATTTGATTGGAAGGGTATTCTTCCCCAACAATCAATGAAGAAATTTTCATATTACTTCTATTAAATCCAAGAATACAAAATGAAAAACCAATTAACTTTCTTTTTGATGCATCACAACAACTTCATAACACATGTCCCACCAAAAACAACCAAACATCATTGAAGCAAAAATATTGTAACATCGTCGTCTCTAATAACTTTTAAAAAAACAAAGCACACATACACCAAAAAAAGGCACAATAAAAAGGCAACTAAAATTTTCTTCGCCATCACCATTAATTGCCAAAAGTTTATCATTTTTTTGCTTTCAACAATTGTCAAATTTTCAACTTCATCCAACTAAGCCTTCATCCACAACCCTAATTCCAAGTCACATATGTCAACATTCCATATTTTAAAAATATGTCCCCCCATAGCCTATGCCTCAAAATGAATGATGGTACACCTACAAATCTACTTTTGGTCTCCCCCAAATCCACTCTTGTTTGTCCTTCATAATGCATGTCTTGTTCCTTTTGTCTTGGTCTTGATTTCCCATATCATCCTAATATCCCACAAACATATAAGGATTTTCCCAAGTGGCTGGCAAAGATTTCTTCTTAATGGTTTATTTCTTTTCACCCATGTCTTTCTAACCTTAAAACCAATGAACAATATGCATCCTTTCTTGGCAATGTAGGTCTTGCACTGCTTTTTCTAAGCTTGATCCACATTATCCAACAATGATTGATGTAGTTGTGCCACCAACTCCATCTTTTAAACCATAAATATTGTAATTTCCTAAGGTCTTAATTGGTCATCAACAACTTCCACCATGTGTTAATATTGTTGTCCACTATTAATCTCAAGGTTCTACTAATTATAGTCATGTATGGAGAATACTTGGTGCTAGATTGCATCCCATACTGATATCCAAACAATATCTTGGGCACTTGCAGGTGCCATTTTCAATGCAATTTCGTTGCAATTGGATGGTTGCATGTTCATTTAGTCATTAAGTTTGGATATTTAGTGATCAAAAATTATTTTGATGTTTAATGACAATAAAGTTGGTTGCAAATGTTTGATGGTGACCGAAAATGGAAGGAGTCAACGATCGAAAATGGAAAGAGTTGATGATTGAAAATGGAAAACGTCAATGACCAAAATGACACCACAACTGTTTGATGGCAATCAAAATGTTACCATAACGTTGTTCCATGGCAACTAAATCAAAATATTCAACTTTGGTTACCATAAAGGCATTTTTTTCCTTTAAAAAAAAATATTTTTTTGAGAGGGAGGGGTTTTGGATTGTTTTCAAAATATAGAAAGTGGGTAAAATACGTGAAAATCACTCACATTAATGTCTAGAGGTTCAAGCAAGAGAATTTGAAAAAATAAAATCATGGATGTACAACTTTTTATATCAATGTATGGGGGAATACTAATATTGTTTTTTTTTTAATGTGCATTTTTACATTCTTAACAAAATAATGCATTTTGTTCATGGATGTTGTTTTGGTATATGGTGGGTCCAAACACAATAAAACACTCAAAATGTAACCATTGTTGAAAGATCCACTAAATTTGGTCCAACTCAACATTGAATTTGGAAATAATTAAAATGGATATGTAATATTGTGTGTTTTTTTTTAATGACATATGAAAATTTCAAATAATTTCATCAACAATAAAAGGTCCAAAAGCACTCATTTATAGTTGTAACCACTCATGAAATCCTAAAGTGAACTTGAATTGAACTTGAAACACATAGGATTTACATCAATTGTTTTTGGGAATGTTTCATATTTTTTGTATACTAAATATTGCATTGTTGGTTTGGCTCCATGAATTACAAGCACATCATTGACTTATGCACAATAATTATACTCAATTAATTATCTTTATTCAATATATATTGTTATATTTGTGGTTGAATTTTCATATAAATTTTTCTTCAACAAGGATGCATGAACTAAGTTATATATCTAAAGGAATCCCAATTTGTTTAGTTGTTCAAGCCTACATGTTAGAATATATGAATTTATTATTTTTAATCCGTGTGATTAATTCTATGAAGATTCTAATGTTGTTATTGTCAAAAAGTTAAAGTTGTGTTGATGGATGAAACACAATAGAAGAATCAACGAACATTCAAAGTCATTATTCAATAGTTGTTTTCATAGGGTTAAGGTTTAGGTATAAACGCAAATTGCAATTGTTTGTAGACAATAGTCATGGCATTGTTGAATGGGAATTGCATATGTTCTTCAACAAAGGTCCAAAAGTCAAGGCATCATCAAGTAGGAATTGCAATTGTGCCTTATGAAGTATAATATTTTTTTTGGGGAAGGGGAATGTTGCAACCATGGAAAAGTCAAAAGGAGAAACCATGACTCAAAAAGAGATCAATCAAATAGACAAGGCCATTTGGGAGACTACAAAATGCATTATACTACCCTTGGATGAAGAAAATGATGAGCTAGATTTGGAGATTTTTTACATGCCTCCTGAAAGTTTGTCACAACTCATCTTTAAAACAATTAAATCATGTATGAAAGAGGATTGTGGCAGGAAATGTTCAAAGATTTTACTGGATTTTCATGAAGCTATTATAGGTCAAGTCTTGAATGTTGGATGTGTTGTAGTTGTCATTCAAGATCTACAAGGAAGTTGTTTAACAAAGTATTATATTTTGGCATTCCTTTTAATGTGAGTGAACAAAGGGTCATCACTAAAGGTAAGGATTAAAGGTTTTGATTTAGGATTTGAATGACATTTTTGTGCATTCAAGTTATTCTTCAATTTGGCATTTCCTCTCAAAAGTTAAGCTTTGATGCAAACATTATTTGGTTAATATTGGTTGTAGGCTAGCAAGTATCGCCTCTATGGTTCCTCATTGAAAATACCCTATAAATAATTAACAAGATTGAGAAGGGGATGAAGTAGGCATGCAAGGTTGGTAAAGGGGGGATGAAGCAAATGGTCAAGATTGGAATTGGGAACCATATCACATATGGTATCATGAGGAAAAAAAAGGCAAATGCAAAGGAATGAGTGAAGAAATGTTGTATGCAATAAACATCAATGATGGAAGAAACTAAAGGTCAAAACTCACAAGCTATGAACCTTGTAGACCTTAATACCACCTCCACATTTCTTATTTGCTACAAAAACTAGTTCCACAATGTTATTATGTACACTAATAGAAAACCCCCTCTATGCAACTCCGTTTTCAATAAGTGTTCAACTATAAACCAAATCGAAAACTACACATATAGTTGCAATGTATTTTTTGCAACTGGGAAATATTTTTCTACAACTACTAACTAGTAATGTTGACAAGTACAAGATGAGAATGAAATTATAGTTGAAAGTGTATGTCACATGTCTACACCACAACAATAACCACTACATGCCATTACTTGCCAATTTAATTGAAAATTGTTGTAACCATTTTGTTGAGGGATGTTGTTAACTATATTTGAATAGTGGATGAACTTCATCTACTGACTGGGCATGATGTCAACCAAAAATATAATCAAAATTTCAACTAGGTTGCAACTATGTAAATTGATCATTTGGCCAATGGTTTGGTGACACGTGGTACATTCACAATGTTGACACATGGCACATTCATAAAATGTGAGGTTAACAAATAATTAAACGACATGTGGCATGTTCACAAATTTTGGGGTTAACAAATAGTTAAATGACACATGGCACATCCACATCAATAGGTTAGGCCACATTTTGCCTAAACATAGGTTAGGTGTAAACCTAGGCACCTAGGCTATACCTAAACATAGGCCATTTAATTTAGGTTTAAGTTAGGGCTAGACCTAAGCACCTATGTTAGGCCTAGACCTAAATCACATAACAATTAATAAATGAAATCCTATTTAATTTGGTTTAGCCTTTAAGGTTGAACCTTTTTTATTAGTTCATCCCAAATGGTTATTACATTTTCATGTTTATTGTGACTTGCAACAATCCTAATGCACTCCTTTATATATTTTGGATTCATAGAATGGAAGCCAAACAATATGGCATAAAGATTTTAGTTGTAACCTGGGTAGACACACCTATCACTAAACACTTAATGATGGATCATTATAACTTTCTTGTTCATGGTTTGTTGCTTTTGGAACTTAAAACAATTTTTGTAGTCCTCCATTTGGCACATCCAAATCTATTGAAATCACTCAAATCTAATGGAAAATGAGCAAGATATGCCTTTTGAAAGTGAAGGGGGTTATGCTTCAATGGTATGATTTTAAAGCTTTAATTCTTCGACTATTATTTTTTCATCTTTGCATTTTAAATAAATTTTATGGATTTTGAGATAGTGCATTTTTAGCCTTTGAAATTGTTCAAAATGGATGAGAAATGAGCAACATATAGTTGCTAGAAGTAAGGGGGGTCTAGAGACAAAATTTGAAACAAAATATCTTTTTTTCTTTTCAAATAAAAAAAATACCAATTGAAACACAGTTGCAAATGTCATGTAGTTGAAATGTTTTGGTTAAAATGGGGGGTTTTCTATTAGTGATATTTGCCCAAAAAGTTTGCATTAATTGTATTGAACAAACGAAAAATTTAGATTCCACTACCCAACATGTTATGGTTGAGAAATTCATTTCCCATCCATTGTTCAATAACATGCTTCTTGATTACCTTGAAGATTTTGGAAATGTGAAGCAAAACCATGAGGTGTTGTCAAACAAAAAGGCAAAGATTATATATAGAACATTTAGTGGGTCAAAAGAAGTTTGATTTAGTTATTGCCAAGGACATTGTGTGTATGTTAGCATTTGGGTCAACCAACAGTAACAACAAGGTTGTTGCAAAAGTTTTAGGTGTGGACAAACACAATGTTTAAAGGGACATGGGGAGATGAGTGTAATTGGACACCATGAATAATCCATTATAGATTGCACAAAACCGGACTACACATTCAAATGTTGTGCTTTAATCTTTGAAAGATCTTTTAATACAATTTTGGACCATACCATGATTTCTCCAAATTGCAAAGATGTGGTGAAATGTTGTATTGGTGTCAATGTGTGTAATCAATTGACAATAGAATCATTGTGCAATGCCAAAAATTTCACAAGAATAATGTATGAACATTTCAAGTGTCTAATACATCATTCCCACCATGGGGATCATGTAATTACTTCACATGCCACCAAATATCATTCAAACACTCCCCCAAAAAATTGTAACATCTCAATTCCAAACAATCCCCCACATTATCACCCATTCAAGTTTATCAAATACTTGAACACATAAGTCTTTTGAACAAATGCTACACCATATTGGTTGCCACTTTGATTCTTCTTTGTGCAATGTAAAATGTTATCCACACGGAACACGAAGATGCCACCATTTCTTGTCTTGAATTCTTATAGACAAAATGTCCCCACCCCATTTGCTTCTAATTCACTTTCTACACCATCACAATTAAATAAAGGGTTGTTGCAATTGAATGAAAATAAAATTCAACCCAAATTTGATGAGATACCTTCCTTCAACCATATGATGGAACAAACATCATCATCTTTCAAATTTGTGGGAAGATTTACTCCATAATTTTTTAAATGCACATGTAGTGAACAATGAACCATCCACAAGGCACCCTTCCCCATCCATAATTTTTAACCTCTTCCATTTGTCTTCCAAACTTTCCATTACTTTTTGAAACATACAAAATAAGATACTATGGAATTTGCTCACAAAATTGACAATATTTTCTTCCACTCTTGAGTCCTGATGTTTATAGTTACATACATGTAACTATGAGCACAATGGATTCACAATAATCCAAATGAAAATATCAACAAGTGAAAAAACTACACATAATACCTTCCAAATGATTCAGATTTGATTTTATATTTGTTTGGTTTCCATCCGAACATGTTCATTTAAAAATTGCCCATCTTTGGCCCATGATTACAGTCATTCGCATGTAAATATAACCATTGTGCCTATTCACACAAAGTTTCTACAACCTCGATTGAAATAACATCATACAACAAAACTCTTGCAATACAAAACAAATTCTCCCTCTCCACCAATGCACTTGAAGACTCTAAATTTTGAAATTGTATTGATTGCTTTCAAAGATCATAGTTTTGGATATAATGACACTTTGGTTTTTTTTCTTTGAAAACATCCAAATAATTTAGCCCAAGTAGTAAATATCCATGTGTCAAAAATAGTGCTCCTCCCCACCACATTGGAACCTTAGATGCAAACATATGCAAATTTAAATCACACGAGTGTAATTTCAAACAAATTTGATTTATGTTTTCAATTAACATAAAAAACAAATATTCAAATACTCACATGCATTTTGAAAATGTGGTTGCAAAAGTTGTGTCTATTGGTTTTGAACATGTTCAAACCCACAACATGCATCATAATGTCCTCAAAACAATCATGAACTATAACATCACAAATGGTGCACACCATGTGATGACCCCTACCATCCTATTATATTTCCCAATTGAAAAACATTAGAACCTTCAAATAACAATAAAATCCCAACACAAAGTCAAACAAGTGTTGTCCTATGTGGATGTGTTTGAACATATGCATGTTTTTTTGCAGTGTGGCAAATAAAAATGACTATTGTTATTGTTATGTTTTTCAATATGTATTTTTTTTCATGGAAAGATGTCTCTCACAACACATGCAATAATAGTCAAATGCATTCAATGAAACCACAACCATTTGATGTCCATCAATAGGAACATATAACTTTTGTTTCTTCTATCAACACACAATCCAAAAAAATGATCAAATTCATGTAGATGATCAATTTAAGGAATGAAAAATGTCAATCATTATAAGTGCACAAAAAATTTATAAAATTGAAATCATAATATTATGGACTACCTTGCTAAAGTCAAGTTGATCAAAATCGTTATGGAATCTTCCCTTCAATTTTGTGACATTTTCCCTTGCTTGTCAAAAATGAATTAATGGCATTTTTTTTTGAAAATTGCAAGTAATGTATCATACAATAACCAAATCTCAACAAAACATTAAAAAAATCATTAATGTATAAAATCTGTCAATGTACCTTCTGATATACAAAGGCCCAACAACACAACATATCACTAGGTGTGAACTCCAACTTTTTGGTGGATAGTTTTTAATGTGCCATTTTTCCTTGTCTTGACTCAAAATCATGACCTACACAATTTCAAGGAGTGAATGTTACATATTTCACCAAATTCTATGCATGATATTAATAATTATATCCACAACTTCCACTCATAAATTAATTCAAATTTACCTTCACTTTTCCCCCATAGCAAACATAACATCCATGTTTTTCACATGGGCATGATTAACTTCATTAATATGTAACATCCCAATGTCTTTCCCGATATCAATGAATGCTCTAAAGGATGTCACACATTGCACCGTTCCTTTGAGGATAGAACCAGTTGCATATTCATGTCCGCTTGAACTAAGCTTAATTTGTTTTCTGGGCCGCCATATTGCTATGTTTTGTCATCCCAAAAGTGCCATAATTTCTTTTTGTACTTTTATGTTCATAATCTCCACACCGCTATGTTGCCTACAATCGTATATCCATGCCAAGATAATTGTCATGACAACAACACCAAACAACAAATCAAGAAAAAAGAAACTAAGGAAAAAAGAAAATGCAAAAGGTTATTTGACAAGCATAATGTTTTCTTCGAATAAGATCAAATCTAAGGAAATTTCAATGACCAAAAGAAACTTACCAAGAAATCCAAAGTTTTGAATGGGAATGAAAACCAACCATCCAACCTAAAAACAGAACCTCCAAAAGACCTTAAGTGGTTTGCAACTTCCAAAGCTTTCTCACATGTTGAATTTGAAGCATCTATTATAGATTTCAAACTTTGGTTGTAAGCAATGAAAGAGTGTAAGGAAAGTTCATGGATGTCTTTTGTCTACTCCTATCAATTTATCATTTTTTGAATGCACATGTACTAGTGTGCATACTTTGGGTCTTTCTTCAAATAAAAGTTTTGGGGTTAGTGTGTTGTGGTTCCATGTAACTAGCACAATGACAATCTTAGTTGTATTGTTAAGTGACTGAAAACTATTTTAATGTCTTTTTGGGTCATTCAACCTTGGGAAGATCAAACTAGATCGGGCCTTGTGAGGATTCTATAGGTGACAAGGTTATATATGTCAAAGCTTTATACTAAACTATAGTGCAAACTCACCCATGCAGACCTTTGATGAATGTAGTTCTACAATGTTTGTATGTTTCTATGTCAGTTCCATTGTGCTCTTTATGGAAGTCTTCTAAAGGAGCCCGGGTTTGTCAATGAATCAAAGGCATCTAATGATGTTCAATAATATCTAGGAATCTTAACCTGCTAATGTGTGTTCCAAAGGTGTTCAATTGCACCATATGAATGTTTTTGGTAGTTAAACAAAGTTTTTTGGAAGGAATTTAAGTGGCATCATTGGATTTGTTTGATGGCAAGTGGTATTCATGACAGCTCTTAGGACATTCTTTCTAACACCACAACTTTTCACAAGGATGTGAATACTTGATTTCTTGTTCTAATGATGTTACTTGTTATTGTCATATTTTTTATATTGTATCTACGTGATAAAAAAATGTTGGTTGGAAAAAATATCCACATAACCAATAGATTATGTTATTATCACAGACAACGTCTTAGTTCACTTCATGGCTTCATGTTCCATGTTCCATGTTTCAGGTTGTGATTAACATGTGTGCTTGTGGTACTATGCAATGCAAATTGGCCATGATGTTATGTTTTGTTAATGCAAACCCCAATTGGTTAGTTCCATTTGGTATTCATTAATATAAAATAGATTCTAACATCCTAATAGGAGTTAGATGGTCAATGATTTGTGTTTTGGCTTGTTGTAGAGCATGAGTGTTTGTGGTCCAAAATGGGATAATTGTGGTGGGATTCTACACACCATTATTCTTGTACATGTCCACCTTCCACTAGTTGAAGGGAAAAGGGGCATCATTTGTTCAACATAGATTAGGCATTCTTGTTTGCCCTCTATGTGAGTTTATTGTAACTATTCATTGCTTGACCTTATGTGAAGCTATATGTACAAATTTGAGTTTTTGATGACACATCATTTGGAAATAATGTGAACTTATGTGAAGTATTCATGAACAACTTAATTGAATTCATTAACAAATTTCCATAATTGTCTGTTGTAAAATCCTTTCCCATTAAAACTCTTCAATTTTATTCTAGGATATATGATTGACGTATTAGATGTTATTTTCATAACCATGAAATACCTTCAATGCGAGATGTAGTATGTGTATAAGCTGTAGAGTTACTAATTATTTGTTGATTTGTTGCACTTCCATGTACAACCTTAAAATTGATGATCCACAATCTAAAATCAAAATTTTATTAAAAAAGTTACAAAACTTGTGAACAAAGTGGAATTTATGCCCATTTGATAGCATTCACTTAATATTGAAGTCTTGAACATATTTTACAAATATTTACACTTCTAAATTTGAAACTTTCAATATTCAACTTCATAGATCTAGAATGGTGGTGACTAGAGATCCATACGTGGGGTGGTGATAATGCACACTAATCATTTCACAAAAATGTAGGTTTCGAATGGGATTTAACATTGAACATTAGGAAAATTCATAAGATATGGGATCTTGCATAAGATAATGCATGCATCGTTTCTCAACCATCTTTGCAAAGCATTGCAAATTACATATAAATTATGTCTAATTAAGGTTGGCAAATCGATTAATGATTACAATGAATGAACTATGAACAATTTATAGCCATGGGAAATTTTATTTCCCTATAATTAGCTAGATTTTAGGAATGAAAACCAATCATGATTTACACTATTTTCATTCGATTGTAAAATCATGGATTGTAAGTTGGTTGAATTCATGGAAAAAAAGTCATGATCGCGTGTTGTAGAATTTTCTCCCATTGGAGTTGACATTTTCTATTATATATGATTATTGTGTTAAATGTTATTTTCATAACCATGAAATGAGATGTTTGTATAATAAATTGGCATCTAGTTACCAATTATTTGCCTTGATTTGTTACACTTCGATTTAGACATTTTAAAAACTAGTGATATACAACATGAAGTCAAACAATTTATATATTTCCTTTTTGCTATGTAGTTTTGCAAGTGGAAAAGGCGCAAACAAAAAACATTTTAACTAATTAAAAGATGCAAAAACTCATTGGCAAATTATACATGAAGGAAACTTATAATAGGTTCATAAAATAATATAGTGCACTTATATTTTAAAAACTCAATGAGAATTTGCCAACATAAAAGTATTTTCATATTCACAATTGAAAAGTCTTAAAAATGAGTTAGGAATCAATCTACACTCTTAACATACATCATTTGGTTTTATTATGAGTTACAAATGTTGGAGGTAATTTATTTTTCTCAACTTGGTGTGTACAAACTAGTTGCCTTTCAACTGTTGCTTTTTGTGATGTTGTTTAACTTTAGAATTTGGTGCCACCTTCTCATTAGGTGTTGCCATCTTATCAACTTATGCAAGGTCATTTTCTTCTAACTTTGACCCTCCTTGCATAACATTTACAAGATTATGAACAATCAATAAAAAAGTTAAATAAATCTAAATACATGTATACAAACTAAATGGACAACAATATCAAAATTAGATTATGGATCCATGATGCATGCAACCGAATGGAAAATCTCAATGTTAGACATTTAAATACATGTATGCAAAGTAGATGGAAAATAAATAAGGTAGGGTTAGGAGTTATTTCACCTAAATTCACATTTGACAAGTTTGAAACAACAATTTTTTGTTTTTTGGCACATCCTCATCTTGTGTTGAAGCCTTGTGTTTTTGGAACAAATACCTAGCAAGAGGTGAAATTTCCACCATTTCAAAAACATGGTCAACAAAAATTTCTTGGGTGGGGTTATCCTTGGAGTTTTCCAGAACTTGTGTGGGTTCAATATTTTATGCATAAACATCAAGCATTGAGAAAGACCCTATACAAAATTTAGGTGATAATTATTAACAGATAGGATATTTACTCAAGTGCAAACATAGAATTTTATTGAAAGGAAACTATAACACAATGCTCACAACATAAAACATAACATCAAGAATTCCTTAAGGTTCTTGTCACATGAAATACACAAACTTGTGCAATGAAGAAAAGAGAAGCAAACCATCAACACCAAGGTATTTAACTACAAGACCAAACCATAAATAACCAAACAAAAATAAGTAAAAAAAGTAACTCAACCTTGTGAAAGTAACCTACTTATTTTCCTACTCGAGTAACTAATGAAACCTAATTAGTTGAGCTTTAATTCTCAACAATAACTGGAATTGAGACATGGAACATTTACATGTATCAATATTTGTGAATCACCATACCTATGTTCCCCATTCCTTACATATCAAGGTCTTGAACATGTTCATATTCCTTCTTCTCTACATTGTGAATCACCTCCATTTGAAACTTGTTTGATAAGTTCTACAACTTTGTGAGAAGTTGTTTCTATTTGAATTCTAGTTTTTCCTTAATCTCCAAATTTTGTTTCAATGTTGATTCAACTTCATTACATACAATTTTCATCATAATTGGACCTTGGGGTGGTGTCAATTAAACACCTTAGTTACTTGAACCCAAGTTAAATGGACTATTATTTGTCCATTTTACACTATCCCTTTTCATAAAAGGGTTTTCAAAACATGTTGAACTCAACCCTATTTGTTGTAATGGGGATATGGTATTTAGAGATCACAAATAGATGCATCAGTAAATAAGTGTGACAAACATATGCATCAATAATTAGACTATTTCTTTTTAAACGAATCAATTACTTTTCATGGTCATATACATGGTCCAATGTGCATACCATTTTCCATTAAGGAAGTGTTTCACATGTATCCAAAGCCTTTGCATGATATTTATTCATTAACCAAGTCATTTAAACCTATTTGGAAATTCGCTATGATGTAACCAAAAGCACAATAGGTCCTACTATTCTTGCATCTAAATCCTTGGAAAACCAAATTGATGGAACCTAAAATAGTATTTATAACTATTCTAACAACAAAGTGCTTGTAGTGTTAGGAGAATTACTTTGTTTTAACCAAAAGCAATACATATTGCTTTTCCAACAATCAAGTCCTTATCATATCAAGAGAACCATTTTGTTGTAACCAAAAGTAATGCATATTGATAATCTAGCAAACAAATCCTTGTAATGTTAGGATTTACCATTTGTTTTAACCAAAAGTTGTACATACTACTTTTCCAACAAACAAGTCCTTGTGACCTAGGAATATTACTATAACAAGACCAAAAGCATTGTTTATTGCTTCTCCAAATCAACCAAGTCCAAGAAACATAAGGAAAAACCATTATTTATTATTTTTGGACATCAACCAATTGCTTGTACCTAAACCACATCTATTTCCTAATAAAATTTCATCGCCACATTGCTTATATATAACTAGTTATTGCAACCACTACTAATTATCGTGCATTATACATTCTCGTAGTTGAAATAATTCTCAACACATTGACAAGTCAAAGAAGCTACTAATATAGTTCAATGAACAAATCCTTGTGACAATGAGATCAATGTTTAACTTAATAAAACATGATAACAAATGCATGACATTTAAAAGAACAAGTTGTTTATGAAATAAAACAAAAGGCCAAGGTCTAATGTTGTACTTGAAGGATTTTTTGTTGAGGCTATTTCTAGAAAAGACATTTTGATCTCGCACACAAATTATCACGACCCATATTAGTTAACTTCTTCATGACATCATCCTCTTCATGGAAGCCCCAACTTTGTATCCAATATGGGTGAAAAAATTGTTTGCATATGGAACATTTGTTGTTAATTATGTTGCAACCCTACTTTGGGAGAGTGTGAGGATGAGACTCACACTCCCGAAATGGGGACTTGGGAGTCCTTTGAGACTTTCAAAACTTCATAGTTCAATCGCAGGGGTCAAAACACCTTGCATTGGAATGTTCTTTATATCATTGGAAAACTATCAAAGTGTAGATGTCGAAAATGGGCTTGCATGAGCCATTTGGACATTTGCAGCACAAGTTATGGCAAAAAGAAAGACCATGAGTCAAATTGGCAATTTGACTCCCGACCACTAAAAGTCAAGAATTGACCCGACTCCGATGCGTGCAAGGGGACAAGGGGAGTGCAACACACTGTTGGAAAGCTCTCGACAAGAGCTACAACTTTTATTTAGACCTCGTCCCAACCAGAGGTCTGAGCAAAAAGTTATAATCTCGCAAAGTTGCAGGAGTCCAAATTGTGGAGGTTTCGAAACTCCTCCTTAGGAGTATCGGGACAAAAAGCCATTTGGATGTGGGTGCCGTGGAGAGGTGTAGATAATACTATATGGGGGAAGGTGGTGGCTTCCCCCGAGTCTGGGCTATGGTGAGTCTTATGAGTTCTGAGTTGCCCGTGGCTTGTCCTAGCATTAAAGGTGCTTTAGAAACATGACTAACTAACTTGTTGGTTGGTTTGATGTAGGTTCAAGTAAGTAACTAAAGCTTGTCACTCTTCCTAGTCCCATCCCGGAGCTCTAGCCTGCCCCTCTACCCCTTTTAGTGCTGAGAGCTAAGATCGTGCCCTGAGTTCCTCACAATTTCGTTGTTTGAATAACTCAGACCCATCTCGGGTCTAATTAGGAACTTGGGAGCGTGTCAAATTACCTCACAAGCTCCCCCAAATAGATTGGATGATACATGTGTTTGCAAGAAGTTAGAGTTACATCATGACAATGGAAACTTCACAAGCAAACCTTGCAAGGCTTAACAATTAAATAGGTTGGGTTATCAAAATTATCATGGCCACGAAGATGAATTATGGGTTTTGGCCAAAAAGAACCATTGTTCATCTTCTTCATGTTTTCAAGTTGCCTTTAACCAACTCTTTCTTCATCTTTTAATGCCAAAACTTATCATTTCACTTTAGCTATGACATCATTTAGCTTCAAGGAATCCAACTTAGTGTTTGCAAGCAATACCTACCCTAGGACAACTTGTTTTATTTTCTCCTTTGGCATTCTTTGTTTGCTTTCTACTTGTTTTTGTAGAGCATCATGTTCCATATGTAAATACCCTATTTAAAAAAGGGTCTTACTAAAAAAAGTTTCATATTCAAGTTTTGCATTTGCAGTTGTTACAAATGCACCCACCATCTTCAAATTTTCCACTTGCAACATTCATGTAAATGAATTTTTTAAAATGAAGCTCTTACATGTCAATGTTTCATAGTAAAAAAGATTAGACTTCAAAGCAAACAAGGTTAGAATACTCACATGTACCTTTTGTCCAAACATTTGAATATCTTACATTAGCTTTTTTAGGTAACATTCACTTTGAGAAATGGCATTTTGCAAATTTATTGCACTTGCCCTCCAATCTTCCATGAAAAATTTCAACCCTAAATTTTTTTTCAATTTTTTTTTCTGCCTTTTGATTTGTAATCTTGGTTTTGCATTGCTTAAAAAGGTCTTTGACAAGAAGATATATTTAAAATATATTCTTGCAACATCTTTGGCCAAAACACCATATGGACATGTTGTTACATTGCTCCCCAAAACATTAGACACAATGGGTTGTTCATACTTGTAAAACTTACGTTCAAATTTGCTAGATCCATTTTTTCCACCCCTCCCAGACAAATTCGCATATCCACTTTTCATTAACTTTTTTTCTTCTTTCCAAGCTTTTTCCTAGTTGCCAAAGTAATTTCCTTTGCCCAATTCATTTTCTCAAGCTTCTTTTATGCAATGTAATGTACCCTTTCATAAACAAAATCATGAACTCATTGTTCATCATTTAGTTTGTACCATATACCTACAAATAGAGCTTCAATAGCTCCTTCAATTTTGGGTGAAGATCATGCAAGTTTATAGTTTTGAAGCTTTCAAAAAATGGCCCAAAAACTTTTGCTATGTTTAAATCAAACACAATGTTTGCAGGAAAGTTTTCCTTAAGGTTGAATCCTTTAACGTTCAACTTCCTGATAAGTTTAAAATATTCTTCAATTTGATCTTTGTAGGCAACATGGTCCCAAGGAGGAAATTCAAAAGTTCACCTCCCTTTTTTGTTTTCCTTTCCATCTTTCTAATCATGTGTCGAGTGTACCTTCTTTGCAACAAGTTGACAAGTTCTTGAAGTCAAAACTCTCCCAATTCTCTATGATCACACTTCCAAATCCAACTCTTGATACGTAACAAACTCAATCGATAGGAAGATGGAAAGTCTTTGCGATAGGGATCCAAAATCCACATGTACCCATGCTTGTGATGGTGTTTCAAAGTTCCCACACTTGCATCATCCACATGTGTACACTAACTTTGCATCCACTATCCATTGAATTTTGGAACATTCAACCCATATTGTAGACTTTTTTCAAAATTCATGCCTAGGCATTTTAGAAGTTAGTTTGCCCTATCCTAGGTTTGCCACATATAAATATTTCCATGTGATTGCTTTATAAGCAAAGGGCCTAAGACTTGGGTTTGGGTCCTTTTATTAGTGGAGGTAGGCCTGAGGCCTCAAAACGCAATCTGAATTTTCAGAGTGCCACATGGCATCATTTTAAACACCTTCAAAGTAAAGATTTGTTTCACAGTCCATAATTATATGCAATCTCGATCACAATAGTTACCATGTTATCGCAACGGCGGTGGCAGCAGCAGAAGATTTAGTCCTAGGCTTTAGTTTTTCTTGCTGCCATAAGTTGTACAAGCCCTTGCTAAATGAATGCGTCATGACATATTGACTACCAGCTGGTTTGTTTATCTCCCCCCATATGTAGTAGCCTAAGTAGTATTCAGTTTTCTGGGTAGCTTGGTCTACAATGTTAGAAAACTACAACCTGTTAAGATCCTGTAGATAGTCCAACTGTTCCAAATTAGTACTGTTCTTTTTTCCAATTCTCATACTGTGACTAGCAATCATTCAGTGTGTTTGTAGTTGCTGGAGACAAGAGGCTATGTGAAATTTTCAAAGTCCTCACCTCTTCTTAATAGCTAATGAACTAAGTAATATTACAGAGGAAGAATGTAATATCATCATCCGCTCTGTCTGTGTCGACTCTCTCTAATGACCCAAGCTGACAACGTTTAAGTTAGTGCTGCAGGAGCAGTGCTACTCTACTTGAGAGAGAGACCGACGTAGTCAATAAAAGACGACGTTAGGCCTACCTCCACTCCAGGTCCCAGAAGGGACCAACTAGTTGTAGTTGGACCCTAGTGTAAATGCAAATTTGTTTTAAGGCTTAATGTGTTGTTGTTGGCTATTTTTGCTATGAAATGGTGAAATATGATTCCTCATTGTATACTTTCCCAAATTGTCCATCACCAGAAGGAAATTAACGAGGGCAAGTTGAAGGATAAGAATTCTGTTTTATTGTTTTTGTGTAATGTAAGTCTTATAATTAATCTTGGGTGAATTGTTGATGGTAGAGGATGGAACAACATTTATGAAGTAGCTTGATCAAGCTTTGCAAGGAGGATATACCTATGAGTTGTGTGATGGAAGATAAAAGGATGGCAAACGGATGGCAAAGTGGCAAAGGGATGAATTGGATGATAAACTAAGTTTTTAGATTGGATGTGTGGGGGAATATGGATAAGAGGAGATGTTGGATTTATTATTCATATTTTTTTGTTGTTATTAATTTTTCTTTTGTTGTGCTAGTAGCACATTAACTAGAACAAGCCATGTATTTTTTATTTTTTATGAGAAGTTGATGTTGAAACATGAACACAAAGCAAGGTGGTCAAAGCTATAGATGGGTGGGCATTTAGAAGATTCATGATTATGCATGCACCAAGAGAGGTTAGGAGTTTGGATCTAGTTGTGTGCATGGTTTTGGAGGAAGAAACATGAAAAACCTTGTTTTGGGTTATCCTTGGGTTGGAGTTAATATGTAGTGAAGGTCAAAATATGGTATGAGCTCTCAAAGATTGAATTAAACAAAGATGGGTTCTATGAAAATGTATTTACCCATAGTTGAGTGGTTTGGCATAACCTCATGTTGACTATTCTAATTAATAATCAAATTCTAATGAAATAAAAAGGTGGCAAGCGATTAGATTTTTTGGGAATCTAAATTGTACAGCTTTCTAAGATGCATTGCATAATAGAGGTTAGGATTAGCAATTCAATGACCTATTGAACATTAAAAGTGTCAATTTTTGGCTATATTTCAAGAAAAGAAAAATATTGGTTTTGCTCAAATTGGGGCAATACAAAACAATTTTTAACAATAACATCAAGACTTTGGATCGTTGTAATAGAATATTGTAATTTGGTGGCCTTAAAGTGTTGAAGTTGTGTTTCTTTAATATTTGATCCAAATTATTCAAAATATGTACTATTCGAGTTTAGATTTAAAGATTCAAATCCTTAGTTTGTCATTTGAAAGCAAGAAACAATGAGGTTGTTTCATTTTATATTGTGTGTTATTTATAATTAAGGATTGATGGATTGACATTTTATGTTTGATGTGGTAAACATTGAAATGAAGCCCAAAATAAGGTGTGAGTGGGGATGTTCTTAACATACATGCACATATTCAACTCCAGAAAATGAATTGTAATGAGAAAAAAAAAAAACCACATAAAAGTCTTATTAATATAGTCTTGTCATCTAGAATTATAAAAATGCAAAACAACTTGATATAATGAAAATGGTAGTAAAGTAGTGACCAAATACTTGTAAACTATTTTATAACATCTAAGCTATGGGTCATAAGAAATTAACATGCTCTGACTTCTTTCTCAATGAGCCCATTTGTGGCAATTCTTATAGACATGAAACCTTCCCCAAACTCTAATAGACTTGCTTCTCACAAAGGTATACTGAAATACAAGCCCATGCACAAAAGCTCACGATTTTGAACATAACAAATAACTCAACAAAATTTGACACAAGACATAAACTAAGACTCCTAGTTTTTAAGACTTTAGCTCCCACACAACACAATGAAATGCATACCAAATAGTAGCTTAGGGAGTTGGATAAAGAAGAAACAAAAATCCAATCATACCATCAACAATATTTTCCACTACACACAAATCCCTCTTTAGAACCACATTTCCTTTCAAAGTTCCCCCACTATAGTGAATACTCTCTCCTAGAACACTAACTTACTTTTCTCCCACAAGGCTTTAGAATCTTTGAAAACACAAATTGTCACACAAACTACTCCCAAATCTTTAGAGTGCTTCATCATTTCCCTTAATGTGATAGACACACTATTGCTATGTCCATTTCCTTTTTTATGAAGCTAAAGGTGTAGCAAAAAAACATAAGTCCAAAGTCAAAGAAATAAGCAACAATAGGGCATCTTTCCCATATTATTATTCTAGTACTCTTGAACCTTCCATATGAGCTCTACAACCAAAAGAAAAATCTTCAACTCTTGAAGAAAAACAATGAAAACTTAGCTTTGATCCCCAATCCATATCCATAATGCCATATGTATATGGTGAAGCTCCACACTCCATAATTTGCATCCTCCAAACAAACAATGCAACAATAGCTCGCACCACACAAAAAAAACCTCCAACATTAAGAACTAACATACACAAGATAAGACCATGTCTTGTTGAAACACTAAGCCACAATAACAACACTGTCCTCCATAACTCACAAGAAACAAAACAAAAAAATAGCAAAGTTAACCATCGACAAATCCTTTTCCCCATCATCATCAACTGAAAGCTTTGTCACGTTTCAACTTTTAGCTGTTGATGGTATTGCTTCATCCAACTAGGGTTTCATCAACCCTAAATCCATGTCACAGCATGCTATGTTAAGGACATTGATGAGTATTTTGAGAACAACTCCATTTGCAAATTAAATCAACCTGAATAGAATTGAGAGACATATACATGATATTATTGCCATGTATTATGTAATACCTTCAATGTGACCAATGAAGTCACAATCCAATGTTCATTTTCTAACATTTTCATATAATTTTAATTCAAAATATATCTATTTCCTTTGCACACAACCTTCCAAGTTAGACCATTTTAAGAACCTGCACTACTTATAAATTGTCCATTTGCACTGACCATATATTAAGTGATAAAATCTTGAAATCAATGATGGAAGCGGTAAATCAATTTTTAGGTTATTGAAACTTGTTTGGCCATCATTCACTCATTAATTTCTATTTCTATCAACCATTTTTCTTGAGACCTTCACATATACAGTTGTCCATGTGATACAACCAGATAGATAAAAATGGCAATAAAACACAATCCAAGATTCTTTCATGATCATGGAAAAATCCATTCCCATTCCAGAGTTTGACTGCACAAACAATCACCAACTTGATGTGCAATGTCTCATACCAATTCACACAATCAATTATCATATCCATTGTCTACAAATATTGTGGTGCTTAACAACATAAGTCAGGTTCCAATTTTGAATCCAAAATTGTCAAATTTAAAGCCAACGTTGTTGATAACACATCACAAATTTTCCCCTATTTGCCAATAATCCACACAAATTTTCAAATTGCACAAGACTTCAAATATTATGTGCATTAAAACAATCAAATAACGAAGCCCAACAGAGTCCACTGCTTCATGTGGTTGCTCCTGGAAAATGTTGCACAACCACGAAAAACAAAAACATTAAGTATTACATTTGAACAAATGCCACTTCATGCTGAAGATCAATGCCTTTTTTCCCACATGGGACTTTTCATAACCCAACGGCAGGCCAAACAATGCCCATAGAAGAATCAGAAAATATATTTGGAGGGCACCTTATATAAAGGAACATTACATCTAGTAGGTGTAAGAAACCTTGCCCTCCTACACCTTGTGATCTATCTACATTTAGGTTCATGATACATTCTCACTTTGAGCTTTACAATGGGTAAAAGTCCAAGGGTGAGGGCATTCCCAAAAGAATGAGGATGAGGTGACCTTATGATAATTGCATTGGCAATTCAACATTATACCTTTCAATCTGGTAAGGAGTTGAATTCACAACCTCTCACAATGAGGACACCAGTCCCAAAGCCTGTGACAAACACATGCCTACGGCAGTCATAGTCTAGTTATTTGACCAATCTGCATGTTTCACATGACAATGTTTGCTTGCATCAAGCGCTTCTGTACTCCCTTCCAAAAAGTCATATTCTTCAACATTTCTCCGTTCACAGTAGAAACTTCACTTGTTTAAACAACTTGTAGAAACTTCACGACAAGTTGTTTAAGGGTATTGCAAAATGGCTCATAGTGCAACTGCTGTTGCTTTCATTCTTTGACACGAACCATAGAAATAATGCCCATGACCACCATCCATGTAGATCATACTCTCATACTGTCTATGCATCTTTGATATTTATCTACCTCAGTGCAAACATTGCGCTGGAAAACTTGTTTGAAATAAACCTACTACAGATGATGCACCTTGCTGAGGAGTGTGACGCGAGTTGTCACTGTTGCTTTGACATTTTCCAGTGGTTCAACTTTCCTTCTATGTTCTGTGGGCCTCAGCAGTGTTGGTTGTTGGTTGTGTAGGTAAGTCCACAAGAGATTGTGGAGGTGCAAAATACATTTGGAGGGACATACAGCAGATCAGGATTCCCAAAAATAGCTGCCACACAATCAGGTACTCACACCTTCAGTGAAATTCATGCTTCATAAGTCACTGCATGCAGCAGGAGTGTGCCATTCTAGGTGTACCACAACATGATTAATTTGTATCCTGGAACTTTCATTAGAAGTGATGTACAAAGAATATCTCTGCAAACTGATAAGTAGCATGTAGAAGGTATGTACCTGCAGAGTAGGTCTGAAGTTGAAGAGATAGATGGACAACACCATTGTCAGCAACATAGCCATTGAGGTTGCATAGACCTGTTCAGAACATGACATTCTGTTGACATCAACAAGAGAAAGTGGAAGAAGAAAGTAACATGGAGACAATACTACATGCTCACTGGAGTTTATTGCTGTATCTATTGAAACTAGACTAACTCAAAGATGAGTGCAAGTGGAAGAGCTGAGGTATATCTCCTGATATATCCCCAAATACTGCCTACATAGCTGTATCTGCTGACAGCACTCTAGGTCCCAGATCCACTGCCCTTTCTATGGGTTCATTCTACTATTGCCAGTGCTACACAAGTACCTCTGATGAGAATTGAGAAATCTCCATACCCAATGCTACACAAATTATACAAAATTGGGTTCAGTGCAGTTCAGTATAACCAACACCTTAAACCTTCAGAGGCACACCTGCCCAGCAACAAGGGCCTGAATCTCCTGGAATTTAATGCACATCTTACTTACTATTTAGAAATTATAAACAACTTGCAACCATGCAACAGTCATTCTAACCCTAATCTATGCAGGTGCACTCAGAATGAATATGCAAGAGTTGAGAGAGGTGAGAGGACCTTAACAATGTTGTCAGCATACTTCATCACCCAAGATACAAGGAGGCCAGTACAGCCTAGATTCAACACCACTAGCCATGTTGTAACATTGTACCCAACCAGCAACCTGGACCACCAAGCCCCCTTTTCATATGCCCCAAGAATGTCATCCATTGTCAAACGGATCATGTTGAACAGCACTCCGAATCTGCGAGGAAACCCCACTCATCCCCAACTGTGGATCAGACAAAAATTGTTTTGGCCATTTGCATCTAGATCACAATTCAAAAGTCAATAGATTCTTTTCCAAATTCTACATTATTACAACAAGCCCAGTATCCAGTTGCTTCATAGTATCTACATGGGAGTGTGGAGGACAGTATGCAACATAGTTCAATCCAAGAAAGACATGGAGGACTGAATGAACAGCAGTTCTTCACATTGTACTATGTAATTACTGTGCTTACTCTACACACAATTTCATGAGAGAACATCATGTAGGCCAGAACTGTCTGACATTCTACCAACATCACCACAGTTGAACCACTGGTAACCTGAAGAATTTCCAATGTTCACATAGGTGGATTCCATACTTGTGATAAGGTGGGAATGAGAGTCCATCACAATGAAGCTCCTAAAACATCTCATGAGTTGGAAGGGATGTGTTCTACATAGAACACCATAGCATTATAATTGTTGCATGGAAGTGAGGAAAGCAACAAGAATATGGGAGGAGAAGAGAAATAAAAAAGGGTGACAGTTACACATAAAGTTGCATGTTCTGCCAATGGAGGGAATCCTGATTCTTCTTCATGAGAAATTCAGTGTAAACTCCTGCCATAGCCGAGAGACATGCTGAGAGTATGCCAAAAAGGTAACCTTGTATTGGTGCTGCTAGCAGACTTCTGCAATCAGTCTCCCCACACCCTTTCACCTGCACCACCCACATCATCATCTTGTAAAAAAGTACATCAAAATCTCCACTGCTGCTGTCAAGTACCTCCAATTCTTAGATATCAACCTAACACAGAGAGCCAGGCAAGAATGATGAACCTGACTGACAGTAGTGCCAATAGTGAGTAACCCAATCGCCATCCATTGAAGCTTTGATATCTTTCTCTTCAAGAACGCTCTGTAAACCAAAACACACCAGTACAGTGTTCAATATCACCTTGACTAACCACCACAAAACAGATGGCTTTCCCTACTCATGACTACAGCACAGATTGATCACATTTGCAAAAGCTTTCTGGAATTCAATGGCTGACCTAAAGAGAATGGCAGTTGTGACAATCTTCAGATTCCCCATAATCTGGTATGTTGAAGTGTCAACATATGTCAGTGTGGCAAACTGCACATTGTTGTGGATGAGGTAAATGATGGAGGGAATAGGGTAGAGGCCTATGCTCCTCCAATCTGTTGTTATTCTGGGAGGCTTGGGTTTGTTTGATTCCTTCCAGAGCAGAAATGTACTCACTAAGAGCTGCACAATTACAACAGTCCACAAAATGGCTGTCTGTCACACATCACAATATAGCTCCACATTGACAGGTTTGCAACCAGAACAAAAAGCCTATGCAACAGACATACACAGAAGGGACATACATACATCCAGACCTTCATTTAACATGGGAAAAAACAACAAGACAAATCAAACTTCCTGTTTTTTCTGGAAAAAAAAAGTGCAACAGCAGCCTCTGACCTTCAATAGTTCACCTAAGAAAGGTACCGTTGCATAATCGTATTTGTAACCTCCACTGGTTTGTGACACTGTTGTCAATATGCCCTGCAAAAAGGCTGTTCCATGAGTTGCAAAATTGACCATTTATTTCTTCTTCTCACAGGCTTGTGAAGAAAGGAGCATGAGCAAAGAAAGGGGAGGGGAGGGGAGTGCTGCAAGACGACTGAGGAGCCAAAGACAGAACCACCCAAACCCTAAAAACCCAATACCCCATCATAGAAAGGGTCCTCAAGCTCAAGGCTGAATGGCGAAGAACCAGCGATTCCCAAGCAAGGGAAAATAAAAAAAAGGGAGGGCCAGAGAAAAATACACATATTCATCTCTCTCGAATTTCTTCTGGAGCTTACCAAGGAGCTGGTGAACAAAGTAAGAACAGCAGCGACAACGAAGGTGCGCATGCGCTGCACAGGGTGAGGGTGGTGAATGCCAGGCTTCGCATCATCCACATGGTCCGGCTCCAAATTGATACTCTCGTGCACAAGGGTGGTGGTCTCTTGTTGATCCCTCCTCTGTCGGTCTCCGTTGAAGGAGTTGGCACCACCACCCATCAACCTGATCTCTCTGGCACCCATTCCGCTCTTTTTTTAGCTTCCTGAAACCTCCAGCTCCTGAGAACACTGGCTGCTATTCCACATAGCCGTAGAAGAGAGCAAGGAGGAGATGCTGCTGATTCCCCAGAAATGGAAGCTGGCTGGCATCTGAGAGAGAGCGCTCCAAAGGGTACGAGCAAAAAGGAGTAGCAACTGCAAGAGGTAGAGCGAAGCATAAACATGGGAAACGAGGATAGGGACGATGGCGGCAGTGGTACAGCAACAATGGACACACGACAAAAACTGTCATCAATTTGAGCAGCAGGTGTTCTCGGAAAGTGGAAGAAGAGGAGCTATCAGAAGCAGCTTTTGTCACTGGAAGAAGAAGAGTTACCAAAAGCAGCTTTGCCACGAAGAAGCCACAAATGTTGCAGCAATGCTCTCTTTTGTGTGCTGCTTGAGGAAAACCTAATTAAGTTGACGTCCAAAGGTCTCAAGTCCATCTCAGAACAAGCGCACCCTTGACAATATTAGACGACATCAGAAAGTGCAGTTTTGTCGGAACACACAACAGTTGACAAATGAGGTGAGGTCCACTACCTTCTACAACCGCATGAACATGCTTGTCCACCCAAAGACGCAAAACAAACCTTTCAAACTAGGTATCCTTATTCAAGCACCCAACAAACTGTCTACCTACCTTGAGTTGTGATATGAGCAAGAGAGGAGTCTCCCCAAGGGAGCAAAGCATAAACTCCAACTTGTCTTTCTGAATGCAGCACCTCTCACCATCACCATTTGCTCTTTTTTATTTCTTTCTAATTTTTGTAGGCACATTCAAAGGCCAACAACAACCATGACAAGCATCAACAGCAGGGGAAACAATTTATTAGCAGTACTACAAAATTGCAGATGATTAGCAAATGCTGCATCATTCTTCTTCACTACTGTACAACACCAAGAAAAACTCCCATCGATGATTCTTTGATTGCTGCATGCTAATCCAGGATCTCACTCATTCTTATAATTCCTGTTGCAAATACCATACATATTTACCTGATTGCTGAATGAAAAATAAATTGCAGTCAATATTTGTTTTAAGCGACACTTGGCCCGTGTGATCATCTTACGTTTGTTCCTCCCATTAGGGTTTAAGGAGAATTTCAATCTTTGGATCTCACTGTACTGCAATGCTTCAGTTGCAGTAAGGGAAGTTGTAGTAAACCCTTACAGATACCCAGTTCACCTCACATCAGCTTGAGCAGCCACATTTCCCTCAACCATTAGCATGGGATTGGGCATTGGCATTTCCTCCTGGGGAGTCTGCTTTGACAAACAGTTTAAAACTTGTAGTCTAAGCTATGAGTTTCTGTCACATTGTTGCAATCAACTTCTTCCTTTCATGACCATATCTTGTACAATCTTTCATTCTGAAGAGGAATATGCAGAAAATGAAGTGCTTGTTTATATAGGTAGTGCATAAGCAAGCACTTATATAAACTAAGTGCTTGCTTATGCACTACCTATATAAACACTGGTGTACAGGCTTGAAAAGACTTGAGGCCATCACATTGCTGCTTGCAGAAAACTGCAATCATAGTACACCTCAGTTGAGAGAAAAGCATTGGGATATGAGAGAAAAAAACCATATGCATATTAAAGCCATCACAAAGGTGAACGCACAATTTGGAGAATTCATATTGTCTAATCTGCTGGCAGTCCTTGAGACTGTTCAACGGTTGTTGGAAAGCATTCATGTGGAACAACAGAGAGCCTCTCTATCCAGGTGCCTCATTGCAGCACCTCGCAGCTAAACCAGCATAGCCATGGTCCATTTGTTGATCACCCGCATCTTGTAGAAGATCCACATTACCATTCCATTCTTGTCATGTTACAACCCTCACCAACATCAAATTTCAGAATTCCTGAAAGCATTCCAGCCACTCTTCAAGGTCCCATGCAGACACCCAAACTCATGGTGAATTGTCACAAGCTGCATGAAGCCAATGTATAGACATCTACCATTTCATGAAATTTAAAAAACCTAGTTCTAAGCCACTCTTAACAAGCTAATGATTTTTCTCAATTTGATCTTACTGTGACTAATATAACTATTCCCATCACATTGAACTCTTTTACTTTAGGGCTTGAGGGTTGACTATAGTGGTGAACTTTAGTGCTATCAATTGAGGTAGATTGAGAAGGTAGGATGGAGATAGATGTGCACTTTTGGTCTTTCAAGATGACTGATCTAGAAACTAAAAGTTCTAAGAAAACTTGAAACCTATTTTCATTACTAAAAGTGTGAGAGGTTTACATCCACTTGTTACACTAAATTGGTAGATCGATCATCTTCAGGTACCAACCTGATATTAACCTTCTGGATGGGTCCAAAAACTAGACACTATTGGGTGACAGGACACATACCTATACCCTAAGGGTGGAGCCCAATAGCAGATACCACCTACCTTAACCCTAGAGGTGGTTTGTCTCAGGTCAGGGTTTCTTTTTCCATTTTGGTGATGTAACTGAATTGGTGACCATCTGTAACACAGTTTAGCCAAATATGGCTATAGACAGGATATGACAGTAAAAATGTTTAAGCAATCCTTTTTGGCTAGCTGCTGGAATCCACTAGAGAAAACTGGCAATTCCCCAAAAAATTTGTTGAAATCTGGAGACTAGTAAACCCAAAAAAACCGCATATTTTAAGGCATTTTGGAAAAAAAAAGAAAAGCAAACTGGCTAAATTTAGCCAAGAAAAATAAACGCTGGGTCACCTTTGTAATTGTGTTCAGTTAACACTAACTGACTGGCTGAATAGCCCGTTAGTGTGCACCGAACACTAACTGAATGGTTAGTGTGGCAGTTAGCGCGACACTCACTCCATGGCCGCTGCTGCAGCTTCTCTCTCTTCTGTCTCCGTTGCTGTTGCCTTCGTTTCCATGCAAGCTTTTCTCGCGTCCTCGTCGAACGTTTCTCTGTTGCATTGCCTCTACCGTGTTCTGCTTATTTGCATAGCTTTGCAGCTGGCGTCTATTCGTCTATTCCTGTAGGAGCTTCGTCTGGCTCCTGCTTTCTGAATTGTTGTAGCGGATTCCATGTTTTTGTCTCAGCTGTGTAAGAGTAGGGTTTCGTTGCGATGTCCAGGATTTGTGGTGGAAGTTTGTTCGTCCGTTTCTCAACTCTCGACAAGCAGCTCTGGAGTCATCACCAAAAAGGTTGTGATCAAGGAAAAGCTGGAAGAGGCGTTGACCCCGACGGAGCTGGAGGTGGAAGATGTCTCTTACCAACATGCAGGTCACTCGGGCGTGGAGAGGGGAGCTACTGAAACACACTTCAATGTCAAGGTGGTGTCTGAGAGCTTCGAAGGAAGTAGTTTAGTGAAGCGGCATCGGCTAGTGTATGAAGTCCTCAAGGATGAGCTTCAAACTGGCGGTGTACATGCTCTCTCCCTTATCACCAAAACGCCAAGGGAGGTTTCTGCAGGCAAGAGCTAAGTATTTTCAATCTTCATTAGCATAAAATCCTTCTCATTTTGCATTTGTAGGCAATTGGGAGAACGAATTCTGAAATGAGAAGCATTCTTCAGTGATCCCTTGGCATGCTCTTTTTGCTACAGTCACAACTCTTTCCATCTCTGCAAGTGTTTTTGTCAGGATTATAAAGCAAAAAGAGCTACAATCTCTAGCCTAAAACTAGGGTTTAAAGAGAGCTTTTGAGATCTCTTGCAGCATTGATGGTTGCTCTTTATTAGACAATAATCATTGTGACAAATACAATGTGAAACTGGGCCATTGATGGTCACTGTATATTCAACCATGTACTTTGATGTATTTGGTTGTGATTACAAACCCTCATGCACATGCCTTCGTCTGCCACAATTTGTACAATTGCCCCTTCTTGCAAAACCTTGTAGGCAAGTAAGAAATGACCAGGTAGACAATGTAAGAAGTGAGGCAGCATGCTTGTAAATTCAAGCTAGGTATGAATGCAAATGCTTTTTGGCAGCAACTGAGATGTATGAGTATGTTTGTACACTGTGTGCCTAGCATAGTAGAGGACATTTTCAATAATGCAGCTGTATATTCTCAGCTAGGGCTTAAACCAGAGAACCGTGGGGTGAAGAATTCATCTTTGTGACATCTATCTTTCAGAGTTTTTTCATTAGCCTATTGAGCAGCAGTGAGGAACCACTCTAGGAAGAATGTGATTGGTGAGTAATGCATACCCTAGAAGACCCATTTTGAAATTATACTGTGTTCTCTGTCTGCTTGGTCTTACGTTAAACACAAAAAGCTCTATCATAGTTTTGTTTGAGCATTTAGGGAGAATTTGTGTACCCAACCTGGGTCATGGAAAGGATGGGTATGTAGTTGCTGTTGTGAACAATTTAGGGAACAAATTGTCCAGCAGTATGTTACAAGTGAAGACACATAGGTATGTAATTTATGGCCACATAATGTGGTATGCAACTGCCTCTGATTTATGTCTGAAATAATTTAGGATTTTGGTTGTATTGTATGACTCATCCTTGATACTTTAGAACATATTTAGTCCTGCTTGATTTATGCATTGGGTGCTATAATCTGCTTGTCTTTAGTTTACATTTCTGTTGTGAGCAAGCAATATTGAGGGTACTTAGAAGGAACCAAAGGACACCCAAATTTTGTTATCCTCAATTCTTTTCAGATTAGAACATTGACTTGTATATGAAGTTTGCAATTATTGCTATAGTTTGCTCATCTGCAATAATGGTTTATCCACCACCTGGTTAAAAATTTCTTGGTTGGACCTCCTTTTTTCATTTTCTCACATCAATCCAGAAGTATTAGAATGCATAAAAAGGCAGGCATAAAGTCTGTGGATCCCATTCAGAGAAGGTTGTGCACACTGCATTCACCTCTTGCATAACAAGATATTCAACTACATGTGGAAAGGACTGGAGCTGCCCATTGCTGAACAGTGCTGTTTCTGTCCACTGTGCCACCCTTGTCACCTGAATAAATTTAAAATGGTAAAGACCTTAAAACCTTAATGGTACATCATGACCGTATATGATACAGCAAACAACATGTACTCTCCACCAAATCATTCCTCAGATTGTTCATAGTTAAAACTGGAAACCTAATTGTCATTCTTTGCGCATAATGCAAGAATGCTGGTTGAAGACATTTTTCAATGGCTCACTACCTAATTTACACCCTGCTGATTACCAAAACTTTCCACCTGCATGAGATCCTTAGGACCATGCTAGCAGAGCCCCCCCAGATCAACACCATTATCTCCTTGTCTGGTTTAGGGGACAGCTAATTTTTAGAAAAAACTTACTAGTTGGATAACTTTTCAATGGGAGGGCAGTCATTCAGGAAGCCCTGCAAGTTACTAATGCCTTCAACTGAGAAGCTCCTCCGAACTCTTGGCCTCCATGCAGCTAGCCGGGGAGGGGGCTCTGTTTTGAAGCACACAGTAACTACTGTGAGATTGTCAGAAGAACGACGTTTCAAAGCTTCAGCAACCAGTTCCCTGGAGCAATGCTCTGGGTCATTGTGCAGCTGCAATTCCTTTCTTGCAAAATCCACTGCATTTTGGCTGGTAAAAACATCCCACAAACCATCACATCCAATGACCAGGAACTCATCTTCCTCAGTCAGCACCACATGTTGTATCTCTGGCTCTGCACTCAAAGGACCTTCTAGACCCTGCCCCTTTAGGCCAGTCATATGCCAGTCACCAATGGCCCGGGCAACTGCTAGCTGGCCATTCAGATAGCCGTCATCAACATAACCTCCCAGCTTCTCAATGCGAAGCTTTTCCTTCAAGCATCCTGGTTTGTGGTCTCTAGACATCTCCACTGCCTTCCCCCTTCGACACAATACTGCCCGACAGTCACCAGCATTTGCTACAAGCAAGTTCCTGTACAATTGCACATAATAATTAGGCCACAATCTCATGTAAGCTATCCAGTACCTCTCCTCATAGATCCATGGTGACGATGGTTGTGTCCTAGCTCTGTAAGGCACTGGATCCCATCAAAACTTTAAGTTAAGCATCCTAGGCTGAAAATACTACTGGGGTGGGTTACCTCCCAAGATACCAGAGCTCGCCATCTCTACTGTTTTGATTGCACTGACATTGCTATTAGAACCTGGAATTCTGTAAACTTTAAACCCAGATGAAATCCCCCTCTTTGGTAAATCCAACTGAAATAGTCAAACATTGATGTCCTCCATGGTCCCACATTCATTTTTCCTACAAAGAGCTCTCTGAGATTGGGCTTGGGTGAGCCTGGTCTTGAAGATCAGGTGATTCAAGTGCTAAACATCTCCTGTGATACTTAAGTGGATAAGTAGGGACAATCAGCAAAACAAACCTTCCAGAAAGGAATGCAGTGAGTGCAGTGGTCCCAGAGGAGAGATCATGATCCACAGAGCATGCATTAGCAAATGCATCATCCAAGCGCAAAAATGCACTTTTCACAGCATCTTCAATGGCTGTTGGAAAGGCAATGTCGTCAAGTATGTACTGAAGTACATTTTCCTTGACATAAAATGCTGCATCCTTGCCACCATGACCATCAAAAACCTGTCATTAAATCCCAATTTCATATGGTCAAAACTCAGAACCTACGTTCAATTGTGTTTGAGTGCACTCCAGATGTCTGGAACACTTCCAAGCACAGTGGCTGGCATCTGGACAGTCAGAACACAACAGAGCTCAAAAGCCTAGAAACAAATCAATGCCTCAGTTCCTAAAACAATGAATTGCCATCTGACAGATGGAACAGAAGTGACAACAGATTGTTGCTGTTTAAACGCATATACTGAACATATTCACCACAAAAACCCAAAATGTTTTCACCCAACAATGTCCAAAGTACTGAAGTCGAACCAGCCAGGAAAACACCACTGACCCCATAGAAAGCACCAGAAGCTTCACCACCACCTTGAGAGCCCAGATATGTTTCCAGGTCATCAATGCGAACATGTGCGTCTTCCATCACTCTGCGAAGACCTGTGTCTGACCACACTCCAGACCGGTAAACCGGCTGAAACTCCATCTGAAAACCTTCCTGGACCATGACAGAAGTATCCTTTCCTTCCTCTACAATCTGGACACATTCATTCCATAGAAGTTTGCTGGTATCAGGCATACCGTGAAAGAAAAGCCTTGGCGTTTACAAAAAGACATGTCCAAAGGCCCTGTCTCTCAATACAATCACAGAAGAAGACAGTGGATGTGAAGAAATATACCGAGTCGGAAGCCAGTGCCACTTCACAAATTAATGCACGGGTTATACAACCCCTGATGGAAACTGTGGTAGGGGCAGACATGGAAGCAGGCCGTGGCCGAGGCGGGCGGCCACCGTTGTGTATGTCGACCATGTCTTTTTCTGTCACACAAGAGTTTTCGTTATCTACCACAGGGCCATTCTCCCTCAGGTTGCCGCCTTCGGCCGAAGGTAGGGGCTTGTAAACTCCATCTAATGCGCTTACAGGCTGCGCATTTTCTGTGGCCGCTGCCATACTTGCGGCTTCTTCTTATGAGCATGTAGTTTGATAGCGTCGTCCCTGCAAGATTGCACGCGAGCAACCAATCAATCAAGAAACAAAATTTCCGTCTGCTCCTCTTGATCTCTTCCTCCCCCTAACTCCCCTCCCAACCGTTCCCCGGAAAGAAAGAAAAACTCAGAACTCCCGCTTCAACAAAAGCTGCTTTACCTACGGTACTACTCAGCCTCAACACAATTAAAAACCTCACGACCGCTGGACACCTATCTCATCTCTTCTTACAGTCTACCAAACGAATCAGATCACTCTCAGGACCTCTTCCATTCCTCTCCCAGCACATACATAAAAACTTGGCAACACAGCCGCACCTGGATGAATATCGACAGATCAATGCGGACAGAGATTGAGGGAAAAGAAAGGCCAACGAATCGATCGCCAATTCGCGTCCTAAACTTCGTCGTGGCACTATTACTTTGTCTCCCTCGCTCCAATGACAACCATTTGCGGCATCCTTTAGCGAGACTTCCCCTTAGTTCTCTCCTCCCCCCCCCCCCCCCCCCAAAAATGCAACGCGGCGACCTATTCCACCAAATCTCCAAGCACGGGACGTTATCGCGTAAGCAGCCTGCGTGCAACAAAGCGCTCGTGCGCGCCTCTTTCTTCCTCAAGCAAAGACGATCGAAAAGCAAAGAACACAGACACACAGAGAGCGAGAGAGAGAGACAGAGCGCGCAAGGGAAGTCCAGAGCGTCTGTATCCGGCCGGGTATTATACGCTTACTATACTTATACGGTTTTTTTAATAGGACGGAAACCGCTATCAGCTACGAAACCAAGAGCCAATCTCCAGCGTCCGTTGCTAACTGGTCTCATCCGACGGCAGGTAAGCCAAAAACTAGGTTTACGCTTCTATACCTTGAAGCGTCAGATGATGTACATGTACGGTCCGGATGTGCTCACACGGACACCGGTTCGACGACGGAAAGTGCGTTCTGAAGAAAGGACGGGTGGGGGTAAACACGTAATCACGTCATGCAGTCTCGTTGTCTCCTGTAGCGCACACAGCGGAGTTTACTTACCGCGATTGCATCGGAAGAAATGCAAAGAGTTGCCTCGCTCTTCGTTCTTGTACAGCGAACTGTCTGTTGTCAGCTACGTCTTCTCATCACACTTTTTTTTCTTTTTCATATGAGATTTACGGCCAAGGGATGTAGGCCTTAGTTGATTTTTAAATGAAGAGAAATAGTAGCTCAATATGTGAGTCTGCAAAAAAATTCTCACATCTAAGTTCAGTTTTTTGCTCTTTTTTTTTTGTTTTTCAATCCCACCCATGAAACTAAAAGTGGGACTGCAAATAGGTGAGAATTATGAATAGCAAGCCATCTGGATCAGTCATCATGGTTGACCAATCAGAAATTGGAAGCAGTAGTGGGATCAAATTTATTATAGTCTTCTCAGCAAGTGTTAGGCTTTACAGTGGCTTTTCCCAGCATCAGAAAAGTACGCAAAAATGTTTGGCCAAGATCATTTTGCTTTCCAATAGGTACTCTCCTTCTGTAAGCCTCTTGGGTCAGAATCCCGATAGAGTATGGTTGGGTTTTGAGATCCTAAATCGTGATAGATGCTTTCATTCCCGCAAGCAATCTCTTTTGTCTTCTTCTTCTGTACAACTATTTCTTGTTTCTTGCCATGCGTGATCATCGATGATCGTCGTCTAGGTTGCTTTTTTCTGTGCACTTTCTTCATCTTGACTTCACATGGTGTCCACACTCCACACGCTTCACTTTCCATCTGGTGAATATATAAAGCTATAACCATCAACAAAGTACGTACCTAACTAACTAACTACCAGACTTCTACTGAAAAGTGTGCCCCATCATGGAACGTCGTCTATGACTGTTATCATTTTGAAAACTGCTTTGACTTGAACTCTTTCTTTTGTCAGCCGCGCTGCTATCCTTATCTGTCGGTCCATTTTCTGTCTTATGACGATGATGGATGGGTTTCTTTCCTTTATGTAGCACTAGTGGGTGCCCGTGGCCTGAAGTCCCCCTCATCCTCGACAACATTTGCCAAAGCATATGGGATAAAAGTGAGGTGCTTATATGCAGAACATGTTGAGGAACGCATTGTGAACTTCGGGAACATATTGGGAACCCATTAGGAACTAAGAGGGAACATTGTGAGAACACATTGGGAAACAGGGAAAAATGGAAAAAAAATCCTTCCCGCCCCCTTAAACTTAAAAAGGATTAAAAGCAAGGCACCTTGGGCCTTCCCATTGGTCGAAATTTTATTGTCCGTCCGGCTTCGGCGGACCTGCAGGGACTCTCCCGTGCCCAGCCCGCCCGTGCTGGCCACCGTCACAGCCAGTCAGCCTCTCCCTCGTTTTTGCCGGGCCGGGCCCTGTAGGCTGTCTGTGACGAACCCGAGCTCCGTCACAGACGGACGGACGTAGTGAATTTATATATAAGATTGTCAATTTTCTCTTTGGAGGTCACAAGTCTGTTGTGGTGATGGCACCTTTGTTCATCATCTGGGTTTTGGCCAGTGTTTTTTCTTTTTTTTTCAGAAATTTTGGGTGGTGAATTTTTGCTAACAACAAAAAATAATAATTCTAAGGAAGAATATTCTGTTGAAAATTCTCTGTTATATTGAAAAAATCTCCAAATTTTTTATTTAAAAAAATTGCCACCAATTACTGCAATTGCCTACAATTGTAAGGGTGCTTAAGATTTTCTACATTCATCTTTTGAATAATGCCAAATTTGGCTAAACATATTTATGGATTATCACTACATTAGCGACATCACAAAATTGAAAAAGAAAACACTGGTTTTGGCAGTTTAGAAAACGAGTCACAAATTATAAGACCAGTGGCCTTCTGGGTTTTTTTTTCAATTTTGTCATGTATCACATGTGGCAATCTCCATTAGATGATTTAGCCAAATTTGGCTAAAAACAAAATATGTAAGTGGAAAAAAAAAATCAACCATCCTCCTATATTGTTGGTCACCTAATTGAACCTGATGTAGAATCTAATGAGTTTTTTTTGAAAAATATTTTCTTTTCCTAACTTGGCAATCAGAAACCCCAAATAAACTCTTTTCACACTCCCCCCCGCCCCCCCCCCCCCCCCCAAAAGAAAAACACTGGACTAGACAGATCATCTTGTTTGAGGAAACAAGTTGGGTAACTTGTTTTTTGGGTAACTTGAGGGAAATGCCACCTTTGTTCAAAGATGGAATCAACGGCTTTCATGAAAGTCCTCATTAAACATTTTTACAACGACCAATTTACATGCCCAAACATTTTAGATGCATGTTAGAGTTAAGGTGCCTTGAGGGACTACTTTGCAACCTGATTTCTCCTCTAGAATTTGTTTTGGTAATGCTAAGTGCTAAGCTAAAGATCATGTAGGTAAAGTTCATAAAAGGTGGTGCCTCTATAGTTGTATGCATCATCCTAGTAATTGAGACATTTTGCCTTTTCAGGAAGTCGGTCCAAACTTGTGTTTGCAAGATAATTTGTTTTCACCTAGTTATTAAGTTGGTTCTTAATAAGTTTTCATCTAGTTATTGATTTTTGAACCAAATAATAATCTAATTTCTTGGCATTGAATTTTCAAAACCTAATAATCTACCTAGATCACATGGTTATCATTATGGTAGGTTATCAATCCTAAACCACTAAGCATTTATAATAGGAAACCAAAAAGTAATAAAATAAAATAAGAATTAACCAAGGAGTTCTAGTTGGTTCCCGACCAAGCAAGGCAGCATTACCCGATCCTCAATTGGCCGATAGGTGTTCCTCGACACATTCTTTGGTCAGACAACACAACCAATTCCTCGCAACTCTTCCATGATTGGGAAAGCATTGACCCAAGTTGAGTGTGGAGAACCATCTTCTTCTTCCTTCAAGTCCCCAAATGAGAGCTATTCGAGAAAAAGAAGGCTATAAATCAATTTGTTCAACTTATAGAAGAATTGTTCAACCACTATGGAGCAACTATGTCATAATCTTTTATTTAAAAAATAAATTATCTGAGTCATACTTTAATTATTTGCCATAAAATTCATGTCTAGTCAAAAAACATTTGAAAGAATGATTTTATATTGGGCGTCATTGGCGGGCATGCACACTTTGTGTTGGAGACTAAATTGAATTTGTTTTGTTCCACTTATTTAGTGCTTGCCCAAGTTGCACACCTTCATTCTCCTTACATGGTAACCTGTGTTGATAATATCATCCCCATGCTTCCCAAAATTGATACCCTACTTATACCGTCATTTGTAAACATGTGTTTCATTGAGACATGTTATCTCTAAATCTAAATGCACTTTGAGCATTTGCCTTTGATAGAGTGTTGTTCTTTACTTTTGCCAACTACATTGCTCTAACACTAAGAGCACATCACAAAAGAGTCCGTCCATAAACAATCTCCATTTTCCCATTGTTTACAATTGATAAATAAAATCAATATGGACACATTGTGGGGATCAGAATCCAAGAGAGATAGGAGTCATGGTCACAAAGAATTAAAAACCTGCCTTGACATCATACTAAGTGATTCTCAAGTTAGGTATTTTAAAATATTGAACCTTTCAACATAATGGGTGGGTATTCGCTGAACCTTATGCATAATATGTGAGTATAAGCGAAAGAATAACTGGATAATCGGTAATTAAGGGTATTGTTTAAAAATGCCAACTGATAAGGTGGGGAGGGGGTGATTGTTTAATTTTTTGAATTCAATTATATGGTACCGTGTATGACAAAAAAAAATAAATTTAAAAAAACACTGGCTGATTGGGTTTTTATTATTTAAAAAGAAGAATGGGGCAACAGTAGACCAAACACTTGGAAAGTTGGGACAAACTTATAACCGTGTATTGGTGAATAGTACTAAGTGTTAGTACTCTTTAATGGGCTATCTACATTGCTAGTGTATTGCATATAAGCAAATAACTTACACAGTCCATACAATTCAACTACAACAGCTCTTGGACAACTTCTTGCCATTCTCATGCATTCTGGCTTCTTTAGCTTGTCATCAGTGTTTTTTTATTTAGGCAAAATTTAGTATTTTTTCGATTAAGAAAAGGGGCCTTTGATCTCCTAGGGTTATTTTAGGCTGTTGGATTGGGCCAAACTCATGGGCAATTGATAGCTTTTGATGTGATATGAGCCATTTTGTTGAAGCCATGATGATTGATTATAGCCACTTTTGTGAAATTGTATGGTTGTTAGATCCCACAATTCGATCACAGTGTTGATAATCTCGCATCAATTCTCCTTGACAACTGTGGGTATTGCTCCTTTGCACTACATTGAAGGCCCTCACTTGTCATTATCGCTTTGGTGTGAATGTATGTTATTGTCGATTTTGCATAATGAATTTTTTGTTATTGTTAGCTTGAACCTTGGTCTTCAAGTAGCAAGCCAACTTGAAGTTGTTTTGCAACTTGCTTGAATCTTTAGCTTTGAAGCTTCAATGGACAAGCGTTGTTGCATAGAAGTTACAATGGCCAGCCACCATTATCTTCAAGCTTGTTGTAAGTTGTAGTAGTTTCAATTTCAAGAGGCGAGAGTACTCCAAGGGCCCAATACCACATTGCATATAAAACTTGTGCTTCATGGTGTGCACTTGTGCATTCTACTATATTCACTTTTGAAGCTTTAGCATAATGCACTCTTGTTGTGAAGAAATTATATCAATTGTGTGCAAATTTGTTATAACTTTTGCTACTTGCAAGTTTTTTGTGTGCTTCTAATTAGGGTCACAGTTTTGTCATCCTACAATGTAGGGTTCAAGGCATATTGAATTGGTTCTTATCAATGTGTGCTTTAATTGTTGCACACTGCACAACCAATGTCACCACTTAAGCCTTTGTTGAATTTCAAGTATTGAAAGTTTTTCTCTTTCTTTGTTCCTTTGGAAATTCTTTGTTCCCCAAATGATGGTTCATCTTCGCCCTCACCTTCAACACAAAAATTCAACTTGTTTTCAAATGAAAACATGTCTCACATCATGCATAAAGGTAAGCACCCTTTCCATTTTTCGGAAGGAACTACAAGAACTTCAACTTTTAGAACTATTAGAAATGATTTGGTTCATGTTGTTGATCTCATTCAAAACCTTCTTCCTAAAAAATTTGAAAGAAAATTTGGGAGCTTAATAAGGTGTTCTAGGATATTTTTGGTTATTGAACTTCCTTGGGCAAAAGCAATCAATCGTCCTTATGGTAAGATGACCCAAGTAAGATATACAATTTGCAATCAAGTAGAAAAGAGAAAAAAATTACTAATTCTTAAACTTGATGGGTTGCATAAACATGTAGGTTATTGTAAAGCAACATTTGCACAATTAGGGGTGGTTGTTAGTGAGTGTTACATGAGCTCGTCTAATCAACATGTTAAAAATGAATGAACTACAATATGTTAGTTTTCATGGGGAAGCTTTTTTGGCTCAACAAATTGCAAAGTGGGGACCTTGTAAAAAACAAGAGAAAATTCATGTAGTTCATCATAGTCTTCCATTTGTTGAAACAAAGGCAACCTATGACAAATTTCAAAGGTTGTAAGGAGTTTTTAATTTCTTCAACCCTTGGAAACATTGGACTAACACTACTAGTTGGACATGGCTAAAGCCATGCATAATATTGTGTTTTGATCTATTTGTTTGCTAGGGCAAAAGGCGTGATTCATTTTGTTTCTTGTGATGAAATGACCACTATAGACAATCAATCATGGATTTTGACCCATGTTTATGTTGTGGAAGGATGGAGACGTGTATTAAGTCTTTTGACATTGTAGCAAGTTTGAGAAGGTACCAATGTTAACAAATTAATAAAGGTAATCATGGACTATTTGCTCACTTATAGTGATCTTTTATAATCTAATTTAGTTTCCAAATTGTTATGTTTTGGGGTCGATGAGGTGATAACCTTCCAAGGTTCAATAACTAATGTTAATGTGTAATTGAAAGAAAAGCACACACCTTTTACGTTAGGTGTGCATTGTGTTATACATTAAACCAATTTGGTTGTGCAAACGTTGTTTAAATTGACCTTGGTTGCAAAACTCGAGTTGTTGCTATGATCTATTTACAACAACTATTCACAAAGCCCTAAGAGGTCTTTGGAGTGATTTAGGTTGGGTGAATTTTTGGAGCAAAAGGTGTTCAAGGTTTTACACAATGTGAAGACACATTGGATTTCAATGTTGTCCCCTACTAAAAGAATCTTAGCAAAATACAAGTCCTTAATTATGCATATGCTTGGTGAATAAGTGAGTGAAAGCACACTAAGGTGGAATACATAATCTAATGATAGCTTATTGAATTATTAATCACAAGCCATGGAACAAAATATAACATAACAATATGTGAAAAGGATTAAAAAACAAAATATTACATGTTATATGATCACATTGTATGAATTTCATGAATAGATTTTGAGTTACCATAACATATTGGACTTTTGAAGTGCCAAAAATCCAACTTCACCGTCCATATCATATGATTATGCATTCATTATATCTATTAAAATTCTTAGTTCAATAACTTCTTTTGAGATAGAAAATAAAATGATGCCATTTATGCAAAGGAAAATAATTTTGAAAGATTTTGAAAACCATAAATTGAGATGTACAATGAAATATGGATTTTAAGAATAAAATCTTTTATTCATTTGAATTGATAATTCTCCTTTTCATTTTTTTAATGTAATTTTTTGATACAATCGTCTACAGTTGATAAAGTCTAGAAACTTTTTAAAAATTTAGCCTTGTCATATGACTTGTGCAATATAATTTATTTTGTTACAATGTAAAATGGACATTTATTTTAACATTAGTATGGACTCCACATATGCCGAAAAATACTCCACTTTAATTTGTGCTTTCACCCCAAACAGCCAACACCTCGGCAAAAGGAAATTTGGACATTCTTTGCAATGTCAAGACTTTTCTGGGTTTAATTTGTATCCTACCTTTGTTTAAATGTATGCAATCTCTTTCAAAATTTGTTCAAGTTTGAAATGTTTTCATTTGTGAATTCATTGATGGAATCAAAGCTTGTGAAAGGGATCTATATAGGATGTATGTTGTTCAGTTAAAAGTTATGGCTATTGAAATGGGATATTTCAAACTTTCTTTGTTGTTACAAATCACACATATGATCTTTTACACATGGTTTGGATTGTTGAACCTACTTTTGGTGTGGAATATGAAGGGTTTCAATTTTTTTCTCGCACATACATGGTTCATAAAAAATACACATTTCTAGATTAGATTGGTTGAATAAAGTAGAAGTGCAAAACAACAATGCAATGTTACTACTATTAGTTTCATTCAAGAACTTGAGCGATGTTTCCTAGCTCAAGACATCATGAATGCCATCGGGGTGATTTACCCCAATTCTAAGTACAACTTGAAGTTGAACACAATTTTTTGGCACAACTTTCAAATTTTAAAACACATTATTATTTTGGGAAGCATATTGGCCCAAAAAAATTATATATTTTGCCTTTGTTGGATGAAGCATTGCTAATGTAGATATCATTTTATTTCAAGATTACTATGCTTGCCAACTAGCATGTAACCATGAAAGCCTCCTATGGACTGCAATCTATGCACACATTTGGACCATTGCGTCCAACAACCAACTTCTTTCCCATTGATTATTTAAATGGCTAAAATTAATTGAATTGTCTATGGCCATGGTTATGGGCAACGTAGAGGATGAAAGATGTTTTTCAAATATGGGGTTTATGAAAAGTAAACTTAGGAATAGAATAACAACCCATTTGAATTTGGTTGTTAGGATGTTTGCCCAAAAGTTTTTTACCTTCAACAATTTCCCATTTGGTACAACAATGAATACTTGGAATGCTACCAAATCCCACCACATTACTATAGAAGCATAGTTCATTCATTCTAGCAACAAATCTCCAAATCCTCACCTTTTATATAATATGTTCATGTGTTTTTTGCTATGATGTTTGTATTACTTTGATTATTTTCAATCATATGTGCTATGCTAGTTAGAATAAGGTGTATGTAATTTCAATTGTTTGTAACATGAACAATCATTTGGGGGTGAAGTGCAAATATATAATTAAAGAAGTTAATTGAGTTATGTTATAATATGGACAACTATAGAACAATCACAATTTAAGCCCCAATTTTTTTATATTCTACTAAATTTAAATTGAAAGAGCTCACAAATTAATCACAATTTTGAGAAAGAAAACAAGTTTAAACCTTATGTGGTCTTCCTTCTAAACTTGGTGCATTAACATTGAATTTCCATTTGAAATTGTTGATTTTATGCTAGATTTGTGAAAAGTCTAGTGAAAAAAAAGAAAATTGAAATTGGTCACTAGTTCATGATTAACAACTAACACAAAGAAAAATAGAAACCTTTCAAACATTATTAACAAAAAAAATGTTAAGAGCGATAAAAGAAAAGGATTTGTTTCAAGATACAACATTAGACAATTCATATTCATTTTGTCTTTGTTTCATGGCCAATAATCAAGTTGTGATAGGATTATGTGATCACCCATAATATCCTTTCACCCTAGATTTACACAATTTAAAACTTGCATTCATCAATCCAAGGTTAGGCATTTACATAGATGTGAATAGAAACTCTACACTTACACTAACCCAATGTGCATACAAATTGCCTGAAATCATTTACACTTACATAGTTGGTATGTCAAAAACCTTATACACACCCAACATTACTTAAGAACAATGGAATTATGAACTATAACCATTACATGGTGAGTAGAAGGCTCTAAACTTTGTAGTTTTCACCCATGGTAATAGGTAAAGTAATAGGGTTTGATTGTGTCCAATGTAAGAAAAAAACAAGAGAGGAAATAAATACACTATCTCGCTTGATGGAATTTGAAATGTAACCATTGGGAAATTTAAAATAGATGCCATTATTTAATATTCAAAATTTTAAATTCATGGTTGAAATATTAACAAAAAAATAATGGAAATAACATGTCACAAAATCAATGGAAATAAAATAATCCTTCGCAGATAGATTTAATTTCACTTTCCAACCATCTTCTCACTTGTAACCCTTGTCAACAAAATTTTCAACATTAGGAAACTATTAATCATATTAAAAAGCCACACTATTGAAAATTCCATTTTATTTTTAAAAGATGATTGGATTTTCCAATATGCTTAAATTTCAAGTGTCCTTCATCACATATAAGCAGGGTATCATTTATATGATGTATAAGGAGGATTTATAGCTTATAATATAATTTTTTGGAGCCATGATATATTGCAAGTATTTTGATTTGTCAATTTTTCACATACATCACAAAACATGCACATTTTGAAAACGAATGTTTATTCACCAATGACAGTCACATAATTAGTCATCTATTGGGGCAATACTCAACATACTAGGCGAGGCAAAACTAGGGATCTATGATTATTTTTTCAATAAGTTGGAGCACATGTATTTACCTGGATTTAAAATTAGGGTTTTTAGTTATCCAACTGACTTGAATTTAGGCACTAAAGATACTTCTACCTTTGGTACCCGAATATTGGTGGGTTAAAAATTAAAGATATTTACCAAGCAAAGTGTAAATTCAAGTATCCACAATCTACCTTTGATCCTTATTTAACCTTCTATCCTAAAGGCAAATGATTATTTGCATAACAACATTGAAAATTACTTGCATACCAAAAATGTATGTTAAAAAATGTTCAAACAAAATATAGCCACCTTTAAATCTTTAGCATTTTTTCCTGAAAGTTTACAACATTTGGGCATAACATCATTTAAGTCTAAACACCCCTAGAAGCTCGAACCTCAATCTTTATTTTAACATAAAATTATTACTTAATTTAAGATAGTACCCTGTACATTAGTTATAAGCTAAAATTAAAATAAATATGATATTTTCATTTAAACTTTAAAATAATATTTTACATTTCACAAACATAACTAGGATCTTCTATATTTGTCTTACATGATTTTCTATGTGAAAAACACCATTTTTGTCCACCTTCAGAAATATCTTTTATTTGCATAAGCTCAAACAAAACTTTTACAATATATAGTTATGTGTATGTTTATGAACTTTATAAACATATATATGAGTCTATATAGTTTGTAAAATATATAAGTTTACCTAGTGTATTGGTGAATCACCAATCTACTACAATCAAGAAAACAAGTAGTTTTGCCACAAGAGAGGCTTTGTACTAAAATAGTGTTTTACAGGAAATCAAAGTTAATGGGTTTAAAGTTCATTAACTTTAGGAGGAGGGGCCAAGAAGAAAAATAAAATAAAAATGTGTGGTACAAAATTTCACCAAATTGACATTAAACATGAATTGCATCCAATTTAAAGTTATATATCTATATATATCTTAGGGTGATTGATTTGCTATGGACTATTTTGGACTCTGGGATTATCAAGAGCAGGACCATTGGACTAATTTATTTCATTTTAGGCTGGTTGAAAGAACTACAATCATTTTAATTTTATTTTTACTTTTCAAAATTTAGTCAAATGTTGTGATAGAACTATGCAAGGTGTCACACACCCTTTTTAAAAAAAAAACACATCCTTTACAAAGTTTAATGAGGTGTTTAACATTCTCCCAATATACAAGACATTAAATGCGTGTTAATGAGTTCTATCTAGTAGATGTATGAGCCTGCCTCATTCATCTTTACATGACATTTTTGTCATTGAATTGTATTAAGGCTTCTGGTATGGGATGGTGTTCTATGCATATTTGAATTTATAAAGAATCAGTGGTTTTCATCATGTAAAGAATAGGGGTTGTTGGGATGATTATTTGAAAATTTCAAAAATTTGAGAATTGTGCTTTCCTATATGCAAGAAACCAGTTCTTTCAATTTTTGACTACCATGGTTATGAATCATAAGAACCAACCAACAATGGTATAGTATTTTACATGAAGGGAATGGCTAGGAAATGAACTCAAAACCCTAGAGCTGAAGCTCATTCAATGCTTGGAAATTAGATATTGTAATTCTGGTTTTACTTTAATGTAGACTAGGGGGGGCCCTTGTGCTCTTGGCCCAAGTGTGATGATCCTGGAGGCTCTATGAGCCATGAGTTTCCAAAAAAACATAATCATGGAAAAACTACTTTTGTAATTTTTGATTAATTTCCAATGATGAAAATATTTTTGAATCCGACCACTTTTGCTTAAATCATCTGAAAATTGTGAACCAACAAACTTGAACACTGGCTTGTCAAGAGTTTTTTTGATGGTGTGAGAGTGCAACAAGGGACCCCATGGTTTGGGATGATGAAGGCCCAATTTTTATTAAAAAAAATTGGAAAAAATAAAAAATGCTTGTATTAATATATAGATACCCTTGGTCACATGCATTGCATATTAGATACCTACCTATGCAGATAAGGTATTGGGCTAGCATTTGCTGAACTATACCCATATTAATGGACATGGATGTGTATTGAGATTGATGGATGCCCGGTTAAACTCCTGGGTTGAACCCCACTTCCTGCCTAAATGCCCACCCAACACTAGTTTATTTATCTTTTATTTCCTCAAGCTATTTATTCGTAAAATGGGTAGGAATGGGTAATGTTAGGTTTGGCTGGAATAGGGCTTGAGAGAAGCGAACAACAAATGAGATTTGACAAAAGAAAATAAACAATTCAAACTCCAAAACCCACAGCAATTGGTGGGTGCCAAAGTTTGATCCCATGTTTCTTTTGGTTGTGATGGTGAAGCTTGATGAGACTTTGGGGGCTTAGGTGCAAAAACTTGACTCCGTTTTTAAAAAAAAAGTTAGACAAACCCTCTGCATTTCAATGGGAAGTGCGGAAGCTTGATAAACACTAATTCTCTACATTTTGTAAGCCACGTCAAGCTCTCCTCTTCCCTATTTTTCTTCTTCCCAACTCTTCAATTTTTTCACAATTTTTCTTATTGCATTTCATTTCCTCATGTATGCAACAGAATTATTCTAAGGTGTGTGTAACATACACCTACAAACTCAACATGAGAGGGCAAAAACCAGCCCAATGGCAGGCTCAAAGACATGGTGACTTTAGGGAATGAGCTCTAATATTAGACTTGTAGGAACGAGCAGCTCATGGGTCTCAAGTTGCAAGAGATCAGTTTATGGATAATTGTGGGGCAGGCTCAAAGACATGGTGACTTTAGGGAATGAGCTCTATTAGACTTGTAGGAATGCGCAGCTCATGGGTCTCTAGTTGCAGGAGATCAGTTTATGGATAATTGTGGAGCTAGTATCTTTGTGCTTCCATCACTTGTTCACCACCTTCCAATCTAGGTTTATCTTGTGGTTCAGTCATACACAATACTGGTCAAGGTTGTGGGTGATTTGTGTTGGCACTAAATTTGTTTGTGTTAGTTATCTCTAGAATGTCCATATAGTTGCCTGGTCCTAGAGTCTGCCACAAAGCAATATATGAGAACTTGATCTAGGAAAGGGAAGGAAACAAGCATTAAGCAAATTAAGTGCTTGTGCAATGACACCAAGAAAAGTGTAAATTGGACCTCAGAGATGAATAATACCAACCAGGAAACATGCTATCGAATGTGCATACATTCAATAGCATGTACATTCAACAGCATGTTCCATAGCATCAACTCCATCCTCAAATCAAGAAGTCCCTGGCATTTCCAAAAAATTATTAGACTTCAGGGGAAGAAAACTTGTGCACCATATAGCATGTTATACTGCTTAAAAAATACACCCATCACAAAGATAGACAATAGACAAGATTGGTTATTGCATATCCTGGTTTTGTCTTGATCATGCATGCTAAGGTGATTCTACAGCAAAACCAATGATCATACCAGCATGTTTTGCAGAAGATGAAGGTCAAGCCTGGTAACATTGTTGAGTACAAGTAGGACACTCATAGCCACCTCTTCAAAATTTAGATGGGAGTGCACATGCTGCCTGCCACCAATCCAGAATTGGTTCAAACAAAGGATATACGCTTGAGAACAAATAAAGTAATAGAGAAGGAATGCATTATATACACAAAATGCCCATCCCTCATCAAGCCCTGTATCTTGTAGTCTAATTATCGCCAATGTACTTGTTTTGGTGAAGATCAAGGATTTGCATGATGAACCACAGATGTGAAAAATGAAGGGAATCCAAGAAGCTGTATCTCTGTAATAGCTGCCACAAGACATTTGGTGCACATGTTCAAGACAATGGATGCCTGACCATGTGCTACTGATGTATCAGAGGTTTTGCTCTTCTCACCATTCTTTTCTCCAATTTTCTTTTCTGCTCCTCTTCTGCAGTGTCTGAACTTGGCACTAAAAAAAATACATCGTCACTCTTTGAGAACTGTTCTCTTAAATCAAGAAGGTTAGGAATACTTTCTTCTACCCCATCCTCAATAATAACACTATTTCCAATGTTCAAGGTCATTGGCAGGCATGGAAGGTAACCATTTATATTCATAGGTGCCTCATGAACTGCAATATGAATCTTTCCTCTTGGTCTCTTCAAGGTCTCCAGCAACCTAAGACCCAAAAGAACCAGGTCAAGAATTGCAGTCCCCTCAACTTGTGGCCGGTCAGAGTGCAAAAAGGTTCTGCAAATGGTGAAGAACCTCAAAAGCCACAATCAATTCTCCTAAGTCTTCTTGCATTTGTAGATGGCGGTCTTCAAGGCAATCATGCCCTATAATAGTAGTGACTGCCCAAATCAACCCTTCTAGCACTTCTTGCATCACCTCTAACTTCTCATCTTTCATACTGCCATTCAAGCTATTTACAATATCTTTAGAAGCAACATGTTCATCCTTGGAGCTGTTACAACCAGGACCAAAACCAACAGCAATTGTTCCTTGGTTATTTAAGGAATAGTCAATGGTGCTGAATTTTCCAATGTTGTAGACAACATTGGAATCAAGGTAGGTAAAAGGTTGTGAACAATGAAGTAGCTTTGATTTGCTGGGGGTGACAGAAGAACACAAGTCATTGCAGAAGAGCTACTGTAAGTGCAGAGGTTTTTTGGCTACGATGAATGCGAGCCTGGGAATGTTGTTGCAATGCAATCAATAAGACCTTGTTGTCAAGTTGCATGCAGTTCAGCTTCCTTATCCTCCAAATACTGTAGCAGCTAGCATTCAACAAAAGCCTTGATGATGAAGTTGAAATAACTATGGGCAGACATCATGTGCAAAGATTAAAACACCATTTTCACTGTTACAGATCATGTTAGACGAAAGGGCAAGGGCTTGAATTTCCAAATATAATATTGCTAGACCCAAAGACTTCAGTGATGACACCATTGCTTACAGGTCCTAGGCTATGGTACAACTTCATTCACCTCGTTGCACCTAAAAGCTTGTCATACTAATTAAAGATGCATCAAATTGATGAAAGTTGTTTCAAAGTTAGGTATAGAACTCTCTACAGACTCCTGCCATCCTTCAAATAATCTGTCATTGGTGAGAATTTCACTAGCAGCTAACACACTAGCAGTAAGACCTGATTTACAGAGATCCAGATAGAAGGTACACACGTACAAACATCAATATGTCTATGTGATTCCAGAGTACATGTTAATCATGGTACCATACTCTTAGAAGTGATAAGGTAAGTTGACAGAGAAATCCCCAGGTTTTTGAGCCTGTTGCAGTCATCCTAGCTCTTGTACCCACCTCCCTATTCTAGACTGTTCTGCAACTGTTCATAAGAATGAACACAAGAAGAATGCATTATCAAAACCATCAACAAGATCAAGCATGTCTCCACTTGCAGTTTGCAGAAATTGTCATGTCAAGTATACAAAGAACAACTACATTCAAATAACTATCTTTGCACATGAAAGCTATACAAAGAGAATCACCTGCCAAAGAAGTAGTGCCCATTCCATATCCATCCACTCTACGAGAGTGCTCCAGAAACTATGTTTTCTTGCTAGCAAGTCTGTGTCATAGATTGTTTACCTTTTTCCTAAAAGCTTGCTGTTGTAGGGGAATGTTGTCATTGCTCCTAGCCATAGAGTACAAACCAGCAGAAATATTATTCCGGCACTATCCACTAATTCGCCGAATTCACTTTCCAATATCTGTCTAGGAGCAAACCTCTTCTCTACTTGAAGACCATCTCGTGCAATTCAACATTGCAAGACAATTTTTTGATGGAGAAAACCAGCAGACATCTCAGCTTGCTTTGCTGCATGAACCACACTGGGTTTGGAATTCTAAACAACACAGAACATCTCCTTTCAAGATTGTTGTCAAACTTTCTTTGCTACAATTCTCCTCTAAAAACACATTGGTCCTCAATTGTCCTTGAATGAAATATTGTGGCACACACTGAATCCCCTTGGAAGTAAAAAGTTTCCCCTTCATCTTCTCTCAAAAGTGCTATTCTTCCCCCCTCCCCCACCCCTCCAATTATGATCAAACAAACTTAAAAGAACTTTTTCATTGCAACTCAAAGAAGCTTGCTCAAAAAACACACATACAATCTCCCTCAAGAAACACACCGAAATGTCAACAGTCCTTCCAAATTCAAACATGTGATGTCTTCACACCTTTATGACAACAACTTTTACTGGATATATTTTGCAAGCAAAGCAACGTCCCCGCAAGGACAACTTTGAGGGATATATCTTGCAAGCAAAACAGAATGCCCAACCTCAAGTTTCGAAATTTTATGATTTTTGTGGATATATTTGGACTATGGAATTTAAAAAAAAAGGAAATAAGTTGTTAACTAAACATTATTGAATTTTGCACACAATTGATGCAACTGGGTGCTTTTCTTAACAAAAGAAAACCCGGCTCCATACCCCTTGTGTAAACCCATTGTCTTGGGTGACTAAAGTATCCAACTTCTACTATAGTTAAGCTAGTCGTCACATAAATAAAAAAAGAAAACACACCCAGAAAGGGTACAAGAGAAGAAAAAAGAAAGGACCAAAGTCCAAACAAAAGATCACACTTGGAAATGTAGAACCCACAACGAGGAGCCTTAAGAGGAGAAAACATGAAACCTAGGACCCAAACCTATCACTAATAGCACAAAGCAAGTCATGCAAGGAGTGAGGCGAAATATTATAGGAGTTTAATGAAAACCAAAACATTTCAATTGAAATCATGGTAGTGTAAGAATGATGCAGTGGCATTGTGCACGTCCACTTGGCTAAATTTCTTAACATTTGGGAAACAAAAGGTTTTCTTCAATTTTTCAATCGTGTCTATGCTTGAAAATCAAGAGACATGACAAATGGAACGAAGGGTTGGAAGAGCATAGCAAGGCAACAACTTATCATGTGCACACTTCGACACCTCGTTGAGTGTCAATGAAGTGAGGAAGCATGTTGCTGGAAAGTAGGGTGGTGAGGACAACAATGGCACAACACGTTGTGAAGATGGGGTTAATCCAAACTTCCCCTTTTTATCTTTCAAGATTTTGACATTTTTTATCCATGTGTAGTGATTACATCCATAATTTGGATGCAATTTTCATTTCATTCATCTTTTGTTCCTCCTAGTTTCTAAACAAAGTTAGTTATTGTCCCATAACTGCATAACTGGGGTGGGTTTAGACCACATTTTGCTTGGTGACCAAACACAAATTTTTTACATTAATTTGAAATTAATTAGGGATTTTTTCCTAGAAATTCATTTTGACCTCATATGTCATCATAATTCAGCAATTTTTGAGGCTTTGGAATTATATTGGTGAAAATTTCCATATTTTTTAGAGGTGCCAAAGTTGTGGTTGTTACTAGTGTTTTTGTGGGGAGGAATGTTAAAATGTAGGTTTCAAAAGGTGTGAAGTTACCTTTAGGATGCACAAGTTTGTTAGGTGTTTCCATATTGAGGGTTGATTAAAGTAGCGGTAAGAAGGGGTGTTGGCAAAGAAGTTGCATGTAGTTGTTGTCATTGTAAGTGCATGAACGTGTTTTCTTTTTCATTGGTTCACTTATTGGTAGGTATTTTTAAGCCTTTCCTTCCTTTTGGTTTTCAAGGAATGTTTTTGGGGTCCACCTCGATGGAAGTTTTACCACTTCTTAGGGGCCCTTCCTTTCCCTCTTCTTTCCCACCCTCTTCTTTGGCTAGACAAAGGTGGTTAATCCCTTATTCCTTTCTAAGTTATTTGTTCCATTGTGTCTTCTACCTCCTTTGTCTTTTGTGTTATCTTGACTTTTTTTGAGCTCTCTTCTTTCATCCTATTTGGTTAGGGCTTGTCAAGCACATAACTTAACATACTAAAAGACATATGCAACTAATGAATTATGGATTGCTAATTCATGTTGTTTTGCCTTCTTAATTGAAAGGGACAACAATATGACATTTCATTGCAAAACTAATTGTATTATCAACCATTAGTAGAAATTCTATCCATTGCAACCAAGGAAACAATGACTAGCTATCTTAAATGACTCTATCAATTATCATAATCAAATATTACAATTTCATTATTTACATGGAATAAGTATGAATAATAGATTAGTCCTTTATACGATTAATGGATGAAAACTTACAAAATAGACATTTTCCATTTTTTTTCATCAACCATATTTCACATGTTATGGGTTTTGAATGCATTTTAAAGAATAAGACATTAACATGGATTACCCATATATCATTTTTTCAAGCAATGAAATACACAAATCTAGTTTATGACTAAATATCAATTACCTCAAATGACATGGAAAATATTGTCATGATGTCATGGCATTTTCATATTTAATTAATTAAATAATATATCACAACATTGGAAAATGGGTCCCATTATATGTTTTAAACTTTGGAGATTTATAAAATGATTTATATATGATTAAATAATTATTGTTACATGGACAACATGGTACCTTGTATAACTTTGAAATCACTAACCTTAGATGATGTGGTACTTTAGGTGGCCATACAATTATTTTACAATGAATCAAAAATGAATATTTGTAAATAAATATAAGTACAAATGGACAAAATAAACCACAACATGTAGGGAATATATTTTGTTTAATATTATACATATAGGTAATATAAATGCATCTATTAAAATTTAAAAAATACTCAATTATAATCTATTTTAAACATTAAATGCGACTAAATTAAATATTAGATAGAAAAGTAAAATTTAATGAGAAAAGTATGATATATTATATTTTTAATATTTCAATTTAAAAATAAAATAGAGCTGTAAGATGTGGGAAATATATAATTTATTTGTACATTAAACTTTTATCATAAATTTAAATGAAAATCTATATAATATATATAAAGAATAATTTCGGAAAATTATTTAAAATTAATTTATATTATTCAAATTATATTAAATTATTTAAATTGAATTATATCTCATATGGAATTTATTGATTTACGATCCATTAAAAAATATTTTATGTGGATAAATTACATGGATTCATACATGTAAATGTAAAATTATTAGTAATAGAAATCCAAAATTGTAATATAAATTCCTAAACTAAATGAAGGTTTAAGATATGGAAATTTTATTTTATTTATTCATGAGTTAGCCATAAAGGTTTTTTCATTTACAAATCATGTGTTTGAATTGGTTTTTTCGAAAGGATGGTCATTGAAATGTTATTCAATAAAAAAATTCAAACAATTTCCTTTTGAACTGAAATTTAATTTAAAATAAATGAATAATATAGTTGTGTACATTATTGAAGGAAATTTATGAATAAGTTTTCAATTTTTTTGTTTGGACAAATTATCAATAAAATACAACTTATTATATTTGAGGTGTTGTGTAATGTTTAAATGAAGTATGGTCTAAATAGAATACACATTAAATATTTATACAAGTGGTTGGTTTGGTGGTAAAGGAATTGAATCCCATCCTCAAGGTCCAACGATCAAACTTCACAAATGACATGAGTTGTGGTTACATTGAAATATTGATTAAATATTTCATACTTATTTAGACTACTTAGGTTAGGTGGTTATTTAAGCGAACTCAAATAAATAGATTAGGTGGTGACACATGTCAACAATTGACAGGATGAAAAGTAATGAAATTAATAATAATTGAAATAAAAATACATCATATTATTTATATATTATATAATAAATCTATAATAATAAATATAATAAATTAAGAAATTATGTTTCCCAAGTTTTTGGGTCTAATTTGTAATAATAATAAATAATTAAACAATGATTAAACTATCATTAATGACTTCACATATGTTCTAATGATTTATTTGTAATGACTTTAGGGTTATTAATTATTTTTTCCCTTTATGACTGGAATACTAGTCATAAACTTAGTCATAAATTTGAAGATTTCTATAATGAATTAACCTTTTTAAATTTTGTGATAATATTGAAATTTAATGTCATAAATTATCACGGTGTGATGTGTATAGTGTTTAGTGATGCCATGTTAACCTAGTCATTTTATTTAACTAGGTGTTATAAAGGATGCATTTTTATAAAAATTACATGTATGAAAAAAAATATCATTCACAAACGTTCACCTATGAGTCCCACATGACTAAGAATGAATTGGGTGTAAAATCCATAATTTGTCAACTTTTATTGTATGTTATGACTAAGTATGTAGTTGTTTGGGTCAATTCACTATACCAAAACATGACTTATATGATTACATGTCAAAGCCTAGGTGGCGAACCCTACACACCTTAACCAAAATTAACCATGTAAACTACTTAACCTAAATTAAAGTAAGTTACAAAAGTAAGGATTTCAACTTTCACCTCCACATTAATAGGCAAGATCCTTACTATTGCATCAATTTTTTTATGTACCAGAAAACGGGACCACATTTTAATGAACATTTTTTCTAACCTACCTAGTTGACCTATTCAACGTACCTTAGGCTACCCATGCTGTCTAAGCACTTACTTGGGGGTTATTTAAGTTATTTAGGCTTCATAAGGACCTATTTAAGGGCTACCCAAGGATTGTTTAGGCTATTTAAAGACATACCAAAAGGCTATCTAGGCTATGTTTCCATTTGTGATATTTATGATGCCATGTGTAAGCCTACCATTGATTATCTAGTGACTTGCAGTTCCAAAGTTCATCTAATAGTTGCATGTGTTTTGTTACACATGTGTGTCAAGATTATATTTGATATTTCTTCATTCGGAAATGTAAACATTTAGTATTAATTGTGCAATGGGTAATTATTGTTGTCATTTGTCATGATATATTGGTCACAACAATGCATTTTGGGTTTTGCAACTTTTCTTGTGATGCCATATGTTAGTCTATTATTTGATAACAAAGGACATATGGTTGTAATGTTCATTTACTAGTTGCATGTATTATGTTCTATTACACCCATGTGTCAAAATTTTGTTTGATATTTTTTCATTTGGAGATGTTAACAATATCATTTGTCATGCAATGGAGACTAGTTATTATTGTCACTTATCTTGATTATATTGAATACAACAAATCTTTAAGTTTTATAACTTTTCTTGTGATATCCTTCATGTGTTAGTCTATTATTTGATTAACAAGGGACCTAGATTTCCAACATTTATTTAATAGTTACAACCATAAGTCATGATTTTGATTATAGTCACAACATCTTGTTGTCACATGGCATGCCATGTCATCATTATGGGAAATTAAGTCATTGTTAATTACAAAATCATTGGTATTTTTGAATTATTAATAAATGAAATTTCATAAAAATAATATGATAAATGATGATGTTGACTATAATCACAATACCTTATTGCCACATGCACAAAAAAGAATCATGAGTTTTGCAACTACCCAAATTCACTAGTTTTTTAATGAAATTGAACAAAAATTATTAACTAATTAGCAAAATGTATGGTTTTGGTTAAAATGTACTAGAGTTTATTATAATATTTTTAGCAAAATTATTAATAGTTATTTTTTATAGTCATATTTTGCATTTAGTACTTTCTAATTTATAATTGTGACTTTGATATTGGGTGTAGTCATGTTAATAGGAGCTAAAACAATCATAACCACTACTTAATTTTATGTTTTTACACCAAAAAACATTCAAGAGAATTTTAACTTGAAAATAAACAAAAGTTTTTGCACAAATCTAATACCTTATTTTATAAGTGTCAAAAATATGAAATTATTTCATTAACATTTAAGCCTTCAAAAGTCGTGTAAAAGGACTTGTAACCATTTTTTTTTAATAGTAAACGGACTTGTAAATGGACTTGATTTTTTTTGAGAATGACATATGCTTGGCAAATTTTCAACACAAACTTTTTTAAAATAGTACAAATTTAAAAAAATTCATAAAGACTTTTTTGAAGATTATTTTTCAAAATATTTCAAGAACATTATTTTAACATTAGTCACATAAAGGGGTGCCAATGGCTCCTATTAGTTCATTTCACTATAAGAAGATTGGAAAGAAAACAATTACCATTTGCAAGTATATTCTAGTTGCAAAAAACATTTGCTATTAAAAATTGGCTAGTTGTACTAGACAAGTTGCATAAAACAATAGTTGCAAGTGTGGATGAAATCAATGGTCAACAAAATATTTTACCATCCATATACAATTGATGCCATTTATATATTAACATAAAAATCAACAAGTTACATAATGACACGTGGCAAATGAAAAAAAATTGTTTAAAATATAGATGGTGGATCTTCATCATCTATTTTTAATGGTTTTACATTGGGACACATGGCACAATACCAATATGCCATGTGGCAATTTTGATTTTTGGTCAAAATAAATTAAAATCGATATTTAGTTGGGTAGGTGGGACAAGGTAAATAGGTAGTTAAATGGGATTAACTAGGTAGGTAGGTAGATGGGATCAAGTAGGTTGGTTGGTTGAAGTAGGTGGGTAGGTAGGTAGGTAAGTAAATAAATATTTTTAATTTCTCTTAGGTTATGTCCTTTAATTGGCTCATCCCTATTGACATGTGTTTTCTTTGTGAAAGTGCAAGAAAAAGCCTACTCATTATATAGTTTTAAAAATAGAAATGGAAGATAAAACATATGGGATAAAAATTGAAGTTGCAACTGAAAAGTTTGTTTCATATATTTTGTCTTCCTTTTTAATTTCGTAAATTATATAGTTAAGGTGAAAATTAAACAAATAATTATTTAGTAAACTATATAACTATTAATTAATTCTTATATAATAATCAGTCAACTAATTCATTTTCTTAAAAATTATTAATTCATAATTCATATATAGAAAAATGATTGTTTGAATTAATCACTAACTAACCAAATTATTACTTATGAGTTAATAAAAAAAAAAATCACAAATAATAAAAATATCCAAATTTTATATTATTATATAAATATGAATTCATTAACTAACTTATTAGTTATAAGATTTCATTAATGGTTTTTAAATAATCAAATAATTATTTAAAATATGAATAATAAATAATTTATCGATTAAATTTTCATAGTAATAATAAAATAAAACATTAACTAACCAATGATTAACTAATGAGTTAATTATAGATTATTGATGAATAATCTATAAGAAAATGAAAAATAATTATTATGCATTGGTTGCATTTTAGGGATTTCTTCTAGTGTTTGTATCTTATTACAAGGTCTCAGTATGACGTAAATTAAACTTTCATGTCGTCATATGACAAGTTTTCTTTCTTTCTTTTTGAGTCAACAAATCATGAATTGTATTTTGTCATGTCATGTCATGACAAACATACATGTTGTGAAAAATAAAACAAATGTTTTTCACATTTTGCTAGAAAAATAGTTTGACCCCATTTGCCCCAACATGTGTACATGATTGAATAATACAGGTGTACATGATACCCATTGATATATTCATTATATACATTAATGTAGACACCCATCAAAGTTTGAACAAAACCCCATGGAGATGTATAAAAATTTCAACCACCAAATCGCTTCAAGAGTTTAAAAATGTATTTAAAAAATTAACTTTGTTATGTTCGGCATCAAACTATTTAGGAAATTCAAACTTTAGCATTTTTTTTTTCAAATTTTATTAAAATGCAACAAATGAAAACATAATCTTGAAGCTTATTCAATAATATATTCACAATTAATTATAATATATAAATAATTAATTTAAAGGCTTTTAGAGAACAATTTTCAATAATATGTTATGAATAAATAAAAAAATCTACAAATATTTTTTTGTTTGAATTGACTTACAATTTTTGTAAATGCATGATTCAACTTAATGTAAATCCAAAATTCCTTCGTTAAATTTGTATTAATGTTAGTTTTATTTTATAAAATATGTGTTCTTCAAATGGAAAGAAATATATGTTCATCCATTTAAATCCTTCAAAATTATGGCTACTTACTATAACCTACTGTAAAAATTTGATTGATATGTATATTTTAAATTTTATAGGATTTGATTTTAAAAAAAAAAAATCCTTTGTTGATGTTGATGCCCCTTTAAATGGTAAAAATAAGCCACAAGAAGAAACATTAATGAAATAGTCAATATATCCATTTAATTCTTTAGACAATATATTGTACAATAACACTAATCATACACTAATGTAAATGATTAATTACACAACTTTGAAAAAAATATCACAACATATATTTTAATGATGTAATAATATATTTGCCTCCCAATTCCAACGCCGCATGCTAAACAATTCATAATATTTCATACATATTCCTATGCACATTGAACATGTGTGCAAAATTTATGTAATATAGACTTTTCATTGATTCCACACAAAGGACAAGTTTATTCAATTGTTTGCTCCATACATTGGTCCATTTCAATTTCAACTTTGTTGGAAGGAGATCAAACGATATGTTTTCTATGATATCAACTTTTGGGTTCCTTCCTTTCAACATTTCTCACCTTAGAGTACTAGTGAAGGATAAAAGTAACTTTCAATCTTGCCAAAGATAAACTTCTAGATCAATTTCTAAATCAACAACTTTACCATTAAAGATTTTGAAATATGTTGTCTTGGCCCTTGGATTATTTCTACCATTCTAATTTGAGCCACTTTGAATTGTCCAATCAATTATTTAATGAGCCCATCCTAACCTTCTCCTTTGCAACATATATCAAGACCTTAGATTGATTTTTGATAATGTAGAAGTTCATTTTGTTGGAATGCTTATTTATTGCCCTTAGCCTTGGGCACACTTCGAGTTAAAGGTGATGGAAACTTGGCAAGTTAAAGAAGGTGTAAACAAATTATCCTTATATAAATCCACCCACTCTCCTTTTAGGCGGTAGCTATTATACCCTTTGGGAGGGTGTTCCATTTTTCTTCCATTTTGGGGACAATTCTAACACAGCTGATTTCCTCTTCCATGGACAACACAATCTTTTTTTCATCTCACCAATGGTCACAAATCTACCTTCACCTTCCACAAACTTCCACAATTGAATTCCAACTTGAAGAATGTAATTTTCTTGTTCTAGATTTAGAAAAGCCTTCTGTCCATGGTTGAGCTATTTAGTTCCACCAGATATTTGAAGCTAGGAACTCTGTTGGATTTTTGGGCTAGTTCAGTTTTAGCACTTTCACCATTCTTGCCCAAGCCCTTCCCACCCAATTCCAAAGTGTGGAACTAGATGCTTTTTTTTGTGATTTTTATGTCCGCACCATTTTAGGTTAGAAAATCATTTACCTCTCTGATGAGACTAACAATTCTTTAGTTTAAACTTCAACAATTTTTGAAGGTTAAAGCTATTAGGCTCTAAGGCATGCATAACCCATTTGGAGAACAATGCATTTGCAATTTTTAATGGATAACAAACTTAGCCCCCTAATTTTTCCTTTTGGCAATATTGGTTTTATGATATTCGACAACATCAAGTATGAGTCGAACCAACCCACAAATAATTCTTCAACAACCAAGCAACTTTGGATGCCCTTCTTGGTTCCACCCCAAAGACTAATTTGAAGTAACACAACAAATATAGAAGAATGATGTTAATAATCACTTTCTTGCTTGTTAGGAAAGTTTTGTTGTTGACCAAAAACTAAGTTTGTGTTGTAGTTTGTCTAGCAAGAAATTGTCTACATCTACAAAAATCAAAGATAAATTAAATGGGGTGCCAAGTAACTTAGTTTTATCTTAAAGAGATGCCCATGTCCAATTAAATCCCATGTCCAAATTCACCTTTTGTTCTACTTCCCTCCAACCCTAAAGGCCACATATTTCGATTCATTAATGAGCAAGTTAGACACCTTACTAAATAGTTGCAAAATGTGCATTAACCTAATGAGGTCCTTATGGGCTACCCTAACTCTAAAACTTGCATTATCGACATATTGAGCAATCAATTGATGCTTATTACATCTGGGTAACTTAACACCATGGATTCTATCTTGTTTTAGCTCCTCCAAAGCTATAGAGTTAAAAGCTTGACCAACTATGGGTAATGGGCCAGTGGGCCTCCCTAGCATAGCCCCCTTTTGATGGGAACATCCCTAGTGGTTCATCCATTAATCGAGATGCAAGATGAGCCCTTTTTAACAAGATTTGAATCATGCTAACAAACCCATATAAAATTCCAAAATTTTTCATACATTTGAAGAGGAAATCCCAATCTACCTTGTTGCACACCTTGGAAAAATCTAATTAAAAAAAAACCATTGATTGCCTATACTTATTGGCCTATGAAATAGTTTCATGGGTTAAAAAAAGGTTGCTTAAGATATATTCTAATGGCAAGAAGGTTGATTCCTCTTGGTTGATGGTCTCCATCAATACTAATTGAAGGTGCAATTGGAGGTCTTTTGCAAATATTTTGTAAAGTGACATTGAGTAGTGTATAACTAATAGACATTAGTCAAAATGTAACCAATCTATTTACGAGTACATGCAACTATTACTCATTTGCGACTATTTCTGGATAACTTTACAACTATTTCTTGTTTTGGTCATATTTACAACTACATTGCAACTAATTTGTAACTATTTTGATTTTCATCTTTCCATGTGACCAACATTTAGTTTGATTTTCATCCAAGAAGAACAACTTATATTCCATTAATTGCAAATGTGACCAATATAGTCACAACCTATGAACATACAAAGGTGTATATTGCGTAATATAAAAGTTATAATTGGATATATTAAGATTTACAAATGTATATTTTGAATATATTAAAGTTTTTTGTGAGATATTTATTAAATACTTTGTGACCATATTATAAGTTTATCTAAGTTATTGTATCACACTTCCTAAAATTATGACAAATGATATATATTATTAATGTTGTTATTGTAATATTACAATACTTCTTAATTAATTACCTTAAAATAAAAACATCAATCTTCAACACTATTTTTGATTAATATTAAGAATTATTGTTATTTTATAACATAATGATGATGATGATGATGATGATGATATTAATATGATAAAAAAATATAATTATTGAAATTAAATCCATTATGGCTATTCAAATTATTGTTATTATAGGATATTGATGTTTATATTTTTTAAATATATAAATTGACATAATAATAAAAGATTAATAACAAAATAGTTAAGGTAAAATAGTTAATGCTTCCAATAATATATTTTTTCATATTTTAATATTTATGTATCTATTTATACTAATTACTGAAATAATAACTAAAGCAATGTCTTATATAATCTGTATTTATTTCAAATAATTACTGGAATAATAAATAATGAGATTATTATAAAATTACTGAGATTATTTTCAAATGACTAATGTCTTTATTAGCAATTTATTTATTTATTTAAAAATAAAAATTGATTATTATTAATCATAATAACTATAACAAGTGGCATAATAATATATATTATACTAATCAAATAGTTCACCTAGGCTAGCTACGTATTACAATATTATTATTATTATTATTATTATTATAAGTGATTAATTATTAAGTAATACTAGATAATAATCATTATAGATCTTATGTCATTAATTTATAATAATTAATATAATAGTTCATAAATAGCAATAACAAATGAAATATTAATCTGAATAATGAAAACAAAATAGCTAACCTTGGATACCAACTAGGTGCAATAATAATTCAATCCTTGTTATTATTCTTTTTAAATTATTATTACATATAAAAAGGAAGCATAATAGAAAAAAAAAATTAAAATAATTACCTTAGGCTAGATGTTATATTATATTTGTAATTAGTAGTTAATAAATCATTATAGTTCATATCTAATGAAAAGTAGAGTTTTATTATTTACATTTAACTAGTAAATTTATGAATATTGAATAAAATTTATTATATAATAAATTTGTTAATTGTGTAATTATGTAATTAAAATATTGATGACTAATAAATACCATAAATAAATAGTTAATTTCAAGCTTATTTTTTAATTAATTAGCTAGCAGTTTTTTTAATTAGTTAAGTAGTTTATATTTAATTTTTTTATTAATTAGTAATCTTTTTCTTTAATTAATTTAGTAAAGTGAACTAGTTAGCTAGTTAGGTAATCATTCATGTACCTACTTATATAATTTATAAAACTTAGAATGAGTATAAAAATATGGGTAAATTTTTTAGTTACAAATAATTTGCAATTAAAAAATTTATCGCATATGTTTTGGCTTTCATGCTCATTTTGAAAGTATATAAAAAAGGTGTTTTGTTTTACAGTTTCATAGTGAAAACCATGGGCATGTGCAATGAGCCAATAAAAAAGGCTTAAGCCAGAACAAAAATAGTTTTGTACATATTCTAACTTACCTACCTCCCCAACCTACCTACCTAACTTAATATTTTACTAATTAAATTATTTTTACTATAAAAGGCTAATCTAGATAATTATTTATTGTCATATAATTTATTTATTTTATGGAACTATAAATTTTGTCATGTTCACACATATATTATCTTAAGTTTTACTTAAAATTATGATAAAAAATTTATGTAAAAATAAGTTATGTTTTTTCACATCTCAAATACTTATTTGATTTTAGAAATTATGTTTTACAGTTTTTCTTATTATTTATATCATAATTGTACCAACAAAATTAATTTAGATGTATGATATATAATTTATTCACTATATATTTTAATAAATGGGTTATAAATCACTCCTATTACTTAGCCTATTAAAAAAAATTACATTGCCTACCAAATTAAATAATTAATTCAAAAATTATGACATACCAACATGATAAAATACCTACTATTTAACCCCAAACACATATTGCCTACTACTTACTACCTTACAATTTATAATTTAATAATTGATTAATTAGCTAGTCTAATTTATTAAGTAAACATTATATCATTCAACACAATGAAATATGTTTTAATAATTAACTTATTTATATACAACCTAATACCTACTACCTTTCACCTAACCTATTTAATTAATTAGTTAATTAGAAAATATTATGACATATCAATTTGATAAAATACCTACTATTTAGCCAGATACATATTACCTATTACCTATTACCTAGTACCTAGCCCTATTCATACCATTAATTACCATGGGTCCTTTGAAATTATCACAAACCCACCAAACCCTTCTATAATATAATGGTTAGTTTAGAATAAAGTTAAGGGAAAACAATTACACCACTAAATCCAACAATTTCAATTGAAAATTGTTTTTTTCCACAAATAATTACAAGTGCATATGTGACTAGGATTTATAGTTGCAAATTGAGTTGAAAGGATGGCATGTGGTGTCTAGTGGTCTATGAAACACTTTCTAAATTGCAAAACAACTACATTTCCATCTATTTGGCCATGTCATTAAAAAGGATGATATAAATGTATTTTTCATTTTTATCCAAATTGACATTAGTGCCAAATATAAGTCACATGTAATTGCAAACCACTTTGTAATGTTTTATGTGACTATTAGTCACTTTTACCAAGTGCTATGAAGGACAATCATATTTAAAATTACAAAAATGGTTGATGCGGATAGAAGTTGCAAATGCATGGGTTGGAATGGACATGATTCTTTATATTGGTTTATATTCATGCATTCTAATTACTTTGAGATAAGAAGTCCAACTTTCCTTCCATTTTTTGCTAGATTGTTTGGCCCAAGACCCATCCAACATATTTCCATGGGGCTGCAAACATAATTAAATGACCCATCGCCATTTTTTTTTTCATATGCTTACTATGTAATATTTTAAAAATATTCTTGAAATATATTTTTTGATTTAATTTTTTTTGGTATATATAAATATACTATTTGGTTAAGGTTGATATTAAATTTTTTTCAAAATTATGCCATTTTCAATATTTTCATGTTTTTTTTGAAAAATCCTTTTATTATTTAAAATTTTGATTATAATGTGTTTCGGTATTTTATGTTCATTATATTCCTTTCAAACTTTTTCACATGTTCCCATAATATATTGAAAACATTGTTGTATAAATGCACCATATATTTTTCAAATTAAAATTTTCTAATGCTTAAAAACATGTAAAACCAAACATTGGTTATTGTGAGAATGGGTCATTTTACATTCACACCCTAGGCACATTCCTTAGATGGTGTCTTCACTGACATATTTGAGGGGAACAATAGGGCATAAAAATATTAGGATGTTGTTGCAATGATTCATTAAAGCAATTGTGAAAATTATCTAAATTAAACATTTATTGCATGCACAAGCTTTTACCAGAACATTATTTTTAGACTTACCCCCCTTCGTTTTTAACCCCACCTCTCACTATAAGAAAAATTGTTTTAGTTGCATAAGTGAAGTTGCACCCAACATCTAGTCACAAATCATAACTCAGCATGATGTCATGAAAAGAACCATGGACGGTGTATATAGTCAACATATACATGTTCATCCGTTGACCATCCATATAACATTTGCAATTAGGTCTTGTTTTTGCAACTATTTTCACAACTATCAAATATCCACACATTATTTGTCATGTGTCTTAAATTAAGGATTTTTTTAATGATTTTTAATGTTGAAAATATTCATGCCATTGAATTCCAACAACTTGTGATACTGGCATTTGGCAATTTCAAAACCCACCACATGGCACTATGGAATTTTTTGGGTAAAACTTAATCAAACATTGATTTTGGCCTTCCACTATGGACATTCATTTTAGATCGTCTTAAATTGTGATAGGTAGCACCATTGAAATTTGCCACATGGCATATTGAATTGTATTTTGGAATAAATATTCAAATTAATAAATATTTAAATAACTAAATAGGTAGATAAGGTTATGTTAATAGGTACATAAGCCTATGTAGGTAGGTAAATAAAATTAAGTACATAGGACATACCTACTTATCTAAGTAGGTAGGTGAGTTAAAGAGTAGCCATGTAAATATTGTTATTTCATTTTGTTTTGCTTTAAGGGTCAAACTTTTTTGAGTTCATCCCAAATGACACATGGTTTTTAATCTGAGAAAACACATTTAGAGCAAATATATTTTTTATACAGTTTATAAGACTAAATTGGAAGACAAACATATGGGTTAAATTTTTTAGTTGCACCTTAGTTGACTGAATTATAAGTACAAGGATTTTTTCATATGTTTAAATTTTTTTTAATTGTATAATTAAATAGGTAATGAATTAATTAGTCACTAACTAATCAATTAATTCATAGTTATAATTCATCGACAATACACAATTATTCTACGAAATTATTATTTACTATATAATTCAATAATACATTTCAGTTTTAAAATCATTTTTAATGTAATTAAATATTTGGCTATTATTTTAAATCTATATTCATCAATTATTTGTTAATAATAAAGTTGAATTTTCTCACATCTAACTTTTTAAATGTTAGTTATGAACTAAATAAATAAATAATAATTACCAAATATTTGATATTAAGTATTAACTTATGAACTTATTTAGTTGATAGTCAATTGTCATTAATTATTCTTAGGAGCTACATAAACACTAATTAAATAATTTTTATTAGCTATTACCATTTTTACTAATTTTGTTAATGATAAGTTAATTAAATAGTTAGCAATTAACTCATTCATTCCTTATTATATATTATAGATTGATTAATATCTTAGAATAAAACAAAATATCAAATATATATTAATACAACTTTGCTACTCTATTTTAAATGTACATAAGATAAACATTGTATATTTGTATACAAATCATAACATAAAATGAAGATGATTTTTAAAAAAAAAATTCATATTACCTTTACATAAATAGTTTAATATGTATTTATTAATTTTGTGTACATGTTAAATACATTCCTATTGTAGTGCAAAACACTAGAGTGTACATTAAGTGTGCAAACACACCATAAGAAATAACCAAGTTACAAGTAATTTTGTGACTAAATGAAAATAAAGTCTTACTTTTGAATGAAAAACCCAAGAAGTTAGTCAATATGGAAGGATATGTAATTAATAATTGCATCATAGTAGCAATAATAATAATAATAATAATATTTTAAATGGTTACTAATTTCTAAAAATGAAAAAAACATAGTTGCAAATGAAGAATAATCACATGTAGTCACAAATTGAATGGTTATGTAAAACAAGATTTCCAGTAGCACCTCCAAATGACCTACCCCCCTCTTCATTGTTTCAAACAAAATTTAACCCCAAGGCATTTCAATAAATATACTTGCACTACTAAAACCATTGCTTCCTTCTCCTTAGTTTTAACCTCATCAAATATTGTTAGCAAACTACAAGTTTTCACTACTAGAAAATGCATCTTACTTCACCATGTGTTTCATTAAAATTATGGGTGAAATTGAACAAAATCATTGTGGTTAAATTGGCCAACCTTATGATGATAACAACCAATGATTATGAACATAGTGAATTCATCAATAGCTAATTGAATTTAGTAATAGTTATATTGTGATTGGCATTTTAATGATGTGTTTTTCCTTTTGGCCATAGAAGTATTTGAATGCTTACATCAATAGGTTAATGATTTTCTTTATTGATGTGCTAACGTGACATGATTTGCTAAAGGTTCTCGAAATTTTCATTTATTGATTTTGTGTTCATTATATACGCAATGGTTTTTGATGGTTCTACAAGGATTTCAAGCCACTAACATAGTGAAATGAATTGTTACTAAGGAAACCTCTTTTCGATTGGACCTACTTTTTTAGGTTTCCTACCAATCTTTCTATCAAATATGGTTCATGCAATTGGTGAGGGCTTTAGGTTCTAGGTTTATATTTGACCCCCTTTGGTTGGTCCCCATTGTTTTTTTTGGTGGTTTCGATTGGTGTTCTTGTACTTTTGGGTGTTGTCTCTTGGTTGGACGATGGTCCTCTCTTTTTCACCTCCCTTTCCACTTTCAACTGGGTGATTATTATATTAAGTTTCCCAAGGTTTCATCATCAATTAATATGTATTACAATAGGCACCCATGTTTGTGTAAATTCCTAAACCAAAAATGGCAACAAACAAAGTTTAGAATGGAAATTATATTCAAGCAATGAGGTGAGGCAACATGCACTCAAGAGTTGAAACATTAGTCATCTTGTAGGGTAAGTAGGTATTATTTGTTCTATTACCACAAGTCTATGGAGTAGATATTAGTCACCATATTCTTCTATACAAGTTGTAGTAGGTCATTTACCTAGTGCAGGCTTGGGGAAAAGAAGTCTTGAAAGCCCTTGTTACATATTGGGTTTAGGGTTTAGGGTTTATTTAGTTTTCAAGTTGATTTTCACTCTCAATCCCATTGGTTATCATTGGATCTCATACCTAAACTGAAAATCAAGCACCCCAATTCTCATTAAATTGAGAACTTGGTTGGTTCTCTTTGTTATAAAAAGTGATTTTACAAAAAAAAAAAGGATTTTCAATCCTTATGGCATAGTAAGAAAATAAAAGTAAAATCAAGTGATTATTTTATTTTGAAAATTTAGGGGGGGGGGGGGGGGGGGGGCAAGTTTTTGACCCTGTAAGGCACTCTACAAGATTGGTAGGTTGGCAAGGTTAGTGCATAGCTAACCACCATGGTTAGTTCCAAGATAGGAATACAAGAACAAACCTAGGGTTTAGCTATCTATAGGTCCTTACAGTGGATGAAAAGAATCGATCTCTGAGGATGAAACTCCATCTTCAATGAGGTCCATAATTATGGTTTACAAAGCAAATTGTGAAGGTAGTCTATTTATTGGTGTAACAGTATAGGGTAAGGCTAGCCCCCAGGGGTGTAGGGAGCGTCCCATAACCATAATACCCTCAATAGGGAGCCTTACTCTTTGTAAAAACCTGTTTAAACTAGTAAAGAAAAGGTCATTTTTAGCTTCCAAGAGGCCTTACAGGTGTAAATACCCCACAAATACAGACCTTACAATGGTCCTAAACAGTGACTTTTTTTTTCTCAATTTTCTGATGAAGTTCGCATCCCAGGAAAGATTTAGCATTCAATGAAAACATGTTTTTTAGAACTTTGTCTAAGTATTTAAAAAACTAGTTTTCAAAAAATGCTACCAGCCTAAAATCAGAGTCCAATGTGCCCAAAAAAGTTTTTTACCCCGAAATTTGGCCATATTTTTCAATAAAAAGAATTATTGCAAAAGATTTTTTTTTTAAAAAGTATTTTACTTTTTTCATTTTGGAAAAAATTTGCACCAAATTTTTTATAAAAAAAACAAAGGCAAAGAAGCAATGGGATATAATAATAACCAATGAATACATTTGTCTCATTCATCTACCAAATATGGGACCTGGCGTTTCTTTTCAAATTCTTTAACACAGCCAGCCCACCTTAGACTAACATTAGAAGTAAAGAAGATACCATCATGGGAAGAAGCATCTTTCTAATCGAGGTCACACACAGTTCTCATCCATGTCTCTAGTAAGGACGTGCTAAAACGGCCCCCTAGAAATGTGCCCTCACCATATGCTTTTTTACAAGAATTTGTGCAAGACTTTGCTCCCTATGAGTTCCATGGCTATTTATGTTTTGTAATTCTTTTAGTTTTTCCAATTGTGATTTTGGCTAAACTTGGGCAAATGCACTTGTAGATCACAATGTAGGTAAAGCCCAAAGTCCTGGGCTTTAGCCTTTATAGGAATAATAAGGCTCCACATTAGGTGGTGGACTTACACAAGGGTCGGATTTTGTTAAAGCCTCCAGCCAAGAGTTTTACCATGTGTAAAGACCTTGTAAGATTTTAACTTTTAAATTTTTATCAAAGTCATATGACTCTACCATAGTACAAGGCGGCTCCAACACAGGTCTGTTGAATATTTAATTAATTCAAAGATACATGTAGGAAAAAAAAAAGATTATTTAAGGATATTGTAAGAGATTTTTAAAATTTTCCTTCACATTTTTTTTCTTTGAAAAAAGAAAATTACAAATCTGAACATTTCGATAAATAATATGATTATTGGAATAAATAAATAAATAAAATTTCCCCCCATAAGGCAGAGCCTTGCACATAAGGTGCTGGATACACTGTTAACTGGTAGATTTAAGGCAAATATGTTGACAGAAAAAATAATTGTCAGGCTATTTCTGTCCCTCTAGTTTGAATGTGACACACAATTATGATGGATGGATGGATGGATGGATGTAAATTCAATCGAGATGTGTTTCTTTCCACCAAATTTTGTCATTTTTTTACCAAGAAAAATTGAGAAATTGTTGAGTTTTTATTTATTTATAGTTGTAAGTTGGAGTAATTAGTTTTGCTGTTTTTTTGGCTCAAAAAACAATCGCCAAAATTCTCGATATCACAAAATTGAATGAAAAAAAAAAAGCCCTGTCCGTGAACCTGATCCCCCGATCCCCAATTACAGAAAGAAGCCAAGAAGAAACCAAAAAAAAAAGCAGTTGAAAAATAAGTACAAAGCGCGGTACACGGGGAGAGCATCCCAACCGTTCCAGAGGCGGAGAAGACGGGAACCTCCTCCTGTCTGTTGCCGCGCGCCATAATCGCAGCGAGCAAGCAAGCACCTGCCACGACAACGAAGGCCCGGCGGCGTAAACGCCGAATTTTGTTTTCTTTTTCTGGCCTCTCACTCCCTTGCCCCCTCGCCGAGCCGCGCCGGGCCCCACTCTCACATCTTTCGTCGTTTGGTGCTGGCTATTGTAAACTTCTTTTTGGATCTTTTAGGCAGCCTTTTTCTTCTTCTTGCTTTTTTCTTGGCTGGTTCCATATAGCCAGAAAAAAAAAACAAAAACTTTTAACCGCTAAAATCAAAACCAACTGCTTTCTGAGATTTTCAATAGCCGTAATTAGAGTTTTAAATCGCCATATTTCTATACATGGGTTGAACTATGTAGCCGAAAATACAGAATAATTTTTAAAATTTTCCTTTCATATTTAATTTGTACTCAGATTTGGCTAAAATCTTCTCTGTCGATCATCGATGCTTTGGCTACATCACAAAATTCACCCCCAAAAAAGAACACTGCTTCTAGGCTGCAGGCACCTCAGCTACTGCTCATTCATTCTTCTTGTTGACCTCCCAAGCTGCAGCAGTAGCAGCAGCAGCAGCTGGGAACAGAATATGAGAGATACAGAAGATTAGATTAAGCTTGCAGTACTAGAATTCTAGTGAGAATATTATTGCCAATGTGATTGCCTGTAGAAGCTCCAACTGGTGTCTGGTACGAAGGGTGGGTGCGTGGGTGTTTGAACAAAACGCGGGAGGGAGCTTTTGTAATGGAGTTAGCAGCGGGAACAAGGCAGCTTCGCCAGTTCCTTGGCGTCAGGTACTACTACTACTACTACTACTACTGTTGACAATGTGATGAATACCAGTTGTTTCTATAGTTAAGCTGCAGTGATGTTTTGTAAACTGCAAATTATGAAGAAAATTTGGAAGTAGTATTTTTTTAATTCGAGAACTCATAAGTTTACTGCTCTAATTTTTATTTTTATTCTTGGGTCTGTTTTGTGATGTGCTGCAGGCCGGTAAAGGGAGTTGTGATTGCTACTAGATCTGCATCGAAGTATTTTTCTTCTTCTTCTTCTTCTTCTTCTTCTTCCCAGCAGCTGCTAAGTCGAGAAAGTGTGAGAATATTTTTCCAATTGTTGATTGCAGCGAATCTGGTGCAGCAGGTAGTGGCGACTGCTATCGTAGGACCCAAAGGTCCTACAATTGATTACTGCGGTCCAGAATGCTCACAAACGCGAGGAATCGCTCCAACGTTGTGGGGCGGAGTCGTCACTCTCGTAAGCTTGACCATCGACGCGTGGGGATTTGCGTCCGCTTCGGAATTCGCGTGGCGTCTCTTGCTGGTTTTCGTAGCGGGTCCTATCATGCCGGTCTGGAGCTTGATCGAAGTGTTGGGCAAAGCGTTTGTGGGTATGAACCTCACCAAGAAGCTCGGCAAATCGTCGTTCACGCTGGCGAAAAGCAACGCGACCAATATCATAGCGCAATGCGACGTCCTATTGGGCATGAGCGAGGACGCAGCGACTCGGTTCCCAGTTCTTCACACGGAGCAAAACTACAGCATCGATGTGCTTCTCACTCCACTGGAAGTCGGCAACAGAAGGGAGAGTGAAGCTCTTGTACTCCTTAATGACAGAGGCAAGGAAGCCTTATTGCGAGCGGACGTGCTACCCAAGTACGAACAACTTCGCTTCCTACAGGGATACAGTGGTCTGGCCATCACTGTTTCTGCCGCTCAAGCAATCGGCTACATTTATGGTGTGATCGCTCGAGCCACTGAAGGTCTACAAGTGAGCCCAATTGAAAGAATCTGCATGGCGCTCAGTTTTGTAGTCATGGTGAAAGCGGGGCTCTACACTGTTGCCAGCAGTTGTCATCACCCTCTACTTCTTCATCTCCCTCCAGGCTCCGAAGAAGCTGTTCTAGAGGCTTGCAAGGAGACCAAATACGACGAAAACGATGAACTCAAAGTCGAGATCAGAACTCTGCTGTACACGGAACTGGTCCTGCTGCTGCTGCTAGCTCTGGCTATCATTGCTATTCTCCACTTGATTGGACCCGACACCTTCGATGCACTGCCTTCTTTCTTCTTTGGCGTTGGCCTCTTTCTGCAGATGATCATTGCAGTGCTTATGTTTGGCCAGTCCATCCATGTGCCCAGTTTCTTGAGAACCAAGGCCTGTTCCATTTTCGTAGTTGCTGTTTGCTCCCTTGTCAATGTCGCTGCTTACTCTCTCTCTGCGGTTGCCACCATCAAGAACTGGCACAGGAGTGAATTTGATATCCGCAGTGGCTTGTCAGATATTTTACCACACATAGGCTAAGACTACTCTTTCAGCTAAACTCTCTCCAGAGTCTGGTTTTTTTTTCCTTTTCAAAACTTGGGTTCCACTCAGATTCAATTAGATATTCCCTGACTGACTCGCTCGAGAGGATTACTTTCTCCCACATTCATCAGATTCCCAGTGACAATCAGACCATCATGTGTCACACATTTTGTACATGAAACTTGGGTGGTCTTTTTTTTTGTTTTTGTTTTTAACTTTTAAAGTGTGACTCGTTTGGATTCAAGGTGTAATGTGTGTTTTTGAGCATGACTAGTGCAGATCGCTCAGCAGCTGTGCCGTAGTAGGAGTATTATTATGGATCAGATCACAGGAGACTAATTCCAAGGGACATAATTTCTACTATTAAGAATACTCCTATTTGATCTCAACATTTTTGATCTGCACATGTCATGTTTTGTTTGTTTCTCACTTTGAGATCTACCAAACCGGATCACCTCTTGCCAGGCTCTTGCTCCTGTTGGAAAGCCCTAGATGTGTAGGGATGAGTAAGGGGTTCACCAAGTTGGTTTCATTACTGTTCCAACCTATGATAGAGAAGTCATTGAATATTGAACATTTTTTCCACTAAATATTTCATTGAAATCAAAGCTCAAAATTACAGGGGAATTTGGGTGTGCACTTGGTACTGTTGGAAAGTCTTCAGTGAGTAGGATTTAATGAAGGTGATTTGAAAAACATTAGACCTAAGGTGTGAGAGAGGTTGATTTTTTGCACAGTTCTTGGTACTGGAACCGTAAACACTAAACCCATCAAGATTGCTAGGAGTTCAGGTGCATTTGTCATATACCTATGACTGACAATCAACACTTCTTTGTAAAACATTTATTTACTTTTTAAAAAACATTCAACATTTTTAATTTTACTTTTTAATTTTAAAATTCAACTCAATGGTTTAAGCATAACTATACAAAGTACACATTTGTCTTATGTATTTGTAACCTGTCCAATGGTTGGGACAGGAGTTCGATTCCCAACCATTTTGACAAATATCAATAAAATCTTCTATTCTTTCAGCTAGAGCATTTGCAAATTATTTTGTGCTGAACATCACTTGTAGTGCAACAATATATTCAGCCACAAATTTAATATTTATGGAGTCATCATCTTGTCATTTTGCATCAATATCTTGTCGGCCATTCTAACATTGATTCCATGCAGGCCTCACTTAGAGCAAGGGAACTGCCCAGTGATTCTAGTTGCCAACCATCTATTGTGGATGTGTTTCCCTTGTTGGTGTTTTTTGTATAGCATTGGACAAATGACCTAGAGTGTGTTGCTTTGCAGGGTCTTTTTTCTGTTAGATTATTGTGATCACAGTTACACACGGCATGTTGTGATCATGCAACCTACTTAATGGAAAGCCACTGAACTAAGCCTTGTTTCCTGCTGCATGGACAGGCACTTTACATTGGAGAGTTGCAACAGGGATGTATGTATAGGTAATTAATGTTAGGAACTTGAGGAACATTTTAAATGCAGGGAACTTTGTAAACAACTTATTGGAAACATACAATCCCATAAAACAGGAATATACAAGTGTCATTCTCTCACAATTCACAAGTTTACTCACTCACATAGCTCTGCATTTTGCTCAATGCTTGTTGACATGTAGAGCTGTGAGGTTTTAGCCAAAAATGAGATAAAAGGAAAAAACTCATATATTTTGTCTTGTCATGAATTCCACAATGTCTCATTCAAGTAACAGTTCATGGCTTAAATTGCTTCTCACAGTGAGCAAAGATCTCCTTCCAATTCCAACATTGACATTCTGTGCTTTTAAACTGCAACTAAACTACCAGTTAAATTTTACAGGATCTGGTTGATCAGATCGCTCTGAACCCTTTCTTTCTTGATTTCCCAATTGCCATAGCCCAGATGTGTTCTTTTTCAGAAGTTTTGACAAGATAGACTTACTGTCATGCACAAAATCACCCAGCTTCAGTCATCAATTTCCAGAGTCCCCAACAACCCACCAGAGACATGAAGTACTAGCAATTTCCCACTTGGAGTTCCCAAAAAACATTCAAGTCTCATTTCCCTTCACCCACATCAATTTCCCCACATCCTAATTTCCCTAGTTCTTAAGCATGCAAAACTTAAGAGTATGATGCCAACTCAAACAAGCTCCTCAATCCCTTGGAGTTCTTCATCAATTCCACCATATCCTGTTACATTCATCATGTTTCTAGCTAAATCTCTCAATCTTTAAACTTCTTTACACAGAACAAAAACCTCAAGAACTACTTTGATTAAGGCAATGACTATGGGCATTTGTTTTCCAACAGTCAACACAGAAAACAACAACTACATCCTTATCAAACACCCTATCTAGAGCATGCTGAATTTTCTGTACCAAAATAAAAACATAAGGCTGTGAAGTAGTTAGCTTCTTGATTTTACTAATGCCTTTCAAACAACCTCTAACTCCTTAAATCCATCTTTCTAAACTCCTTTCTTGCCTAAGCAAAATCCACAACACCAATCGTCTTCCACGACCCAAATCCTCATGAAGAGTAAGCAAACAAAACTCATAAGCATACTAATTAATGCACACCACACAAAACAACAAACAAGGTGCCCACATTGCACCAACATTCACAATTTAGACATCTAAACCTCCAAAAATAAAGCAAAACAAACAAGTTACATCTATTTTGGAAAACTAAATGTTCTCCCCACTTCTATTAATCATGTTCATGATGACCTAAACCAATAGTGATGAGCCAAATTAAGGCATTATGGTTTTATCACCTCCAATGCTCTTTTTGGTTACAAGGTGATTGTGAGCACAACTAGATGAAACAAATGTAATGGAAAGCTATTGTGAAAATAAAATTTGCGATCATTAATTTGTTGCCATAGCAATTACAAATAATATACTCTTCATATATTCTTATACATTTTATATTTTATCGGCATCTAATAAGTTCATATAATAACAATATTATTTCAAAATTTTATCAAAAAATATTGAACACTTTAAAAGTTGTGCCCAAACACACACACACATGTGGGTGAGCAAAAAATCATCAACCTTTCATACCAATAACTTTTGTCGAAGCTTCGTAAAGTTTGGCACTAATCAAAGTTTGGCTTCACCAAAAGCTTCAAATCCTTAAGGGTCAATAATTTAAGGTCACTATTTACAAATTTGGGATATCATGTGTTAAAATAGATGTTTTTGGAAGGGGTATTATATTTAACACATTCAAATTTTAAACCATATTGGTAAGGTAGACCTTATTAAGGTTCAATTTGTTTCATTTTTCTAATACTAGATTATCACTTATTTTATAATGAACATTTTTTCATTGAATAAGATATTTCACGTGAATTTGAACTTTCTTTTCATGTTGGTATTTGGTTGAGCATTTTCTTCACTCTAGAGGCCAATCACCATTACTTGGGTCCATTCCCATATCATGTCATTATTTGAATGCTTACAAAAGCAACAATTATGTACTAACATTAAGGTATATTAAATAGTAAAAGAAACCCATTTTGCCACTTGTCAAAGATGACTAAAAGTGTCATTTCCAACTATTTTGATGACCAAAATAGTCGCAAATGACATTTTTAATTGCTTTGAACAAGTCACAAAATGGGATTTTTTTAATTATTGTGTCTAAATATACTTCAAATGTATTAAGATTTATTTAAAAGTATATTCAAGGTGTCCCTAAAGGTAACAAATTTTTAAGGTATGTTATGGGTATGTATTGGGTGTTTTAATAGTTTATTAGGTCTTGATGTTAAATGGCATGCTACCTATATATATTTACTTCTGTACATACCTACTTAAAATAGATCTAGGTTAGTAGGCATATAAATAGATAGGTAGGTAGGCAAGTGAGCCAAATCATAATCAAACAGACCAACAAGGATAGAAGGCCCAAGGATTGTGGGTACTTTTGTGATCATTTTCACTTTTTCATAGAAAGGAATTTTTTATTGAATTGTTTTAGACATCTATTACTAAAAATGTTATTAAAATATTTATCATTGTTCCAATTCGTGCCTACTCTACATATTTGCCTACCTAGATATTTTTCAAATATTTATAGTTGTCCCAATACACCATACATTTTGTTTTAAACTTTGTTGAATACCTCTTTTTATTTCTTTTTTTTTTTGTAATTTTTTTCAAATTCTATGTTTTATGTTGAAAAATGATCATAATTTCAAATCATTATAAACTATGCTAACTATTGTAAGCTTTTGTTTCTTGTATTGTAATTACAATTGTTTTTAGTATGTCATGTACATTATATTTCATTTACATGTGATAAAGGACTCTCAAACAAATTTAGTTTTGAAACATATTTTGAATTTCTAAAAAATTCCACAACTTTTAACTGTGAGTGTTTTTGAGTGTGGGTAATGCAAGGTTGAATGGACCAAAAAATAGTGAGGAAAAAGGTCCCATGAATCCATTTGTGGGAAAAAAAATAAAAATTTTAACAATTCTAACATGAATGGGTAGTTAAACAACAACTTATTGATTTCAAACCATTTTTTCAATTTAAAAAATCCCACCTAATCATTATTTTGTACATGTGTGCACAAATTTAACATAAAATACATTTTTTCAACATGATATGGATTTTGGGAAAAACATGTGCTTTCAATGGAAAAACAAAATCCATAAAAAAATAATATCAAAGTAACAAGGTGTGAAATCCTTGAAACTTATTTTCATTGATACATTAGAGATGCCCTTAAAATCTTACCCTCATTTCATACAATGTTAATTTTGTCAATTCGCAATTTTATTATTAGCCTTAAAGTTCCAAAAGGATTTAACGAAACACCAAAACTCAGCATGAAATTACTTTGATTGGCATTTAATGTGACCATGGAGGGTGTGACGTGTTGGTAGGCAAAGGAAGGATGCCTACTTTAAGATTTTCTTCAAGCATCTAATCCAAACTAAAATCCTTTTATTAGTTCCATAGGTGTTAAAAGGTGTTTGGTCCTAACTATGGCACCCAATGCAAATTGATTTGTAAATATAATGTTCACCTAACATTTTGACCTAGTTGAACCCTCAATGAACAATTTCATCATTTATTTGAGGAAATTTATAGATTTTTCTATTAAATTACTAATTTTTGAATCCCTAAAGACCATAGTACTAATTTCGTTGGACCATTTTTTTGATGTCCTTTATTTTGCACTATCAATTGTAAAGTTTTTAATGTTCATACATACATAAAGAATACCTACATCACAAAAATACTTGAGTTAATAACTAAATTGATAACTACCATTTTCAAAATATGTTTTCCCATTTGAATTACACCCACATTGCACATGCACCATTGTGATGTCTATATTCATTAAATGTAATTAGCATTGGCCCTATTTGAGTAAATCGCCTTGCCATTCACATGAGGTGGTAGTTCAAAATTGAGCTTGCATGCTTCCAATCTCACAATTTAATTTCTACCAAGTTGAAGGTAAATTTAGGCAACAAAGTTAGCAAAATCAAAGCAACCACAAGTGTGTTAGCCATAAAAACATTATGGTCTTTTGACTTGCTCTGAACATTGGTAGAGGTTCCTTTCTCCTCTACCTTTTGGTACATGCCTTTGCAAAATGCATGAACCTTTAGACATCTAGCATTGATTAATCAAGACAAAATAAAGGATGTGTTATGAAATTGTGGCATCAATTTTTTTATTTGGATCAAGTGATGGAATCCTAATATTCCTTGCTAGTCTATTGATGTCTACCACTTCAACCAAAATCATGTGCCCAACAAGCTACTTGATATCCAAGTCAAAAGCTTGGAGTTCCGAAATGTCTTTGATCTCCCTTGTGAAATTGGCAATGTTGTAGAATTGGTAACTGATGTCTAGGAATTGTCAAACTTTGATGGCGTGCAAAAGTGAAAGTTTAGCACCTAATTGTTCTACCAAGTTGAAATGACGTTTCGACTTCCAAATGCAACATATCATGCCATTCCATTCAATGGTGGAGATGTTATGGGTTGCAATCACTCCAATTTCATCTAAAAACAAAACTAAAAACCTATTGATGTGAGGATGGTGATCAAGATGAAAGTTGCATGCAAATGAAATCATATACAATCAAATAATGCTTTCTATGAAAGCCAATGTACCCAACATGCATCATCCAATCAGCATTTTTCTAGGCCCCCTTGAGTTCAACTTCTTAATGATGATAACATCCAAATGAAAAAATTAGTGAATGTACAAGCTTGATGGTTGTTAACTCTCACATTAATGTACAACCCTTAATGTGAGGGCATTAACAACCATCAAGTTTGTACCCTATTTGGTGGCCATAATGTACAAACTTGATGGTTATTCATTTGCACGTTACTTAGCTTGGTATGAGAACAAAGCATTAGTTTGTTGGAGGAGAACGTAGTGCTTCACGATTATGTAACAAATTACATAGTTTCATCTGCAAATCCCACATTGGTATTATATTATGACTGCAACAACGCCAACTATTTGTCAACATTTGCACTTCAACCTATGTCGTGATGGAGGTTCATTGTTGGCTCATGAATACTAGATGCCTAAAGAGCTTTGATGACCAATAGCAATCATAATCCAATTCTTTCCTTACAAACTGTGTGGTAGGATGCCAATGTTTGCAGCCTTGAGATTCCTCATCCAAATCATGCATCCAAAAACCTAAACAACAAATCAGAGACTCTGTGTTGGAGAATTAGAACCATTAAGCATTCACCTAATGGAATTGTAACCAGATAGATCAATCCATGCTATCTAATAGGTCATTTGTTTTAGTAAAGAGCAAATACTGGGATATGCTAGGTATAAAGTAGTTGTGTTTTGAGACTTTCTTCTTTATGTGTGTTCTTGAACAACCCTTGAAGGTGATGGTCTAAAAATTTGTGAGCAACCATTGTGAGATTATGATTGTGTAACCTTGAAGACTGTTGTTGCAGAGTTTTCTTTGCAATCTCATAGATATGGAACAATCTTTGACCACCTTTAATCCAAAACAACTTTCAAGCAGCTAGAGGAGTTACCAGAGGTATAGCCCTTGCATTAGGGACAGAAGAGAACACAATTGTGCATTTCTTCAATGTTCAACAGGAAATATCTAGCTATGTGTTGTTGGCAGGTGAATTGGTGGCACCAGAAGTTGCTTTCCACCTCCCCTCCCCAAAAGCGTTTGCAAGTGAGCTCACAGATCTTTTCAGGAGAGGATCCAGGCAGCTGGAAAAGTAACAAGCAGGGGCAATAGCAAAGACATGCCTTGAAAAGGGTATGGAGTACGGAAAAGGTTGCCTTTATAAGGGGTAGTAGCTTTTATGCATCATGGCCTGATCGAAACATTGAAGGTGGCATTAACTTCTAGAAATCATTTTTAGTTTTTGATGGTTGCTCAAGTTTAAGTTATTGGTGGGTAGATTCTGTGATTCATGGAACGTGATATTTCTTCCTGTGCTTCTCATTTTCCTGCATTTATTTATCAATACCTGCAGTGGTATAGAAGATGTGTTGAAGAGAATTTCTCAAGCTGTCAAAAAGTGCAACACATTTCTTTGATGAGGTGAGGCTACAAATAATAACATTCCCATATACTAATACAAATTGGAGATAACAGATTGTAAAGTCAATCGTGAAAAGCTAAATGGCCTGGGCCCACTTAACTTTCCAGAAAGAGTGTACCACCTTAGTCAGAACTGAAGAATCATCAAATAGGTTGAATTATAAGTTGTTGGAACTTATAATGGGGAAACATCATCACTCTGGCAAAAGCACATTAATTAGTGAGCCAGAAATAGTGACTGATCCTGGACTTGTGAAAAAATTGATTCATGAGCTTTGGTATATTCTCAACTTTTCTACACAATGATGACCAAGCTCAACCACATGCAGATAAGAGAACCTACAGAAATCAAATATAGATGGGAAATGCCATTAATTTGCACTTTCCCTAGTCAGAAGGCGAGTGAAACTTTCTTTCAGCTCTTGCTCCTGGCTCTCTTCTCCTACCTCCAAAGCATATATGTTGGATGTCAAAAGTTCAAAGGAAGACTTGAGTCTTTCCAATCTCAACATTCCCAATTACTTTGTCAAGTAGGGCAGGAGGATATCTAAGGAGCCCCTCATCAGGATGGATCCCTTCTCAAGAAGGGTTTATACTTGTTTGCAACAACATTGATACATGGTGGGATGAGCCAGGCGAGGCTTGTGGAGAGGAGTGGTCATGACAGTGAGAGTCTTGAACACGGCCTGATGAGCGGCGCAGGAGAACTCGAGACGGGGAAGGAGAATGTAAAAGTGGACCAGACATTGAGCTACCCCACCTCGTATCCCTGGATGGAGTCACATTTGGTGTCAGGTTTGGGGTTGATGATGCGGAGGCTGAATAATGTGCAGGAGAGAGTGTTTGTGACCGCAGAATCATGTCCACCATTGAAGGTGTTTGATAGTCACGGCTTTGACTGTCCACAAAGCTACCCCGAGTCGTGGCCCTCTGCTTTAAGTGAGAGCTCTGTGCTGACAGTATATAGGCACGGCCTGTTCTCTCGTACATTTGCCGGTTTGCCATTCGAACTTGGATTTCTGTCAGCTCCAACTCCAAAGCACTAGTCAACTGGTCTCCAACCTGTGGAGTAGAGGTCATTGAGTCAAGACTCCAAGGCAAACAAACTTTCTGAATCTTTAAATATACTACAAGGATTTAAGAGAGTTTCTGCAAAGCTTGGGGAACTATGGATAAAACCCAATTCACCATACCCTAGACAGTATATCAAGCTACACACCTTCCCCCCATAAACATCTTTTCAGGCAGAATGCATGCATAAACAGAACAGGCCTTTCTTGCTGTTTACAATATACTATATTAGTGTGGCCAAAGTGTGAACTCATTATCTAACTTAAATTTTTGAAATTTCATTCAATTTTTGGACTTTTACTGAGTTCCTGGTAACCAAAATTACTCAATTTCGATATCTCCTTCACCTTTCATAGGCCTAAAAACTACAAAATCCTATTCATTGAGAAATTTCCAACAATACCAAATGTTCACCCCAATAACTTAACAAATTTAGTTTTGATTTTTTTGAATTTTCTTTGACAAAATTAATCAATATTCAACAACTCCCACACCATAAGTCTAAACTTACAAACCCACCTCAGTGCACCCCTACTGGGCTTTCAAACAGTACCAAGAGCCTGGTGGGAGGCACTGTCATTTGGGAGATCTCAACATGACAAACAGACAAAATTTAAAAACAAACAAATTATACCTGGGCAGCTGCAGAACTTTGAAGAGCTGTCTTAGCAGTTTTCAAAACAAACTGAGCCCTAGCAATATCTCCTGTGTCAGCTAGTAAGCCAGCCTCCACAATAGCTTGTGCCGTTAAAAGCCGGTTTCTCTGCCTGTCAACTTCAATACTCATTCTCTCTTGCTCTGGTCCCTCAACTAGTGCAGGCCGCACAATGGATACCTGCATGCATTGACAGATTTGACAATGAAGAATCCCACATTATCAAAAGGATGGCCAGAGAAATGTGGAAGGACTTCACAACTCTGTTGCTCTTTGTAAACCAGACAAATTTGGCACATGATAGTTTGTATATGGCAATCTAGGGAACTCCAGACTCCATTCCATTGCCCTGACACTCCCTGACAACCTGAAACAGAACACAAGGCATGAAGTTACCTGTTGTACAGGGGTCTGCTTGACTTCCTGAGAGACAGGGTCTTTGTATGAGCATCCTACTTGCAGAAGGGTGCTCAGTGGAGGGTCCCCCACAGGAAGTTTCTCAAGAGCTGGCATATGTAGCTCCAACAATATGTCCCTCTCCTCTTCTGCATACATATCCCCCAGTTTCACAAAGCCATGGGTTCCACTCTCTTGAATAATGCTATCATAACTCCCTGCTTGAATGCTCTTCAACTCAACACCAGAACTCCCACTGCTGATTATCAACTGAGAGTCCTGGACCACAACGCTTAGCAGACCGCCAATGCACTGGGCAAATGCATCTTGGACCACACCTTCTGCCTGTTATATGAGGCTTTTGTAAGTCAATCGGCTTAGGATGCAGAAAAACTCACTTAATAAATTGCTAAGACTTTGGAATCCAGGTGAAAAGGCTTTTTTGACATCCTATCTAACAGTTTCAAATTTGACCTAAGTGTATAACTCTCTCGTTCATATAGCAGCCTCAAATGGCAAACAATATCAGTCCAGCAGTTACTGCAGAGCCCTAAGCAATGTTAAGGCATCTCATGTCAGATCTCCAAATTTCATGTTCTCATGGAGTTCTCAGAACTACAGGAACTCTGAGAACCACAATTGCATTGTCCAACCAAGCCACATGATCCATAGAAGATGATAAGTGGAATCAAGAGCACTGGAAAAAAGAACCAACTTGTTGCCAGATGATGTAGATCATTTTACAGCATATCCCTTTGGCAAAAAATCAAGCTAAGGTATGCCACAGACCTATCACAAGTGAATGGAATAACAGATATGCTGCACATGTGCCAGAAATCAAACCCGAAAGCCCACCTGAATGAATGAGAAAGTTCCGCCTGAAATATCAGCAATCTTATGCATGGTAGCAGCATCATGATCAGCTCCAAACCCAAATGTGTGAACTGGTGTTGGAGTTTGGCCAGTGCAGCGGCTATTTCGAATGGATGCAGGAAGCAACTGCTGATATTCACTAGCCGGATGAAGCCTTGTCATGGAATGATGACCAGTTGATCCTAATGTGCAAGTGTCTTGACCATCAGATAAAAGCATTATGCTTGCCACTGGGTTGTGCATTTGACGGTCCTCCAACACCTACATATCAAATCAGAACCCACATATTAAAATTGATGACTAGGCCTCTGAAATGATTTCAAGGTGCTAAAGCAACACATTGTGATTTCATATCAGCAAATGTGCAGCACAATTGAACTCCTTTGGGGGACAAGCAGAACAATGGACCATGCACAAAAGCTTCAAACCAAGTAAATCAATGTCCAGCAGATAAAGATATCAAGTTAAGTTCTCAATATATCATGCAAATGATATCACTGAATACATGTCATGCTAAAATATCTAATTTCAAACTCAATATTTGAAGAACTGTGTAAATAGTCCCTAAGGTCTGATACCATCAGACCCTACAGTTAGGTCATTAGTGAAAAGACAAGGGGTGACTTATCCCCAGTGCCCATACCAGTTCATGGCTAAGCTTGTAACACCAGAATAGCAAGCACTTGGACTCATGTTCATGCAAAAAATGGGAGATTGTAACATCTGACTGCTGTACCAAGGAGATTACAGGGCTAAATTTCAGCAAGAAACCAACCACCTTGTATGCAAAGATGTTGGTAATCACAATCTTACCTTTGCTCCCTTCCTCAGACCTTCTGCAATATTAGTGCCCCCAGTGGATACCAGGGCCTCGATGGCCCGCAATGCAGACTGACGCCCATCTTGCACCATTCGCCGAAGTGGAAATAAACGCTTTGCAGTTGATGAGAACACAACTACTGAGAGCCTGTCAACTGGGGTTAAGTTCCGGATCACAAAGCCCATAGCTCGCTTAAGAAGAACCAACTTGGTGCCTGCCATACTTCCACTCACATCCAAAACTGTAACCAAATCAAGAGGAGCCCGAAAGCCTGGTCCTGAAACATGTGGTGGACTTGGACTTGGACTCTCGAGGGAAATATCTATCCCTTTCATTCCCTCCCTCAAAGGGCTTAATGCCCAAGGACTAGAGCTCCCTCCACTTCGAGGTCTCCTGCTTGCACATGGAGCTTTCAGATGGACCAGCACAGTAAAACCATCCCGTACTTCAGAATAAGCAACTGCTCCAAGTTCTGGGTATGAGACAACTTTGACATTGTCTATACCTTTACTCTCTTGTGACTTTCGTCCAACTTCTGACAAATCATCGCAGGCATCTGGCTGACTTGTTCCCTCGCCTATTGCAGTAGTCGCACTGTTTGTTGCCCCTGCATCACTTTCTATTCTTTGTCTCTGTTCATCTGCATAAGTGCCCCTCTCCCCAGAAGCAGCCATTTCTGGCCACATGCAGTGATTATTCAGATTTGCTGCCACTGTATTCAGAAGGAATTTTTCCCCTATCATATTAGTAGAAAGCCAATGCAAAACAAAACCTAAAGGAAATAGAATGAGCTGATTAGTTGAAACAATAGAGATTCATTGTGCAAAACTTTGACATCTTGGGCTATTCACCTTGGGCTTTGCTTTATGCTTCATTGTTGTGTTGAACAATCTAAAGGCTGTTTTCTCAATCACTTGGATATCCCCACCCCCCAAAATGAAGGGATACAGTTGCAGCAAAAATCATGGACAGAAACCTACCAAGAGGCTCATCATCGTCAAACATGCTTGGTTCAGGTGGGCTGGTGCGACGAACTCCCCGAGCATTGGCTATGGACTCATCCAATATCCGAAGCACAGGATCAAGCCTCCTCCTTTCTTCCTCAACCTTGAAACAAGAGCAGAACCATCAAGAATCAATGACAAGCTTGCCAAATAAATATACAACTTAAATTTACACAGACCATCCTTGATTGATGAATCAATCCACTTACAATCATCTTATTACAATACCTTTACAAAGGAGAGGAAGAGCTTATGAAATTACTGTGCTGAAAATTTGTCTATTAGATTGGGCATGTAAGGCCTAAAGAGGGAAGTGAAACTGGCACATACAGACAGACAAACAGAGGGAGCTTTCCTACAGAAATGGGATGTGTACCTCCAGAGGACTCTCTTCAATTGCAATAACCTCAACATGATGTGGAGACCGGTGTGGCATACGTTGAGGGGATTGTCGAGGTGTGCGGTGATGACTCCTTGCAGCATCTCCTCCCTGGTTCACCTTTCTGATTTCTGAAGGTGCCTGCCACGGGACTTCTTTCCATTTTGCCCGACACACAGGACAAACCAGATTTCCATGCCTCACATTGGATGATATGCAAGAGAAATGGAAGCAGTGAGAGCATTCAGCAGTGAAAAGAGCTTGCCCCAAACCAGGCTTCATTGCCTCCAGGCATATCGCACATTTGCTCTGAGGAATCCAGACCTATGCGTGTTAGTGATCAGCCCCATAAAGAAAAGAAACAAAAATAGCCAGCTATTATGCCACCTTTCTTTCTTTCTTTCTTTCGTTTCTTGTTGACATGTGTAAATGTTGCTCAACTCTTCCCAGAATTCATTAAGAATATACAGTCATTACCACACCTTGGCCAAAAAGCAAGTATGGGCGAGGTCCTCCAGGAAACGGAGTCTGTATTTATTTCCTCTGTAATATAGCAAAGCTTCACAGCTATTGATCATATCCACCATCACTGGACTTGGACTATCCAATTCAACAACATAGCTTGACTGAAGAACTCTGGGGTACACATTTGTCATATGGAATTGAAGGAACTCACCCGAGAAAGACGCGTACTGGTACGCTTCAGGCTGACATGAGAAGGTGAGCGCATGGGTCGCAAGGGGGACATTGGCACACATAACAAGTCTGAAGTATTCTCTTCTGGATCTCTCACTGGAGTTGGCAGGATGGATGGCCTGCTATCCATGTCACCATTTCTAACTGATATCTCATCGTCGTCATCTGGTACCCGAGGAGCTGATGTGCAGGCATTCAAACCTAATACTGTTCTAGCCCTCCTCCATCCAGCCCCCATCCTTCCCTCCTTTGCCCCTCCTGTTTCCACCTCTCGTTTTTATGCCTCTGCTTCAGTCTCGTGTGGTCAATCACCTAATCTACACAGAAACATTGGACCATGACATCACAGATCTGATTTTCCTCTTCTTTGTCCATGCTTTCAGGTGGACCCAGAGCTCTGCCACAGTCTCGAGCCTTGTGCGTGTTTTACTTACTGGCCACCTGGAGGAGTTTAGAGAACCATTCCAGGACCTATCTTCAAGAAATAAACAACTCCAGGTCTCCTGGCACCCTCACCGAGCAAGCCAAAGGTGTTTGCAAAACAGAAAGACAAGTCCTTCACCCAGTTTTGAACCAAGCATCTACCAACTGTGGCCCATCTGCTTACATCCCTCTGGAAACTCTAGTATCCACAAAGGCTCCAATATTGCAAAATCCTGCACTTCTTCGACAATCCATCTCTTGCCTGAAGCTATTTCCATGCAATGAACCCAGAATGTCGATGGATAGAGGGAGGGAGGGAGTCCACAACAATCCTGCCGAAGGACAACAATCATGAAGTGCAGATGGATGTACAAATTAGAAGAAATACAGAAGGCATATCTAATCCTGAAACCCCAACGCGTTAGGGAACTTGCTACAAATGATGGCAAGTGTGGCTCATCTTGCATCTACATCAACAATTGCAGTCAGCGACGAAAGATACAGACAAGGCTAGCTTCATTGAAAGCTAGGGAGAAAGAAAAGACGAAAGCCGCTTTTCTTCGGGGCGTGTGTAGATGTGAGATCCAAGAAATCTAGAAGAGGAAGAAAAGATGCAATTAGGCCAAAGCTGATTCCACTGCACATGAAACAGGAGGCCGCCAGAGATGACCGTTCTTTCCCTCACGACTAACATGAACTACAAATTACCCCAATCAACAATTACAGAAACGCATCTCTCGCTCTCTCGCTCCCTTTCTTCTCTCCACGGTCTTCGTGACGCCTTCCTCTATTTAAGCCTTCCCTCTCTCTCTCTCTCTCTGATCACCATCTTCATACCAGAGTCCTCCAAGTTTTTTTGTCATCTCATCAAGAGGCGCAATAGGCCAAAACACCTATGGACAAAGTTCCTTTCTTCTTAAGGTCAAAGTGGGAATCGACCGATGGCATCACCATGAAAACAAAAGAAAGGGAAAAAAAACCACAACAACAACAACAACAACAAGAAGCTCAAGAAAAAGCTTTGAAGTCACAGAGAGAACACACTCACCTGATGATCGACTGGAGCTCCTCTGTCGTGTTGTGCAAGTGTCTCGTGCGTCAATCCTCTCGTTTCCAAGCACCTGCTGCGCGCCAGCCAGCGATGGCGGCACAGTAGATCAGGAAAAAATAACAAAAAAACGAATTTGCACTCCAAAATCACTTTGTAAAACCCCGTCGTCGTCACGACCGTCGTTTGGACCGTCTTTTTCAGTTTTTACCCTGCGGTCACAACCAGGGTTTTTTTTTTTGCTATTTTTGTGGGTTTCGAAAGTTTTGCGATTTTTTTCATTTTTTTAGCAGTTTTTTTTTCGAATGTACACTAAAAAACGAAATTTTCCGATTTTTGTGTCGCCACATTGCGAAAATTCGCCCCCCAAAAAAAAAAGAGCTGGGACTCACAACCACCCTGCCGTAACTTCAAGCACACTGATTTTTTTTGGGCTGGCTACATATAAAGCAAAAAAGAGAAATTACAAATTGAAAGTCCTAAAATGATGTTTCCACGATTTTTAATAGCCGAAACACGACCAAATTTTAAGGACAAAAAATGTCCTATTTCTATACACAGTCAAAGTACATAGCCAAGAATATAAAAGGATGTTTAAAATATTTCATTTTCATATTCAGCAAGTAGCCAAGGATTGTTTAAAATTTCTTACTTTCATATTTATCTTGTAGCCAAATTTTGCTACATCTTCCTATTATGGATGATCGCCACTTTGGCAATATCATCATCAAATTGACCCCACCTCCCAAAAAAAAAACATTGCGGCCCGTAAGTAAGTAAAGTAATACCCGCCAGTCCGACAAGTCGGCCGTCGTGAGTTTACCACCCACATGCCGTAATAACCGCCAGATATAACCACGAGTCCACTGTCACTGGTAGGTAAAAAAGAAATAAAAAACACAGAGTATCATCCAATTCCAGTAAGTTTTCGCCACTAGTAAAAAAATCCCTACAGTAACTTTCTCCCCACCGTCCCCCCCACCGCGCAGTATGGTGTTGATTTGTTTTTACCTTCAGGTAACTTTGATTACACTCAAACCTGTCATGCACTGTCATTATTATTACTGCGTTCTCTTGCAAGTAGTCAAACCATCACCTAAATCTGACAACTGTTACCTCTACGTAGATCTTCATTTACCTACCTACCAAACATTTTACTTGAGTGAAAAGTAGTGAAATTAAAAAAAAAACCGCTTCCCAAAACTTTCTGGACATAATAGTAGTTACGCCTTTCAAGCCAATTGGATTTCGCCCCATTCAATGTCATTAAAAACGGTACTTAAAGTCGACCAAGCTTTTAATTGATGCGTCTCCTCCTCGGGAAACTTGTAGGTATTTTCAAAAAAAAAATAGGCCTCACGAGAGAGCCCTAAGTGTAGGATAAATCCCTAGGGCAAGGGGCATTCCCAAAATAAAGGGGCCTATGATGAGGTGATAGCCGAGTCTGACCTCCCAAAATTCTGAATATCCCACACACCCATGGGCTTTTTAGGAGGCAAAATATCCCATTATCCCATTAGGTATCATGAACTTAGACATTCATAGATTGTGAGGCCTAGGGTGCAAAGAGTTTTTTCACCTATAAGGTAATAGGCATATTTCTTCCTCCAACTCATAAGGAGTAGTAGGCATAGTATCCATTCTCTTTTTCAAGAGGGATTTTAAGTTATGGATATACATATGGTGCCCTCCCTCCAAATCCATGACAAAATTTCATCAAGTGCTTTTAAAGCTCTAATGAACATTTGGGATTTGCAACTATGAAGGACTCCAAGAAATTTCTTAGTGTACTTGGAGGGCACCTTGCACCGACAAAGATCCCTTCTAAAGAAGAGGAGGGGTATTGTTATTCTTCACTCCTTAATGGGAGGGATCATAAGGCTATAAGTAGACATAAGTGAGATTGTAGATCCCTCCCTCCTAAAGAGTAGGCAAAAAGATCTGTTCCTCACCTATTCCTCCTGATCTTTGTATACCCTTGCATAGTTGCTTTAGCATGGGTTGGGGACATTCGCAAAATGAGGGGTCTTGGAAGAGGATACTTTTAAAACCTTAGGGGATTGCACCCACCCATGTAAAATGGGAATAATGCTTGTGTCTTCCTGCAAACTTGTGTCATTAAAAAAAAAAGTGTGATATTTCATGGGAAGGAGCTGGAATTGTAGATTTCACAGGAAGCACGGAGTTGACAATGCACATCTGATGCTGAAAACATGGTCATCCGGGTTTCCATGGAAAACCAACATTAGGATAATCTTTTAAGTTCCTGATGCAGCGTAGGGTGTTCTAAGCTTTGAGATCAGGACTCAGGAGTGGTCATGACTCATGATAACGGTGAGGAGGAGGACACTCAACACGCATACTAAATCAAATTTGGTTCATTAGAGGTCGGCACACTTACAAACTAAATCAAATTTGTTTCATTGGAGAGTAGGAAAGGCGTGTTGTTTATGGATAGAAACTTGAGTCAGTTCACCCAAGGGCTTTTTCTTTTGAAATAGTGCTTTTAACAAGTCTTCAGATTCTAAAGTTAGGGACATAATGAGATCAGCAAGACCCAAGAGGTGTAGTCAGCTTCATTGAATGCCATCACCCATTACCTTACCTTACTATGCAGAAGGTTTGATTTTTAGGTTAGCTAGATTTTGCTCCTTATTGGTACATGAGTACACACACTTAGGTTTGGTTTTAAAAAGAAAACTCCTCACTTAAATGCAAGAGACAAATATAGGAAAATCTGTAGAGACAAGGTATTTATTTTTCAAAAGGATTTTATTTTTTTTAGGGTATGAAGGGTTGGTTAATCGTAAATTATAAATTATAAATTCAAGATCTTCCTCCCTCTCTGTTTCCAAAAGAAATTATTTTGTTCACAAGCTCAACATTAAATGAAAACCAATGTATTCTGTCATTTACTCTTGGCCCACTGTGAATGAGTGTAATCTATTCCAAATCTAATCAATCCTTGGGAGACTCCCATTTATTAATTCCCCAGTGCCTGCAACTTAGACTTTCTGCTTTAGAACTGAACTATAAACTTGCCATATCCTAAGAAGCCTCATAACATGGAGGTGCCATTGTAACCAATGACCATACAAGGTAAATAATCTGCATGGATGGACCACATACCAAAATTGCCTGTGTCAAAATAATCCTAAACAACACTTCACAGGCAATGTAGCAAACATAAGTGTGGACTGTAAAGCCCTCAGCCAAAAGCTTAACCGAGTGTAAAGACATGCTCCAATTTGTATTTCCTTTTTTGCCATGAAACTGGGTGGGTATCTTCCAGGTAGCATGGAAAAAACTAGAAGGAGGTGGGGGGGGGGGATTTGGAAAATGGAATGCCCATTGCACCATCTTTTCAAACCGAAATGGCATTTCATTTTTAGAAACATACCCACCCCCCAAAAGTGGAGGAAACAATAAGCTGGGTATGAGGCCCTCCAATAACACTATAAAAATATTGGGACCCAGGTCTTTGCAAAATGGTGAAATTGGGCGAATGGCTAACTTTGATACCATCATGTGGTTCTTTATAAGATTCTGTAAAAGAAAATGAACAAAAGACAAAAGAGTGCCAGGAATCCACCTTATTGTCCACAAGTGTGAGGATGGAAACAAAGTCACTAAAGTGCTAACTGCTACTCAAAGATGGGGGGAAAAGTCCAAATTTGTAAAGGGGAAAAAGCCAATAAAGTTGAATTGTATCACTGGAGCTACCAAAGTAAAGGGCAAGCCATGATTGGGTAGGATCTCCTCACCATTATGCCAAACAACCAAAAGCCCAACTTCTGCAATCGAAGGAGTTCTTCCAAAGAAACCGACCAAAACCCTTTTTTTTTTTCTACACAAAGGTTCCCATAGACAATCTCCTCAATCTCAAGTCAACATTTTGCTCCATAAAAATAAGCCCATGGAAAGTCATGGATAAACCACGGCTGAGGTTGTTGTTGTCATATTTCGTCAACGCCCAGCACCCATCTATTTATTAAGCAACACCTTATCTTCGGTTGGACGCACATGGGGCTTTTTAATCAGTTTTTGGACTCACATCATCTGCCCTTCTAATTTACATGGCCACTCTTGTTGTCTATCACATTCTTGCCTCATTAGGTACCCACCCTCTTAGGAAGGAGTGTGAACCCCTTGCTAAAAATGGCATTTGAATGAATAGACTGCAGGGGAGAAGTCATTAACAACAGATGTTTTAGCTATGCAGAGCCATGAAGCCACTCCATTTTAGTGTGTAGTCTTCTTCTCTCATCCAAGAGACAACCATGTAATAAAAAATGATTCCACACCTAACAATTGGTCAGTGGGCCATGTCTTCATTGTTTGCTTTTGGCACATGGGCAGATATTAGCCAGCTACTTGGGACATATGTTGGGCATATGAAATAATTTTCATCATGCCCTAACTTTAAATAGGGCAAACACAAAAAAAATAAAAATTGTTGCATCTCAATTACTCTCATTGTCCCTAGAGCATGTATCAATTAACCAAAATTTGCAAGCTTGGATGTTTCCTTACATGTGTAGAATGTTAGGGAAAGGGATTTTCAAGAGCACGCAAATTGGCACTAAATGGAGATGAATTAGTTTGCCATAAGTTGATGAATAGTCAATAGATTTGACATGTCAATTGTAAAGATATATGGCAAGTCTTGAGGGTCGAACTACTTATTGTCAAGCCGGCTATGGCAATCCAACACAACTATGAAACATCTCAACAAGTAGCAAACCAATTGGAGTGTTCATGACAAGTCAATTTATTTTTGATTTGGCACTAGTAGTTACCAAGGAAGTTATAATAAAGTGCCTTCACAATTTTTTGAATTTTTTGAATAAGTTTCAAAAGTCGAAAGGGAAGTCATTAGTACATCAAGAGTAGAAAGGAAAGTTAAGCAAAGTATTATGGGAAAAGTTCTTAACTCTATGATGTATATGTCTTGTAAAGCTTCTGCTTGGAATTTATATATCAAACATTTGAAAATAATGTATGTATATCTGTGATGACAATGTGTGTGTTTTGTGTATGAAGTAGTGCAAATACGAAGGAATTGCATGTTTGTGACTTGAGTTGAGGTATTACATGTTAATGAGGTTAATGAACTCAGCTACTAAAATGAAGTTTGCTGGTAATCAAAAAAATATGCCAAGTGGTTATCCGGACAGATGGTTTTCAAGGTAAAATGAATGGGCAACAACCCATGAATAGTGTTACATAAGTTTTAATTATTTTAAGAGGTAAAATATATTGCTAATTGTCATTTTGTCATTAACATTAAATAATCTTTCAATTGTCTTTTTATGCATTACCAAAGGTATAATAGAATCAACACCTACATTGATATGGACAAAGGACAAACAACTTCAACAATCTAAAGTGGATGACGAAATAGCTATAGCTTGGATTAGGTGATGTTAGAATACCTTAGGCTAAATTTCATGGTCTAGAACATTAAAGTACCTAGGGTCAATAACCACATGATTTATTTATTTATTTATTTCACTCTTTTCTCCAGTATTGCCATCACCTAAAGCTTTTCGGTGCCCTTGTCCTTCAATGATCTTTGTTGCCATTGTGTGTGTCAAGTTATTAATTGTTGTCCATTGTTTTTTTGTTTTTTCGGCCACTCTCTTCTTCTTTTTTCTTTGTCTTTTTAACTTTGTCACATCACCAACACAAGTGATTGGAGTCAACAATAACATCCACTATCTCATGTCTTGAACACCATGGCCTTAGCTCAAAAATGCCATCACCCCAACCAAATGAGAACAAGATCATTACACCATCATCACAATATCTCCAACATCACAATATTTCCACAATTGCATCTAAAAACATTGCCATTGTTGTAACATCTTTGACAACTATGTTCCATCACCCCAACAAGTCTTCAATAATTTCACTCTAGTTCAAGAAATTTAACAACATTGGACATGCTTGAACTTTGACAAGAAATGCACATGCTCCAATATTCTTGCTTCGACCTCGTGATTTGAAGCACCATGCATTTGAAGTTTATAGGTTTCATGATCATTAGTTATAACATATATTGAAGGATGGGACAAGGGTTTTTTATGAGTTTTTTGAACAATCTATAAGTTTTCAACATTTCTTGAAGGTATCCATGTTATGATTTTGGTGTTAAGAAAATGTGGTATCTAACTTGATGTGGAGTTTTTTTCCTACTTTCTTAAAAGAAGAAATGATCTAGGGTTGCAAAGATTGAGATAGTTGTTTTTGAATTCCATTTAGTTTTTTTTTCAACTAAAGGAGGTCAAAGGTCAAAGCAAGCAACATTCAACCTTTCCTTATTGGTTCAACTCGATCATGTGGCTAAGTAATACCCAAGTTTTTATATATATTATTATTTGATTATAATTTATTTTCAAAAAGAAATGAAAAACTAACCCAATAAATTATAACATAATAATTTTCTTAGACATGGGGAGAAAATTTTTAATTAAAAACTTGAAGGTTTCAAAAAAATCCAACCATCTTTAGTTGTGCATTTATGATCAAATAAGCATATGTATATGATTTTGAACAAGTCAAAAGAGTTAAGGGATTTTAGATATCTATAACCAAAAGGGGACACAAAATGTTAAAATTATACCGTAGCACCTTTAGTATTTCAATAATAGAATGTTGAATAATTAATAAAATTTTAAATTTTAACTTTGGCACTTGGTTTTATAATTTTATAATTTTCAACATGTAATGGTTATATAAAATAATATAAAAAGGTCTTTTAGCATTATGGAATAGCCTTGTGTGTTTAGACTAGTGTTGGGCAGTTCTCATTTTTTTGTGAGAACTAGTCGATTTTGGTTCTTACATTATGTTATGAAAACCTAATCAATTCTCTAAATGGGGGGGGGGGGGGGGGGGGGGGAGGGTAATAGTGAAAATGACCAAATTTTCAAGATTTTTATTTTTTCCAAATTCACCTAGTTTTCAAATAGGGTTCTTGCATAAATGATAAGAGTCATTTTTTTAAACTAGTTTTCACAACCTAGTTTTTTAAATTTGGAAATTAGTATTTTATTTAATAATTTAATAATTATTTTATTTTAAAAAAAACTAAAAACCTTACTTTAAAATTCATGGAAATTTGGGGAAATTTTATTCGTAATTTACAACTCCACACTTTTCGTTCCTTTTGAAAGTTTTTTCAAACTCCTCAAACTATTCTTCTAAATTAAGATCATTCTCAATTAAATCTACCAAATTAGAAAAGGATTTACAACCTCTCCTAAAATCATTGGGCCAATTTTTGCTTACAAAAATCAATTTATCCAAAAAAAATTAGTTGTAAACAACATCTCCTAATACTAGTAAGAATTCCAAATAATGAAAATATTCTTTCTATTTCAATTTGAGATCTAACTAATCCTAAGATTTGTCTAGGACAAAAATACCTATAGGAAACATGTTTTCATGTTTTTCCCACCATTGTAATGGACATTTTATGTCTTTAACATCCATTTGATAACATTTTTAAATTAAAAGCTTTCTATTGACCAATTTCATTATTGGCTCACTTGTGTTGATTATATTGGTCCGTATGTATAATTGCGATATTATACCCATGGTATTATATGGCGGTATTATACCAACATCAGAAACAACTATACATTGTATAATACAAGTGCGCCCACGGATTACGCAAACGGTTCGATTCTTGCCCCACCCACAGATTGCACAAACAGTTCGATTCTTGCCCAACCCACGAATTGCACAAACGGTTCGATTCAGGCAATTTGATGCTCTGGTTTCTGGTGTTTATCTGTGTTCATGGGGAAGACTAAAGACGATATATGGTCTAAGTTTGGCCAGTCTTACAAGCAGGGCGATGCAAAATCGAGCTACTGCAACTGCTCAGCGTGCGATGAACCTGTGCTTGCGATAGTGGGCTGGATGCACGATCATTGGGCGAAGTGCAAGAAGTGTCCCCACACCATTGGCCAACTTGATGCGGGCTTTCAGCCATCACGAAAGTTGGCAAAGACGTGGACTATGTAATCATCTTCGGTGCATTCCTCAGCGAGTAATGGTGGCAGTACGGTTGGGGAGTTAGTTGAACCACTGAATCCCTCGCCCTTTTTCACTTGCAATTGCTAGCATTTCGATTCGCTTAAAAAGGGTAAACTGGAGAAGCTACACTAGCTATTCGTTCGTGGTGTTCATTGTACGGCCAGGCCTTACTCTGCTTTTGAGCACCTGGCATGGAAAGATTTCTTTCAAGTGTTGCGCGGCTGCTTTTAGCTTCCATCTTCAACCACGGTCGCTGGTGAGCTTCTACGAGCAGAATATGCAATTACCATGAACGATGTTCTGCTCGCCTTTAGCAAACATTCACTCATCTATTTCATGTGGGACGATGCCACAAACTTACAAGGGAAACAAGTCATCAACATGATGGCCATTCTTCCTTGAGCACTTCACGATGGAGCTTCGCAAAGAGAGCGCGGCCAATCTACTAGAGAAGTTGCTGCGTTTACTCAGATTGATTTGCCAGCCGGCTCCTGGTTTCGTGCTATCGAGGGACGTTGAAATGTTTGACAATAGCAACAATGAAGTGGTGGAACAACAGGAAAAAGGACAGGTTTGCACCAAGAATGAACATTTCATTAATCCCCCGATGTTTTGCTTCTACAACAATTCCCTGAATGTCATCGTCAAGCTATGCAAGGAGTGCCTGAAGATGAAGGAATTCGCGTTCGCTTACGGCTATGCGCCCCATGCAATCCACAATCTTTGCATGAATCTGATCAAGAACTTCGCTGGAGTGAAGCACATTTTGAAACAGATAGTATTCATGGTCAAAACCTTGAAATCGTTGTATCTTCTTCTACAATTATTTGATAAGTTGTGTTTAGAGAAATTGAAGAAGACCTGCGTGTTCATCCTCTTCACGAAGACCCAATGGGGGACCGTATTCTTCACCGCGTAACGTGCCAGCATGGTCAAGGCGACGTGCATGGCAGCAGGCAAAATTCTGAACGCCAAACTCAACATTGATATATGTAACGAGCTCAAAGCGTTGGTTATTGATCCAACCTATTGGAAGGGTGTCGCTGCGATGGAGACGCTTTTCATGATGATTAGTTCCCATTTAACTTACCTGGAGGGAGACGAAACAACGTTTTCTGCCGTGTATGCGTGCTTCGTGGCGATCAAGTACCACATTAAGACGTTCAATCGCGCCGTCATGGACGCCTTCAACCTGGGTGACGATGATATCGAACGAATGATGACACTACTCCACCACCATTTCTTGACCATCTATTCAGAGGCCCATGGTCTTACATTTGTGACAAATCCAATGTTCACCGACATGCGTAGTAAAATCGCAGCCAAGTTCAACAAAGACTTCCTGCAAGTTCAGGAAAGGTTCGATCAACCAGCACGCAAAGGCCGCACTCGTCCGTCTTTCAAATGGCAACGAATACCTCCGACGATCATATTTCAGTGAGTTCGCCATGTTTATCATGTGGCCAATAGACAGTGATTATAACTTCAACGATATCAACTTTAAATCGTCAGAATTGTGGACATTGTGTCACGATTGCTGCTACGGTTCCATCAAGGGTCCGCTATCAGCATTGCACAAGAACCTGGCTAGGGCAAGAAGGGGCAAGTCTAATCACAAGGCGGGCAAATGCGTTCACAGTCGCTCATGCGCTCGGTTGGGCCAAGCCAAGATCAAGACGAGACCGCCATCTTGTTCAACATGAAGCAGCTCAATTGCCACAACACGGGATACGAAGTTCTGCAAGTGGCTGCAGTAACTCGGTGCTGACAGCAGAGATGATGCTGAAGAGGAGCCCTTAGACAAGGAAGAAGATGCCGCTGGTGGCTACATTAAAGAATTTGCCTTCACATTTCTGGCAACATCGACGGCATTGTTGACGAGGATCTCTTTGACGAAGAGGTGGTGGACAAGGGTAACATCTTCAATTGAAGTGGACTTTGATTGTTGTATAATACAATATGGTATTATATAGTATTATACCACACAATCCGCACAGGTTCCAATTATATAGAATAGTAGTTGGTTATCATCTCAAAAATATCCAAATTTTTTTCCTCTTCAACCCTTTCATCAACAACACCCCTTTTAGATTCAACCGATGGATGCAAATGATAATAACATTTCATAAGCATAGGAATTTTTTTTTTTTGGTCATATTTTTCAACAATTGCCTTACCTTGTTCAAGACTAATAAATGAAGACACAAGACGAAGAGTTTTAAATTTGGGGTCCAACATTAAAAATAATATTATTATGGGCCTTCATTTTCTCATTTTTTTAGGAAAGAAAGAAAAAAATCCAAAACCTGAATAACTTCCTTCTTTATGTTTGAGGCCAAACATGACAACTCATAAATAACATTTCCATCTTCTTCCATTAAGTTGTCAAAGGTTGCAGAATCAATTTCATCTCAAAATTTTAGATTCATTGATATGGTAGAATTTAATGCATCATTTAACAACCAATGACCCCTAGACTAGTTCAAAATACAAGTGGACACAACAAGGCCAAGATAATCAACAATGATGCGACAAATGTGCCATGTCAAAGGAGGTGGTACTCTTGCATTCATTCTCACAAAATTATGCATGATGTAACATAACATAATTGCTTCTTTGACTTACAAAACTTCCTAGAAAAAGATAACTTTACTAGCAAATCTGCAACTACAAAAAGAAATGTTAGATTATGCATAATAACAATTGAAAAAATGTGAAAAAAATGTTAGGCAAAGAAAAATTTGACAAAAAATGTTGACATAAAAAAATTACAAAACTAAAATTTTACCTTGTCTTCATTAGAGTATTTAATTTTTGAAAGGGAGGCACTAAATTTGCACATGCCTTTTTCCATTCTTACCTACCATTCTAAATTTTTTTGGCCAAGTTATGCATTTTTGCAAATCGGTTTAAGCATGTTTGATTAACATATATTGTAAGTCTTTGAAATTTTTTTTCCTCTATTGTAGTATATTGAGAAGCCTTGGAAAATGCATGCCCAGAATAAATGCCCTATAAACTTTCTTCTAAACCCAACATATCACATCTTACAAGTGATTTTAGAACTATAGTCATAGTGTTTAGATTAGATCCCTCATCCTTGACATAAACAATTTTTTTTTTTTCAAATCATAATTGTCCAACAATTCTATCAACATTTTAGCCATTATTTGTCCTGTAATGTTTGTTTGTTCAAAAAGACCAAGAGTAATCTATTTTGGTTGCCAATCATCTCTTAAACATTTAATCACCAATGCAAAAATATCATGTCCAGCTTTTGGCATCCACAAATCAAAGTTTACAATTACATAATGACATTCTATTAAAGTTGGTAAAACATACAATTGTTTAGTTTGTTCCACTAATTTGGAGAGTAATTCATTCACATTTGGTTTTCTAAAAGGAAAAACAATTATGCGACACAAATGCATATTGACCCTTTTAATCAACTACATTCAACAAATTGTAAAGGAAGACAATTTATGACAATTAAAAGAGTAAAATCTTCCCAAAAAAACTTTGTAACACATCATCTTTCTTAAGAGGTTCTTTTGTAGCAAAAAAACCAGATATGGAATTAGAAAAAACATTTGGTCTCTTTTTGGAATTTTATCTTTCATTTCCCTCAAAGGACAATCAATTTTTTCTTTGAATTTTTTTAAACTATTAGGATGATTTAAATTAACATGTTTCCTCAATGCAACTATGCCATAAGATGAATTATATATGATTAATCTTTCCTAGCTTGTGTTTTTCGATTTACATTCAATATTGGATTTTTGTGACAAAGAATACACCTCATAGTTTGAAGACTTGTTGCATTAACTTCTTTTTATCACTAAGATAATAAAATGCCCAACACAATGTGTTTCTATTATTTCTTTTCCAAAATGTTCTTTGAACATATAATGATTATTTTTTTACATCATTCATTTCTACTTCCTTATGTTTGAAAACTTATTTTTTCTTTAAATTCTACCAACATTTCATCTTCTATTTTTACTTCATTCATAAACACATCACATGTATTTTCATTTTCATTAAAAATTTCCATTATTATTTAGATTTGTGAATAAAACTTATTTTTTTTGTGATTAAAAACTATTTCCTTGATGAATAATGAAAAAAAAAATTAAATGAATGATCTTATCAAAAATTAAAAATTAAAATCTAGAAATTAGCATTTACAAATAATTACAAAATGTTATCTATCAAAGACTAAAAAGACATATAACCAATTATAAAATGCAATCTGTATTTTAAGATTTTAAAAATATATATGAATATGACATTGAAAAATTTTAGGGATTAAGGATTATAAGGCTAGAAAATGTATAGGTTTTTTGGGTGAAAAAAAATTATAATTTATGTTTAAGTTTAAATAATCTTGCAAAAAAAAATCAAAGCACATCAATTAGAAAATAATAAAATAATGAAAAGAAACAACACAAAATGAAAGAAATAATAATAGCAACAACAACAAAGAAAACAACAACAAAATAGAACAAAAATAATAAAACAGAAACAACAAAAAACAAAGTTCCAACTATAAAAAAAAATCAAAAAATAAAAATATGTAATGTCATTTACTTCTAGTGTTTGAGTTCATGTCAAAGCTCCGAACGCTAATTGCACATTGCAGGGTAGGGGGAAGTACCATAATAACCAAACAAAACAAAATAACAATGTGAAAAAAATAGCAACAATAACATGAAAAGAACAACATGTGTTAAATTAGCAGGTACCTGAAAAAGATATTGCAAAAGGAGTGGCCACAAAAGAGGTGTTGCGACATGAAAATAACAATTACAACTATGGTTCAAAAGGGGCAACATGCAATGAATAACATGGAAGGAACAACGCAAAAATTACAACATGTGAAAAGTAGCACGTGAATTGCAACATGGGGGGAGCGATGCAAGACGAGCAACGTGAAAAGAACAACATAGGAAAAGCAAGGTGAGAAGAGTGACATGGGAGGAACAACATGAAAAGAATTGCACAAGAAGAACAGTGCACAACTACAACCCAAAAAAAATAGCACAAGGAGCAGGAACGTAGAAGGAACGACAGCATGAGAGGAACAACAACACAAGAGGAGTGACAACAAGTGAAGAATAACAATGTGAAAAAAATGAAAATACATAAAGAGCGACGCAAGAAGAGCAGTACAAAGAGCAACACAAGAAGCGCAATGCGAAAGGAGGAACACCATAAGGAGCAGTGCAAAAGGAATGTGTAAAATTCTTGAAAAAAAAACTAGGTTATAAAAAGATGCAACAACAAAGCAAGAACAACAAGCAAACAAACACAAATGAACATACATACAACAATGGAAGACCAAAAAACATTATGACCAAAAATGAAGCATGGGCTTCAGTTTATAAACCTCTTTTATCCTTAACCTTAAACAGTGCCTCCACTTCCTTAAGTGACAATAATTGTTTAAAAACCTTGAACTTTAAACTATTGAAAATTAGATGCAAGTTTTTTGAAAAAACCTATCCAATTTTCCAAAATAAAAAATAAAAAATAAAAAATAAAAAGAATCGATTCTCACAACTAGTTCTTGTTCATGTCGAACCAAAGGTTGGTTTTCCATTTGATTTTCACAATCAACCATGTCAATCGGTTCTCACTGTGAAAACCAGTTTGAGAACTTGGTCAAAATTTGAAAACAACCCAAAACTACTTCAAATTGAAGGGAATGTCTTTGCAAGTTAGCAATTCAAACTTGAGAATGAAATTTTTTAATCATTATCCTTGCAAGTATGTGGTTCAAATTTGACATTGCAAATTTTGATTTTATTAAAAAAAATTCATAAATATTAAATATTTTTCAAAATTTTGGCAAAACAAAAAAGTAATTTAAATTATGCCAAAATGTTAAAAGTACTACCATATGTTGCCTACATCAAACAAGGCATTCTTTGGGGGTATTATGTGAAAGAACTTTTTCCTTCATCCTATTATTACCTTATTTCTAAATATGCAAATATTTAAACCACACTTTATTTTTTATTTTTTTCATCAAATTTTGATACCCTTTATTTATTTAAAATTTAATATTTGAAATTGTGACAAATGGTGAAGACACCATTGAACATGGTAAGATCTTGTGGTAACAATTTTTTCAACATAACATATGTGCTTAACATATCCTCTAGCTAGATAATTAAAAGGTAACCAAAAAAAACCTATCTAAAATGTAATTAATTTTTCAACTTAATTATTTTATTATTAATGGTGTGGGATGGGATTTTCAATTCCAATTCCTCCATGTTCAATTACTAATTCACTTAATAGCCTATTCATTAAATAGGCCAACAATTAATACCAAAAATATGTATTACAAATATGTTATATTTTTCCATTTTTCTCCCTAATATTGGGGATTTCCATATATCTTGTATTATTTATATATCTTGGTTTTCAAAATAAGCATAATCCTACTATAAAATAAATTAAGTTAAATCTTTTACCCAACAACCAATATGTGGGACCTTATATTTTTATTCATGTATTTTGAAAATTCAAAACAAAAATTCAAAGTGCCTTGGAAATTATGAGGTTTCAAATATTCAAAACAAAAATTCTTAGTTTTGGGAATCTTATTGTGGCTCCCAAAAATTTTAGCAATTTCAATGTAACCTGCATGGACAATCTATCTATGAAGTAAGGTTGTTTGTTTGTTTTGTTTTGTTTCATACTTTTGAGATCCACCAAACTAGGATGCTTCAAATCACATTCTTGTTCTCTTTTGAAAACTTTCGAGGAGGGGTGCATCAGCTTGGTTCCATGGCATTTGTATTTGTGATGCAAAAGTTCTTGAATATTGTATGATTTTTTCACTTCAAATTTTGGAGGAATTGGAATGTGCCTTTAATGTTGTCGGAAATCTTTTGATGAAGAAGATTTAATGGAATTTATTTGATAAGATTTGGATTAAGAATGTGGCAGATATTGATTTTTAAGTGATTTCTACAACTAAAAATTCAAATAAATTCAAAAAACCAGGTTGTGGAAGGAAAAATCAGTTGAGGACATGGTAACACTTTGGCCAACAGCACAAGCCACATTAGTATTTTATAAGGAAGAAGTGGTGATTTTTCTCAATTTAAATTATGTGAATTTATGGTGAGTTTGAAACAAGTATGCGACCCAATTTGGTTCTAAATGCATTCACCACCATGATTTATTGATTAATGGATTTTCACATGTCCATGAACTTAAGCTTATGAACTATTTTTAAATAGTCCCATCTTCTCCCAATGGTGAAGTTAGGGAATGCAACCAAATCTTTCAACTATTTTGCAATACACCATGTTGGAAATTAAACCCACTACCATATGCCAAGCCTTTGAGGGTGTGAATGCAAGGCCTATAATATGTCCTTAATCGGAACATAGGCTTAATGGAAATTAACACTGTGTTTTATGGCAATTCAAGGAATATTCCATGATGCAAAGGTATTGCATTGCAATAACATTAAGTTTTATTTCAACTCATTATCATTGCCATAAAAAAAAATCAAAACTTCTTTTACTAACAACTATCTTTTAATTTTTAGTTGAAGTCAATTTTGCAACAAAAATTTCCCTTAGTAAAAAACAAGTTGCAATCAATTACTAGTAGCAAAATATTTCATATTCTTTAATACAAGTTCATCTATTGTTATATAGTTTAGAATTGTTGGCCCAATACAACTATTGTGCAACTATTTTTCTATGATTTTTGCAAAACATGTATGAATCATCAATGAACACATGATGGTAACAAATTGAAATTACATAACTACTTCCCTTAACCTACCTAGGCTATATATGTTACCTACTTCCCTACCTATCCCTATTACATAAATGAATCATCACTAGACCCATGGCACTTAGGCTAGGCCGCCTGACTAAGGATAGGTAGGTTAGATGACATTTAACCTAAGGAAAGTAAGTAGGCCACATGGAACATAAACTAAACATAGACCTACATACATAATAAGCTAGGTGGTACCTATATTAACTTAGTGTTAGGTAGGTTAATCCATTTAAAGTAGGCCTAAACCTAGGTAACATAGGTTGCACCTAGCTTAATATAAAGCTTAATAAATTAGGTGCACCTTATACATGTTACAAGTATGAGAACTTGAACTCTTCATAACATGAAAGAAGCTTTTAAAGCCATGAAATAATGAATTTTTGTTGTTTGGACACACAATAGGGACCAAAAATTTAACAACTAACCATTGAAAAAAGGGTCTTGCATTTAGATTATATATATAAATTGGTCCGCAATGTTAACAAAACATAGTTTCAACATATGGGTTTTATGGGAAGGGCTAAAATTCCAAATTTCCCAAAGCCAATACAATTAATGTGCAATAACTATGGTGTGCATTGTTTGACAAGCATATGCTCTGAGTATAAACAAACAATTAACAAATAAACAAAGACCAAACTTCAAACAGATTGAAAGTTGTGGTACATTATTGTTTTCCATAATAGACTAATGTATTGAAAAAAAAGTTCTTAATAAGAAGTGAATAAGCTCACATGACAACTTGTTATAAAACCATATTGTACAAAAATTTGGTCTATTGCATGGCAAAATATTTGCTTGCAATTAATGTTGGAACACATTAGTACTCAATTCCTCTATTTGAAAGTAAAATGAGCTAGGCCACTATTAATGATTAAAATATTTATGGCCATAAGGTTTTGGAGGAAACCAAAGAAGGGCTCCATATGGAAGTAACCAAAGAATGGTTTACTTGGTAAACAACTTGTAGAACCATTAGTGTGAGGGTTCATAATGATTATTGTTTGGAAAAAATGGACAATAACATTTTTTGTGTTTGGGTTCTACAAAATAGCTTTGTGGCTTAATATTTTGCCACTTGATAGAGTAACCTTTGAGATTTATTGGTTTTATTGGTGGAGATCTTATCACCATCTTTTGCTAAAGGATTAAAACAAAGGCTACCACTATTTGATTCTTTGAGGTCTTGAAGTGTTTGGTTACATAGCCATGGTCGAAAGTAATGATGCATTTTGTGTGTCATGGTTAGGTGCACACAACAAAAATTTAAAAAAACGTGTGGCTTTTCAGTATGTTAAAAACTGTGATTTGGTTGTATTTTTTTTTGCTCATGTTAAAATTTGTAAACATTGATAATAAGTTGGCAAAGCTATTGAAGCTTGGGATTCCTCGTGCTACCTCTAAATGTGTGTTTTAGGGTTTTGATGGGATGGGCCTAGGTGAAGCTCTTGCCATTTACAAGTTGCTCAAACTTAAGGATTGCAATGCTATGACCTATTACAAAAAAGATGCATCGAGAATATTTATAGAAAACTTAGGTTTGCAAGGTCCATAAGCAATGTGGTTTATAATTTTGTAAATCAGGTAGTTACTATCTGGATCTACAGATGTAAATAGTTCAAAATGCAACTACTATAAAACATTTTTACTTTTTCTTGGATGTGAATTTTTTAAATGGAAAAATTATGGTTTTTTTAATTCATTTACTAGTGGGGTCCAAAAAAGTAATAAGAAGTGATATTTTCTTCATCGCTAAACAAAGATAATTCTCTTATTATGGGTAGATGATTAATGGAAGAAAAATTATTCCTTGATTTTAATCAAGATAAAAAAGTTGTTCAAATAAAATAACAAAAAAAATCTTATATATCTCTCTTGTTTACTTTCTCTTAATCTTTAAGTTGATCTCACATTGTATCTCACTGCCTCTTTTTCATTTGCTTTCTCAAAGTTTCATTTTATTTATTTTTTATTTTATTTTTAAAAAATATTTCTTTTTCATTATGTATGTGGGTGTTTATCTCATTTTCTATTTCATTCACTTTTTTCTTATTAAGGAGAATTCCCCAAACCTTAAATCAATTTTCAAAATTGCAGATCTATGGGCATTTTTGAAAATTAGTGGTATGGCAAATGATTTTTAGGCATTTTGATGATGACAACCTATTCTTTGATGGCTTTATAGAAATACTTTTTACTATGACTATTTTTTTCTTTTAAAAATATCTTTATCCATGGAAATATGGATTAAAAATTTATGAAGTCTTACAATTTGCACCAATTCCTCTTTAAGTCCTATGTTTGTGTCCACACTATGCAAATGCATGAATTTCTCACCTTTGTTTATTCATTCGTGCTTTGTATATAATAGTTTTTACTTCCAATCTTAATGTGAATAATAGTTGCCTTCCCAAGCTTGTGTCCTGATAAACCTTCTAACTACATGTCATTACATTTTTCCTTGAATGTGGTGCATTTAATACAAAGTACATGGGTTCCTATTCATTGCTACCAATACATTGTGTATTGTCATGGTGCATTGGATTATACCCTGTCTTTTTAGAAAAATCAAATAAACATCTTCTTAACAACATCTAAGAAATTAACAACTACAAATAATCCTATTAACGCACGTTAATGATGGATCATGGTTGGAAAGAACATTTTTCTTCATTGGGTTCTTGTGCCTCGTCTAGCCTACCTATTACTTAAGTGTTTAAATGTTGCCATGGTGTTCATCCAATTAAATGGCTTCAAAAATCAAAAAACTAGGTGGGTCCTAAATCATATTGGATGATTTCTTGGAGTCTTTATTCTTCATATCCTTTTCATTGGTTTTATTTTGTAAACCCTATGCCTCCAATTTCTTTCAAATTTTACTTTTGTACATTGCTTTAAAAATTATACCACAAAGTAATGATAATCCATTTCCTTTTAATAGTCTATCTTGAATGTCCAAAAAAAGTCTTAAAACTTTTTTGTTACTAAAAGTAAACTACTTACCAATCTTTGGTTGGAATTTTTTATTGTCCATTGGTAGTGACATGTTTTTCTAGTGTTTTCCACAAAAAAATTTATGGTAAATAGTGTTGTTAGTTGCAATTAAACCTTTTGCAAATTGCTTCCCTCACATATTCATTTAGTGTTTTGATTGCCTTCATTGTAATGTATAATGGTAGCATTCCAATCTGAAAGAAAGGTTGAACTCACCATCTTCATTGATGGATTATGAATTGTGTATGTTATTGAAAAATGTATGGTTTCCAACTATGCTAGGTTTTAGGTTTTTAAACATAGGTACCTTAGGAATAGGTATTCAATTTTAGGCTTCACTTAGGTTGCTTAAGTTATCCATGTGGCACATGTGGCCAACGTAAAATGCCATGTGGCATAACCTAGTGGCCAATGTTTAAATGCCACATGGCTTAACTTGGGTGACCACTATTTAAATGCCACATGGCACTTGCCTAATCAAAATGGTCTTTGACTAGTCAAAAAATCATTTGACTATAGTATTGATCAATCAAAATGATTGGTCAAAAATATTAATCAAAATGATTAGTCAAAAGTACTAGTAAAAAATGCCAACCTAAGCTTGGTCAAAAGTACATGGCTCAATCACAATGGACAAGTTCAAAATGACTTGTCCAAAATGACTAAGAGGTTTTTTTTATGCTTGTTCAAAATGGATATTTTTCACCAAAATTTATAGCAAAAAAAATAAGGAATTCTAGTAGTGTTATGTCCATACCTACTTAACTACCTTCCTACAATCTACATACCTACATATAAGTTGAATAGGTTTATCTACTTAAATATGTAGGTACCCACCTAGTTCAACCTACGTGACTAGGTAGGTAGGACCTAGCTACCAACCTAGGTAAGTAGGACTTAGATACCCACATGGGGGACTAGGTCATAAACTCTAAACCCTATTTAGATAGAGTGATAAATATTTTTATTCTTATTGTGGGTCAAGCTTTCAATTGGCTCGTACCAAATGAAAGTTGAATTTTTATTGTGGTAGTGAAAGGCCACAACCCTTATTTATATAACTTTCAAAGTGAAAACGAAGTGCAAAGAATATGGGATAACTTTTCAAGTTGCATGTTAGAATGCACACTAGAATACAACTACAAATGAAACTTCCTCCCATTTTTTTTGGCATTTTAAAAGATCTAAAAGGTACAACTAGTTAACTAGATGTTTAATTATCTAATGAACTAATCATGTATCTAATAAATTTTCACCTAAGTTTCATTTATATTATACTAATAATAAATATAAATAAATAATAATTCAGGATGAACTTCTCATCGCTTGAACAAAGATATATACATATTGCTATATTGCTCCATTGCTTTTGACATAGGAAAATATTTTTCAATAATCTAATTCCGTGCCATTTTATTACTTGAATTCATAGGTACTTATTATAATTTTAGTAATTTTTTTCCTGTTCTTTTCAGTAATTTTAAGTTTCAGTAATTTAATTCTGTCATTGGTAGTGATTTTCTTACTATAAATTTAAGTAATTTAATTAATTAAAATTTGAGTAATTAAAATACTGTAAACTATCAGCAATACAATGACTCTAATTTTCAGAAATTATTTACTATAATTTTCAGTAATTTCATTACTGAATATTTCAGTAATTCATGCCAATTACATTACTGCAATTTTCAATAATTTCACTTTTAATAATTTAGTTGCTATAAACTCAATTACTGTAATTTGCAGTAATTAATTAAAGTAAAATTCAGTAATCTAATTTCAGTAATTCAAGTTTTACTAATTTAACTACGTTAATTTCCAATACTCTAATTATGGTAAGTTCTAGTAATTTAATTATTGTCATTTTAAGTAGTTTAGTTACCAAAAAGTGCATTGAATTAATCATTTTATTTTTCAGTAATCTAATTAATATTTATTTCGGGAATTAATGATCATATTTTCCAGCATTTTAGTTATTTTAATTTGCAGTAATTTAATGATTGTAATTTTCAGTAATCCAATTACAGGAGTTTTGAAGAAGTTAATTACTGCTATTTTCAACAATACAACTATTACAAATTTGAGTTACTCAATTTCTCCAAATTTTAGCAACTTAATTATTATAATTTATCAAGGTTTTATTCCATAATTTTATAATTGGTTAATTTCTATAGTGGAGATGAAAATAATTTTCGTAAATTATAGTAAATATTTTTTGGTAAATTTAAAGTAAACTCATTTACTTTCCTTAAATTAAGGTACTTTATTTTCCTTAAGTTATTTCCTACATGATATGTTCAATGAAAACAACTTAATTTTTAGTGCATTTAGCTTTCATGGATTTCCTTGATGAATAGTTAATTTATTTTCATTTTTCCCCTTCTTGTAGCAACTAAAATAATTTCCTCAAATGGGAGCAAATGGCCAAAGAGTAATAAATCATGAACATTCACAACTAAAAGACCTATAATACCTACCTATTATATGGAAATATAGGTGGGTTTATTTATTACAACAATAGGTTTTTTTTACCAATGGTATTTGTATTGCCTTTTTATTACTAGCCCTATTGATGAAAACAATTGTCTTTTCAACTAGGGGTTTCTTTTTTGGTTTCAGTTGACTAGATGGTTTATTTGACATATGGACAACTCCATCATTGTAGTCAAATTATATAGTTAAGATAATGATACGGCATTGAAATTTTCATTCCAAGGGACTACTAAATAGACCTTTAAATTGTCAAATGTGAATATCATTTGAAGGAATTATGTTGTTTTGAAAAGTTGAAACACATGCATTGTCCCTATTTTGGGCTTCCACTTCAAAGTCTTGTGAAAAATAACAATTTCAATGTTCGTTGATCTGGGGAGTTATATATTTTAATACAAGGAGGAAAATGGTGATTCCTCCCAAGTTTGGCTCATGCGGAGTTATATATTTTAATACAAGGAGGAAAATGGCAATTCCACCCAAGTTTGGGCCATGGTGAGTTTTGTGAGTCCATATTAACTTGTGGTCCTTTGACACACGATTTTGGCTCAAAATGCATTACTTGTCATTTTTTCTTGTTTATACATTTGATATGTGAATGAATTCAACTTGAAAAGCTCGTTATGATCCCATCCCAAAACTCTTGATGGACCTTCTTGTCTTAATTATGTGTAAAGTTAAAGAGTACACCCAAAGCTTGTTTTTCATATTTGTTGGGGGATCATTCTTTTTTGTAATTAAAAACTATGTGAACAAAAATATGGGGTCCCATATATTGGTTGTTGGGTGAAAATAATAATTCAATTAGTTCTATGATAACATTATGTTCATTTTCAAACTCCAAATATAATTAATATAAAATATTCATTAACAATTTAACTATTAAAAAAATTTAGAAAAAATATAACATATGTACATTTGATTTATTTATAATAGATACTAATTGTTAATAAGTTTCAATTAACAAAATGGATTAAACTCGGATGAATTTACGCCAAAGATTCAAAGTAGAGGAAATAACACCAACAAAATGGTATTGACCAATGTTGTACAAGTATGTTGGTTTTTATATATCCTTGGATAAGGATATGTTTTTTTTTTCAATTTATTAACCCATCAAGTAAGGATATGTTAACACTCAAAACTTGAAATTAAGTTATGGGTATACAAAATTAATTGTTTTAGTAAATGGGTAGGGTTTGGGTACTCTCTTATCAAATAACTTTTTGGTATGTATTTTTTATTTAATTAAAAATGAAGAAAAAATTCCACATATTGGAATTATAAATAAATAAAATTGAAGGCTAAATCCAATTTGAAAAATGCAAGAACCAAAATGTTTGATTCATCCTTGATTAGGCTAAATAAGTCTATGGGTGAACATTTAGAACATTAAAAGACAATAATGTGAAAATTATGGCCCTCCAAAATAGGAGGGGTCTTACAGTTGAAATATATCCTTACCACACACCTACCACTCTCAACGTGTGCACTTTTACCACTTGAAATATATCCTTACCATACACCTACCACTCTCAACGTGTGCACTTTTACCACTTTTTAGTAATCTTCAATTTTATCCCATATGGTTTGTCCAAAGTTCTCCCATTTTCAATTATATAGGTGGGCCAAAGTTGAGGAAACATTACATCTTGACATCTAAACCTTTATTTTGGCAAGCTTCCAAATTTTTTGTTGTTTGTTCTTATTCACGACTGGTAATCAAATTGGCTCATTGGGAGGCACCCCATCTAATTAATATTAACTATTTAAATTTAAGGTTTAAGCCATATTTACCCTAATTCATTAAACTTAGATACCAAAACATCTATAGGTTTTGGTAATGGTATGTTTTACATATATATGCAAGCTTATGAATAGGAAATAAATTTCAAATTTACGTGCCTTTGGGTATGCATTTAATTAGGTTATATAAAATAATAATATTAATAATTTTTTTAAATTTTATATGGTAGTTATATCCAAGAAATATAAAAATTCATGCAACATTAACATTTGATTGGTCAAAAGGAATTGATAAAAATTTGAATGTAATAACTCAAGGTGTTCCACTTACTTGGGTTGTAATGCACAATTTTTAAACTTTGATTTTGGAACCCAAAAGCTTCATTTTTTCTTTATATTTTTTTCTTCATGGAAACAAACCAAGTGTTTATTGTTATTAATGACTTTGTGATTGCCAAAAATGATTTTCATCATATGTTCAAAATGTGACTTGGTATTGAAATGTTTTTTCATGTGTTTTTAAAATTAAATTTGAGCATTTCATGCATGATGTTTAGATTTAACCATGCACGATCACCTTCCTTCATTATTCCTTAAGCCTTAAACTAATTTAAATATAAAATAAAAAATAGATGGTGCCCAAATTCAATGCAAACATTAAATTTAAATTAACTTTAGGATTGTTTAAATGTTTGGATATATAAAAAATAGATAATATAATAGGGTGAGAAAATTTGAATCTCACATAATACTCCCAAATAGTACCCTCTTTGACACACATAACATATAACATTCGAACAGATGCGGCAACAAATTGTCAAATAATTAATAAAATCTCAAATCTTAACTTTGGTAGTTGGTTTTTTAATTCTGAAAATTTTGGCAAGTTATGTTTATAAAAAATAATAAACATGACTTTATTGTCTTTGTGGCATAGTCAAACTGTGTCTGGACTATCACATTCTTAATTCAAGGGTTGGCATGTTTGAAGTTCAAACCCCATAGTTGAATACTGCAGAATTTAATTTTATAAAAATTATTAAAATTTTGGAACAATAAATAAAAATTAAAAAATACAGAAAATCAAGAAATAATGTAATTTATGCCAAAATAGTTCATGTACTATGGTAAAAGGAAGAAACTAACACATATTAACCCTTCCCTAAAGTGTAGTGTATTATAATTTTTTCTTTAATACCTTGTGGCAAGCTTTGTTGGCACATCATTTGTTGCATCTTGTTCATGAATGGTAAATTTATGCCTAAGCTGACAAGTTGAAGATTGAACATATTGTGGAAGTAATCAAATTTGTTTGTTGACAAATAATTGGTAAGAATGACAAAGACTTGGTTTTGTGTGCAAACATAGACTAAAGTCCTTATGTTGGTAAAATTCACATAATGTATAATGTTGAATATGAATATGTTTGGTGCATTTTTTAAATTTAAGATTGATCACAAGTTGAATTGCAACTTGATTGTCATAGTAGAGAGGTGTAGACTCCTTTTGAGAATAACCAATATCATTCAAAAGATGTCAAAGCCATATTGTCTCTTTAGTAGTAAAACATGTTGCAATATTCTAATTTTATAGTGGAACCAATTGTGCAAGATTGCTTCTTGCTAATCTAGCAAATTGGACCTTTGTTGATGAACACAATGCAACCATTTTTGGATTTGTGATCATCAAGATCTTTAGCAAAATCAACATTAAAGTAATTTTAGGAACTATTTTCACCACCATGACTAAGAAAAAAGGTTATTTTTTCGAAGATATTTGAGTATACACTAGACAAAAATACAATAAATATGTTATGGGTGAGGTGAAAACTTGGTGACTTTACAAACAACATGAACAATGTTTGCAAGGCAAGATCCCAACATATTAAACATAACACTACCAATGATTGTTTATATGGAAAGTTCATGTCAAGTACTCTACCATCATTAATGTCATCAAACTGATGGTGTTGAACATTAAGGTCATAAGGATTTGAAACAAGATTTATCTTATCAAACCCAAACTTACTTGACAGTTGAAAAATGTAATGTGTTTAATCAATGTATGTTAGCTTGAACTACTAATTACAATGAATATGTAATACTATGTGACAATCTACCCTTTTAATTTTAACCTCAAAAACCTGACTGAAATAAATTGCCATTTCTTGAAGTTTGAAACCATTTTGGCAACAACCACGGCCATCATGTACAAACATTATAGTGAACATTGGCAAATTGAAGGTATAATAGACACAATGATCAACAATGTTGACCTAAAGATCATACTTGAATAAAAATTCATTGAACTTGGGTTAGATAGATGTGAAGCCTATTTCAAGCCATAGAATGATTTTAATAAACAATTTGTTTTTGTGTTCAACACCAAGATGTTCAAACCCTAAAGGTTGCTACATGTAAAAAATTTCAGTCAAATTTCCATGAAGAAATCTTGTTCTTATGTCAAATTGAAAAAGTTCTATGTCCTTTCAAGAACAATAATTAAGATTGTGCATATGGATTCAAATTTGACAATTGGTGAAAATGTTTAATTATAGTCAATTTCAAGTGTTTTTGAAAACTCTTATGCTATAAATTTAGTTTTATAAGTTTGATTGTTGACATCATAATTATATTTCACTTTGTTAATCCAAGTGCAATGGACTACATAATGACTTGCTAGTAAATTTACCACGATCCAAAGTTTCATCATTCATGAGAGCTTCATACACTTCCTTCATTACTTGAAACTAAACATCACAATTAACATATTTCATGACAATTTGACATGTTTTAGGTTTAGGGTTTAGCATTGGAGTGATAGGCATTTTCATTTTGATTTAATTTTGCCTTGAATTGATAGGCATGTACAAAGTCTAATTTATGATGAAATATATGTCATAAACAATTGAAAACATTGAAAACCAATTATATGCCACAAATAAGAATTTGGTCAAGCCATAAATAAGCTACAATATGGCCTCATCTTGGAGTCTATATCCCTTATTTTATGAATGTTTTCTACCCATTAAAAATTTTTTTAGTCAATTTTGTGACATTCAAGTGGTGGTCATTCATAAATATGTTTAACCAAATTTGGCAATATTCAAAATATGAAAGTAGAAACATTCTAGCACCTTTCATATTTTTGGCAAATTTGTTGAACATTTTTGGTGAATATTTTCCAAATAAGTAATGAATTTGTAACATAATTTTTTTGTTTCAAAATGGAAAATTTTCACCACAACAAAAGATCAATATTTAGGCATGGATGTTATCCTACATTAAAATCATTTTTAAAAATGCGACATTAAAAAAAATGTAGGGTTAGCCTTTGAATGAAATGATTACCATAACGAAACAACCACAAGGTTGGAGCCAATCAAGTGATTTGCCTCATTACAGTAGTCCCCAAATTGAAGGGACTTACCAAGCATGTATAATAAGTAAGATTATTTGAAAAGATAGTAGGGAATGGTGAAACTCCTTAACGTGACAAGTACACGAGGGTTACAATCTTATATATTAACTCATTAAGTCTATCAGTGTGTCTGTCTGTCTGTTGAGGTCCTGAAAATGTCACTTTCAATTTGGGCCCTCGAGTTCAGGGGGACCTGTATCTCAGAGCCCGTTCCTTGTGGAGCTCGTTCCTTGTCTGTGGTGACAAACAGGGCAGGGCAGGGTAGGGCAGGGCGGGCAGGGCAGCCGCTGCGGGGGGCCGGGCGAGGTGCCATTTCTAAAAAAATTAAATTATAAAATAAAGCGGGGGCAGGGTAGGGCAGGGCGGCCAGGGCATCCATTGCGGGGGGCCGGGCGAGGTGCCATTTTTAAGAAAATAAAATAATAAAATAAATACATAAATAGATACATAAATACATAAATATAGAAAAAAATGAAAATAGACAAAATAAAATAGAAAAAATAAAAACATGAAACAAACATAAACAAAAAAAAAGTAAAAACGCAAAAACTATAAAAAAGGAATGGAAACAAATGAAACAAGGAAAAGGGGAAATACAGTAAAAAAAATTTTAAAGAAAAAAATTTTCCAAAATGAAGAAACCAAAAAAAAGAGTAAACAGTAAGAAAAAATAAAACTTATAAATATTGAAGAAAAACCCTACTTGGAAAAGAATGAGGCGTGTATTATTTTTCCAAACTTCAAACTTGCATCCAAATAAATATATATATATAAGTGAAAAAGAAACACTTTATTTTTATTATACAAAATAATAATAAAAATAGAAAACACATAAAAATAAAATAACAAAAAAATTAAAAGTTTCTAAAAAAAACTAAAACATGAACCAAGTTTTAAAAAACCAAGGGACTTCACAGTTCACGTCGTTGATGGGGGAGGTATTTATGGGTGCATTATGCACCGGGTTCACACTAGTATTATGTAATCTATTGGGACATGGAGCCACAAATTGAGGATAGGACCTAAGGTTAATTAAATAATTTAAGTTTTGTAAGGAGAAAAATCTTATCAATTCTTTACTAGGCATGATTCAATTATTGTTTGTTTCCTTCCTTCAAGGCAACAGTTGTGTTTATTTTTTGTGTAGTTTGCTGATTTTTTTGCATTTTCATCTCCACACCATCATGAATTTTCTTTACTTTGAATGGAATGTGATGTTTGCTAATCCCTTTGCATTCTCACCTTCACACCATCACAACTTTTATTTGCTACGAATGGAATGAACATCACATCAACACTACTTCTTTTGTCCTCACTTCCCATGGTATTATGCTCTGATAGGGCTACATTCTCAAGTGTAACAATTGAGGATCATGTTGAACCAACTAATCTTCATCTTCCTTGTTAGTAGAACAACCACCCACACATGAACAATATCTCCCATGTTCTAAAAACTATCTAATGTTTTTAGTGTATTTTTAAGCCATTCAGCCATCCCAATTTTTTCATTATAACTTTCGAAATTTGGAAGGTTTAGCAAATTTTTGTCCAAGGTAGTTTCTATCGAACTTGTTGCAAAGTGTAAACGACTTGCATTCTTATTTATAATTTCACAAGATCCATATGTTGTACATAAAACTTATAAAAGTCTTCCATGCTTTTAGAATTGTGCAAGATGCATTAATCCCTTAGACCCCTTACATCTTAAGCTTTGTTGATCTTATGTTGTTATTAACGGTGATGGATATTAACATAGTGATTGAAAATGTCATTATTGCAAAAGAAACTAAAAACAATTCTTCTAGCATAGTGAATGAAAATGTCTCTACTACAACAAAAAATGAAATAATCATTTTGAACATTAGGAGGATCATAATAGATTGAATGAAAAAGTTGGAAAATTTTATTCCCATTTTAGTCATGTGGATCACTTTACAAATCAACTTAAAGCCACAAATGTTTTTACATCCCTATGGCACAAGAAAAAGTTAGTGGCAAGGTATGTAAACATCCATGCCAAGAACTATTACATCCAAGATCATCCACTACCCAAGGAAGGTTTTTAGGACTTTGGTTTTGGACATGCAAGTACTAGAATTATTATGTTCATCATGCATTTGGATGGCAAGGAAGGCTCAATTAATCGTAAGGAACAAAATGTGACAATCAAATGTTGTGAAAATTACCATGCATAATGAACTAAAAGGTGGCACCCTTGAGAGTATTATAAATAGATAAATGAATTTAGTAAGAAAAGTGCACAAGGGAAAATGCTAGAGAGAAAAGAAAAGGAAAAATGGCGATGGTATGGAGTTATCTTTAAGGATTTTTGTGTGAAGGAAGAGAAGAAAGAAAGGTTCGCATAGTTGAAACAACAATTTGGTAGAATGGCAAAGTACGATCTTTGATGTTCATGGTTGGGTGGTGAATTTTTGCATTCATGTGCATTATACAAACCTTGTGAATATAAACTATAGATTTGTGTACTTTGGAATTGTGGTATGGTTGGTTGTTAAAATTTGTTGTGAAAGAAGACGCACCCATTTACATATTGCATTTAGGTGCATTAAGGAATTAAAATTAGTGTCCAAACGTGGGAAGAACCAAGGAATAATAGAAATTTGAGCCTCTAAAATTGGGAGAATAGGGAGGAAAGGACAAAAGGCCATTTATCTATAACATGCCACTTTTTGTGAAATGTGTTTTTATTTGTTCTTGGGATTTTTGTTTGAAAATGGCATTTAAAGGTTTGTGAGCAATCACACATTGTTAGAGGTTGAAATAAAAATTAAAAAACAAGATAAAGGACATTTTTAATTTTCTCATCCTAAATAGATGTCCTTCTTTTGGGTTTTTCTTTTATTTCCAACACAAAGGACCAATCTTTGAGGAAAGGAATTTATAAAGTGCATAATGGTAGTAAGAAGGTAGTCCAAGCAAGGAATGAAATGTTTAATAAGGTTAACACGCATTTGGCAATGTGGAATATTCAATCTATGCATGTGGTTGTGAAAATGTTTGAGCGAACTAGGAATTATGATGATGATCTAAAAGGCTTTTAGTACTTACAAAGTGTTGGAGGTTTGCATTATCATAGAGGGAACTTCATCATTGTGTATCATCATGGAAACCGTGTTGGGAAATCTACAAAATCTACTTGATAAAACAATTCACAACTCCAACATCAAAGATTGATCCAACTTTTTAATGGACACATGATCCATGAATTTGTATATGATGTGGTGCATTACAATGGGGATGGAAAAATTGCATGCCAATGAATTACTACATAGAGATTTTGAGACCTCTAATATCCTTATTTGGGTTCTAGGCTTGGACACATCAAAAGACAAGGTTGTGGCCATGATCAAAAAGATGAATGACAAGTGTGTAGAATGTGGAGAGCACAAATGGATGGACACGAAATCTTAGGGAAATTTGAGGATGTAGTGGAGTTGCAAAAACATGTGATAGAAGAGAAAGAAAAAATGATTCTTATTGCATCTCTAGAGTTTGTAGTGGGAGATTGTGAAAGTTCAAATGTTTTAATAACTAGCAAAATGTTTTGGAGGTTACCTGAAGTGCTATACGCATTGAAAGATGACACTGACATGCCCAAGCTCACACAAAAGTTAGATGTATACAACTATGCAATGTTGTGTTAGGAAATACTTATTGGAGGGATTCCTTTTGCCATTGAACTAGTAGCAAACTATGATCTTGTCCTTTTGTGGATAAGATTGCAATTACATACAGTATAGATGAAAACATTATTTCATAAGTGTTAAACAAAATGATCCACATTGAAGGCCTAATTTTGTTGAGGTTCTACAAATCCTAACTTATAAAATTAACAAATATTCACAAAAGATCTCTCTGTTTAGTAAACTAATCATTACACTTTAATGGTTTGCCAATAGCTTGATTAAAATACATTTTTCTAGGTTTTGAATCCTTGCCTAGTACTTTAGTGATCTAGCACACACCACTAATAGGAAATGCGGTGTAGTTCACTAACTCAATTCATTATTGGGACTTTAAAAGTGAAATGCGTTTATAACATAAATGTAATTTTCTAGTGATACATTGAAATGAAATGCTTTTGATGTTTTGAAGTGATATTTGTGGTAGTTAACACATCAAGTTATATACAAGGTTGGCACCTTGTGTAGGATCAGTATAAGAACTCCATGTTTGTCCACTAAGGTCTTGTTTTTTCACCGTACTGTTGGGATTTAGCATAAGAGCTCAGGGGGCAGGCCACCAGTTTGTAACAACTTTGTGTCAAACCCTATGATTGTCTGTAGAGCTCTCTCAATGTGATCTTGTTAATAGGCATGCTGCTGCATGTAGATTGCCTTCCCAATGTGACTCTAGCATGCTGCTTTGCAAAGAAACTAATTTATTCAAACTCGATGCTTTCAACTCAGTGGCATTGATGATCTAGAGTTGCACTGATCTCGTGTGATGGTGGTTTTCTTCCTCAAGTCTTCTTCCTGCTGAAATACTGTCATCAGAACTTAGTCAGAAGATAGGGTGGGTTCAACTGAATATGCCTAGTGTGACCATGCAGATGTGCCAGGGGACTTCAGGCAACAATCAAGTAATCTGGATAAGAACTACAAAGCCCTGCTAACTACGCATGCATGTCCTGGGAAGGATGCATGAAGCCTTGGCCAGCATGCTGAATCTTGTCAAAGTTGGCAAATGGAAAAAATGCCTAACCTTCCTCATCACAAATTTTGGTCTCAGTTCTTTCAATTTGCATTTTACCCATAGATTTGGTGAGAGATTCATCTTCAGCTTGATTCATTATGAAGCTAAATTTTGCAGGTGCTCGGAAATAGGCCACATCATGTTCTAGCTGCACAAGGTTCAGGAGCGGCCTCACTTGTCCAAATGTTGCACCCCATGCTCAACCGCACCTATTTCACTACAAGACTTATGTTTTGCAATGCTGTCTTCAAATCTGACATGGGTACAAAACTCCTCTGGACAGACAATGGTATTCATATGCTAGCAACATGAGCTATGGCAGGTGTAACAAGTCAACTGGGTTATCCACGGGCCTGAAAGCCAAGAGACACCATGAAGCCTTCAGGGAAGATCTTGGCATTGTGAAGAACACTTTTTGGTATTGCCCCACCACAGAATAAGCCTCAACACAAGGAGTATGTAACTTCAATGAAGGTCACCTCACTTCTTTCATCACCTAGATAGTGGGCATCATGAGCCTGCAAAGCTCAAAGAGGACGGATGGCAGCACATCTGTGACTTGGCCTCAGCCTTCTCTGATAGTTGAGATTCTTCAGAACCTGGCCACAACTGGTCATTGCAACTTTTTCCACCCATATCCAGTCCTCATACTTTTGGTGTGCCTGTTTCTGAAGGAGCAATTGCTCTTCTCTCCTCTTCAAGCCGAGTCAATGGCCATGCTCTGGCACTTGTCTTACCCATTCTTTGGGGCTTGACCTGTTGACACAAACCATATTCCCAGCAGCTCAACAATCAGAATTCTCCTTGCAATCAAACCTGACACAATTGTTGACAAGAGTCCTAACAAGTTTCATCGTCACACCTAGTATTAGAACAAAACCACCCAGGGCCTGTACAGCATCTGAAATGGTGTGCAAGTTATTTCCCCACCTCCACCCATAAAGTATAAAATCTTGGAGAGTGTAGACTGAAGATCAGTTAAAATGCCACACAAACAATCAAAGCCAAGTCACATTTCTTTACTAGATCTTTTTGGACAGCATTGTATCCATGTGCATAAAACCCTGGCCTGTTTCTTTACACTAAGGGTGACTTTAGACGAGGGTCCAAGGTCTTGGGACCAATGAATTCAAGCAATCTTATTGGTGAAAGGCATTAAATTGGTCCCAAGGCCTTTAGACAAGGGTCCAACAAGGGTCCAAGACCTTGAGACAAGTGGCCTATTGAGGCTAAACCTTACATGATCCCGAAACCTCTCTCCAAGCAGCTTGTTGCAATAACTTACTAAAGCACAAAAGCACTAAAATTTTCTTTTTATAAGTATTTGGTTATATAAATTAATTTTACAGAGTGCTGAAAATTTCAAATTTCAAACTTTAACTGCTGAATTAAAAATTAAAAATTAAAATGAATTATTCGGCACTGAGGTGCTGAACTTCATCCAAATTACTGTTTGCAGACCATTATAATGCTGATACTCAATGAGCTCTTACTAAACTCAATACAACATCAACACACAACCATGTTTAGAGTTTATCACTAGTGCAAAAGCCACAGAAATGTGTTTTAACTCTCATGTGCAACAACTTGTGCATGCACAAGAGTTTGGAATTTTTGGTGAGATCTATTTGAGAAAAAGTTCCATTGGTTCCAAAACTCAACTTCTTTCAGGAATCTAGCAAGGAATGATATTACCCATTCTTATTGGTATGGTGCTAAAAGGAAAGATTAAAAACTCTTGCAAGCTTTCTACATTTGATTCCCCAAAGCAGAAATTGCTGTTAATCTGTGATACTTGAGTTGGATTTGCAGAACATACTGTCACCCCTATCTGGTGCTAGTTCTATGTATCAAATGGCCCTACAGAGTTAAACCAATCAAACCATGCATGGGAGATTGTTGTTGATGGTAAGCCAACACAAAGAAAGATTTCCGTATAATTTTTGGGATTCTTGGTTGTGCAAAATGCTGGGATAATATGCTTTTGACATCACTGAACTGGAGCAAGCACATTAGTGAAAACAAACCCCTGCCGAAAAAGGAAAACAAAAAAGTGAACACAACAGAGCAGTGACACAAAAGACAGAAATTGGGTTAGGGAAAGAAAATTGTGACACAAATGAAGTGGATGGTGGAGGTACAAAGCTGTAGAAAGGATAAAAGATTTGGTGAAACTGCCACCAAATGGAATGAGAGCTTTGAAAAGCTCCTGCCTCTGTTCAGAGACCTCTCCCAGACAGACTTTCATGGGAAAGCAACACCCTTGCAACCCTTCATCTTCCTTAAGAGAAGACCCAAGCCAATGACCACTTGTCATATGAAACTTATCATTTAAGAACCTACAGAAACTCTGCTGGAGAGCATCTATTTGAAGAATTAGAACACCTGCGGCTGAAGAGGAAATGACCTGAAAGAGATTCCATGCTTCCAGAAGCTGTGATCACCACAGCATGAGATTCTCTCACCTCCAACTTGAATAATCAACTAATGCATGACTTCGACACAAACCATGTTATGGGTTGTTGATTTATGCAGCCTAGTTTATCATAGACAGAATCTTGACCAAAAGAAGAATAATCAGAATATGGTCATTTCACTGCAATTAGATACGAGGGCAGAGAACACATGCAATCCACATATGATTTTGCATTCCTGAATCCACAGAATTTTACAACTATTGACAGGGGATTCACAACACGCAGGACAGAGATTGTTCAGAGCATATACACAAGTGCCAACCTGAATCTCTAGATAAGTTCCCAGAGCTATGGGCTTAACCCCACATGCCTAAAAATTCGTACCCACAAACCATACTTGAGATATGAGTCACTTTCAGCTGTGCAAAAATTGAAGAGAAAGTGCTCAATTTGGAAACTATAGTTCCAACAACAGCACTCCTTTGGATGTCTCATCGACGAATATGACAGGTGTCCTGAGCAGCTGACCTTTTGAACACCACGATTGACAATACAATCATGGCTAGCATCATACATGACTTAATTGTGCGTTCAATAAAATCACCTTCCTCTCCTGCAAACACTTTCTTGTCAGTTGCATCAAAGATACCACGTATGAGGTCCTGTAGTGTTGCCACAAACTGTTTGAAGGCCTTCTTTGTGCTCCAGTAAAAGCAGGCAAAAATGTTGATGTAATCATCAGCATCATTGGATGCGATTCCCTCACCATTAGCTTCATAAGAAACACCTGTGTGTTGCAAAATCATCAATAGAATGTCACACAGTTGTTTGAAACCACTGGTTTTCCATGCAGAAAACATTATGCTGTGCAAATACACTTCTAGGAGGGTGAAGGGGTGTGAAATGATAGATGCAACGTACCATCAGCTGCTGTTCGAAGTGTACGCCTAAACTCCTGAATCTTTTCATTGGCCAAAACCGCATCCCACACACCCTTATCTGTAGCCAATGAAACCACCATGCTCTGCCACAAAAAACTCCCAACATTCAATACACAAAATTTGCCAACCTGATGAACTACTATGCCATAGATAGCTACCTGCCTATTGGATCTGCACCTCACACTGCACTACCAGCTGGAATGTGCAGAAACAGAGATTGACCACAATTGATACTATAGAATGTCCATTTTGGTGTCCATTGTTGTGTACTCTTACCTGAACCTGTGGGTTGTGCTGAAACTGATGAAAGGCCTCAAGCATTGCACTTTGTGCACCAATGTGACGACAACAGCTTCTGTCAGCAGTTGCAGACAAAAGTGCAGGGTCTGTCCAAACTGACTCTACCACTGGTCCAACTATTTCCTGGGTTGCCCCAAAGTCCGAGGAGCTGATGATGGCAATCTCTGTCTCATCAGGAGCAGCTGTAAATGTTGAGGACGAATGGGACGGCTCCACTTCTGGAGGCAAAGCTGCTGCTGCTCTCACTAACCCTCTATCAAACACACACCAGAGGCACAACCCACAGATCATTACGACTGGAATTTGCCATTTTCTTCCAATCACTCTGACATTTTCTTTCAAGCTTGCTGGTTTGAAAGGCAGTCAGTGTTCAGCCGCTGCACTTTTTGTTTGTGCCCATGGGTTCTCAACATGGAACAAAACCCAGATCAAAACAGAAAGCATGGGTGCGCGAAGATCTGTACCAGGTGAGAATTTTAAGGTTTTTTTTCCTTTGCATCTGCTACTTGATTTGTCTTCTAGATAGATTGAGAGGGAAGATTTTTATTTTTGCTTACAAACGGAGGGCATCTTGAAGTTCAAAGGTAGCTTCTTCGACTTCAGAACGCGAAGGAAGAGTTCCGAACACCAGATGGTCTTTCTCCTCACCCCCTACAGCAAACTCCCAATCCTCAAGCTCCCAGTATTGCCTACTCCCCGAACTCGGTTGCTGCTTAGCGGAGTGATGACGATGAACCTCTGCCGGGTTGCATGTGCATGAAATGGAGGCGGAGGCCGGGGATTTGATCGCTGGCGTCGTGGTGCCTGTCCTGCATAGGACGGCATTGGGAGCTACTGCGGCTGATGAGGGCGAGGACGACCCAACAACACGTATGGCTGTTCTCCACATGGGTCCTCCTCCCATCACCAACAACAAAACCCCTTTCCACAGCAGACAGTTCTCAAGCCTCCGTTTCCCTTCACACAGTATATGTCCGTCTTCTTCTATACAACTTCCCGTCTCTTTGTCCCCACTGTTCTCTGCAAATACATCCAGAGCACACAGATACACCAACAACAACCTCGCAAGCTCATAGACGACAAAACCCTAAACCCTAACAAACCGAGTGGTCTTTGTTTTGTTTTCTGAGACCACTTTCTCCGTTTCTCTCTGCACAAGTCCTTAGATCTCCCTATCTGCCCAACTCCCTCTCCAACCACAACAACGGGGTTTTGCAGCAGCAACTGTGTTACAAGCTTGCAGACGCGATTCAGCACCAAAATGGAGTGGATTTGTTTCGATCTACGATCCTTCTCTTGCTCTCTTCACTCCCCCCACATTCTGAGCGTGGGAGCAAAAGCTTGCAGAGGTGAGCTTTGAGTAAGGAACGAAGACGACATTGAAGCGGGCATTACATTGAAAATAGAGTTAACCATTTTAGCCAATTTAAGCCATTGATGCCAATAAAATGGAAAACCCTAATTTGGGTATTGCAATTTTAGGCAACTTTTATTGCATTGGTTCTATAACTATGCCTTCACTTTGGCCTATTTAATGTAGAATGTACTTAAACTTATTTACTCTCATTTAATTAAGTCTTAGGTAATAAATTTAACAATTGATGTACCTAATTTTTAATTATGCAATTAAGCAATATGGTTTGGATTTAGGGTTTTGAAAATAATAAATAATTATGAATTTGACACTTTTTGACACTTTCCTATAATTAATTAAAATTAAGCCTGGTTTGGATTTGGGGAGAAATTTTCATTTTGACATATATGGAAACACAATTGTTTTTTTTTGAATTGGAGTGAATAAAGCTTCAATTTGGAGAGACTATACACTATCCAAAAAAAACCTTTGTTGCATTTGTTTGTTTTTTTAATATTTAATTATTTTTTAAATCTAGGGCTACTTCTTCCGCTCAATATTTTGTTATCATTTAATTGCCTTTAAAATGTAGGGCACAATTAGTTGTTATAATTTTGTCATGTTTTACATTCATACATGTTTGTATAAACATTAAAAGATTAGGGCATTCACAATTAGGGATATTTGAGGTTTATGATTTTAATTTCAATTTATATTGTGGGTTCCATAAATTTATTTATTTATTCCTTTTCTAGTGTTTAGAACATCCACCATTCATAATACTTAGGATTTAAGCTATTTATTTATTGATTGATTATCTTTGAAATGTAGAAATTAGTGTTTGCATTGCTTCGTTTTTGGGACTTAAAATGCTTTTAAAGTTAGCTCACTTTACAATAGGAATCAAAGCCAAGATTGAACATAAATCAAGCAATCCTATTGGTGCAATCGTTGAAATCAGCCCTTAGGGCTTTACATTAGGAATCAAGTTTGAAAAAGAAAACATTTTTTTGCATCTACCATCTTATGGCCTTAACTTGGCCCCAAGGCAAAACAAAAAAAAAAGGGGATACCTAGAAACTTGGGAGGCCAATTTGCAACCCTTGGGGCCAATGTTGTTGCAATAAAATATTGTTGTTTTGTTGAAATCCACATTGTAGGATCAAAGTAACCCTTAGATCAAACCCTATATCCTCTACTTCTTCTTCAATTCATCTCTTAATTTTCCTCTCCTCTTGTTGAGCTTTTGTGTTTATTTGTGAATGGTGGAGGGATTTTTTCTTTGTATGCTTGAGGTATGGCCATGAAAAACACAAGAATTACAAAAAAATCTTGTGTCTATGTTCATCCATGTTGGTTTGACTTTTAGGGTTTTGTTTGAGAAAAGAAGCAAAGATGACAAGAATAACAATATTGAAAATGAATGAAAGCATATGAGGGATTGAAACTTTGATCCCTATTTTTTGGCCTTAATGACTTTACACATGAACTAATTGGTCCCCAAACAAATAATATTTTATCAATAACTTGGGGCCATACAATGAACCAAAAAACTATCAAATTTTTCATCATTGGCATCGAGATTTTTTAATTCTTAATTTAAAGTGAGCCTTATTAAAATTTAGGGCATCTACTATTAAGGCCATTAAGATCATTTAGAGTTTGGTGATAAGGGTTTTATGAATTGTGTGTTTATCAGTTTAAGGTTATGTTCTCAAGCCTTGGTTACAACTCATACAATATGGCATTGCCCATCCTAGTGCCAACAATATGTTTATGTTTCTTACTCTTGTTTTTTATATAATTATAATGTAAGAGATCATGGAAGAATGCAAACAAGGGAGCCTAATGTTTTGTGACCATGCCACCTCACAAATGAAAATGTTAACAACAAATATCCAAAACTAGTGAATTTTGAAAATTAGTGTTTTTTTCTCGGAATGGTACTTCGGTTTGAACACCTATTCCCCATTGACTTATTTACCTTGATATGGGTTTGTTTTTATATCATGTATGGTAGTGATAACATGTCTCAAGAATTTAAGAATCTTGGTTTTTGTCACTTTTCCATTAACAAAATGTTCATAGTTCTAATGCGATGGGGCTAGGTGAGGTAGGACCTATTTGTAAGATGCTTCAACATACTTCCAAGAAGAAAAGGAAAAGTTGCAATTAAAGGATTGACCCTTAATTGAAGCCAACATGGATAAGTTTTGTACAATAGAAAAACCAATTTTGTTCAACAAACCTTGTAAGGATCTATGTAACTTAAATATTGCTTATTGATTAAATAAATAATGTTGTTTTATTGTCAACATGTTTTTGGGATTTTCTTCCTTGAAACATAACATGTTTCTTAAATTTCCTTATTTCAAACATAATCTAAGGTATGTTCAAATTTGGGAAGTTTTTTTTAACATCGTTTATGTTAAATTTTAACATAGAAACAAAAAATAAATGCCAAAATTTGTAATTAGATATATATATTGAACTTGGGCCAACATATTAAACATGTGATAACTTACTAGATGTAAAATAAAAACATATTTGGCAAATAATTTCTATAACCTTTGGATAGATGATTAAAAATAAAAATGTTCAAAATTAACCAACTTTGATGAAACCACAAATGGTCTTAAGTAAATGAAAAAAAAGATATATATATATCTTTCTTTGAATTATGACCTACATGACAATGAAATAGGTTATTTGTTGTAAATATGTGCCAAATAAAACAAATCGCAAAGTTTATAATATTTGGCAACAATCATAACCTTAGTATCATTTTGAAATTTTTTTATAAATTTTGTTAGGATCTAACTCACATATTATCTAATTAAATAGGAGATAACTTCCCAAGGGAAACCTTTTTAGCTTCTAGGGCTAAGAATGCTTGGGTACACAAACCCACTACCAACACCTACCAACATGATACATACAACCCTCACATGCATAAATGACACAACTTTTGACAACTTTCTTCAAACCATCAATCTACACTTAATTAACACTACAAATGAGGACAATGAAAATCTTCCTTTAATATTCAAAACCCTTCTTATATGAAATTGGTCACTATTATTGGAAACATCCAATATTGACAACAAGATGGGACTAACAAAACTCAAAGAAATGTTTGCATTTTCAAATGCAATCCTAAAAAATGACAAGGAAATTGAAGAGGTTGCAAGTATCATAACACCCTTAAATGTAGTTTTGGCAAAAGCCAATGCAACAAACCCAAAGGATCTTTTGATCATTCCAAGTAATGTTCTCACCAATCATCCACTATTTTCCATTTTGCAAGTCCCAAAAGTGGATAAAACAACATGCAATGATTTCAAAGAAAATATATCCATTTTTCAAATGGAAATCAATTGTGCAATGCTCAGAAATAGGGTAAAATACCCACATGCCCATTGTTACCCTATAGAACAATCGAGTTGAATGTATTCAATTCATAGACAAGATGCGACTTTTGCTAAATATAAATATTTTGGCACCAATCTCTAAACACATGTGGGCAATGTGGGGGAATGTGTCAAAAGAAAAAGTGATAGCTTGCAAGAAAATGGCAAAACAAAGAATTCCACTTATCAAAAATCATGGAATTTTCTTCCAAAATCTTTGCATTATCCTTATTCAACTTTGAGAAATGTTCCATTGTCACAAGAATTACAATACAAACCAATCAAGACTTGGCCATGTGAATTAATCATGATCCAAGACACAAAGATATTTTATGGAACAACCAATGCCCTTTCATCAAATGTGGATGCACTAGATCAAGCTCAACCTTTGGTTGCATAGGGGTGATGATGTGGTTTGACCACTACATTTGGTACGTATTTAACAATCTACACATGTTTTTTCCAAATTCACAATTCCCATCACCATGTGCATTTGGCACATGGCTAGCAATGACTATGAGACAAGGAATTATTGCATCCATTTTTTAAAAATTTGATAAGGGAAATGATGACTTAGGATACAAAACAATAATTAAATGATCCAAATGTTAAACCCTTGTCAAATCTCCCAAATGTTACAGGGGTAAAAAAGATAGAAAAAATGATTAAATCTATCACTACTACAAAATGTGGGTGCAGTTCACTAGTCCATGTTCATTAAACCAATGAATTTACTACTTCCCCATTAATCTTCGTTCACTACAACTAGTGAATTCACTCAAAATCTAGTGAAGTCACTTGGCGTACAAGGACACCTTTTGTTGTAATGCATCAATTTCATTATTAATAACCTTGATACTACAATTCACATTACCTACAAGAGATCAAAGATCAACATCAACACACCATTGGGGTCAACTACATCAACATTAAAAAAACAACCAACTACGAGATCAAGGTCAAATGGTTGTACCAACACTTGTAATAAAAGTTCATTCCACAACAAGGGTGGTAGTATTATATTTATAAGAGGAAGCTCCAATATTTAAAACCAAAGGAGCAATGAAAATATATCAATTAAGGACAATGCATATATTAATGGGTCCTTAATTGACGCGCTCCCAAGTCCCAAATTAAGCCCAAGATGGGCCTTGGTTTCTAAAACAACGAAATTGTGGGGACTTGAGGGCACGTTCTCATCTCTTAACACTCAAAGGGGTAGAGGAGCATGTTGAAGCTCCAGGATGGGACTAGGAAGAGGGACAACCTTTAGTTACCTACTCGAACCTGCATCAAGTCAATCAACAAGTTGGTTAGTTTGCATTCTGGAGCACCTTGGTGGTAAGACAAACCACGGGCAACTTTGGACTCACAAGATTCACCACAGCCCAAACTCAAAAGAAGCCACCACTTTCCCCTATATAGTATTCTGTGTGTTACTCTGCGGCACCCACATTTGAACAGATTTTTCTCTCGGGACTCTTAAAGAGGAGTCCCGAAATTGTCCCGGTTTGGACTTTCGGGACTTTGTGAGTTCATAATTCTTTACTTAGACCTCTAATTGGGATGAGGTCTAAAGTAAACTTGTAGCTCTCCTTTAGAGCTTTCCAACGATGTGTCGCATTCCACCTACACACATCGGGGTTAGGTTAATTCCTGACTTTAGTGGTCGGGAGTCAAATTGCCAGTTCGACTCCTAGCCCTTCTTTTTGCCATAACTTGTGCTGCAGATGTCCAAATGGCTCATGCGAGGCCATTTTCAAATGTCATGAAGAACGCCTCAAGGCGAGGTGTTGACCCCTGCAATTGAACTCTAAAGTTTTGGGAGTCTCGGAGGACTCCTAAATCCCCATTTCGGTAGTGTGATTGTCATCCTCACACTCTTCCAAAAGTGGGGTTGTGACACCAATCAAGACAAGTTTGTTAAATTGGTTTGAAAAGGCATAAGGTGATGGTAGAATATGGATTGGACATATGTGGAGACACAATAAAGAGCTTTAAACACAATGTCCTTGGCCAACTATCATCAATACCATCAACTAAAATGCATAACACAAGATTGATCATTATTTCATATCCAAACATGGCGATGGAGATGATAAATCCATGCATATTTGTAAGCAGGTTTTAATCTGTTTCAATCTAAAGTTTTAGAATGTGTACTAGATATGATAGTTTTTGGTTGGAAATATTTGGAAGCTTTTAAGACCTAAGTTTATAAACCATTATTTATTAGTTTTTCAAAACTTCAAATTATTTTTTAAGAAAAATGGATGTGATGATAATACATACAAGAGGTTCAAAAATTATCTTGACCCAAGAAATGAACACCATTTTAATGAAAAAAATAGAAACAACCATATCAAAACTACTAATATGAACTTATTTTTTAACTGAACATTGAATAATGAATTCAAGCAAAGTGTAAACCACATATCATTCATACCCATGAAGTTGATTAAAATGGTATTTGTTGTCTTGGATGTAGGAAACAAATTTGGGATTTATTTAACTTACAAATATATGGCCTAAATATATATAGTGAATGGATTACTAGTATACATGGTAGCTATTCAAAAATACCAGTGAAGGCAAACACATGGCATTCTTTTTCTTGCACTTGTTCTTGTTGTACAAATTAAACATTGATTTTGTTTTCCAACACAAATACACCACATAACCAACCAATGCTGCCATGTTTGCATGCACACATTCATGGTTAAGGATACCTTTGAACTCTTCCCTTATTTTTTTTCCATTTCTTGTCTTTCGTCCCTCTCAAAAATCCCCCCAAAAATTGTTTTTCTATAATGTTCTCCTTGCCAACTAACTTTGAATGGCCATTTTCACAATTTGATTTTGTTCTTTTTAGCTGTTTATTCCTTCTTCTTTCTGTTCTTGAACTTCTTGTTGGTGACCTCATTGTCAAAGAGTTTCAAAGTCTTGTGATTTGATTGTTAGGCTTAGAGATGTAAGAGGTTGTAATGTTAGAATATATTCCTAGAACATTGACAATGCAAGCAAATGGAAAGCGATTGACATAAGGCCTTTTTCTTACTACAAAAATAATTGCTTTCCATTGGAAAGTTGTAAGTGTGATGAAAATATGGAATTAACTATGTTAGGAACTATGGGAATACATGTTCTCATGGGAAAAAAAAAAAACAAAGGTCATTGTTTGATTAATCACAATTTGATTCCCAAGTATCATAGATCCCACAATTGGTTAATCAATGTTTGATTGGTAGATCTATAAGATGATTATGAACACGACTAATTGAAAAAACATAATGGAAATCATCTATGATCATAATAGTTTAATGGAAATATCCTTAATGTCATGCAAGTCCAATATTTCTTGGTTTGTCATTTTGAAATTATTTTCAATCAATTTTGGTTTTGTTTCCACTTTTGCAATTGGTGTTAACATCTAACAAATGGAAAACTATTTTTTCATCTTTTCATTAACCAAGAGTTTGGGGGAAAAAACTCTTAAATGGTTTACACCAGGAAAATTGTAAATCTACAACCCTATTTTTTAAATTTGCCATTTGAATTCACTGACAAAAAGTAACCTACAAAAAATGTATCAAGTACTTATTCATGTATTTCATTTGGAAGATTTGAATTCTGAGCTGAAATTTTTGTCTACACATGATGGACATGTTTTGTGTGTCAAATGAAGTGGCAATGGTAAGGAAAAAAAAAGATCTATCACTAACCAAATTTGTCCTTTTGTCCAACTGATATTCTTCAATGCACTCATGTTCATGTTTTTTTTTGAAAGATTTTCCTTTTCTTTATCTTCCATTTTTTTATTGATTTTTTTTTGTTTTATCAAATAGGTGAAAGAAAGAATGTATTCTGCACCAATGGGAAAATGAAAATTGAAAACGGGTTGGGGTGATCATTGGTTATGTAAAGGTGTAGGTTAGGACAATCATCTATTTCTGGGCCAATGTTTTTTTTAATCTAATTTGTAAGGTTAAGAATTGACCCACTATGTCGAGAACATTACGAACCTTATTGAAAGAGTTGTGGTTGTGTGTAGGGTTAATTATATGCAAGACATGTAAAGGCTTTGGGTATTTTCAACAACTTGAACACAAATGTGCTTTGAGATCACATGGAAGGACATTATTTGACTATTTCTATCAAGTTTAAGTCAACTCCTAAAGCTTGTATCCCACTTGATGATGTAATTTTTAGTCTCAAGTATCATGTATCATGAGAAAAAATAGCTAACTAAATTGTTACCACCAAAATTTTCCAACATACCTCACCAAATGCAAGTATGTGCAACATTTATGGATAGGGGGTTAATATAGGATTTGTATAACCATCCTTTTGATACATCAATTGTCATGCTTTTGTGTGTTGTATTTGCAAGGTTTGTGTTCTTGTCAACAATTGGTGTCACATTTGAAGCTATGTGGTACCATGGATTGAATTAAACTAGTAAAACTTACACTTGATTTTCAACATTGTCAAGTGTACAAGTATTTCATGTACCTAATCTAATGGTACTCAAGGAGATTTGCAACAAATTTAAAGTTTGACAAAAACACAAAAGTGGAAGGGAGAAACACCTATCAACAAACATTAGAAATGATATTTTAAGTGTGAAGATATATGTGCATAGTTGGTGGGTTTGTGTGTGAGATATTTTTTATTATTGCCTTGCATTTAAAATTGATTTTTTTTCATATATGTGTTATGCATAGATGTAATTTTTATTGTAATATCGCATTTTGAGGCATAGTCCAACAATTTAATATTACTACAATGTTTTGGATATTCACCTCTTATTAGAACATTGGAATGGATTTTGATCAGCAATCAATTGCTAAAGTAATTTTAGGCCATTCAACTTTAAAGGAGGAAAAGAATTTTAATGATAGAATCTCAAATAGTTGTGTATCAATTGATGCATTTGCACACAAAATTTAATGTTTTGCAAACACGTCCTTATATATTTTTTATATGTTCCAAAAACAAAAAAATTCAAAAAAGCACATCCCACAATCTTGAATTTTTTGAGGCACACATCCAAAACCGAGGTAGGTGCTTGTGTAGAAACAACATTGATCACATTTATTTACTTGACTCTTAAGAGAAGATTATATCTTGTACAAGCCCAAACTAACTCAATTTCACAATATTTGAAGCTTGAACTTCATTCAAGTTAATGTTTACTCAATTTCACACTATTGAGAGCCTGAACTCCATCCAAATTAATATTTACAAGCCATGACATTGCCAGCAAATGTACCTGCTCTATTAAATTTGGGTGAGTTAAAACTAGGCAGGTAGTGTGATTAGTGAAGAATCTTGGGCATTTAGATTTTCAGATGTGCATGTTGTTGTTGGTAACATGTTGGTAGCATGTTACCAAGTTGGGAAAAGCTATCAATCTATCAATCAAGTCCATTTGATGGTTGAGGCAAATTGCTATGCTCAATTTTAGTAGAACTGTCACAAGAAGAAAATGCAGGAATCTGTGAAAGCCCTGATGTTAAACAATGGTGGGCCCTTGGAAGCCACAAAAGTTCACACATTCTAATCCCATACTCAACAATGTACCAATTCACGCTAAACTCTAAACTCCATTGTCTTCACTATTGTATTCACTACTTCTGTAATTTCAGGGAATCCTTATATGCACAGTGGGTTCCCTTCAAATCAACATGAATTGCTATGTACAAATTGGGACACCAGTGCAACTGGGTTTGTAATCGTCTGTGACACATGACTACATAGTCCGTGCAGGCTCGATCAAGAAATCATTCAATCACCCACATCGGGATTGATGATACCGCAGGTTGGTGCAGGTAAGGTGAATGAACATAACACATTGATCCTGTTCCAGCTTTCCCTGCATGACCTCCGTCCAGCATAGTCACAAACATTTTGCATCTTGTGTTTGTGCCATTTGTTTGCCTCAGAAACTTTGGAGATGATTTGATCATTCCAACAAGCTACTGTCTCTCTTTCCACATGAACCAAGAGAACCAGCTCATGGTCTTGGAACTCAAAATTCAACTTAGTCCTTTGTTCACTACAGGTCTCTTGTTTTGATCTGCACTTCAAGAACCTCCTGTTTGTCACTTTTCAAATTGAGCTAAGAACAAATCTGCTCAATTCACTTTTCAAGACTGTTTTAGATTCATCCCAGACAAGACCCAGCACCAACTCCCACAATAACTTCTCAGATCATAAGGAAGCTTGGCCAGATACAGGGACAGCTAACAGTTGTCCAGATCTCATTTGTGGATTCTGGGAGTTCATGTGCGATAGTAAATGGTGATTCAAACAATGACCATGGTGTGTTCCTTAAGAGACTGGGCATATCTGCAAGCTCAACTTGAGTAGAGCTCCAGCATAAGCCCTTCAGATGAGAATATTTCTGTTGGAGTTTCTGGCTGAGCACTTTCCAAATCCAGTCTTGTGCCAATCCTCCAGAAATCCTTTAAGGCCTCTGTGGCCAATGATAGAGGACTCATTGCCAGCTCCCACACTGATGGTTGTTCACACCTCTTCTCAAGAAACTTGCAAGGGAAGAAGACCATGATGTAAGTGCAAGGCCCAGTGCAGTACTCTGTGCACTGCAAATTACGTAGGTTTGGCTTGGAATTCAAGGCCTTCATGTGAGTAGTCCATCATGCTTAGGAAGATAAGGACAATGAGTATCAAGAACACCAGCATCAGACACAAGTTCACCAGCCGGTGCAATAGATCATGATGTGCTGAAGCAGGAACTTTTTGATCAACAAGATGAAACAGCCCACTGAAGTCAAACTGGAGGGTCTCATGCAACTTGTCCTTGATGTTCCATAGAACTCTGGATCCAGGCTTTGTGTTCATGTCAGAGTAAGGACTTCCCTTCTCCACTTTGGCAGTAACACCTTGATGACCTGCACACAAGAACCAATTAGGCAGAAAACAGGAAAGAAGATGAAGCTCTATACCCTCAGCTGTGTTCTAAAAATCGTCAACAAGCACCCTGACTACAGCAGCAAGAATGGCTGTCTTCCAATGTTTCAAGAAAAAACAACAATTTACCAAGATCTCGTTTGTAGTCTTGAATCACTTCATTTGCCAACACTGCACCCCACACTTCCTTATCTGCTGCCAGGGCTACCACCATATCCTGCAAACAATTCAAAGGTTCAGAAAACTCTGTGCATCTAAGTCTCCACTCTGAGACAAAGTTGCTGCATGGAAAATAATGGTTCCTGTTTCTTTAACATGTACATCAGTTGTCACGTATAAGTCAAGAAACCTAGATGTAAGCAACTAGAGCAGAGATGGTGACAAATTTGTAGAGAGAAAGCTCTCCTTTAATGTACAGTAAGGGCAAGTAGCAACAATTCTTTTACAACCTGAATCTGTGGGTTGTGCTGGAACTGGTGGAATGCATCAAGCAGAATGGTTTCCTTGCCTCCTTGGTCTGGCACCAGTTGAAGTGGCTGCGGCTCAACCCAATCCATCTCTACACCTGATGCAACAACCGATGGAGGAGGAGATGCTCGGTACTCTTCATCGTCTTCATCCTCAACAGAGAACCTTGCCTCATTGGCGGTTTCAGATGTCCAGGCATAACCAGATGCATGCTGCTGGGGTGCTTGAACCATGGCTCTACAATTCATAAAGTGAGAAAAGGTAAGGAGCCCGAGTGATGATTTAGAAGAACAAGAACAAAACAAATTGTTGCACAAAATTCACAGAAGACCTTAAATCATGAGAGAGGGAGATTAACAGCTTCAAAGAGAGGCCAGGACCAAAAATAAAGAAAAAAAAAACCCCACGTACAGATGAAGAGCTTCAGCCTGAAATCTGAAATCATTCTCCATTTTCTCTGTCTCTTCTTCATCTCCAGCAAACTCCCAGTCCTCAAGATCTTTGTATTTACTCTGTTCTCCAATTCGATCTTGAATGGCAGGATACTTTGTCTTGGCAAACCACCGCACAGCAGCAGCAGGAGGAGCTTTAACTACCGCACTCCCCGAGCTTCTTCTGCCCAATCCCAATACCGATGGCAATGGGTATGGCGCCCACCATACCAACCTTCCCAAAATCCGCAACATGACTCACTCCCTGAAGAAGAAACCAGATCACTATCTTCTTCCCTTTCTCTCCCTAAAACCAAAACCCCGTCCTCCTCACAACCCAAAACCAAATCTAAACTTTCCTCAGAAACCTCAGAAACGAAACCCACTCTTTCCTTTCTTTTTTTTCTTCTTCTCCTCCTCCTCCTCCCAAGCCACTTCTCGAAAGTTGCAAGACGATGTCGACGAGAACGTTCTTCAGTAGTCTGATAACAAAAACACCACCACACTTCCAATTCCACCTTAAGCTTACCGAGTAAAAACAAGCTACTGAAGAAGACGAAGAAGACCACCACCAACAACAGCAACAACAAGAGCAAGAAGAAGAAATCCAGTGTGCTGATTCCGCGTGCTGCAAACATTGTGGTAGATCGCAAGAAAGCGCGATGACAGCAAAGCAAGAGGAGCTTGCTTCTTGGTACGCACAAGAGTACACGAAGACGCCAACGAGAGAGGAGGGAAAGAGAGAGGGAGGGGAGAGCGCTCCGGTAGTTACACTTGACGGCCAAGACTTAACCAAAAAGAAGAGTGTTCTTGTGAAGAAAGAGTGTTTTTGTGAAGAAGAAAGTGTGTTTTGGATGTTGTGTAGTGTGGTGTAATTTTAAGGGGGTTTAGGTGGGTGAGTATTTTGGTGTTGTGTTTTGCGTGAAGCATTTGGGTGGGTATCTTTGGAGTCAAGTTAAGTTTCCAAACCCCATTCTCTTCACAACCCAATATGTACCCCCCAGTTTAGAATGGGGATTAATGAGGGGTATTAGCTGAACTTGAAGTGAGGAGGGAAAATGGGTTGTCTGTGTTGAGTGTTTTTTTGGGTGTTGTGTGTGTGTGTGTGAGAGAGAGAGAGAGTGTGTGTGTGTCCATGATTTTTGTAGTTGAATTGAAAGAGAAAATGGGTGTTGAGTGTTGTGGGATTGACATGTGTAGTTGAATAGAAAGAGAAAATGGGTGTTGAGTGTTGTAGGGTTGACAATGTGTAGTTTAATTGAAGAGAAAATGCGTGTTTTGAGTGTTGTGTGGGGTTGACAATGTGTAGTTGAATTGAAGAGAAAAATGGGTGTTGAGTGTTGTGGGGTTGAAAGTGAGAGTAGTAGGTTTAGGGTTCATCTGAGTGAATTCTAGTACCTAAACATCTGAATTCTAAAGAGTTTGCAAGCTTTGAAGCAATCGTGATGTCCAAGAGGATGAAGTGTGGGTTTTCATGGTCGGTTTTCTAAATGTTTGTTGGGTTTGCTAGAAACATGCTGAAGCTCTTCTAGAGAGTTTGTTGGGTAGTTGACTTGGTTCCCCTATGGATTCATGTGAAATTAAACCAATAATAATAATAGTAACAAAGAAGTTCATAACAAACATGAAATTATTTTTAAGCTAAAATAGACACTTGATGTTCATGTCCACTTGTGGGGACCCACTACCTACCTTGTTAGTTGAAGAGTTCTCTCCCACTCAAGCAATTTTGGGGCTTTAAAAGGTTCAGAGCATTTTTGGTTTTTTGTTAATGATATTTTAAATTATAATTTTAACTAAGTAAACATTCCCATTAATTTTGAAAAAAAAATCTAAACAAACAGTTGACAACAATGAACAGTATAAGTTCATTTATAGGTTTTATATGCATAGTGACATTCAATGTATGAAATTTTAAAAATAATTCATTTGATTTATACAAACAATTTGATTGTGATTTTATGAAGGTCTATGGGAACAATAGTTTGTTTCATAACATTTTTTTTATAAAAAATATTGAAAATTGAATAATGTTGAAGACCATTTAATCTTTTGCAATATTCCAAAATTGACGTTGCGATGTACATTTAAACACACCATACTTCACAATTACTCTACCTTAGAAGAGTTTTAAAAATAATTTCACTTGGTTTTAAAGCCTTCAAAATCCACTTGCAAAATAAATCATTCATAACCTTTTTTCTAAGTCCAAGGTTTAGCCCATCAATCATCTTTTTTACATAATAATTTTAGACCAACTTATTCTAGTTTTAAAGTTGTAGTATTGACCACACCAAAGTTAATTCCACCATAATACTTTCTATTTTCATACCATTTTGATATCTTCAGCCCATATAAAGTACCAAAATTTGGAGCTTAAAACAACATTGACTATCACTCCTTTTGGTGCAAGTGGAAGGTGAACTATGTCTCAAAATTTTAACTTTTTCTAGAACTTTTCCAAGAAAAAACATTGTTACTTTCATGACCCACTAAGGTGAAAGAGGTATCATCAACATATTAGTCTATAATTTGTTCCTTTTCTTCGCCAAGGAAAAGAATTCCCCTAATCTCACCATTCTTTGTAACTTGTTTAATCATGATGTTAAACACCTCTCCCATTAAGAGGAAGAAATATGGGAAAAGTGGACATCCTTGTTTCACTTCTCTCTTGATTGGGAATGGGAATGATGAAGTCTTGATCCCATTGAAGCATATGGTTGATTTTTCATCTAAAAAAGAAGATTAACCATATCAATGAATTATGCCACCATCCCCATTTTCCTCATTGTACAAATGAAAAAGTTCTAAAAGACTTTGTCATAAGCTTTTGCAAAATCAAAATTTGAAAGAGACTAAATCTTGAGACCCTTTCTTATCGCAAGAAACATATCAAATAAGGAAAGGGAAAGACTTCCTAAAAGGACACTTAGCTTAAAAGGCCTGAATGAACCAACACCCACCAATTGTGGATGAAATTGTTTTGGTCATTTTGGGATGAACCCAAACCATTTAACCTAAACCAAACCAAACATTGAGATAGGTTTTTTTTTTCCTTTTCACTGGCCCACCTTTCGTTGAATTTTTTTTTTAAGTCCCCCCTTTTTACCTTCCTTTTTTCTTCTTTTCCTCTTTTGTTACTTTTTTTCTTTTTTTCTTCCATTGTTGTTGTAGCTTCTTATTAATCATCCCCCCCCCTCCCCCCTTTTATTGTTATTATTACTATTATTTGTTTTCCTTTATTGTTACAATTTTTTCATCATTTCCTTCTTTTAAAACTTTCCTTTTCTCTCTTCAAGCATTTTTTTTTTCATCACATTATTGCACTGGCTACCATTTCTTGTTGAATCATCATTAGTTATACACATCATGTAAGGTATGCCTTTATCTTTTTCCTTATCTTTTTTTTGTTTTGGTTTGAAAGTAGAAGCAAAAATGAAAAGTAAAAAAAAGAAAGAGAAGAGGACAAAATTATAAAAGAAAAGGAAATGGAAAAATCAAAATCAAAAAGATGAAAAGAAAAAAATAGAAGACAAAAATTGTTTTTGTCTTTTTTTTCCTCTAGTTTTTTTTAACTTTTAAAATTTTAGAGAAAAAGTTTGTTTTCTTTTCCTTCTTTTTTTCTTGAAGTTTTTTTTTAAATTGTTAATTCGAGAAGAATAATTGTAGTTTTTGTTTCCTTTTCATTACTTTGTTTTCCTTTGTTTTCCCTTTAAGAATAAGAAGTTTTTGGGTTTTTTTTGCCATGTTTTCCTATTTTTTGTGTTTTTCTTATGCTAGAAGTATTTTTTTTAAAATTATGTTTGTCCTAAATATTTCTCTTTTTTCCCCTTATTTTTCCATTATTTTTGGTCTTCAAAATCCCGAAATATGATGTTTTTTTTTCTATTCCCTTTGTTTCTTATTTTCATTTTAGTCTCACAATTTTTAAAAATAAGAATAAAAATCAATAGACTACATACGTTCATACCCATGTAATTTTTTGGGGTTTGGTTTATATTTTTCAAATTTGCATATTAATGTGTAACATGTGTTTAATGTAGATTTTGAATAACTATGAAATATCAATTTTTAACCAATGCCATTCAACTCCAACTGTATCACTATCAACTTTACATTCATCAACATAGTATTAAGGTGATTACAACAACAAGAATTTATCAATGAACACACGACATGGTGGCTAATGAAAATAGGTTTAAAAAGGTGTCTTTTGAGGTTAAAAAGTAGTACGTATATCTTATTTAGGTTTCTTTGGCATAAACAATGGCATGGAATTCATGTTTTCCATTTTTTGGACATTTAAAAAAGTTTTGATAGTTGTAATATTTGCATCAATACATACAAGTTTTGTCTTATTGCACTTGTAACCTCACGTTTATATAAAACATAAAGTTCAATATGAAATACTTGTATAAGGGTCACAAAATAAACATTAGTTTTGTTAAACATGATTTTGTAATACCCACATTTGAAGCATAAAATGTTGCTTGGTTTTTTTGAATAGTTTGTGCAATATCCAAATGTTGGGCATAAAATATGCATGCATAATGAAAAAAATGATGAATAAAAATGAAATAAAATAGAAGAAATAAAATAATTATAATAAATAATATAAGAAAATAATAATAATAAATTCAATGGAGAAAAAAAAATAATTAGAAGAAAAAAAACATAGAAATTTTTTTTTAAAAAAAAATGCTTGCATTTTGGTCACAAAATATGTAATAAAAATTGAGGTGTATTGCATTTGAAATAACATTGTTTTCATATGTGGGTATTTTATTTTGTACTTGGAATTTCAACTGTTTTAATTTTAAACAATAATTACCACAATATGTAATACCTATGTGTGGGTCACAAAAGTTGATTGAATGTGCAATACCCACATTCATGGTTACCATTTATTAACATCAAGGGGTCAAATATGACTAAAATGGTTGTTAGTTCATTTAGTGCAATACTTTCATATTTTGTATATCATACATTGACATACATTAACATCATGTAAATGATAGGTAGGTAGGTGAATGGGGGTGGGTAGGTAAGTAAATAAGTATGTAGTTAGGTTGGTGGTTAAACATATAGGTATGTACACAAATAAAAACAACTTAAGTCAAATAATGTAATTATGTCAATATGATGGTTAGGTTAATAGGGTAGCAATAAATTTTGTTGAAAATTTTTGTTGAAAAAATAGTTTTAAAGTTGATTCAGGAATATATATATTTTTTTTAAAAGATAAAAATTTAATCAAGAAAAGAGAGAGCTTTTGCCAACAGGTGGAAGTTTAGCCATGAAAAAATGGAAGTTTTGCCAAAAGGTATAGGTTTAGCAAGGAAGAATTAAAAGTTTTTCCAATTTGTAAAAGCCTAACCAAAAAGAGATAAAAGTTTGACTAAGAGGTAAAATTTTAGCCCAAAAAATATAAAGGTTTTGTTGAAAGGTAAAAATTTAGCCAAAAAGAGGTTAAGATTTTGCCAAGAGGTAAAAGTTTAATCAAGAATAAATACACTAGTAGAAATCAGTCAAAATGTAACCACTCCATTTACGATTACATGCGACTTGTAGTCATTTGCGATTAGATTTGAGAATATTTGCAACTACAAGACCAAATTTCAACTATTTTGGTCATTTTCACAACTATGTTGCAATTATTAAAAATTTCATCTCATTGGTTGGATCGATTTTACATTTATTTTCATCCATTTAATAGGTTGATATGTTTCATTAGTTGTAATAATCACCAAATTAGTTGCATCCTAAAGATATTCTACAATGACACATGGGTGTATTTTAATGTATGTATTAAAATTATATATGTATATATAAAATATGCATATGCATGTATATTGTTCATATAATGAATATCAAAATTAATATTTGAACTTTGAGTTTTTAATTCAAATCTAAAAATTGACATTTCAATTATAAAAACTATTATTTTAATAGATTTTTTAAAAATTAGAATTTGAAACTTGATATTTGAATGTGAAAATTGTTTTCAATTGTTTTTTTAAAAAATTGAATTTTAAATTAGTATTTTCAAATCAAAAAATTTGTATTTCAATTTAGAAAATTATTATTAATTATAAAAATGGAAACTTTTAATTTTTGAGTATTTTTATATGAATATGAAAATTTATATTTCAACTTTGAATGTTTTTAATAAATTTTATATAATCATTTGATTTGAACCTGAAATTTCAATTCCAAATTATTATTTTGGATTCTGAAAATCAACATTTCCAATCTAAAAATTATTAATTGAGTTTAAAAATGGACATTTCAACCTTATATGTATATAATTTTTTTAATGTCATGTGGCATACTTACATTGGGCCATGTGTCATAATACAAAATCATTTAAGTATTTGAATTGAATGTTTTAGATTATTTCAAAATAATAATAATAATAATCACATATTAAAACACGTGGCAACACATCATTTACCTTCAATTGTGATCAAAATAATTGCATTTTAGTCGCATGTGATAATACGAATACAATGAAGTCAAAGGATGAAATGTATTTGTGGACTTTTTTTTTCATATGATACTCTTTGTCATTTGCAACTAATTGATCACATGTGATTTGTCTTAGGTGATTAAAAGAATTTTAGTTACAAAATGTTTTTTGCGACTAAAATTTAGTTACATAGATTAGTCGAAAATACATGTTTTCCTTCTAGTGATAGAATATTTACCAATCTGTAATGGTTTAACCATGAAAAGATGGAGGTTTTGTCAAGAAATATAAGTTTAGCCAAAAAAAATTAAATTTTCTTCGAAAGGTAAGGTTTAGTGAAGAACATATATAGATTTTGTTGAAAGGTAAAAGTTTTGTCAAAAGATAGATGTTTTAACTAAAAAGATATAAAGGTTTTGTCAACTTGTAAATGTTTAGTTATGAAGAGATGGAGGTTTAGCTAAAAAATATAAGTTTAGTAGAAAAGAATTAAAAGTTGTGCCAAAAAGAAAAGGTTTGGCCAAGAAGAAATAGAAGTTGTGCTAAAAGGAAAAGGTTAAACCAAGAGATATAAGTTTAGCCAAAAAATAGTTAAAAGTTATGCCAAAAGGAAAAAGTTTTAACCAATAAATATAGGTTTGTCTTAGAAGACATAAAAGTTGTGCCAAAAGGTAAAAGTTTAACCAAGAGATATAGGTTTAGCCAAAAAAAAGTTAAAAGTTGTGCCAAAAGGAAAAAGTGTAGCTAGTAAATATAAGTTTGTCCTATAAGAGATAGAAGTTGTGTCAAAAGATAAAAGTGTAGCCAATAAATATAGGTTTGTCCTATAAGAGATAGAAGTTGTGCCAAAAGATAAAAACCAAGAGATATAGGTTTAGTAAAAAAAAATTTAAAGTTATGCCAAAAAGGAAAAGGTTTAACCAATAAATATAGGTTTAGTCAAGAAGAGATAGAAGTTGTGCCAAAAGACAAAAGTTTCGCCAAGAGATATAGGTTTAGCCATGACAAAATAAAGGGTAGGTAGGTAGGTAAGTAGAACCAAGATGATGCAGGTCAATAATGTAGCTAGGTCAGTAGGGTAGCTAAAGAACTAGGGTGATTAGGTTGGAAGGTAGTATGGTTCAGGTGTAACCAAAAAGAAAGGAGCGCCCAGAACACCCACAGGTATCCGTCTAACCTCCCTGGACTCTGTTACATTCACTCCAAGACACGAATTCTCTGCTGTTTCCCTGACTTGTTACAACTCAAGGATTACTGTGCAGAACCACACAATGCAACTTTCGATCACATAGATGGTGCGTTCGAACCTCATGCCTCACAACACAATAAACGATTCGGCCTGTGACCTCAGATTGAACCTCTACAATGCACCTGCATAGCCAGACATCACGGACAGACACCAATCGACTTCACAAATCAACTTCTTGTCTTTTATTTCACAGAAGACACTCCGACAGCACAAGCTTCCAGACCTTTGCCATCATCTAATCTGTCCAACTATTCCTAGAAAAGGAGCTAAAACATGTCAGTTGCTAATCGCAGCGGAAGAGAAAACTAGCAATCCGACTCCAAAATGCTCACTAAGCTCCTGCCTATCTTGCTTCCCACTCACTACTTCCTTCACAAAAATCAGCCAGAATACTGCCGACCTGAAGCTCCTGCAGCTTCTACTCCCTCTGTCTACCCTCTGTCTCTATCCTTCTCTGCCTTCCCAAAACTTGCATCAGCTCCTACTTATCTTCCTTCCAACCGTTGCTGGCTTCCTCCCGAAGCTTGCTTCGTCCTCGCATTCTTCACCCAGATACTTCCCTCCATCCCTCATCAATGAGGCGCCGCATATCCCCATCAATCTCGCCGCCAAACACCCATGCATCCCATGCAAAGAAGATCTCCCCCAGCACTAAAGAGACTGAAATCCGCCGTCACTAATTATCTTTGGCGGCCAAACAGTTCTCATGTTCACACAGACAGCCCAGCCAGAGAGTCTTCTGCACGGTCACCCATTGTCCGCCTACACAGGGTTGGGAAAAAAACAACCCAAAAACAAAAAAGGGGTCAAAGGTCAGAAGTCCAAAAAGGTTAACTGTGGTATAATGTTGGGTTAACACAAGGTCAGGAACTGGATGAAAAGAACACGCAGCCCATCCTATGGACAGAACGACCAATAATAAATGGGACATTCTTTTTTAATATTTGCGGTTATGAGCCCTGAGATAACCGACGGGTTCTGTTCCTATTCTCTGATAACCGGACAGCACCGGTTGTGGCTGGCCAATTTCCTTTGGATGTGTGTGTCGAGTGAGAGAGAGAATGGCGGAGAGAATGGCGTCGAGGATCAGAATGGCGTCGAGGATGGCGTCGCGAAGCACCACCACCATCGCCAGCAAAGGCAGGGAATTGCGTCTGGCAGTTTTCGAGTGCGAGAACTTGCAAGAGCATCTGCGTCCCTCGGTCTTCGAGCGCACGGGTGGCTATTTGCAGCTGCTGCAGAGTGCCTTCACTCACGTGCTGCACAACTCCTCGTCCCTCCAGCTGCGTTCCGACTGCATCATCGCGCACCACCCTCCTCATCCTTCTTCGCTTTCCCTCACCGGTAGAATAATAATTTCTACAACAAGCTGCTGTGGGTTTGGGATTATGTCTACAGATGCAGTTGATTTTCCTTACAGCTCGCTCAAGACTACAATATAGTGTGCACGGTCTTCCTCCTCCTCTCCCCCTCCCCCCTTCTCAGTAGTTGGGTTTTTAGGGTTTAGGGTTTATGCTTGTTCTCTTTTTGGGTGTGTGATAGGCTTTGACACCAAGGCTGGAGAGTATCCTAGTGATCTTGGAGAGTTTGATGGGGTTTTGATAACGGGATCCTTGAGTGGAGTGTATGATGGAGAGCCTTGGATTCAGCGTTTGCTCCATGTGAGACCTCCCTCCAGGTATCCATCTCTTTTTTGTTTCAAGGTGATCTTGGAATTTTTCAAGCTGCAGCAGCTGATGCTTTTTTCTAAGGCGGCCAGCAGTTATATAAAACTTCTTCTCCTCATGTAATTACATGCTTGTCACATGATAAATTCATTATTTTGTTCAGAGCTGCATAAGAGCTTTTTTCAAATTTCATCAGCTAGACAGCTTTGGGTGGTGATGTTGATCCTCCTCAGGAAATACGAATCCTTGATGAGAGGAAGATCAAAACTGTGGGCATAAGTTTTGGACACCAAGCCATTGCACAAGCTTTAGGTGGTCATGTGCAGCGCAACCCAAAGGTACATGCATGTTCAAGATCAGTATATTTCCTTTGAGAGTATAAGCTTTAACCCCAAACCAAGCTAGATGATCTGTGATTTTGTTTCTGAACTACCAAGGCAGCCATGGCCAATTCCATCACCACAACTTGAAAGTCTGTAATTCTGGGAAAATGAAGATCATCAAATGCCAATCTTGCAAGTGCATAGAAACAGTTAAAGATTGTGACACCTTCAGTACTGGAGTGAGGCTTCGATCTAATCACATCTTCAAGTATGAAATTGTGGTGTTGCCAGACTGTTGTTTTCAGAAGGAAAATGTTACATGTGTTTGCAGGGTTCAGAAGTGTCAGTGAGAAGTGCATGGGTGACTGAGAGGGGGCAAATCCTCTTTAATCCTCTGAAGAAGGAGTTCCAATTGCACTATCACCATAATGATGCCATTTTAAATCTACCACCTGACTTCTGGGTCCTTGCTTCCAACAATGTCACAGAATTCCAGTCTATTGTATGTATCAAGTCAATACTTCTTTGCACTAGATGGCATCAAGCTTGAATTCTGTTTGTTGTACTGGAATGTGAATTCATGTGTTTAACTGTCAGATCCATGAGGATCATGGAACAGCTTGATCAGGATGGCTTAATATGCAAGTCTAGATTTCTGGGAGAAGATGAAATGGTAGTGAAAGTGGAAATTTATAATTTTCTCTGCTGGTGCTCATGTACATGGGGTCATTTGCACTCATGAATGCAAGGGCAGAGAGTCAAACTTTATGGCCTTCAGCCTTGCAGACATGCCTATGTCAAACTAAAATTCCTCAGTATTGATTACAAATGTAAACGTCTGATAAATAGTTCAAGCTATCAAAAACATGTAGAACATGGTCAATTGGGTTCACTAAGGTTCGACAATTGGACAGTTTACTGTAGTCATCGCAGTTTGGTTGTGGGTTTGTACATGTCTGCATTTGTGAGAGGGGGGGCAGGAGGATGGAAGAAGAATTGCTATAGAGATTTACTGAATGGTTGGGTCTTTGGTGTTGCTTCCATGGATTTGCAGTACAAACCATATCATTTTCTGACGTTCTGTGGGTGAGTTCCCCATTGCACCATGCCACTGCAACTGTACAACCTGATGTGATCATTCTCGCATGAAGCTCATGATTGAATTTTTTTTGCAATTGGGAGCTGTCATTTGATGTTTGCTATTGTAAAATCCCAATCTGGAATATTCTATGTTGATATGGTGACAGAATGATGTTGTCCTCCATTGTTTCCTCCAGGCACCCTGACTACTCACACACAATTGAGGTGTTAGAACAACTTCTGGAGTATGACAGACAGAAGCTCTGGGTTCCAGAGCAGCTCATTGAGCATGGGCTGGCTACTTTGTCACAGCCCACTGACTACGAGTGGGTGATCAAGCAAATCTCTCGGTTCTACCTTGGTGACTTTGACAAGCTTGCAGAGTCTGCCTTGACCTCAAGTACGGTCAACAATTGATCAAGTAAGTGGCCACTGGCCTGTGCTTATTGGAATTGACTGCATCTGGAGGCATAGCTCCGAATGTGTCCAATCTAGTCATGACATAAATTGACATTTCTCATTGAAATGGACATTCATACATCATTGGATGCTTTTTGGTAGTGTGTCCAATAATTACTTAAACTAAGCATTGGGTTGTGACTTAGGAATGAATGAATGACTACCCTGGTTGTGATTCACCCATGCAACATGAAGGAAAACACGGTCCTAGTTTTTATATGACCTTGATTTTTGGAAGGCTTTAGAAAATCTATCCTGTTTTTTTATTCTTTTTCCATGAGTAACTAATGCATCCCATATGTTTCTTCCCTTTAAGAGTTTTGACTTTGACCTTGGAATGTGTAAGTACATTCATGCTTTTGATCCATTTAACCCCAACTTTTCTCTGCTATGCCCAACATACATTTGCAAATGAACTTGTTTAGATGAATGCTATTTTTACTATTAGTTCATTTCATTGATCAGTAAATGCTTATTTCATTAACAAATTAATTTGTTCAGAACAATTTTCGGTGCCTAATTTTTGGGTAGGGTTGATTTTCCTTCCGAAAGACTCAATTGCTTGATGTGTGGCCTTCAAATTATTATTTTTCCATAGTGGGTTCACTTCATTTGATGCTTGGGTTTTGTGCAAGAGTATTTTTTTCCTGTACATGGGTTGATTTCATTAAAAAAAAAAATGGTTTGTTTGATTTTTGTTGTTGAGAGACATATGGTATTTTCAAGATGTTTATTCCATTAGCTTTTCATTCATAAAGGAACTCAATTATTTATATTGGGATTTTCCCTTTTACACTTGTTCACTCATTTTGCTTGTGTTGTGGGATATGAAACTCAAAGAGGAATACATGATTCCCTTCATGATAGTTTGGTAAAAGATATCCATATCCTGAAAGATGAAATATGACCAAGGATGGATCTCTCACCCATATGCAATGCTCTGTCCAGATTTCACATTGAGGGCATGGTTTTGAAGATGGCAAAAGTTAAGTAAGTACACACGAAAGAGCCATCTCCAGTGGTGCTCAGTATGTGACCTGCAAATATATTTCTCACATCCAAGTTCAGTTATTTACTTTCTTCCAACTCCAGCCACAAAACTAAAGCTGGGATTGCAAATAGGTGTGAGAATACTAATAGTTATTCACTTGGACCAATCAATCTCTCTACCCAATCTAAAGCAAGTGTTAGGCTTTGCTGTGCCCTTGACTAGCCTCAGCAAACTGTGTAGAAATGTTGGGCCAAAACCATTTTGCTGAGCCAAACTGGCATGTTTCAACTTTTCTTTGTCCAATTTTAATTTGCAGGGTCACATACTGAGCACTTGTGGAGTTGCTCTAAGCAATGCAAGATGCCATACCCAGCTAGGTCAATCGATCACCAAAACATCATACTAAAGATTCAAAGTTTAATGGTCTGCAAACTATGATGCCTTGTTATAATGGTTAGTATGTGAGAACTGAGAAAAGAGGAAGTCCTATAGGGTCGAGAGTTATTCCGGATATTTAACTCACAAACTAGGTCTACTATTGACCTCACAAGTGGGCATTTTGCTTTGCGAAACCTAGGCTAGGCATCTAGTTGGCACAACAAAAAAATGTGTATTGTAATTTCTTGTTGGACTAATGAGAGCCCAATTATATTCTTGCTTCCATGGTTACACTCATAATGCATTGACAATAGGTTGTTACACTCCTCAATTGAGGCTTTGGCCTTAGTTTAGATTATGTAATGCCATGTTGCCTAGGCAGTAGGCATCTACATTCCTCAACTAAGGTTTTGGCCTCAGTTTAGATTGTGTAATGCCATGTTGCCTAGGCAATAGGCATCTTACATAAAAATAAGTTCAAAATGGATGTATATTTGTAACCAAAAGAAGGGTGTAGAAAGAAGAATCTCTTGTGCATGATTAACTCATAGTAGAAACACAATTCTTAAAAATCTAACCGCCATTTATTTCAACAAATTACGTTATCAAGACTACAAGTTTAGTGCCACCAAAAATTTCATTGGTGCTACTGAATTGTTGGAACAAAGTTCAACATTTTATGTGTCAATTGTCAATTGGTCCACACATGGTGATCTTTCCTTAACTTGTTATAATGGTAGCAAATAGTTTGGACCATGTACAACATCGTACGTAAAAAGTCTAAAATCTATTAAGGTATAATTTGAAATCAAAACCCTCAATATTCGATCAGTCCATGTGACAATCCATTTCCAACAAATGCAACAATACAAAGAAACATTAAGTTCCCTATCTTATAAACCCTAATCTTAAAAACTCTTGAACTCCATGTCCAAACCTACTAATGACATATATCATTTTGATTTATAACCATTTTAAAAAGACTTTTTTTTTTGGTGTAAACTTGGACTACAAATATGTCTCTATTAAATTTGCACTTCTATTCTCATTTATTTCGTTCTACCCAACCCAAGGACACCCCAACTAAAACTTCTAGTGTTCATTCAAATACCTAACCTACGACATGGATTAAAGAGGAATTCAGCAAATATCTATAGTACCCAATTCAAATGCATATTGATCCTTTAAATGCCCATTTTTCTACAACTCGGACTTCCTCCCTTTTGTCATCAATCCTTAGCATCAACCCCTTATAAAATCTATTCCTACCAAGGATACATTGCTTGCAACATTGTAGTCATTGGTGCAGCGAAAATCAAATACAACAATTACCAATAACAAGTAAAAATCTACCATATCCTAAAACTCATCATGAAAGAAAAAATACTTACCTACATTGCTTTTGAATTCCCCTTCTTATTATGCCTTCCACCATCTTATTTTCCAAGCCTCCATTCAATGTCACACCTCCTTCAACCATCCATAACTCAGTGCCCATCATTTATACATAATACACAAACAAACAAAAACTTTTTACCCATCCTCACAAGCTTTCTTAAAACAATTATTGTTGCAGCTATCTTAGAAAAACAAATAATGACAAAATAATTTCCGTTATTAACATGCAGAAAGTTGATGGCCATTGAAAATAAAAATAAAAACCTTAAAAACTTGTTATGTTCACATGAGAATATTATCCAATTCACTTCTTGCTAGGTCACATATTGTCATACACATGAGTCAATATTATTAAAAAGTTTGTTGTTATAGGATACCCACTTGGGCTAAGTGTTACTATGCATTATCAATTGATCAATTAATGAAAAACATGAGTTGATTTCGATGTGAAAATGAAGTTCCATTTAAAATGAAAATGTTGAATGACATTACATGCAAATTGAATTTGAATTTGAATTTAATTGAAATTCTAATTTAAGTGAATTCAATTCAACAATCAAATTAAGATTCAATTGAGTTGAATTTGAATTCAATTGAAGAAAAGTGGGATGCAAATTAGTGGAAAAAGTATTGAAAATTTGCTTGTGAATATGGTTTTGGAAAAAGAACTTTTATAAAACACAAATACGAAAAGACAAAATTCTATGCCTCTTTACTTGGAAATGGGTTAAATAAGTTTTAATTTGGAACGTCCAAATGATGACCACAATTTATAAAACTTAAAGTTGTTTTACCTAAATTAGATTTGATGAATCATCATCGTTGAATTTTTTCTTTTCAAGGTAATTAATTCTAGTGTCAAACATAAAACAATAATTAAAGTATATATATTTGAAAATAATAATAATTAATTCAAGTATGAATTCTAAATTACTTTTTAAGTTGGAATTCCATTTGTCTTCCTTTTTCATCACAAGGAGTTTTGTTGTTATAGGATGACCATTTGTGTTTTACTAAGTATGTAAATAATTTGATGTTTAGTACAACATGCTACTAAATCATTTGTATTTAAGAACTATTATTATTGATACAATTGTAAGTTTTAGATTATTTTTGAAGTTATACCTCTTTCTTTTTCTTTTTTTTCCACATAAGGAGATTTGTTGGTAATAAGGTGACCATTTTTGTTCTACCATGTCAATAATTCTATTGTTTATAACAAAATGTTAAATTTTTTGTGTTTGAGAATTATTATTAATAATATAAGTGTGAATTACAAAATGCAATTAATAGTAGTGTCTTAATTTAATAATTGGATTCAAAATTAAACAACTCCATGAGAAGTTATAGATAAAGGAAATCCTTCCCATCTTTTGGCATTCCATCCATAAAAAAATCTCAATTGTTTGCATTGCATTTCATAAACTAAACCTTATGAAATGCAAAGAACAAAACACTTAAAAACTTGAATTGAAGAAGGTGATTTTTTTTTTGCAATAATGAAAATTTTCTATAATAGTGAAGAAATTCTTTTGTGACAAACCAACAAATCAAAACAATAGAACATTTGTTGATGATGGAAGATAAAAAAACATTATAACGCAATCATAAATGATGCAAATCGGAAGAGTGATTAGTCACAATTGTTAATTATGCAAATTGAACACATTTGAACACAACAATGGAAAGTGGAATGTTAATGAACTCAATGACCAAAACCATATTCACTGGCGTATGGGCATCACATGTGAATGGGATAGTAGAAACCCACCTAGGTACGATATATCAAAAAAATTCATTGACTAAGGCTTGCCTATTATGGCACCCAATATTCATGTGTGTGCCCTAATTGATATTTGACCAAAATTGGATACGTGGCCAACATTAGTTTGAATTTTTTTATTTATTGTAAGGGACAAAGCCATCACTTACATGATGAGATGTTTTTTCCAATATGATTTTATTTAGTGTTCCCCTTCCTCTCCTTCATGTGAGAGACATTAGCTTATTATGAAATTTTTCAAACATTATTTTATTACCATGCCATTAGTTGTTTTATTTAACCTTCAATTTTTCATCGGGGACTACAACTATTCAATTGCATATTATGTATTGCAATTTGTGCCCATGGCATGAGCCCATGCCAAAAATGGTGACAAATAGTTTTGGAAATTAAAGGAAGAAAATTTGACATGTCGACCCTAATTATTTTGCATGCACTCTTTGGGGGTCCAATTTTTACTATGTGAGGAGGATTTTTTCGTCCTTTTCTTGTTCTCGATGCATTTTCATAATGTTCTCATGAGGTTCCTCACATTCTCAAGTTGTTATCCAAGACATTCCCAATAATAATTCAAATTTATCCCATTTAGTTTGCCCAAAGTTCAACTTTCATGTATTTAAAGTGAGAAGGTGGGTCATAGGGAACACATTTGTTTTTATGTTGTGACTTGGGATCCAAAGCCATAGAGGTGTTTCTATTGGAGAGTGCCCAGTGTTCCCAACAAAATCAATGATGGGCCAATGAATGTGGCCTTTTCTTCACAAAAATAAAAAATAAAAAGGAAAAAAAATGTGAGTTCAATCATGAACAAAGTTGCACTTGAATATGATTATCATTAAATTATTATGTAACAAAAACAAAGGGTGTAGAAAAAAAACATTCTTATGCAAATATAACTCATAGTACAAACACCACCTTTGGAAATCCAAATATGATTAATTCCAAAATATTACATCATCGAAGTTACATACCCATTGTTATCAACAATCCACCACTATTGCAAATTTTATAGAGCAAAGTTCAATGTTTTATGTGCCAACTGGTACACACATGATGCTTGCTTCCTAACTTCATATAACAATGGTTAATTGTTGGACCATCTATAGGATCATATAAAGATGTTCAAACATTTCAATTTACAAAGGTATAACATGAAGTTAGAACTCTCAATGTTCAATCAATCCAAATGAGTTGCTAACCCATCTTTAACAAATGCAATGATGCAAATAAACCTTGAATTCTTTGATTGAAAAACCTTAACCACAAAGATTCTTGACTTCAATGTCTGAATCCAAGTATTAATGGTATTCACTATGTTGATTAGAACCATTCAAGAATGGTAGATCTTTGTGTAAATTTGGGCTACATATAGTTTTTATTAACTTCCCAATTTTGTTGTCATTTCTTTCATTTTGCCCAACCCAAGGACAACCCAATTGAAGTTTCTAATGTTCAGTCAAATACCCAACCCATGACACGGATTAAAGAAAAACTCATCAAATATCTTTGCATTCAATGCATATGCGTATTGATCCTCTACATGCCCATTTAACTACAACTCGAACTTCTTCCTTTTGTCATCATACTTCAACATCAACCCCTTATAGAAAACATTTCTATCTAAGATACATTGTTGGCCACTGTGTAGTTATTGGCATAGTGAAAACAAAATATAACAACTACCAATCAAGACAATAATAACCCACTATTTCTTGAGATTGATTATGCAAAAAGAAAATAAATTGGCTTGCATTGTTGTAGAATCCCCCTTCTTATCTTGCCTTTCATCATCCAATGCTCCAAACCTCCTTTCAATGCTGCACCTTCCACAACCATCCATAGCTTTGCATTGATATGCATTGTTTAATACGCTAACAAACAAATTATCTTGCCCATCCTCACAAGCTTTCTTAAAGCTGTTATTGTTATAGTTATCTTGGAAAAAAAGCAAATGTGAAATACTTTTCATCGTGAACACACAGAAAGTTGATGATTATCGAAACAAAAAGTAAAACCCTAAAAACTTGCTATGTTCATACTCTAATATTATCCAATTCACTTCCTTTCAAACCACAATCATTCAAATAATGAGTTAGGTGCGAAAAAAACTTATAGCATTTTAGGATGGGGCTAGTCAACCCCATTGAACATATTTGTGCACTAAACTCCTTAAGGGACTTTTTCAAATTTTCTCTTCCACTCTTGTAAGCTGCCAAAACAAGGCAAGGATACGGTGTTTAGATTCATTATAGAGTATAGTAGCTTAAGGGAGTTCGGCCCTTAGGTAATAAATAATAGGTCTATTTTTAAATGAGCATTTTTGAAAGATGATATTTTGGCTTGTGTTGAAACTTGAGATGAGTTATCATAGAATTAAATAATATCTTGAAGGATTTTGGTTTTCTTTTAGAAGGTTTTTTGAAGATTATGTTTTTTGCATGGTGAAAAAGTTTGAGTTTCCATAAGAAAATTCTTCTTCTTTTGCCTTAAGATACTTTCCTAGTGTAACTGGCTAAGTGTGACATACCCCTTGTTTACATAAGAGGCAAAAATAACATTTTTTCAGCACTTCCTGGATGGATGCTTGCCTCCATCCATCCATCCTCAAATCTTTCTTTCAAAATTTCTGAAGAAATTTCCCCATTTCACTCACTTTTCCTACCAAGAGTCAAAGTCAAAGTTAGGCTCAAAGCCCGAAGACAAGAGTGACTTTGAGTGTAAGTTTTAATTATTTCGTATTTCAAATGTCTTTTGGTTGGCTGTTTGGAGTAGGTAGATATAGTCACCCCCCAAATTGGATTCGGAACTTAGCCGTATAGGGGCAAAGTCAAGGCGAAACTACTATTTATCAAAGAAAAAAAGCATGGTCGGCAATATGGTTTTGAATCCCAACATATAGGCACAAATTATTAGTAACTTTTTTTTTTTGAAATCGATGGTTGTCGGTAGGGTGGCCGATGTTTTTCTCTTGATGCCCGTCAATAAAAAATCAAAGACTAAGAACCAATCAAAGACTAAGGACCTTCTCCGATTAATTTAGTGAATGTAATAATCGGCACGTGGAAGGCACCTTACCAAAGCATAATTTTTCCTCGGGTTGGTTGATTGCAGGGTGTGTCCTAAAACAAAATACTTTACCCTAGGGTTAATACTTCACCCTAGGGTCAGTTTTGTCATGAAGCCATTGTGTTTCACACTTACTAACTAACTACGGAATATATGAAAAAAAATCCATTTAAATTCAGAGGAAGAATTATGGAAACTCAAATATTTCACCATAGCAAAAATATAATATTCAAAAAATCCTCTAAAAAAAGAAACCAAAATCCTTCAAGATATTATTATAACTCTATTATAACTAATCTCAAGTTTCAACACAAGCCAAAAATATCATCTTTCAAAAAATCCTCATGCAAAAACAGACCTATTATTATTATTATTATCATTATTATTATTATTATTATTATTATTATTACCTAGGGGCCTATAAAAATCCCTTAAGCTAACTATTCTCTCTAATGAATCTAAACACAACAATATCCTAATTGCCTTTGTAGGCAAGGCCCAAAACTAGAACTAGGGGTTACTTTTAAAATTTAAAAAAAAAAAAGAACCTAATAACATTGGTCCATAACATTTTCCAAATATTAATTTATTGGGATTTGAATTGAAAAGTTTAACTTACTCCTCAAGGTTTCATCTATCCACCAAACCCTAATTCTTCTTCTGTCTATAGATCTAACCCTAATTGCATTGCTTTTGCAAAGGCAGAGGAGACAGAGGCAGCAGGAGCAAAAGACAGATCGCAAGCCACCAACTACCTCAATTTAATTTGTAGACAACAATTTGTAGAGAAAATTGTCTGAGTTTTTATAATCTGAGTCGAGAGGATTAGTCTTGTTGTCTTTGTGGAAAACAATTGAGATTTTGAGTTTGGAGTTTTTTCTTGAGAGAAATTTAGGTGGAATTTTTGCAGAGGAAGAGGAGGGGAAGGAGGAGGAGGAGGAGGAGGAGGAGGGGATTTTGCTGTTTTGTTCGATGTCGTGGTGAAGAGGAAGAGGAGGAGGAAGAGATGACGGAAGCAGTAGTAGCAATGCAGCAAGTGGGGACGGCGGCCCAGGCAGTGGTAGTTGCACTGGATTGGCAATCGTCGCCGGAGACTCGTCGTAATGCTACGGCTTATCTCGACTCGGTGCGTCGCCCTTTCGTTTTCTCTCTTGGTGTATTTGTTGGTTTTTTCTAAAGGAGTTTGTTTGTGTTTTTTTTCCCTTGCGATATTTGCTCCTCTTGTGTCCGAATTCTTTTTGTCTCCGGTTGCAATTTGAGATTCGGATGTGTTTCTTGCAATCTACCCACAATTTTCTTTTATTGTTCTGTCACACATTGCGGATCAGGCTTCTCTCTTCGGATTCTTAGCAAATGTGACAATTTCTGGACTAAAGAGACTGCATGTTTGACAATCTGCTGTTTACCCAATTATGCGACTGAACTTGTGTAGAGGATATGACTTGGTAGAAAGGCAATTCAAGTACTTGGCATAATTTTTATTTTTTTGCCTCCCCCCCCCCTCCCTCCTATGGATGCGGACTCAAATCGTCTGGTGCAATGCATTTTTACTACTCTCCAAAGATCTATGTGTTTCAGTCTGGATTCAGATGTTCGGGTTGGATTTGCTTGCCATTTGTTTTGCACCCAAATTCTTGTTCCAGTTAAATTGGGCTCCCATGGTTCCGACAATGGCCTCTGGATTCAGATATTAGGGTTGGTTGGCTTGCCATTAGTCTGCAGCCAATTTCTTGTTCCGCTCAAATTGAGTTCCCATGGTTCCAACAGTGGCCTATGGTGACAATCTCAATTTCTTGAACTGGTGCTGTATGTATCCAGCACACCATGTTTGCATGCCCAAAGTATATAGCTTTCTATTTCATGCCAGAAAAAGACATGTGTTTGTCCATCAGTTTGGCTGAATGTGAATGCCCATGATCCCAAGTTGAAAATTTCCTCTGGTGGTTGTGAAATCCTCTTGTTGCAATGTCATAGGAGTGTTGTATGTGCACCTGCTGCCTAATTCTATTGTCATGAACCTAAAAATTTGCAGGTGAAGATGTGTGTGTACTTCTTGTGCTTATGAATGAATTATATTCTCCTTTTGTCTGTGTGATATGATTCTCATGCAGCTCAAAGCTGGGGATGTCCGCCTTCTAGCAACAGTGGCATTTGGATTGGTAAAACATGAGCAGACTTCTGAAATCCGGCACTTTGGCCTCAAAATGCTTCAAGTAAGTTCAAAGATTTTGAGCAGGTCATGAAATTGCGTAGATGGCTTTCTAGTTAGCCTTAGGCATCTTAGGCATGGTAGGAGAAAATCTGGAAAGCAATAAAGAATCAATAAACATCTGAACTGCAGCTTCAGAGCTGGAGGAATTGGACAAAGTATGCATGTGTGCAGGATCCATCCTTCAATATATACAAATGCAGGGATGAAAGAGAGTGAAAAGTCCCTCATCTGGAGACCCTTGTGAAGTTCTTCTTTAGCTCTTTCAGTAACCAAAAATACATGCATTAGTTTTTCTGGTCATCATATGCAAAGAGAGAATTCCTGGTCTTTGAATCTAGCAGATATTGCTGTTATGTCTGCATTCATCCTATTTCATTTTGGTGCTGGATTCTTGCATTTTTGGCCCTGAAACTTAAAAAAATGTGTTGGGTTTCAGTTCTGATGAGCATATGTAATGATGTGTGCAGCATCTGATACGGATGCGTTGGGATGAGCTTAATCCAGAGGAGCAGCATCAGATAGCAATTATGGCTGGTAATATGCTTCAAGAAAGTGCAAGACCTAGTGAGCCATGGGGCCTCAAGAGCCAGGCTGCTGCTCTGATGGCTGAGGTGTGTGCCCAGTATTCTGGTGCCTTCATTGAGTGCAAACAATTGCATTGCTTTCACTTTGAGTTCACAGGAGCAATAGATATTATGTCTGGTCTCAATGACACCTACTAGAGTGTCAGATTGATATCTACTTTTGTGATACATTACCTATGCAGATGAGACTAGAACCTGTAATGTCTTCTACCTTTTTTGAAATGCTCTTTTCATACCATGTCCATGGGAAAGTGATTCATTTGTGGTCATGGTTTTGCCTATGCCAGACCCTTCTACATGTGAAGCATCAACTGCCTTTGAGTGTGAAAATAATTGGATTCTCTCTTTTTGTTGGTTGGGTTGGTTGGATAGGTTGCAAGAAGGGAAGGACCACCACTGTGGAAAGAGATGCTTCCAGCTCTTTTCTCTCTCAGCAGCTCTGGCCCTATTCATGTATGTTTTAGCTAGTGTACAAGTTCCTGTGGGCCACGCATCAGTGGGAGCAATGAGTCATCTGTCCAGATGAATGACTTATCATACTCTGGCATCTTATAATTAAGGTTGCATGCACTGTCCAAGGCAGTTGTGGGCTGTGATGTCTATGCCTGCATGACTTTTGTTGAAGGATGTTAGGATTGGGTACAAGGTCAATGTCATTGGGCGTTGAGGGATTGACATTGTGTTTTTGGCAGGCAGAGTTGGTTGCAATGGTCTTACGCTGGCTCCCTGAAGACGTCACTGTACATAATGAAGACCTTGAAGGTCTGCATATCAGAGTTCTCTTTCTACACCAGCCTATGTAGAAATGGTTCAAATGATTGTGTTTTTCTGGTGATGGTAAATTGGAGTCTTGTCAATAGTGCATATCAGAGTGTTCTTTCTACAGCAGCCTATGTAGAAACAGTTCAGTTGATTGTGTTTTCTGGTAGTGGTAAATTGGAGTCTTGTCAATAGTTGACAACCTTTAGCAGTGGGAGATACTCTTTGTTTATCACCATCTCTGAAACTCCATGAACATCTTACTGATATAGTTTTTCTTGGGGTATGTGTGAGCTCCTAGTGACCTTTGTTCTGCCAGTGAATTCTATTGCACTCTTTGTACATACAGATTGGGCAGATGTTATATTGTATGCCCTTTATGTGCAGCATGCATTTAGTTCATGAATGTTGTACTGTTATGATGCAGGGGAACGACGAAGAAACCTGTTGCAAGGGCTGACCCAGACTCTGCCAGAAACGCTACCCTTTCTTTATAAGGTCATTGCATTGTCTATGCAAATGATACATAGTGATGCAGATACTACCTTCCACATGCATTGTTTGGATTGTTTGTGGAAGTATGTGATCTTGATTGTGTATTGCAGCAAAAGGCAAGCAACATGCAGTTGCTCAGTAGGTAGTATAAACTCATACCGGACATTTTGCTTGCAGCTACTAGAACAGCATTTTGGAGCAGCCATGGCGGCAGTGCAACAAAAGGAGTTAGAAATTGCCAAACAACATGCAGCAGCTGTGACAGCTACAGTGAATGCTGTGGCTGCTTATGCAGAGTGGGCCCCTGTCGCTTCCCTGGCCAATTATGGACTCACTCAGGCGTATGTTTTGCCACACTGAATCTATCAGATCTATCATCTTCTTCTGTACATAGTTTCTTGCACCTATAAGAATGTTTCATACTCATGTTCACTGTACTTTCTGCATGTTCATTACATGGCAAATCTGTTCTGCACAAAGTTGCACTCTGGTGTTCAGTGAAGTCTTCTATAATGGGTGACAGCAGCTAACCATTGCTCTGTAATTGTTCTATGGATATCCTTACTGAGAAATAAGTTGCCTACAGGTGCGGATTTCTTCTGCGATCAGTGGAGTTTCGTCTAAGTGCTTGTGAGGTTTTGAAACTCATTGCTGCAAGGTAGCTGCTTTCAGCCCAAGTTCAATTGGCTATTGGGTGTTTGTTTGCTTCATGTTGATTTGTGAAGAGAACTGCTGGAGTTTTCTCTTATTTTCCATCTGGTACTTACTTTGAATCTGTGATGTCTTTCACCATGTAGGCGAAGACCGGTGGATGACACAGCCATGCAGTTTGATTCAGCCATGGAAGGTGTATTTGAGATTCTATACACTGCATGGGTAGTGACAGAGGATGATGAGGAGTTTGCTGTGTGCTTCTGTGAGGCTATGGTAGCACTTGGTTCACAAAATCTATATTGTGTGGCTCAAAATGAGCTCAAACTCACAGTCTATCTACAACAAGTGAGCTGAAATTGACCATCAACCTTGAAAGAATTTATGGCATTGTCTATTTTGCATGACTCCTCACTTAGGGACTGTAGTTTTTCTATCAAATGTTTTTTCTGGGACTGTTCAACCTTCTTGTCTCAAAGAAAGATGTTTGGAAAAGACATCAAGTGGTCCCTGGCATGCTCAATAGGCTGAACTTCAGTTGTGTATGAAAGGAAGCTGTGTCACATCTCTTGTGATTCTCTGATCTTCTTCAGACTCTGCTGATGAAACTCTTATCCCATGTAGTTTATGCCCGGAGGTTTCTGAGGACATAAGAATCCTTCATTTTCTTGATTGCGACTGCTGTTATCTCATCAGTGGATGTGGTCTGCAGATGCTTGCATTTCTGCAGCACCCAAATCTTGCTGTGCATTCCCTGGCTCTGCCTCTTTGGACGGTATGTTTGTTAGGGTTTGAAAGACCCTTTCATCAACCAATGTTTGCACTTTCTTTTTTAGAGATCTTTGATTTTAGGGTGCAACTCTAAGCTGATGTGTCCTCATATTACAGTTTGTGTTGTTGTGATCTTGTCAGACTTTGCTACGGGAATCTTCTGCAGCTATGGCTGCTACAGGAGCTACAGATCAAATGGTGAATGGGCAGGTATCCAGTGGAACAGCTTCTGACAAAGAGAAGGAGAAGAAAAGCTATTCATTTATTGTCCCTGCCAAGATTTGCTCCAATCTTCTGGATGTGGCTTACTGGAGGCTGATTAAGAAGGGGCAATCTGATGGCACACCTCAGGATGAAAGTGGATCTCAGGAATCTTTAATTCAGATTGACTACAGTCAGTTTCGGAGCCGCTTGGTACTGTTTCTTCTCCCCAACCTTCTCACCTGCTGCAGTCTGGTCTTCTTAATCATCACCATCTAGTTTTTAGGGTTTTTTGGCTGCATGCATTATTGCTTGTTTTGAGTTTCACATTGGGTTGATGGATTTACAGGCCTTAATTACTGAGTTGATCCTGTACAGGTGGATCTGATTCGACAGATTGCTGGGCAGCGACCTATTCTAGCTGCTTCCAATGTAGCTCAACGCCTGGACATTGCTTTCAATGCCACTCCCCCTTCAGGGGTCTCTGCTCAAGTAAGACATCTGCATGCTGCATTCAGAGTTATTTTCCTTGAAGGTGAAACTGGTAAAGGCTCCTGTTATTAACAATGGTCACTGCTGTTGTTTAGCTTGAATTTCAAGGTCAGGAAGTAGATGGCAGCTTGTGAGGTGGCAACAGGAGTGAAGTCTAAGGCCAACTCCTGTTTCGACAAATTTCCAGGTAGCTTCCAGGGTTGTCATATCATATTTTGATGCAACTGGGCTTGTGATGCAGCACATATCAACTTTGGAGGCCACTCAGATGATGCTGGAGAGTGTTGTGCATGGCATTCCTGATACAAGCATGGCTGCTGCAACATCATCTCTGGCTCTGAAGAGTGAGCTTGGGTCCATTATGGAAGGTATATTCTGGGTTTGAAAGCAATCTTCCCAACTACTAGCACCTGAATTATGTCATCCAGAGATATTTTCAGCAGTACCTAGTTTTGTTGCCAGTTCATGTTTGAATTTTTCATGGTCAATCATCAATTTCTATTCATTTATGAGTGCTTGCTGGTTTTCTTTTGTCAGGTCTGTTGCAGCGTCTTTTGGCAGTACAATGGCATGGACCGGTGCTTGTGGAGTTGCATAGTCGACATTTTGATGCAATGGGGCCCTTTCTCAAGCATTCTCCAGCTGTAATTCCTGTAGTTGTCCAGAAGCTGTTCTCACTCCTGGAGTCATTACCTATTCCCAAGGTGATCAAATTGTAACAGCCCACATACTGGTCCACCACAAATCAAGTTGGATCAAGGTATATAACTGTGACAAGTTTGTCTTGATAATGACCTGACTTAGAATGATGTCTTTGGTTTCAGGGCCATGCAGAGTTCTCTCGTGAGATTTTGCGCTCACGCCTCCAAGTTTGCACTTCATTTCTACGATTAGCCAGGGCAGCAGAGTCTGCTTTACTTCCACATCTGCAGGTTTGTGTATTTTCTTTTTGTTTTGTGAAGTTTCAAGTAAATCCTTAGTTGGGTAAGAGTTCCTGCCAGCAAAAAAGCCGTATTATGTAGGGTGAGGTTTCTTAGCAAGCCATTCAAATCTTAGTGCAGTTTTGGTGTAAATTTGCAACCTGTGTTTGGTCCATTTTGGGACGTTAATGTTTGGAGGGTGTATGCATTGTGCTTACCATTTGGTTGAGGGGCTTGAAAAAGGCTCTTAGTGTTTCTTTGCACCAATCTGTGAGCCTAAGAGTTTTGGTTGGATGTTCTGGGTGGCAGGCAATAGCACATCAAATGATAGTACTACAGCAGCAAGGTCTTCTGTTGCAGTCTGAAACAAATCTTATCGGGGAGTCACTTTTAGTTCTGGGATCTGCTGCTGGGTAAGTCATTGAGAGTGAACCTTGATGGTGTTATACCATTGTTCCTCAAGCTAAATGTGGTAGGATTTGGTGCTTCCTTCTTCTGTATGTTTCTTGTGTTCCTGACATGCTGTTTAAGATGCCTTCTTTACTCTCACCCAGGAATTGTTCAGCACATATATTCGAAATCTTTTCCATCTGTGACTAAATTGATAGATGATAGCTAAAAACAGTTTCTTGCTGCACTTGCACAGGGGTGAGCAGCAGTCTCTGGTGTTGGAGTGGCTTCTGGGTCCGCTAAGGCAGCAATGGTTGCAACCTGAGTGGCAGGAACACTTCCTGTCTAGTCCAGGTGGCCTGGTGCAGCTTCTGACCCAGAAGCCAGGGGTTCCTGTTGACCAGAATACCAAGGAGCCAGAAAGTGAGCATAATGGGCAAATGTGGTCTGTCTACCACACTATCACTTTTTTTGAAAGGGCACTTCGGAGGTGTACCGCCCCTCCTTCTGGGAAGACCTCCTTGACAACCCAGCCTGTTTCCTCAGACACATCGAATGTTGACATGGATGGATCAGTTACAGCAACTGCTGGCCATCCCATGGTTGCACATTTGGCCTGGATTCTTCCACCCCTCTTAAAGGTGAGGAGTCTATATGTTGCCTGCAGAGGCCCAATCATCCAATTGCAGTAGAAAGAATTCTATCACCTTGCTTATTAGTGTCACCTGTGGCAGGGTGCACCATCTCAATCAGACTGTTCTGATTGGTGTATCTTCATTTGCTCTTCTTCTCTGCTTTCAGTGTTGGGCTGGATTTGATCACCTCTTCTCCGCATCTATGGGGTCTTTGCTGGACAGGATAGATAATGATGTAGAACCACATACTGAAAGCTGTTCTGTGGTGAATCCTTGACCATGGTTGTGGAGGTGGTTGAAATTTGCAAGCACTTAGGAATAGACCTTGATTCATTGTTCCAAAAGATCCAGATGTCTTAACTATTGGCAATTGTGCAGATCCTGCGCTGCATGCATGCACTTTGGTCTCCCTCAATAGTAGCCACTTTGCCCACACAGCTACAAGAAGCATTGGCCATGGGTGACACAGAGCAGGCCTCGTTGCTTGGCGAAACAGCCTCACGAGCAACTACAGGGGCTTTCTTTGGAAGTGATGAGCTGAGAGTTGATTCAGGTGGTGTGAGTAACATAGAAGGAAACACTGTGAGAGAGCTACGCACGTGGCTCAAGGGTGTGCGTGACTCAGGGTAAGTGAAACTCTTTTCATTTGAATGCATCAGAACTTGGAAAATCTGCCCATCTGTTGATTGCAATTAGGTGCAAATTGCTGCAAATTATATTTGAAGAAATATGAGTGGTTTTCAGTTTTGGGTGTGGCACATATGTGAGACTCCAGTGTCAAGACATGGCACAAGAGGACTGTATGATGGTCTAACAACCAAAAAGACTCTTCAGAGCACATTTTCCATCTCTCTGTATATGTTTTTCCTAAGGGAGGTTTGTGTGTTGTCAGGTACAATGTTATAGGTATAGCAGCTGTTCGTCTTGGAGAAGGCTTCTTTGATGATAGTGGTGGGCGGGCCACAGCTCTTGCAACTGCACTTCTAGAGAATCTTGAGTCCATGCAAATTAATCATATCCGTTATCTTCTGCATGCGGTGGTAATCCCCATGGTTAGGTCATGTCCTCGTAGTCGCTGGGACCCTTGGCTGCGTCTTGTGTTACCACCAATTTTGATTCACTGCTATGGAGTGCTTTCAACTGCCTGGACCAGTCTCCTTGAGGAAGGCACCATTAAGGTGCCAGGGAAGTGGGGCCATGGGAGCTCTGCACAGGAGATGAAGACAGAGGTCATGAAGGACAAGCTACTGAGAGATTTGACCCGAGAAACATGCCACTTGCTTTCAACTGCAGCATCAACTGCATTTAACCCCAGCCCAACCACCCCTGAGCAGCAGTCACATGGAGAAGGCACTAGCATGGATGTTGTTGGGATCCAATTCAGTATCTCTGACAGTCTAATTGGGTAAGTGTTTTGAAGCAGTCCCAACCTTCTCCCCTGTACATAAGCCTGTGTAGATTTTGCCTGATTGTGGAATTCTTCTCCAATACTTTTGTTTAAATTTTCAAATGGAACTTATGATCATGGGTTTTTTGTGGACCATGCAAAGTTGATAGTAGTCACCCACCTAAAGTTAATGGCATTGTATACACCACAGTTATTGTGTAATTAGACAGACTACTGGACACTTTATGTTCCCAATTTTCTATTGATTCTATTCACTTGCAATTTCATTTGTACTGCTAGCTGAGATGGAGGTTTCAACAGGCTGAACCATATTTGTGTTTTGGCAGATTCATCATGCAACATCAGGATGCAGCATCTGCTGCCCTGTGCATTGGCATAGAAGCGTTGGAGTGGCCAGACAGTGAGTCTGTACACAAGGCAATTGTCTTCTGTGGAGCTGTTGTGAATATTGCAGTTTTAGGAAATGAGCCCAACTTGCATGAAGTTGTGGGAAAGGATATGTTCACTGCTGCTCTGAGGGGGCTTACACTGGCATCTAATGCATCTGCCCAAGCAGAGCTTATGGGCCTCCTTCGAGAAATCTATGTCCGCATCTCTGCTCAGTCCTCAGCACCTCGTCAGGTGAGTGCTTGCCTGCTTTAGAGTCTGCAATATTTCTTTTAGGATCTACAAGAGAACCCTTTTTATTCCTTCTTTAGAATTATTTCACTGTTGTGATGGTGAGGTGGGTTGCTATGTCTGTAATGGGGGGAGTGGGTTGCATTCTGCTAATGCCAATGTTGGAAAATGTGAATGCAAGAAGGTAAAAGAATACTCATAGAGCACTTAGCTTGATTTCTCAGGGGTAAGTTTCTCTACTTGTCTATGTGGTCTGCTTGTTCTGTAGCTTTCTCATTGTTTCTGAAAGGTTGCCCCTGTCTCGATTGTTCCAGGTCCTGTTATCACTGCCGTCTATCACACCAGAAGGGTTAGGTGCTTTTGAAGTTGCTCTCAGCCAAACTGCAAGTGCTAAGGAGCAGAGGCAGCAGATGAAGAGCTTCTTGCTAGCTGCAGGAGGAGACCAGCTGAAGGCCCTCAAACCTCAGAAGAACACCAGCATTATAACAAATGTCTCCAGTATGAGTTTCACCTGCTAATTTTTTTCTGTGACTGTTGTATATTATGTCTTGAGGGAGACTAGAGATGCTTGATGTGGGATTCCCCAGTTAGCCAATTAGGCATATTAGCTGTAAATCAGCTTTGCCGCATATTTCGCCTCCTAAAATGGCTTGTTTCCAAAAATGGGATTATCTTATTTTTGGGGGATTGGGTGCACAGATCGGAATCAAACAGAACGAGGGTTGCATCGAGATTTTGCAAATCGGGAAGAGCTTGGTGGCACAATGGGACTGGCAGCCATACTTTGATCTCTGCTGCCTGAAATTTTGTACAGCAATGATGGTGCCCTTAGGAGGTCTGAGCTGTTTAGCAAATTTAATCATTTTTCTCCAAAGGGGTGGGGGCAGGGAAAAGAAATTCCCACCCAGTCCCAAGTGTGGCAATGAATGGTAAAAGAAATAGAATCGAGAACCAGCACTGTCATGATTTTTTTCCTGGGTCTCTGTCATGGGGTATAACCTAGTGGTTTTTGGAGTGTGCTGTAGACTCAGTAAGAAATGAGGTAGTAAGTGAAAACGATGTTGTAGCATTTATTATGGGAGCATTGAGAGTAGAGAGCATTTTGAAACTGATGAATTTGCAGCAAACCAAGAGCTAGAGTCTGATGCAAGGAAAATTCTGGCTCTATTTCAAAAACCATGCAGTCAATTGGTCAGCTATTTTCATCTTGCTGTGGCACAAAAAGGTGAGGGAAGATATGACTTCTGTTATGCCCCAGGAATCCATTGTGTAGCACTCAGCCTCTAGCAATCCCTGCAACAGAAAACCTCTGGTCAGCTGATGGAGCATTCTTGGTACCATCGATCGACTATGAAGTACACCTGTATATGTAGATCCTCTACACAGACAATACTGTGACCACAAAAATGATGCATGAACACATCTTTTAGCAAAGTTTGTGAGCACTATCTCAATGAGCTTTGTTTAGTCCTACGAAGAAACCTTAGGATTTTATTGAACTAGCTGTGACTGAATGAATGGCAGCTCTTTTTGTATAATGTTGATGCTGCTGATATCTTGCATGTTGGAATTGACTAGCATCCAGTTGCATAGAAGTGGGAATCCACTTATGTATGTAGTCTTGTATAAAACGAATGCTAACATTTTCTTCTCAAAGTCGAATTAGATTATCCAATAAATGTCAAATAATCGCTGGAGATCATAATGGATTTGAGGGTATGATAATTTATCCTTATTATTTTTTTGTTTTGTTTTATTTACCTATTATTTAGTTTTAGTGATGGTGATAATTGGAACTGATTTAGGGGAAACATGTATAGCATCTAATAATAGTGGTCATTAGCTTGACAATTATAAATGGTTGCATGGTCAACAATTATGTGCCAGAATGATCAAAGTTTGACAATTATGTGTCAAAATGACAAAAGTTTGGTAGCTTTCTCTTTCATCTTCCTTTGTCTTTTCTTCCTTCTTGACTTGCCAAAAATCAGCACAGTGTGAAGGTCGACCAAGTTCTTAGAGTCACAATCTCTAAACAAGAGACAACAATCTCCAACTTTCTGTACATTTTTGTTTGCCCTCCCCCCCCTTTATTTTCTATCTCTCTTCCCCTCTCAACCCTAATACCTGATCTTGTGTGTGCATGTGTGTGTGTGTGTGTTTCCCCTCCTTTCAGTGCAGTTCCAAAGAAAGAGATTGAAGAAGCGAAATATCAATTCTTATGTTTAAAGGTGATATTCTTTTTTGGGTCTTTGAATTCAATTTTGTTGAGTCCACATCCGATGTTTGTATTGAATCTCTGTTCTTGTGGAAATACCAATAACATGTGTAGGTGATTCAAATGAACATTCATGAAGCAATACGAAAGCAAATAGTGGAGGAGCTGAAAAATTAATCAGTTTGCCCAATTTCCTTATTTGGTGGTGTATTATTACCATTCTTTTTTTACAACAATGGTGTCATCTTTATTGTGCTTGAGTATATGGATGGAGGGACACACTAACTGACATCATCAAGCAAGTGAAGCAGATCCCTAAACCTTATTTGGCAATAATCAACAAGCATGCATGTAAGCCTTAATTGCTCCTTGGTATTACTTGATGGTATCTTGTGAAAAGTAACTATTTGTGTGCTTGTACAAAACCAAAATTTTAATAGTGATGGTGCATGTTCAATTAGCAAGGAGTTGGTTGCTTGTTTGTTGATTGGCATAGACTTTTGGTGTTTGAAGATAATTGAATTAGATCACAAATTCGATAATTGAAAAGCCTCACAAATAAAATCAAATGTTTTTTCATACATGCATTACAAATGGGTTCAAACTTATAATGATGGAAGCAAATCTCAAAGCAAATCACAAATTACATAAATTTTCTCTCAAAAGAAAAATTAGTTTCTTTTTAGAATGATATTACATATGTGTTTTAAATAATTTTGATGGAAGCAAATTACAAATTTCATGTCAAATGACAATTTATACATTTGCAATTCCATAGGTTGTTTAAGTTCTAGATCAAGGGCTTTGTGTTTTGAGTGGCATATTATTAGGTATCTGAAAATATATTTTATGAATCACATATTTGATAACTGAGAAACCTCGTAAATAAATCAAATTTTTTTTATACATATGCATTACAAATGGGTTCAAACTTATTATGATGGAAGTAGATCTCAAAAGAAATCACAAGTTTCATAAATTTACTCCACAAAGAACAATTAACTTTTTTTAATGGCATTGCATATGTGGTAAAAATATTTTTTGAGGAAGTAGATCATAAATTTCATGTCTATAGATTTTTGATAAACTATGAATTCAATTTTTAGAATATCTCCTATCGGATCTAGAATTCCATAATTTGAAAGGTCCAGAAATTAATCAAATATAAGTGAGTCTATTGGAAATAGGTCACAAATTTCATGTGCATTGTAAGTAATTAATTACAAGTTCACAATACTTGTTATTACAACTACAATCCTGCATAAAATTATTTTGAACTCAATCACAATTAACTAATAATCATTCTACCTAAATAATTATATAGTCAATAATTAATTAATTTAAAATCATTGTAATTGAATTTAGAATAATTATGGTGGAATAGTAGAATATAAAATTTGAATTTAAATTTTAAAATATTTCATACCAAATCACAAATGTCCCTATCCCCACCTTAAATTTGGAGCTCCTCCAACCCAGCATTTTTTGAAGTTCAAATTTTAAAGGTGTAGTACTCTAATAAAGCACCAAGGGGCATGTGCCTTTTGGACTTCTTTTTTTAATAATTATTTTATTTTGGTTTGGTAATATTTTTCTAATTAAAAAAATGCAAGTGCATAATGAAACATGAGACATTCTAGCTAAAATAATGGATCATGATTCTATGTTGGTTTTAGAAATGTCAATGGTAGAATGCAGCACAAGACATATTAACTAGACACAATTAGTACACATGTTTATTATATGATGGTTCTAAAAATGATAGTGCATAATGCAACACAATTAGACGTTTTAGCTTGCAAACTTACAAGTATGTTCTTTCAATCCAAATTCAACATTTCATCCATTAATTTTCATCCATAAAGCTTTTTTAAGAAAATTGTGTGAACATAAACAAAAACTACCTTCACATAGTTGGTTACATGAATACCATCTCTTTTCTCTTTCGAACATCATCATAAAATAGAAAACAATTCAAGCTCACAACTCAAAGCTTCTAACATGTTTTTATAAATTTTTGATTTCATAATAATAAATTGAATTTGAATCAAAAGAATATTACAAGCATCAAGAGATTTATATCCACACAAAAAAAAATCATATTTTTAAAAAACTTTTGCAATATATTACCCGGTTAGTATTCTAATGTTAATGAACTTGATAATTTAAAAAAATGAGTTCATGATTTTTATTGATATAAGAGTAATGATGTTTATTGTGCAATATGTTTTGATGATTTATGGTTTTATTTATTTATACTTGATCTGTAGGTTTGGACCTCCACATTTGATAAAAATCAAAATGACAAATTCAATCAAATCCCAATCTTCATTCATTTCCATGGACAAGGCACACCTTTTCACGTTTTAAGACATTTCAACCTACAGCAAAAATGGAATAATTTAAATTTTTGAAACTATTTTCCAACACATTAACATATTAAATTAAAAAGGCATCTCAATATGAACAAACCTATTATGAAACTACAACCCCCAACACTTACAATTTCATATGTTTATTTTCACTTATGTTTATTTCATTATGTAAGAATTTGATATTTGTTCCACATTATATGATAAATATGTAAGACATGATTATGACATCAAAATATAAAAAAATCAAAATGGATTACACTTCATAAAGGTTTCAACCACCATAGCACATTAATTAAGCCTCAAACCAAAGAGGCAACCTTTGCCCTATATGTTGGTTAGGGGAAAAAATAACATTTTGAAAAGTTTCCTTTGCAAACACATATGTTGATCAACATTTTCAATCGTCTTGGAAAATGTCATGTTCATTAAAATTTACAAAGAAAAATTGTCAGAATGGAATGAATATTGGACAAAAAAATGCACTAACTTGGTATGAAAGTCGGGATTGATATTCAAAAAAAAATTATTGAACACTAGACCAAAATCAACAACATTGGAATCAATAGAACCTACAGGGAAAAAACCAAAAATTACAAATGAATTGATCACAATCTAATCATTGATAATCACAATTAACATATCTCAAAAATTAAAATTTATGCCATACCTTGTTATTTTAATAATAATAATAATATTATTATTATTATTATTTTCGCAAAATAAATCACAATATCTCCAATCTTGACAAAATTATAAATATTTTGATAATGAAATTTCATATTCAAAAAATAGAACAAAAGAAAAAAAAATCAAAATGAAAAAAAGGATTAAAATGCGAAAAGACGAAATAAAAGGCCAATTTTTTCAAAAATAAATGAGCAAAAATATAAAAACATTAAACATGGTCGAAATACCATAACAAATTGTATACGCCTCTAAGATGCATAAAATTAGTCATGAGATTATAATTCAACATCAACATGTGAACAACAAAAAAAGAAAACAAACATGTGAACAAATAAAAGATTATTTAAATGCCAAAAAAAAAAGGCAAAAAGACATCCAAATCAATAAAGTATTAAACCAAAAAATGAAAACATTAAATATTTTCCCTTGGTTTTTCAAGATGTAATACTAAAAAATTATCATGTTATTCATACATCAACTTGATAATAACATCCATGTACCATTAAACCATAATAAAAATCAAGATATGATGAAAATAATAAGAAAAGAAAAAAGAATTATAGTGTAGATCATACAACAAAATAACTTGATAAAAATAAAATAAGAAGAGAAAGATATATTTTTTAAATACATTAATATTGAAAACATAAAGTAATGAACATAAAACGTCATTTGAACAATTCAACAAATGATGATTCTCATATGCAAACACTAAACACTTTTCCACCACAAATAAACACCAAAAGTAACATATCAAAATTTTTTTAATTTAATGATTTGGTTGTTGTTATATTTGTAATGAAAAGAAATATAAGCATGAATGTTCAAATATATAAAATAACAAATCTAAACACAAATGTTAAAAATATGAAAATTTTACTAAAATTCAATCCAAAACATCATTGGAAAAATGAAGTTGAAATTATTCTAGAAAAATTATTAAACAACAAAAAACATATGCATCAAGAATCACAATGATTACTATTTGCAAATGAACGTATTTTGTCAACTGAAATTTTTATATGTAAATTGTCATAACTGATTACTCAATAATTAAGTGCCAAAACTTATGTTAATTAATGGATTATGGATTGGAATCATACCCAACTCATTACCAAAATTGACAATAGTGGAAGAAGCTTTGATTGCACATTATTGTTTTTGAGCCATATTAATTAAATTAAAGTATTTAAACAAAGGGGGAAAATATATGTTAATATATGTTATTTCAAGTTATATTTTAAGTTATTCAAAGTCATTTTACTTTATGTTATTATAAGTTATTTTATCTTAAGTGTAATAACTTAAAATAATTTAAAATAAAGTATAATGACCTAAAGTAAAATAATTTAAAATTAAAAAAATGGCCTATGAATAGCTTGCAATATAATAATAACTACCAATATCCACCAATAGAATATCCATTAATATCCATTAAATTAATAACCACTAATAAACATTAATAGACTAACCACCAATAACCATTAATAAAATAACAACCAATTATCATATATTAAAATTGCTTAGGATTATAAAACATGATTTAGGGTGAAATAATCTATAATAGAAAAAAATAACTTAAGGTGAAATAATTTACAATAACTTAAAATTGCCAATAATAACATAAGGTGAAATAGACTTGGATAGCCAAATAAACTAATAATATTTTCACATAATAAAAAATAACCTAAGATAAAATAACTTAAATCGCCAAAATTGACTTATAATAACTACAAATAACCTAAAGTGACATAATTTATAATAGCCAAAAAATAACATAGAACAATAAAAAAAATTACAATAGCTGAAAATAACTTGAGGTGAAATAGGCTAAAATAACCAAAAATAAATTAACAACCATAAATAATTTAGGGCGAAATAGCCCCAAAAATAGCCAAAACAACCAAAAATAACAAAAAATAACCATAAATAGTCATAAATAATGTAGGGTGAAATAATTTCAATTAATAAAAATAACCATATAAAAATTGAAAGTAGCTCAACATAGGTAGTATTATTTTATTAGCAAAAATATTATTTATTTATTTAAAAAAATTCCCAAAAGAATGGTCATTGTAATGTTATTGAATAATGATATTCAACTTTTTTTTTGTTCAAATGATATTACATTTTCAAAAGGAAATAAATATAATTATGTACATTATTGAAATTATTAAAAAAATGTAAATTTGAATCATTTCATTTGAACAAAATTTTAATAAAATATGGAATTTCAAAGTTTATATTTTTGTAATGTTTAAAATGAAGTATTTGAATAATATAATGTAATGTAACAAATTATCAAAACAAGTGGGGTGGTTTGATAAAAAAGGTGTTTGCTTCCCAAATTTCATAAGTGGTGTTATGTGTGCTCAACAATGGTAAGTTGACCGAATATTGTTTTATTTAATTCTTTAGAATAAATGTTTAGGTTGATTACATAGCCTATGTACATAGGCTAAAAAATTCATGAAATTATCAATAATATTATATGTTAAATAATTAATTTTAGTTGATTTCCATATCAACTACTTAATTAATCAATAAGTGAATGGCTTGGTAAATTTGTATTTCATTTGAAAGTAACTTTGTTTCAGTAGGTACTAGTGAAGCAATTCATTGTCTGTAAACTAGTCCCCATTCATTAGGGGGTTGAAAAAACTCACCATGGTAAAAATGTCCAAATTCATTCAAAATTAATGAACTAGGATGCATTTTGGTGTAGTGAATTGACATGTATGCAACCCAACTTGTTGTAAAATAGATGTTGACGTTTTTTAAAAACTATCTAGATATAGTTTCCCTACACTTTTATTTAATGAAATTCATTTTAATAAGGAAACAAAACTTTTAAACATTAAAAAAATTTGTTAAACAATGCAAACCCATTGATATTATCAACATTTAGATGTAATCAAGATCTGAAATTCATAACAATATTGGGTAAAGATAATAAATCTTTAATTTATTATATTACGAATTGCATAACAAAAACATATATCTACATATGCATATATATTTTCTTTACATATAACAATGCAAAAAATAACCACAAATATTGAAAATGAAAAATCATGTGATTCCATTAATAAAAATCAATGTTTGGTCATTAGATGTTTGAACACGATTAAAAGTCAGCAAATAATGTCAACCACAAGAACGGTAAGTTATATATTGAATCTACTTAAATCACATGACTGATTATGATTTTAGTTAAATATACCTTGGTACAATTTATTAGCTTGGGTAAACAAAAACAAAAAAAAAACTACGAAACATCCACATTGAGAAAAATATAACATTGATAAAAAAATTTGAAAGATTTACAATTGAATTTTTTTTGTCAAATATGCAATACATCATCCACAATTTTCATGCAAATTACCAATAAAAACTTGACATATTTGAATATTTTTCTCCATATGATTTTTTTAGTAAGGTTAATAAGATAAATAACACACTTTGCAATTGATTTCATCAAAATCACCCTCGATATGACACTCATAGTTTAAATGAAAACAAAATTCTTAAAATACTAGTAATCCAAAGTTATTCAATAGCATCATAAGTAAATGACTTTGAAAATTATGTTAGATTAATATGTATTCATCATGGCAAACATTCTTTGACATTAAAAAAACTGCTTCACAACTTCGGATCTAACATTAAAAAATTCATATGATCCAGCATATTCTATTTCAAAAGAAAAAATTAAAAACATCAATATCTTACATGAATGCAAAAGAATCAAGAAATGTTGATCGTTTATTAAAAGCTTCAATTGAAGATAACATTGATGAAGACAATAAAGATGCTACAATAAATCACCCACTTTATGATGATGAACTCAAAAGCACAATAGAAATAGACCTTCATAATACAGTAGTCGAACAAGATGACATAAAAAAAGAATACAACCTTGAAAGCATAGAAATAGAATAAATGTTGTGTAATGCAAGCACAATGTGTTATTTCTTTGAAATAATTAAGACCTAAGAATTTATGAAATATAAAAACAACTGCAACACATTCAAACCTATGATATGGATCCCATCATAGAAAATGAAAAACAAAAACAAGCAATGGACTCATATGTTAAATGATCTACAAAGAAACAAACTTGATACACCAATGTTAGAATCCATATTGTTCAAGAAAAAAATACACATGTAAATGATAATTCACAACCTAAAATACATGAATTTTATTTGATGTCCAAATAGAAATAGATTCCTCATACAACAACATGAAAATTTTGATAATGTAATAACGAAAATATTTATTCACCCATATCTTAAATAACTTTCATAATTGAAAAATATAAACTAAATGATATACAACTTTCTACCTTTGAAAGATTCATAAAGATGAATTTCATTAATCAATTACTATAAAACATAGGGGGTGCTATAGGTATAGGCAAAACATAAATCATCAAAGTTATTCAAAAATATGTTTTGAAAACAAACAATGATGACAAATTACACAATACAACATACATTGCAAACATTGTTTATTAATAGGTGGAATAATTATCCATTTTTGACTTGGTTTATCAATTATTAAAAATATAATATAAACAAAATAATAATAAATAGTTCGTCTAACATTCAATTCATGGTAGTTGATGAAATATCAATTATGGGTTGTACGATGTTTGTTACAATGCATTTTAAATCACAAAAAATATAATAAAATATAATACAATGGAGGACTTAAAATAATGTTCATGGGAAATTTTTTCGCAATTTTCACCAATCACTAACAACCATTACTTTCAACTAACATCCAACCAATTTTACATTCACAAATTCAACACAATAAAAAAATCATAGGTAAAAGTATACGAGAAAACTACATTCACCCATATAACATCATATTAACACAACAAATGCGACAAAACAAAGACATAAAATAGGCAACTTTTTAATAAAATCTTCGAAATTGATTAAGTTTATATTTAAATTTAAATTTGTTAAAAACATGTTTTTTCATTAATGTAAATGTAAATATTCTTGATGACCCATGGAAAACATGACCTTTCATAATACTTCAAAATGAGTTACAAAATGCAATTAACCAACAAGTGATAAACATTAATCCAATAAAATCTAAACAAAAATGTCATATTATAATGGCCACCAATACTTACAAAAAAAAGTTCAATATGAAGTGACATACAATACTTCAAAAGATAAATTGTTTCAACAAGTGAAACTATAAATTTAGCACCTTTTTGAAATGATACAAAGGAATGACAATCATAATAATTAAAAATTTGTATCATAAATTAAGAATTGTAAATGGAGCCATTAATTACATTAAAAATATTTCAGTCAATGAATCCCAATGGATTCAACAAGATCATTCAATGCACCCACCTACAAATGTTTATGTTGATTTAAAAAAATTCATTAAAAACCATGACACTTTACACGACATAACCTTAGAAGGTTTGCCAAAAAATGTCACACCAATAGTATTAATATTCAAAACCTTTCAATATCATCACCAAATACCACAATCAAATACTTCCAAAACATTTTATATAAATAGATACCAACTATTGTTTGCCCTTGCTTTTTGTTTTGTAGATTTTTAATTTGAAGGAAAAACATTTGATCACTTGATCATAAACTCGAAACAACCACATGATAGTGTACTAATTAATATGCCCAACATATATGTAACATTATCACAACTACATTTTTTTGATGAACTTGTATTAAGGGATATATCTGTCAAAGACATATGTAAAGCCAAATTCAAAAATAAAAATAAAATCATCAGAGATGATAAAACCTCTTTCGAACCAAAAAAATAAAAATCAAATGGTATCAAAACCAACAAAGATATTGAAATTCCTATGGATTCAAATATTGACCCTAAAAATTGTGATGATAATTTATTACATGACATTTTACTTTATTTTTACAATATTAAGTGATTCAGAAAATGACTTTAATGAATATGATGACATTGATTATTGGATTGAAGACCTCTAATTAACTAAAGTATATGAGATATTCTTTTTGACCCGAATGGATGGCTAAGTGACTAACATCTAGGAAGTGCTATGCAAATATTGTATGTTGAAAAATTACAATCATTAGGATATGAACAACATATATATGCAATCATGTGAAAAAATTGTACATCTATCAAAAAATGTCTTCAACACATATTCATAAACAATAATCATCGGATATTAGTAAAATTCCACATGTCAACCCCTATTTTACATTGTACAACATACAATTCACATATGCCAATGACGAAAAAATTGTTTAGTGACATAGTCTAATTATTATGCAAACTTATAAATGTGAACAACTTGTTATACACATATGCAAATGTAACGCAACAAATATACAACTCCTCATGTGGTGTTTTCATAATAACATATGCAACATACATTGTGTTTGGGTTTGATCCTGAAAAGTCTCAATATGTTATGACACAAATGCAAACACATTTACAAAACTCCATAAACAATAGATACATCTTTCCCTTCCCAAAATATGAACTAATATAACATATATATCCTTTTTTTAAAAACAATTCATCATCACTTGTAGAACAAGTAGCGCATAGCTGAATTACATTTTCATAATTTGGTTGAATTCAATCAAATTATGAAAAAAAATTCAATTCAACCAATTTGTATTCAATTGAAGTAAATTTGATTCAATTAAAATTCCAATGAGGACATTAGCCTGTTGTTGATTTGAAAGGAAAAACAAATTGTGTTTAGTTGAATTTGATAAAATTCAAATTCAATTGAGCTGCATTGAGGTCACGTTGCATTATGCAAATTCATTCAATATTTTCACTAAAATGGAACTTAATTTTTACAAAATCAACTCATTTTTTTCATCAATTCATTGTCATTGTAGTGTGAAATAAATGTAAAGGCCAAGTTTATTTTAACAAATTTAGGAACTTCCATGTGTTATATAATACATATGTGTGTGTGTGTGTGTTCTACATCTTGAAGATTTAAATAATGATCTTTTTTTCCTATTATGTAGAAATTATAACATCTAAAGAATGAGAAAAAAAACAGGAGTGAAATTACTTTATTTCATTTTTTGATTAGGCCAAATGGTGGACACTAGGAAAAAAACATTTAGTTATTTTTTATGAGTTTATTCGCATAATGAATTATCACACAATTTCCAAATTCTTTGAAAAAATATTGAAAATTGATGGAAGTTTAGTGAAACCTCGAAAAGGAAAAGAAAAGAAAAAAAAAGGGGGGGGGGAGATTATTTGGGGGCAGGGAAGAAAAATTCCCATCACTTCACGGATAAAAAAAGATAAACTCTCCTGCACGACACTACACGTGTCAAGATGTGTCTTCCTCTGCCGTCTATTTTTACAGATGACCGTTATCCTCCTGCCCGTAACGTACCCTGGTTCCTGCCCGCAACAGACGGTCCCCCCTGCCCACAACAGACGCTTGCCCCTGCCCGCAACTTAAATAAACCTGCCCTTGCCCGCAGCTGACATGGTGGGCAGTGGTTGGTGGCTGGATTCTGTTCCATCTTTTATTAATCCATGCGCTTTACCCACGTGTCAGTTTTTCATTCGTTACAGCTGACGTGTTGTCCATTAACGGGTCACCCGGTGGGCGGGGAGTTCCACGGGCCGGGTGACCCCCCACGGCCGAAGAAGCCCGCCCGCCCGCCCGTTGCGTTGTCGTGCACTGCTCCGTTTGCTTGCTCCGATTCTCCGCTCTTCACTCGCTCGCGCGTTTGAAATGTCGTGTTTTGGAGTGCGGATTTGGAACTCTGTCTGTCTCTCGCTTGTTCCTTACGCATCCATTCACTGGTGAGATCGAAATCCGTGTTTTCCCCCGCTTTCAGAAGTCACAAACGAGAGCAAAAACGGCACCGATTTGAGTAAGTAGGAAGTCATTTTCGAACGTTGGATATAATTAGTCTTTTTCCCCCATCTCTCTGACATCGTTTTCCTCTGACATCTTTCTTTTGTCGTGATGCGGATTCCCTGCTTTCTATGGTTTGCTTGCTTTGTTAGTTTATCCTTTTTTTGAATCGCATTTGTTCTGTGCCCACTGGTAGGGGTTTTTTCTTTGGTTGTGTGTTTTTTTCTTCGCCTTCTGTTGCGTTTGGTTCTGTTTATGCGCGATTCATTCATTCTTTTCTTACAACGAGGTGTGTGCTTACGACATCCGGGAGAGCTCCGCGGTTTCTGCTGTGATGTAGTTGCTATTGATATTCTAGGATTGTCATGCCAGTGGCTTCTGAATGCCGCCGGCATTGTGGAATGTTTTTCGGTTTTTTTTTGTTTTGTTGGTTTGCATTTTGCTCACCTTGAGCGAAGAATATTATCTCTCTTCGAAGTTCTGAAAAGAGATAGAGATCGGATCAAGCGTTTTTCCTTTTCTAGGATTGTGTGAAACCGGAGCGAACAAGAAGCAGGTGATGCGAACAAGAAGAATAATAATAAGAAGACAACAAAGACATTGCGGCGATGGTTATGTCAAAATGGTAAGCGTTAGGGTATTATTATGCCTCTTTCTGATTCTTTCATTTCTTGATCAACTCGTTCGATTCACCCGCCGGTTGTTGTTGTGGATTTCGTTTCGACGTTTTTCCATGTTTTTCTCTTGCGGGATTAGATCACAAGATTTGGTTTTTCTTCAGTTTATTGTATGCTAGTATGTTGTCCGCCTGTAAGCTTAGCCAGTGGCGCAAAGTGGAGAGAAGATTCGATTTACAGGTCTGCTATACGGGATCCGGGGTTTTCATAGCTCCTGGATGTGAAATGACGATGGATTCCAGCTGTAGAGATGGAAGAAGAAGAAACGGGAATTTTGTTCACTGATTAGGTTTTCGTGGTGTCGCAGGTGAGGGTAGGCAGCATGGTTGCAATGTGTTAGACAAATTAGATAGCAAGCTGGAGAATGGAGCCTCACAAGGTGGTCATGGAGATGATGGATGTGGGACGACAGCATGCATCAACAGCTTTTTCCTCGATGGCTAAGGTGCTTGTCAAAGCAGCAGGACCACCTACTAATACCAATCGTTTCTTCTTTCACAAGAGTTCACAGCATTTGCCGACTCAACCAGATCGAGGGGGATCCATTCAGCTGGTAAACCCGCTGGAGCGCATCTCGCTCATCTCTCAGTCTCTCTTGCAAAAAGCACTTGCGTTGAGCCAAGATGAGAGCGTGAGGAACAGCAAAACTTCTGGCTTGTTGCTTGCATCAACCTCGACTTCTGCCTTAGCTACATTGCCTTCTGCCACTCTTAAACCGTCAGCTTTTCCACATCCAACAGAGACAGGGTCTCAGGAACAGCAAGGTAATGCTACAATGTTCAGTGCAGTTTTCAAATCGGAGCTTTGATAGTACAGGCGTTACAATAGTAATTTGAATCCTGTAAACAGACAGGAAGAAATTGTGTTTCTTTGTGGTTCTCAACATCAGGAATTTGTGTGGCAGTGGCAAGTTTGCTGAAACCAGTGAAGGCTCGACCAACATGGGTGAAAGATCCTTCAAAAAAAGCACTAGCACTAGCTGATAAGATTGCCCAGGAAGCTAAGGTGGGGGTTGCTGGCTTCATCCGCCCAGTAGATCAGACATGGGCAATCAGCTCTAGCTTTGGACCTCGATGGGGCAGGAACCATAATGGAGTAGATCTGGCAGCACCCACTGGAGAACCAGTTCTAGCAGCTGATGCAGGCGAGGTGACATTTGCTGGGTGGGAACCGAGTGGCTATGGCTATCTTGTGGAGGTAATCTCTGCTCCTGCATGCCCGCTTTGCATTTTTCCATGTACTACATTTGTGCTCACGTAGTAGAAAATGGATCATCTGTGTCTCTAATGTCTAGTATTTTAACAATTATTCTGAGTTTTTTACTGACAAGTCATTCAATTGTCTTTTATACCTTCGATTCTGGACATCATGAGGAATAATAGCCAGCAATGTGGTTTTCTCTATCAAGTCTTGCGAAATAGCTTAGATTTGTCATTGCCTGATAATGAGAGTCAAGGTTAATGAATCCATGGAAAGTTTGTAATACCCTCAGAGCAACTGCCTCCATGAAACTTCCACAGTCAATTTCTTGAAATCAAGGGTGCTGGTGTATACTGGGTTGCATGTTGGTGCATTTGCTGCCACCTTTTGTGTGTATTGACCTGTGCAAATTTAGATAATGCCAATGTTTTTATGATGGCTAATTTGTATGTTACTGACTGCAGATAACTCACAAAGATGGGTGGAAAACGCTATATGCACACACAAGTGAAATCTTCACATGGGAAGGACAGTTTGTAAGGCGAGGTGAGTGCATTGCATCAGTGGGAGAGACTGGAAGAGCCACTGGACCTCACCTCCATTGGGAAATAAGAAACCAAAATGGCAGCCCTGTTGACCCTGCCACCTACGTAGACTTATAGTCTTATAAATCTGGGAAATCATTTTTCTTCTCCCCCACCACCCCCTCACCTTTTGAAGCTTTCACTACTAGCAAAGCATTCATTTAAAGCAGCAGCAGCTCACTGCTCATCTATGAAGGCCATTGCTTTCATCACCCCCATTGCAGCTGCAAATAAGAATTGCAGAGTGTCTGTGAAAGTCTGATGCAATAAAAAAAATCTTGATCCTGTTTTGCATGTGCAGTCCCCATTAGCCCTCTAGCCTTCACAGCCTATTACCGTATGCTTTGGTCATTCACATTGATAGATAACTAAGAAGTCCAGCAACTTCAATAAATTGTAGGAGTTTGTGGTGAATGCAGTTTAATGCCAGTTATCTGCCAGACTTAATGAAATGGAACTCCAGTAGTTTTATTTTCAAGGGGATGCAATTATCCTGCATTCCCTTGAGTGGTGTAACCTTACAAAACTTACCATACTTACCTCCGACCACTAGGCTGCTGCTTCAGAGGGCCCTCTGTGGAGGATTCCTGTGGAGGGCCTTTGAAATAGCTATATTAGAGAAAGGTGCCTATATATGGGAAAGTGTAATTTCTAGATTGGTACTATTCTGTAAACATCTTTCCTCTGTATTTGCCACCCCATCCCCACTATACTTGTTGAACTTTGATGCCTAGTGTTTGCAACTTCTGGTTCGTCAAAACATGGGGACTTCCAGACTTTGAGAACCTGCAAAATGCAATTGACAAGAGAGCTTGTTATCAAATGGTAATTTTTGTACAGATCATGTCTTTTATGTAAGTGGATTCATTTGTGAAATACTACAGGACTTGTTCATGAAAATGGGTGTTTTCAGCTGACGATTGGAAAGTGAGCATTAGATGAAACTACATAAATTCAACTCACCAATGGTTTTTTTTAGGAGTGAGTTTTTGCCACTAGGTGATAAAACAAATTCAGTGTGAGTCATATGAATTTTTTGCTACAAAAATGCCCCCAAGTTGCCAGATTTTGAGGAATACATTCTGAAATGCTTAATGATAGGGTTCAGCATGTCACCAAAATGTAGTAGGATTCTTAAGTTTTTTTACTTTCCTCTCTGAGCTGTAGCCAAATTTGGCTAATTCCTCTTGTGGATGATGGCCACTGTGACTCATAAGGTGCTTATGTGTTTTAATTAATACCTCGGAAATTTTGTGTTAGAATAATTGTTATCTGGTGTGAGTGCAAAGAATGAAGTACCTGGATGGCACAGATCGCTCAGGGTAGAGCTTGCGAATAAGCTCCACAAGCTCAAACTCGCTCACAACTCTTTCATAGCAAATATAGCGACCTGAAGCTTTGGTGATCTCAAGTGCAGAAATATGAATTTGTGCTAAATCTTCAACATGCAGATATGCAAATAAGCCACTTTGTGGCAGCTCCTTCATCCCTGTTCCCATACAACAGCAAGAGCTACCAAAATTTGCCTTCAGGGGAAAAAACAGAGTCACACATGGTTTTCAGTGAACAGGTCATCTGGCTGCTAGAATTGTTAGGGAGCTGGTGGTGGTGTGGTAAGGTGGCAGTAACAGACCTTGAAGGTAGTTCATGATTGATGCTCTGGATGTCAGAAGTTTAGGACCCAATACAATAGCTGGGTTGATAACCACCATGTCCAGCTCTTTGTCTCTGGCAAGAGCCCAAGCTGCTTTCTCAGTCATTGTCTTCGCAAGAGGACCCCAGAGCTGATCACAAATTTGCAGGCCAAAAAATTCAAAACAAAAAAAGTAACCAGATACATAATCTTCCCAAAGAACCAAGCAAGCGTAAAAACAACAAGCAACAAACCAAAATTCTTCTTTCATTTCTCTCAAAAACAAATATTGTGGAAACTCAGAAGTCTTCTCTCACTTGTAAAGTATTTACAGAAGGGAGGGACATGCTTCAGTTTCGGAAATTATATCACAATTCTCTCAACACAAGTTCTTCAACATTCTGGACATTCTGGAGACAGTCTGAAGCCAAGTTTTTCAACATTTTGGAGCTCTTTCTTGAGCTTCTAGAGCAAGGTCATTGGATACACCAGAAATTGTCATTTGGACATGGCAGGAATTGAACACATCTGGTGCTCAAGAAGAATTTCTACCAGAAATTTTGATTTATAAAAAGAGTAGAGACAATAACAAAGCTGTGCACAAATGCAACCAGATTCTACTCTGTCTTGTTCTCATGTTCTTGGACCATGATAGAATTGATTCATGATTCAGTTGACAAAAAACACTCAATTTGCACAATTTAAGAGTGATCTGATCATCCAATAGATTTCCTTCTGCAGAAAAAAATGAGAATCTAGAGAGGATTTTGTGATGGTGAAATGGGTGGCCTGGGTAGAATAGTCAGACCTTTTTGGATCGACAGAAGTCCAAGTTGCTCCAACACTTCTCATCAATGCAAGCACCTGGAGTCCTCTGGTGATCCCACACCATGGCTGACAGTGAAGAGGTGAGCACCAAACGCTTCACTGCAGCATTTGCACAAGCTTCCACCACGTTCAGTGTCCCTCGCACTTCCCAGTCAATCATCTCAGGCTGCAGCCATGCATGACAGGCAGTCAGTCATCTCACACCAACAAAACACACACTGACAAAAATTGACAAAAAACATTCACTGCATCTACAAGAAAAACATGCATCAGTATAGACTGAAATTTAGCACAGTACTGCACAGCTGCAACTGAAAGCTTGTTGAGTCTAGAGTTTCTAACTCCAAAGAAATTCCATTTTGCAGAAAGCAAAAAGACTTGACCAATCAGCACCCATCTATCTAGATCTATAAAATCTGCAGAAAAGTAGCAGAGAAGAGAATTCAGGTGGTGGGTTTGTGGGTTTACAGGGTAGTTGGAGACAAGGTCACTGGGAGAAGCAGTGTGGAAGACGCCATAGCAGCCCATGAAGACTTCCGCCAAGCTTCCATAGTCCATCAGATCAGCTTGCGTTAGCTCAAGCCGTTCCTTCGCTCCTGGGAGTGCCATCAACTCCTTTGCTTCCTCTGCATCCATGCATGCATGCATCATCATATCCTAAGTACCCACATAATTACTACAGCGTCAAAAGAAATTTCTCGTAGACTCGCTCAAGAATTCAATGCTGCTGCTGCAAGAAGGATTTCATTGTAATGAGTGAAAGCTTCCGGGTTTTTCAGGGCTTCACCTGCGGTTGTGTGGACGGTAGAGCGCACATTGTAGCCTTTGGCTAGCAGTGACCGCACAAGCCATGAGCTCAGAAGACCCCAGCTCCCTGTCACACACACATGTCGCAGCTTCCCTTCTTCCCGAGCTGCCGCAAAATCCTCATATTCCCACACCCCCATGACGCGAGAATCACAGCTCTGCACCTCAAGACACACAGATGGTGATCCTGCTCCATCTGAATATAATTTAGGAGAGGACCAGGCAGAAAATGTGGACGGATTCAACTCGGATTACTGCGATTTGCCCAGAATAAGAAGAAGGCAAAAATGCCACAAGAATTTTCATGTGCTCTTGAAGCTCACCTGCCTGCTACCGCACGTAGCCTGTCGTCAAAGAAAACAGAAACCGACCGCCCAAATCTGATGCTCCAAACAACAACGATGTTAACAACAAAAAAACAAACCGTCGTTGGCCAGCCAGCACCCGAGCACCGCTCCCCCCACAAACTCAAACCAAAAGAAACCACAACACCACAGCAATATACAAGAAGAAGAAGAAGAAGAAGAAGAAGAGCAGCAGCAGCACTTCGAGGATCTAAATTTCTTCGCAAACTAGAATCAACGAAAACAATACTGAGATGGAAATTTTACTCGCAAACGCAAACGACGACGACGACGGCGAAGACGACACTGAGATCGAGTTCCTCAAAAACAGATTTTGTATAAGAAATTCAGACCCTCGCAAACAAGGCGGGGAGGACGGGGGTGGTTTTCCGCTCCTTGTACCTACCTACCTACCTACCCACCTCCCTCTTTTTCTACCTACCTACTTACCTACCTACCTCTTTTATTTAGACCTCCATTTTTTTTCTTTCTAATTAAAAAAAATTGTGTCTCCTACCTAATTCTAATTGGGATAAATGTTATTATCTACCCTTGGGGTGGTTTTTTGCTCTTTGTACCTACCTACCTACCGCTTGCATTTGAAGAGTTTTTTTAATAAAAAACTTCTAATTTCTAATTTTTAAATTTAAATTATTGGTTTTTTTCTAAATCGGATAAATGGTATTATCTACCTAGCCTTGTTTATTTCTATGGTATTTTTGGCAATTGTTAAATATCTAACCATACTTATTTAATATCCAGGGCTTTGTCTTTGCAATTTTTGTGGTAGGAATGTTTTTTTGGGACATATTTTTCCTAAACCTAGCAAAATTATGTAGTTGAATTTATACTAGAAAACTTAACATTTATTTTTTTTCAAATTTTTCAAAAACAGTTTTTTTTGGTCAAGAAAACAGTGATACAATTTGTTGAAAAAAAAGTCATTGCTTAATAATAGGTAGCTTATTATAAATTAAGTAAATAATTTAAACAACAACTCTCAAATGGATTTTCTATTTTATAAATAATTTTTCAAGATTTTTTCTTGGGAGGCTTGATTTAATGTATTGAATGTTAGTAAAATAAAATAGAAAAATTATTTAAGTTCTTAAATTAATAAATAAATACCTTATTTTGAGTTGGCATCTTTTAAAACTGTAAGTGACTCCCTTGCATGGTTGTTTATCAAATTTGTGATTTTAAAAAAAAAATTGGCTAAACCTGGGGTTAGGATTTCTTTAAAAAAATATTTAGCAAATTTTCATCTAGGGCCTTCTTCCCTACCCACTACGTTATATTGTTGACAAGCCTTTTCAATTTTGGCACACTTTCTATGCACAAAAGAAATTGGCCCCATTGAAACCACACCACACTCATGCTTGTGGTGCCTATAGAAATGACTTTTGACCACATAAAAAGTTCTTACAATGCTTAGTGGTCAAAAAAGACTATCTGGTCAAAAAGGACCATCATCCCTCTTTGGTCCAATCAACCTAATTTGGGTCCATGGATGATTTCACACACCAATCGAATAAGCAGCAGCTACAGAGTCCAGTCATGTTCATCCAAGTCAAGATGATAGGCTTTCCAACAGGTTTTGTCCCAAAATAATTATGCCTTGATTGCACATGTTTTTTTGGGGGAAATTTTTTAATTTGGAAGAATTTTTATTTTATTTCTCAGGTTTTATTATTGTTATATTTTAGAAAAAATAAAATCATAGACATTGCCAAATTTCTATATATAAGGATGCTTGGATTATTTATTTTCATATCTTGTGTATTGCTGAATTTGGCTAAATTTTCTTATGGACGATCATCAATTCAGCTACATCACAACATTGTGTTTCAAAAACGTTTCTTGGGTCTAAACATGTATGCATATATCTTCACTACATTCATGTCCCATAGCTAACCATGGTGGTTAGATATGTATCAACCATCTACATGTGTCTATTAGTTATCCACTAAGTGACTTAGCGAGTCACTTAATTAATCCCATAATCCTCATTCCTTAGGAGTTACATAATTGCAAAACAATTTGAGTGAACCAACAGCCACCACCGCACCATCCATTGGAAGTCCATAACATTCCGTAACGCCACTAACCTTGACAACATAATTGGCAAATCCAAATGTTACGTGTAGAATGGGGACCCATGAAGGTCAAACCAGGGTCAAGTTTAATGTGTATTATACCTAGTCATAATTTTGTGGCTTGGATTTGGGTCACATTCCTAACACTTTGTTTGTAATCTTGTTGCAAAATTATTATTATTTCAAGTACATTTTGGGTTTACATAAACATCTTATAAGGTAATACATGGAGAGGTTCGATTGTTTGAGTTTAAGATTAGTTCAAATGTTCAATTACACATTCAATTTGCTAGATACAAATAGTAATAATATTGAACCTTACATATTCAATATTCCCAACCGTTAGAATTAGTCCTTAAAATTTGAAGGTCTTTTATATAAGATGACGAATTGAAGATGTTTGGTGACATCTAGGACCAATCCGGTTCTTCAATGTACCATTTTGCAATAAGTTTGGTAGGTGAATTCTTGGTGAACAAAGGTCAGAAATTCATGAACAATTTCCTCAAGTGTTACATGTGAAGAAGGCTCCCTTACAAGTAGTAAGAAGCCCAAATTTGTTCATGAACATATTGAAATATTGTGAGAAAATAATATGCATTTCAATATAGATGGATGAATTGGTTGTCTAATATCATAGTACCTAGGCGCATTAAGCACTAATTAATTACTTTTTGAAATTACCAAAAAAATGATGAAAAATATGTGCCTGAACATGCCAAAAATCTAAATGAAGCTCTCAAGCACAATAGCTTCATTATTTAGTGTAAGTCCAATTATTAATTATTAATTTTTTCACTACCAAACATAACTGAAAAAATAAATAAATTATTAGGCACCTTAGAAACCTAACCCCAGGGATCCCACATTAGATTGGTGGAGATGTTAGGTGTCTTGTCATTATAATGTGGTTGGACATTTGTGAATCATGTTGAGCAACAATATTGGATTGCATTAGGTTGGAATATATGTGTTAAATCTGAATTTGGAAACCATCATGTGTTCAAATATTGATAGAAAGATGATTCAAGTTAGTTATAAATAGTTGTTAGGACAAATATCAATAATATTTTTTGCTTCTCTTTTCAGCTATACTTTATTGAGTTGTAGCACTAGCCTAGGTTGCAGTTGGTTGTCAAAATTTTCAAGAAACAAATGGGTGATCTTCAACATAATACATCATGTGATGATGTGTAATTAGGCTCTTAGTGAATAAAAGTAGGACTTAAAGAATGAGAAATGTGAGAAAAGACTCCAAATAATTTGTGGGTGCAAAATATGTTTTGCTTACGAATGTGTGTGCATATTAATATAATGTGTCTCGTCTAGATAAATGTGTCTAGCTAATTTTATATCAACAATAATGTGCATCCCCTTTTAATTTAAATTTTTCAACTACCCTCTTCACAAACAAAATATGACAAAAATTGAGTGGAGTAATAGTATTTTGTCTATCAATTTCTAAAAATTCCCACATTAAACCTCCATTCACATTACAAAAGCAACATTGCAACAAGTATTGTGTGCATATACTTTATGGATTTTTCAAGTGCCTAATAGTCTACTCCAATTGCCAAATATTGAAAAATATGACCAACATCATTTTGTGGTATGTAGGTAAGTACATAAAGCACTTGTGGCTACTTGGTAGTTAACATTTGGATGGATAGTACATAGCTAACCACTATGAATACAATGAAAAAGTGTTAATAATCCACATATCATCCATCTTGCATGGTCCACATAATCTCCCATTGCGATGTAATTGTGATCCCATATCATGCATTAGAAATTCCAACTAGCTCATTTTCAAAGAGTCACAAAGTTTTGTGTATGTCTACAAAGAACTCTCACCTTGTTTTTCAAAAGCAAGTATAGCACCTTTTGGGGACATGCCTTGCCTTGTGGTGTGTGCATACACCCACCAAGAGGATCGTCCCCTTGCCCTTTTGTCATTTTCAAACGAAGGAAAATTTGCCTTGCAAAGAAGTAAAGCCCAAAAGAAAAGGCCATAAAAGGGACTTTTTTCTTCTTTCTCTCTTCGTCTTTGTTCAATTGAAAATTGTCCCCTTCGCTTTGTTGAAGGGAAGAGAGAAAAGAAGTTCATGGTGTTGAAACCTTATAAGCTAAATCATCATATTTTTGGAGAAGAAAAGACTTGAGATATTCCAAAAGAGATCAACCTCTCTCTTTGCAAAAAATTTGCAAGCTTTTTCCACCCAAAGTCTTGACTTCTTCAACAATAAAAGAAGTAAACATGTCTCCACTAAGATTACAACAAAACTTAGTCAAATGTGCAAAACTGAAAAACTTTTCTCTAAAGGTGCAAAATTATGATAATCCATGAAGACCAATGTCCTTTATGTTTTTTGAAGGCTTGAACCATATCAAATTGGCTTGTACAATATGTGAAAAGTGTAAAGGCTTCTCATATGATAATTTTTTTGAAGTGTAATGTAAAACCCCAAGGTGGAGCAATTCCCAAAAAAAGGGGCTTAAGAGAAGACCATAGTTGTGTGTAACCCACGTTTTAAATGTCCCCCACCGTGGGCTTTACCCATTGTAAAGTATGAGATGAATGTTATCGTGAATTAAACACACAAATTTACAAGTCTTAGGAAGGTGAAGGACTTACACCTCTCAAAGTAGGCATAATTTTCTCCCATTCTTAGAAGTAGGCCTAGGATCCCTCCTTTTTTTAAGGAGGGATATTTATACCCATATGGTGCCCTCTAATACACCAAGAATTTTTTCTGAATTGTTTATGCTTGAAAATAATGATGACAAGAAAATGAGGGTATAAAACAAATCAAGTCCATGTCACAATATTTACATTTATTTTACTTACTTTGAAACATAATTGCATATAAAATTACCTCATTTAATTTATAATTAAAAATATATATTCCTTCACAAAAAATTTAAAATGAAGCTAAACCAACATAACTAATGTTAAATGAAATGTGTAATAATGAAGTAGACCTTAACAAATAAATGAAATATCAAATCATTTGCATACCCTTACTTAGTTCTAAAAGCTTTAAGCTCCAAGTACTAAGTAGTCGTTTAAAGCTAGTTATAAGCTGTGAAGTGTTTCAATATAGGTGTGCTTGAAGATTACCCTCACCATTACTTTGGCAATTCAAGAAATTTTCCATCAAGATGTAATTCCCATAGACACAAATGTAATATGTATGGGGAAAATAATGCCTCTTATAAAATTTCAGTCTATGATTGTTGCAAGCCTTGGCTTGAAGTTACGACATGTTTATGAATAACATGCAATTTGGTTGAAAACTAAAATTAGATGTGGGAAATTTGAAGGAAACCCATATGCCAATGAGAACATTGATATTGGTTAAATTAAGGGAACATGTTGTAACCTTAACCTGGGTCCATGATAAATTCATTATATCAAGAAAGGTTCCCCTTAAAGTTGATCCAAGTCAAGTGTGAATCAAAGACATGGTTTGAACCCATGAAATGACATAGCCCAAAAGGAGAAATGTGTTTGAATGAAAATGTTGCACCTTCAAGACCCTTCAAGGTGGGTTTCCAATTTGGGACTTGGGATTTTTAAATCCCAAATGTTTAAAATGACAAATTTGGTAAATCAAAACAACATTGAATGATGTGATCTTTGGATTGTTGGAAAAGTCTAAAGGTGAAAACACATTACATGAGGGCCAACTTGAGCACTTTCATGACATACACCAAAAGTATACAACTCGAAAATGTGTTGCATTTGATTTTGGGTTTCACTTTTGGTGTTTAGGCTTTATATTTTGATTTTAAAAAAGTTAATGATATTTAATATTATTTCAAAAAAATTAATTAAAAAAAATTCAAGGACTACTAGGCATATTTATGGTTTAAAATATATTATAAAGCCTGATTTTTGTTTTAAACTACACTATTTTTTGTTTAAATTATTTAATAAAAAAACCTTTTGAATTGAAATTTTAGAAAATGGCCCACTTCACATTTCTTGTCATCTTCCATTTGAAAATGATTATTTGTCAAAAAATTTATTTACCATATACTTATGGTCATTACTTTGAAAAAAAACTCTTTTTAGATATGATAATTATCAAAACTTTCACATGGTTCACAAACTTATTACAATTTCAAATTCATTATGAAATGAATTCAAACTCGAAGATGCTTATCAAGAAGTTACAATTGTTGGCATTTGTTGTTATTTCCAATGAATAAGAGGTTGGCTATTGAAGCAATGAGTCTCGGGTTTTGAAAGAGGCCAAATCATATAAAAACACAATGTTTAATAGATGTTACAAATTTCAAAAAAATTAAAAATAATTTCAATCAATTTTTTGAATATATTTGTAGTTTTCAATTCACATTGATCTACATTATTTTTGCACAAATATTTTATGAAATTTAAAATTCTAATTTTTTCTATCATTTGACTTATTTGTGTTTTGATCTATCATAATATGCGAAAACATTATAAATTCATTTTTTATTATGACACAATTGAAGTTCAAACATGGGTACTCCTAAAAGATAATACAATGTAAAAACAAACTTGGCCCCCCCTAATGCTTTCACACTTATGTGTGACTAAAATGTGATGGGCTTACAATATTGTTAATGTAAATTAAACAAGTAAAAGTTATGATAGTTTGAAGAATTGCAACAAAATCAAAATTTTAGCTTTCAACCATTTAATATGCATTTTGAAAGACCAAATCAATGTTGTGTGGGTATATTATTTTTTATATAACCTCTAGATAGGGTACTTAGAAAATCCCAACTTATTTATCCATGGAGTAAAAGCATATCACTACCCCAAAAAATTTCCATTTGGGTTAAATCTAGGTATTTATTTATCCAATTCAATAAAAACAAAAAGTTTAAGTAATTTAGGATTATTTAGATTATTTTTCAAAGGTAAAAAAAATTGGAATTTTTAAGAATTTTTTAGAGCTTTTGTTTTTCATTTCATCTATCAATAATCATAAAATAATTTGTACAATCCCAAACCCAAAATTATGGTGAAAAATATTATCTACTACATTTGCCAAAACATGAAAATAATCATTACAAACTTGTGCACACCACACATATAGCTTATATGTTATATGTTTCAACTCCTATTTACATGCATTCACAAATATATCCTTCTTCAATTATGCATAAGTCTTGGAGCTACAAAAAGGTTATATATAGGTTACCAAATATGTCTTTTGCATGTGGAAAAAGGTTATGTTCTTCTTCAGGTATATCAATTTAAAGAAATACACCTTATACATATGTAATGGAGATATATGGGTAAAAAATAAACCTACATAACATTGGACCAAATGACATTTGATTGAAGAACTTGATATGACATCAAAAACTTCTTTTGCAACTCTAAAATGAAGGATAAGCCAAAAGAAAAGGATTGAATAAAAAAAGGTTGAAACGTGGTATGTGTCTGATGAAGTGAAATACATTTTCGAACCAAGTAGGAGGAATGTGGGAATGAATTAAAAGCCTTCCAAAATCACTCCAAAGAGCTTCAAGTTGCAATCCAACTTTGGGATTTGAAACTTCCAAGGTGTTTAGAAATTATAGATTGAGGTTTAGAAGGTCAAAGCACATCCAAATCGATTAATCATGGTCTCAATGGAAAGGTCTTGATGATTATTACAAATGAATGGGCTTGCATTGCAAAACAAAAGGTTTTTTCTTGATAGTTATGAAGGTTTGAAGCTATCAAAATGATTTTCAACCACTTAAAGTGTGATGTGGAGTTGCAAATCATGTCCAAATGAATAGCTTGAAAAGGCATTAATTTTTTTCAAAAAGCATTATAATATGGTGGTGTCATATTTGAAAATTTTATGTTTCCAAGGAACTACAAACTTTCAAATTTTGATTTTGAAATGGAAAAATGACTTTAGAATTTTGGGAAAATGCCATTGGAATGTAGTCCCCATGGGACATGCAAAGTAAACTATATGAAAGGTAGTGTCTCCTTGAGGAACTTGAGTTGGGATTGAATTTTTGTGTTTGTGATTTAGTTTTTGTATTAAATTGCATCAACCATATTCTATGTATATTTGTGTAGTTGATGTGATTGAAAAATTTGTAAATGAACCATTTTGGAACTTGTCATCCCAAAGTTGTTGCACCCTTTGTCCTAATTGTGAAAAGTTAATAAACACACCAATGGTTCTTCAAACTTTTGTTGTTGCCAAGATTAAGGAGTTTGCCTTTGATATCATTTGATAAGGTTGAAGGTTAGGGGTGCATCATTTATCACTTCAAAGCAATGGAAGGAGACATTTCATCTTTATTTCTTCAATTAACTTTGGGGAATGTAGTAAGGACAAGGATGAAGAACTACAATTAACTTATAAAAATGTTTCATATTTTCAACTTATAAAAATAACGATCAAGCTCTTTGATATAATATTGGAGGCAATTTGGAAAAAATGTTTGATTAATCAAACATCAATCAAAGTTTCAATTTCATTCCATCACATCATAGTATAGCACATTGTATGATTGTTTTCAAATCGACATGCGTCAAGGAATGTGTATTATGGCATATTATGCATCAAATGCAATGATTTCATATTTTCAAATATAGTCCTTTGCTTGGAACACTCTTATGAAGAAACATGTGGCTTTTGTATTTGGGTTAATATAAAATTGGGGGGAAACCAATATAAAATTTGATTAGTGGAATATGTCAAATGAGAAGAAAAGAAAGGTGCTTCCCCTTTTAAACCATATTTGCATACAAACAAATGTTATAATGTTAGTGTAAATAATGTAGAAGGACTATGGAATAGGGTTTGGGTCTAGGGGCAAATAAAAATGTAAATGGTCAATGAGATTGTTACAATAGGAACCTTTTATATTTTTAGAAGTTACTTCAATAAAATGACATTTAAATCTTGGAATAGCCTTGTACATCACAAGTTTAGCATGTGATGAATAAATAATGAAAATCATGCAAAATTCATTCATTCATAGGTTCATACATTTTTCACATGAATATCATGCATTGAAAACACGTTTAACACACAAATAAATGTGTCGACAGATGAAGTACGAACCTATGAACAAATGTCACATGGATTTCGCATCTTCCAATAAATCTATGTCTCAAATGTGTTTTCAATGCATGATATTAATGCTTGAAACATACAAATTATGATGGAACACATTTGCACGATTTCCATTATTATATTGTGAGATGTTAAGTTTGTGATGTAAGCTTGTGCTTAAATCACCAAAAAAAAAATTAGTTAATGAAACTATTCAAATGGTTGTTTTAAATTTCTTTTAAGATTTGTTTTGATAAACTAATACTTACATGGGGTGCGTGCACTAAAATTTGGAGTTACAATTTTCTACCTTTGTTGCATTTTTCAAAAATGTTTGAATAAACAATTGATGATTGAACAAATGCCCAAGCTTAAATATGCACCTTCATGAGGTTCTTTGAATGGTTTGTTATTAGGTACATATAAGTTCCAACATTGAATTCCCTTATCCTCCATTGTTAAACTATTGCATTGTTTAGGTTCAAGTTTTTGCTACAACTTTAACAAAAAATTCTAAAATATTTGAAACAAGATTTTAAGAGATTTTTTTAATTTTTTGATCTTTGATATATTAATAAGTTTGAAAGTTGTATCTCTATGAGTCTTTTGGTGATCGAATCAACTATTGTAACAACAAAGATTTTTTGTTTAAACTACTTTTGGTCTTGTATCAACCTTTCAATATACCAACATGGTCTTGGTATATAGGTCTATCCAAAAATGAGGTACCAATCTAGTATTGGTACTAGAGTAATTCTCAAGTTCATTTTGGTATCAACAATTCAAGGTACCCAATTTCATGATGTAATGACATCAATATCAATATGACTAATATGATACCAAGTGGTATAAAATTTCAATCCTGGTACAAATTTAATGTCTCATTAGGGTTTTTTTTAGGGTTTCATCCACTCCATGTTGTGCATAACCAAAGCAATTAAGGTTGGAATATGAAAACTAAATTGTAGTCATTGAAAAATAGAAAAAAATTAACAAGATACATGTTTGAAGGTTCAACAAAAAAACAACCAACATTGATCATGAAAATATTAAGTGAAAATTCAAAATAAGATAATCAATACAATTAAAATAAAATGTCCTTTGTACACACATTGCTTTTGTGCAAAATACATCACTAACATAGCCAAAACTAGTGGAAAGAGTACAATGTCAAAAGTGTTATCAAAATATTTATTGATTACAAACTTCATTGTTTTGCAACTCTAAAGTACCCAATATCCTTAAGTTCATTTTCAAAGTCATTTAACAATTCTTTAATCATGAAAAATTGCAGCATCCCCCCTAGCAACAAAAGAGCAATAGTTCATCCTCACGTCACTCGGCTAGTTTTTCAAAATCATAACTAGTTTGTCCAACTTCACCACACCTAGCCAACAAAGTTTCAAACTAATCAATATTTTAACAATGTTAAATATGTGTTCAGTTTCAATCTAAAAACTTGGGATACCCAAAAGTTGATGAACAAGGAATGCAACATTAGATTTTTTTTTTGCATGGTCTTTCCACCATTACATGAGTGATTTTACATCACCATCATCCATAGGTATGTGATGGTGCAAAGATAATTTAAATTTCACCAAAGATATTGGTCTTATTTGTAAAAATTACAACTCCCCACAAGGAATCATCATTTATGGTTATTGAAGGAGGAGGGTGTCTCACATGCCCTGGGTTCATATGCTTGGAAACCACCACTAAGAGTGGCAGCAAAATATGTTAGTTGTCATACTCTTCCACAAAGGTTACAACTTTATCCTGACCTACATATTCCATGATGGATTACAACCCTTTAAAACTAGGATCAAGTCAAAGAATGCACATATTTTTTGCAATAACAACATTAAAGGTCATAACAAAAGCCATAAAAAGCTTCAACACATTAATCACTTCAAATGCCATTCTCCCATATAAAATGTCCAACTCTACACCAAACTCTTTACACATCAATGGAGGGTTTAGTGATGTATGAGCTTGATAGTCTTTGTGCACTTTAATACAAATGGAAAATGTTGTAACTAAAGCATCTAAAAGCATTTGGTTTAGTTTTAAATGCAATGTTCCACCACAAGGCCCAAGGTTGTGTCATAGTTTTGGTAATCAATTACCCATGTTGAACCAAATGGTACTCCTATTCATAAACTAGAGGTCTATTTGCTATAACAAAGGATTATGGAAACAACATATTCTAAGGTTTTTGAAAGAAAACAACCTTGGAAGCAAACCAAATTTTGACATGTGTTTTGAATTTTTGAGGTTTCAAACTAGCCAATTTCTTTACATGTTGAGTCCCATTCTTGTCTACCCTTCCCTGACTTATTTGTCCATGTAATGGTTTTTTGCAAGGCACTTTGATCTTCTGTTACATTCACTTCTTTCATCCCAACACCAATTTTAATATCATTAATGGGATATTGACATTTTTTAAACACAACATGGCCAAAACAAGTGCCACTAAATGGTGTAGCAAGTTGTAGTGGTGCACAAGATACAACATTTGCGAATGCAAAAACAAATGTGTTTAGGTTTGTGCCCTTGTCCTCAACGTAAGCAATAATCTTGCTTGTGAGTTGATATTCTACCAATAGAGACTTGACTTGTTATACCATATTGCTCCAAAGATGGAGCTTCAAAAACTTATTGTAACATGGTAGGGAATCCAATCATCATTAATAAAATTAATCAATATGTGAATGTATTCAAGGCAATTTTGGACATCTAAAGGTCAAATGTAGTGGTGGTTGCAACACGTTGTGCAATGGTCGGTGGCACATGCATTTCCATCACCTTAGCCAACATATTGGGGATATGTTCCCAAACAAATTGCTTGCATGAAGGAAATCTAATTCTATCACATTGGCATATTACAAAAAGACAACCAAATATTTTTAACATTAGATAAAGGCATGTACCTTTTTGTAATTAACAAAATGAGATCTTTTACAAACTTCATCTAACCTAAATCACTTGGTTTGAAAAGAGTTTTGGCTAGAAAAAAATCAATAACAGTATGGGGAAGCATTGTCTTCCTTTTTTTCCCTTTATGGCAACCCTCACCTGCCTCATTTGTTACTTTCTTCTACTCCTTGTACTAATTCTAATTAGCCCCCATGCTCATTAACAATGTGTTTATTCATACTCGTGATGCCATGTGCGAGGTTGTAAAAAAAACACATTTCTTGGATCGTGTCATGCTATTGCTTCTACAAAAACTTGAGCCATGGGGTGGCATAGGATACACCTCAAGCTTTGGACGAATTGGATTTGAACATGTGCAGATGCTTTTGTTTAACACAAAAAATGCCCAAGTAAAGGAGATACAATTATGGGGACTCGAGAATGTTTACATATTTACCAACTCAACAAATAAAACACCCCATGCTTCTTCCTAAACATCAACCCCTTCAATCATTCCCCATTTCATTACCTCTACACCATCAAATGCACCAGCTTTTTGGATTGACTTGTTAGTGACATAATGAGACTAGTGGGTTGTAGTGACGTGTCTTCCCCATGAAGTCTTTTGTAATCAATGTCATAGCAAGCATCAAAGTTCATGGAAGGATATGAGAAGCAAGACTACGTGATCTAAAACCTCAAGAAACTTTAATGATAGGAACTTTTGCAGAACACAAAAACCATAAAACTTCACATACAAGCATTTCAACAACAACAAAAATGGTCAAAAATACCCACAACAAAAAAACCAACCACTAGAGTTACAAGATCATGAAAACTCAAATAGGCATTTTGTTTTGCTAACAATTATTCACAACTTGTAACATTTAGAATCGTCAAAAAACAAAAACATAAACACATAAAATCGAAATCCAAATAAAGTTCATGAATGAAGAGTTCAACAAAAACATACATAACTTAATTTGGCTTTGAAAAAACTTGTGAAATTGTGGCATTTAAGTTCAATGTAGGTGTTGAAATAGCTGCCATTGCTTTGAACGCTCAACCTCACAACATCGCAAGTTGAAGCACATAATCATAACAAGATTCATACCATGGGAGAAGGCAATTTTAAACATGCAACACCAGTATGCGTTTTGGTATTCAAACCCTCAAACTAGGTTGGTCAAGTCTCTAGCCATTTTTGGCAAAATACATATTGGGGGTATGTTAGTATTGAGCTAGTACTAGGTGGATCGATATTAAACTAATCATTTTTGTAAGACTAATGTTGATACCACTACATATACCAAGGTGCAACCTATATATTAAACCAACAATGGTTTAAACCAACATCATTGTGAAGTATTTGGCATTTTTTTTATGGGAAGGATACAAAGCTAGAGTATGTATACAATAATAACAACAAAAAATTACATTATTTATTATCGCAACCTTAGTTTTGGGCTTGCAATTAAGGCTTATTGATGAGAGGGAGAATAAGTTGAATGAATATCCAAAAATTCAAACACGCTTGTGAGCCATGGATTATAGCTCAACAAATAGTTAAGCTTTAGTTCCTTAAATTTCCTTAGTACTAATGATTTGAATTCTTATAAACCTTCAAGTAGTGATTATTAATAGTTGAATTAGCTTTTGTGACATTTCTAGGCATAGAGTAATTCTTTATTTCAGTCGATGTAACGCTTAATTAGTTTAGGACGTAATAAACCTTTAAAAGTGCATTGTCCTTTTTTATGTTGTGGAAAGGGAAAAGGGATGTAAAATTAGATGGGATTTATTGATATATTGGGAATCCAAGCCCATCATTAACAATAACATTTCACCATGACAATGTTAAGTTAGTCTGTAGAATGATCTTCAAGTACTAATGGTGTAGTTGTAAGATTTTAGGATGTAGTCCTATTACATCTTTATTTAGTTCTCGTTCTATCAGATTCTTAAGTAGAATTAAAATCAAGCTTAGGTATTAACATTTCCGCCTGAGTAGCCTCAGGTGAATTACAATTGAATAACTGACTTAAAGGATAAATCACAATTGTAAAAAATCTAGGATGCGACGTATGGTGCAAGCAAGGTACTCGGTTCGATGCTCCAGGGGAAGTGGGTTGATCGGGCCTTGTAGCCAACGATAATGGCCATCACTGGGAACCCACGTTCGACAATGGAGACGAACATCATCTTCTTCGCACTGGCACTCTTCAAACCTTTATGGCGCGACTCCACAAGCAGGAACAAACTCTAAATAAATTGCTAAAGCGTGTGGGTTAGGAGACAATCGATGATCCCATATCGAATGATCGACTCGAGTGCGCACCACTTTCCTGGGCAGTTCTTCTGCGCGTGGCCGTTGAGAAACATTCAAGTCGAGCGGTGCTTCTTCAAGCTCTTCTTGTTGTACGGGTGCGATTGGAGGATTTGAAGGCGTAGCGTCATCGTCTGCCATGACTAGTTCGCACCTGCATCAACAAAAACCAAGAAGGTAGTACAAACAAGGTGGTACTTACGTTCAGAAGGGGTCGAGGCCTTTTTATTTAACAAATTAGGGTAGGCGTAAGGTGTGGAGTGACGGCGGAACCTCATAGAAACTTAAACATCCTAGATCTAATGGATTCTTCAAACTCTAATTTCGACGATGGATCTAGAAGTATTTGGGGGTTTTTTGTGATGCAAAATTTAACTCCAATTTATTATGTACTACATAGTTAATTAATGCATGGTAAAATAAATAGGTAGGGAACATCAAAGAGTAAATGGTACACGAAAATGTTAGTCCAACCATTGAATTAGTCAAGTAAGAATTCAAAGACAATTACTTGTTACTACCGATAAATTATCCTAGTAGTTAGTTACTTGAAGTAATTAGGATGAAGAAGTAGGATGTGAAGGTCAACGAATGGAAAAGATGAGGATCAAACTCAAGAAACCTCATCAAGATATCCAAGATAAAGGGAAGGATGAATCCTCCAATCCCATTAGTCATGAGGATCGTCATCCTAGTTGATTAGAGGATGGAATATTTCTTGTGTCTCATTGGGCCCAAGAATTCTAATCCTAAACCCAATTGGATGGCAATTTATTTTCAATTCTCATTATTTCAAGAAAGGATGAGAAGGCCATCGATTGGAGCAAGGGATTTTGAAGCTTTCATTGGACAAGGGGAACAAGTTCAAGGAGGTCATGGAGGCTTACCAAGGAGGAGTTTTAGCGTGTGTGGATGGAAAGAAGAAAGAAAGAGGAGGAGGAAGTGTGAGGAATTTTTTTGTTCTTATGTGTGCAAGAATCAAACATGGAAAGGATGTGTGCAAGAATCAAACATGGAAAGAGTGTGTGTAAGAATTAAGTATGAAAAGAACTTGTGTAACAAGTACTTGTTACAAAGCCTCTAGACTTTTTTTTAATTAGTTGTTCCTCACAAATCCACCATTGGATTTGTGTCAAATTTGAATCATTTTTAGTTTAGAACGTGTAAAAGGCCCTCCCCAAAATTTAGCTTCATCGGGCTTTCTGTAAGGGAGTTACGTGGGTTGGAAGTAGGGGGGGTTGTGGGGTTAATGGAATGATTTCTATGGCAAAGCCTCTGGACTTTTGGTTCAATTAGTTGTTTCTCCTAAATACACCGTTGGATTTGTGTCAAATTTGAATCAGTTTTAATTTGAAAGGTGTAAAAACTTCTCTTCAAATTTCAGCATCATCGGGGTTGTTGTAAGGGAGCTGCACTGGTTGGAAGTAGAGGGGGTTGAATTGGTTATTTTTTCCTCAATCTAGGCAAGTGGTTTCTAGGTTCGAGGCTTAACTCTTGATCAAAATAATAATAAAATAAAATAATGTTGTAACATGTCTTCTTTATTATTAGCGTCCCAAAAATTCAATGCATGTTAGATTATGAAGTTGTTGTAGATGTCATGACAAATGAAACGGAAGGTTGCAACTATCAAGCGCGACATTGAATTGAACACCCACATACGGCTCCTTCATGTTCCATCATGGTAAGTTACGATTCTCTCACCCTATCTTTGTATTTTCAAATTGGACACAACGCGTTAGTTCCTTAATGAACTTCATTACTTACTTGAACCACTTACTTGTTAGACTATAACTACATAATAGTTCCACTTCCAACCGGGTTTTATGTGAGTGCATATCTTAATGGTGAAGGTGTGCAATAATTCTTCACAACGCTCTCACAACTGTGAAAAAGTGAATCCGAACATTCCCAAGTGATTTTTCCACTTTAGGAATGGGAATCTTGTAATGTCCCAAATCTTTGAAAGAAAAATGCAAATAATGAAAGTTATGCAAATTGTGTTTTTTTAGACTGTTGATAATGTCTTGAAATGTAGATGTCAAAAATGATTGCCATTCCCCATTTGGAGACTTAAAACTCAAGTTATGACCAAAAGAATGGCCAAAAGTCAAACTAAACGTTTGAATTCCATGGGAAACAATGGTCAAAAAACTTTGAAGTGGAACATGTGATAAGCCATTGAAAATGGCTCTTCAAATGCTAGAACTTTTAAATTGAGTGTTCATCAATTAGCATTTGTATGGAGGAGTTAAAAGCCTACAAAGTTATGAAACTCATAACTTGACAAAATTGTGAAATTTCAAAACTCCTTCACAAAGTGTTGTTAAAGGGACAATTTTGATTAATATATTAATATTGATTTGCTATAAAAATACTTGTAAAAACTAGCTAGCAAAAATATTTTTAAAAGCATGAAAAAAATTACTCAAAAAATTTACAAATGATTAAAAATACCTATTGAAAAGAATTAAAAAGCTACCAAAAATACATATTATAATTAGTAATTACCAAAATTACTGGAACCAAATGTTACCTTTTTAATAAATCCAAAAGAAAAATGAAGTAATTTGATCATAATGATTTATATGTTGTTGGAAAGGTCTTTTTAAGGGCTAAAAAATGGACACGTAAAAAGAGCATTGTTTGAAAAATTTATGAATCATCAAATTTTTCTACTGAACCATTAACCAAATTGACTACTAAACTAGTTGTTGAAACAATGCCGACTTTATTACCAAACTTCATTTTTAAAATAATTTCAAAGGTCAAACCAACTTTGATTGAGCCAAAGATATAAAGTTGGAAAGTTCGTTTCAAAGGCTATAAAATAAAAATTTAAAACATTCAATTTAAATTATTTTTGAAGTTATGAATTTTCAATTTTTTGTTACAAAAATATTAATTTAATTGGCACCAACCAATAAGGAGGCTCTACCACTTTAGTAGAGGTATTATCGTATTACATTTTGGATATTTACAAATTCATTCTACTAGAATATTTTTATTAGCTTTATAAGAATCATGGGATTTTTTACCATTTTGATACAACCCCCATCACCAATCACAAAGTATACTATAAGGAGGAAGTGAGGAGCTCCTCCCAAGTCCATATCATGATGTGTCTTGTGAATTGAGTTGTTCATAGCTTGTCCATGCACCATTTTCATTCCAATTTTCATTAACCATTTTATTTTGTGATTTGTCTAGTTTTATTTGAACTTATTCCCATTTGTTAATATGTCCAAGTTCCATCTTGGAGTGCCCATGCCCTTTTTATTGGAACCAAGGAACACGTTGTGAGTTTGCATTCCTTTGTGAAATTGATAATCATTTGGTTATTTACCTCTTATACCATTTGACAAACCTAGGGGTGTGTCACTTATGCTCTAGCTTCTTCAAATTTTATGTCCTCTAATTTGATGTATTGTCTTGCTTTATGTGGTGCACAAACATATGCAAATCCTTTGAAGCATAATCATATGTACATACTTATGCAATTAACACAAGAATCTAACCACTCCCTTTTACATTTGCCACCTTCCAAAAGTGTAACATGCAAATTCAAAATGCCAATGCATTGAAAGTTTGGTTTTAGCCAATGCACAAAAGATATATAGCCATCTATCCAAAATAAACATACAACAATGTTTTTTATCTTTTTAATGTATTCATGAAAGTTTCTACCTTATGTTTTGGCTTGAAACCACAAAAGAACCTTGAGATTTTCTTAGTTTCACACTTTTTAATAGGGTTGAGAGATGGGATAACTCATAATGGAAGCAATATATATATATATATGTATATATATAATGGAATTGAGAAAGGTGTAAACCAACCTTTGTCTTTCTTTAAAACTACTTTCACTAGAAATATGTAAAAATATGTAATATTGATCTTTTGTTCATGTTAATATTTGTCATGATAGTGGAGTGGCATCACAAGATTATGGATCTTATTTTTTATGCGCTTTGATGAAAATGCACAAAACACTATAATCAAATTTTGATTACGATTTTTTTTGGAAAGTTTCTATGTGTATGCTTGTCAACAATTTGCCCAAGTAATGTCAAATTGGTGGTCATGAATTTGAAACATAAACAAAGACATGGTATTCACTTTTGATGAGCTAGACCTATGGACAAGGTTCATTTTTATGTCCCATTCCTTTACATTTTTCATATTAACAAATAGGGTTTTGGCACATTCTTTGTGCCCTTTTTCTTTTTAAAAAAAAATTAAAATGTATTTGGAAGTGGTTTAATCCAATGACGAATATTAATCTAACCGAAATAAATTTGTTTGTGATCTAATGCTGTTTGTAGGAAGGATAACATTTTTATTTTCTTTTTTGATTAATTGTGCACCAAAATGGGATGGTATTGAAATCTTGTATATGTGGAAAAAATTCAGCGGCAAAAGCATCATTGGGTGGCCATTGTCAGTTTCTAAATTTTCAACAAAGATGCAAGTTTTCAACCTTGTATCCTTTTTTCCTCCATGGAAACAAATGCACCATTATTAAATAAAAATGATGAGAAAAATAAGGAATGAATGAATTAAGGTCTCCAATTTTCATACCCCATGTGATTTTTAAAATGTGAGTGTAGTTTTTTCATTCAGGGTAGTTGCATTAACCTTTTTATATGACCAAATTTTGTGGTGGGTTCTAGAACCACAAGGAACCCAACAAAGGCTTGAAACAAGATGAAAGATTGGAATAACAACAGTTGGTTCCATGTGATTTGGAGCAATAAAATGGGGCAACGACAACTTGTACCACCAAAAACGTCACACCTTGATTTTTCTAGACCCATTGAGCTTTGAAAAATCATAAGAAACACTTAAACAAATATTTTCAATTTTTTATATAATGAATACATTTATTAGGTTCAATAAATTTTGAGTTTTCAATATAATTAAAAATATTGTGTATTTTGATGTTCCTAATCATTGCATTTAGAAAATGATTTAAGAATGTCACGTTGGTTCTTTCCCTAAACTTTTTGGTTACGAAAACAATTTTGAAACATAGTTTGAAGATTTTCTTGGGAATTTTATTCTAAGGTAATTTGGAAGTCATTCTATCTTTAGGTTCTAATTAGGCAATTAATTGGGTAGATATAATTTAATTATGAATTTCCAAAGTTAAGGCTATCAATTTTTAAAGGGGCACTTTTGATTAGGAATACAAAATTTTAACATTATTTTAAAAATTTAATTCCAAAATAAACTTCAAGCTTGCAATTGATAAACCCATTAATGCTTACAACTGATAAACATGAGAAAAAAAAAATTATAGTTGTAAAAAAAGTTAAAATAAAGAGCCCAAGAAAATGATTTGGCCATTTTTGGTTCCTTAACAATTCCTTGAGGTGGTTCCTAATGGTACCACCCAAGGATGCTTTTGCCCTCTTTTAAACACCCAAAAACAATCTCCAAGCTTCAAGGTAGGGTTTTAAAGTTCTTTTGGTTTACATGAAACAACATTACATAATAAAATGATAAAAGCATATGCTAAGGTGGCAACTGACATAGTGATTGTACACAAAAACAACTTTTGTTGCCTTTAATGAAGACATATCATACTATGTTGGTAGTAACAAAAATAGTCTATTTATTTAGGTGAAAAACATCTATAAGTACATTGATAAGACTTTTAAGACAATTGATTATTTGTTCTTGTGAATAAAATGCACATTGTTTATATATATGAACATATTGAATTGTAAGAGTGGTAGTTCCTTTTATATTGATCAAAAGGTTGTATCCTAAGGAAATAGTCATACCCCTTGGAGGATCTAAGAATTGTGTCCTTTCATATCATAGTAGATGAACTACATGATGAATTTTTTTCATCAACAAACAACCTTCAAGGTTATCAAATATGAAAAGAATTTGACTAACAATTCAAAAACAAATAAAAGTGTATCATATAATGCCCCTTGTTGCAAGAGCTAGAGGAGAGAAAAGGCCAAGGGACTAGACACATTTGTAAAGCTTAAATCAGGGTAATTCTTTAGTAAACATGTAAACCCACATTGAAACATTGGGGGTAAAAATCAATCAACGTGATATTTGATTTCAATGTGTTTTGAACAATCATGAAATCGAAGATTTTTGCTTAACTTTATAATGGATTGATTATCATTAAAAGGGGTAGTGGGGTTGTGTTGGGGAAATTCACAATCTTGTAAATTTTGGCAAAGCCATTGGGACTTTTTAATGGTAGTAGTAGCAACTGTATATTTAGTTTCATTTGTTGAATAAACCACAACTTGCTTTTGACTTTGCTAAGAAACAAATCCACCACTTAAAAGGAAGACGTAGCTTGAAGTAAATCGTATGTGGTTACATCATTTGACCAAGTTGAATATGTCCATCCTTGCAATATGGTAGGATTGTTAAGTTTTCCACCATAAAAAATTCCCTGAGTACAAGTTGATTATAGATAGCAAAAAAATAGTTGACACCCAAACAATGAATAGGAAAAGGATTAGTCATAAATTGAGCCAAATGATTAACATGATAAACCAAATCAAGCGTACAAGTTGTTGAAAATAGAAGGCTATAGTTATGGCATGTGCATAGGGAACAACATGCATCTAGTTTATTGTTCCAAGAATGTGAGAAGGGCTTCAAGTGGACTATATTTATTTCCAACTTCAAGATGTGTATGAACATGTTTTGGATCTTGCATATTAAACTTTACAAGTAAATTTTTTATCTAGTTTCCTTGAAATAAAAAAGTTGTTTGATTTTGATGACTCCTTTAAAATTGAATTACATTGCAATATGGACAACAGTGTTATCTATCATTCAATTTTTTTTGGATAAAATAGATTTGGCTTGAGCTAAGAATATTAAATTGTTTAAAAAATCATCAACATAGAAAGCAATGATGAAAAAAATGGAATGATCTCCATTTTTTATGTAGATATTGGACTTAACATTGCCTTTTGTAACCTAAAGCCATTAAATAATGGGTAAAGTGGTCATACCAATTTTGAGGAGCTTGCTTGAATCCATACGAGGACTTAAAATAATGACAAACTTTATGTTCATGTTTAGGTTGTATAAACCTTGGGGGTTGTTCAATGTAAATTGCTTCTTTCAAATTGCCATATATATAAAAATAGTAACATCCATTTGATGTATGTGGTAATTATTTATTCCAATTAATCTTATAAGGACACATAGGCTAATGAAATAAATAACTGAGGATTTTTTTTTTCCATAATCTATACTATCAATTTGATTAAACCCTCAAGCAACAAAACAAGCTTTGTACCAAGCTAAAATGCCAACTAAATTATATTTACACTTATAGATCCATTTACTATTAATCACAACAAGTTTGTTAATAGGTCTATTAATTAATGTCCAAGTTTTATTATCCATGAATAATTATACTCAAAATACATGGTGAGTGAAGGATGTTAAAACTTAGCAAAGCCTTTTTATATGTAATGGGTTTAGAAATTATTAAAGAAGTTTCCTTCAATAACATAGGTTGAATAACTATATAAGTTTCATCCCTATATCTAGTAGACATCCATTTGTCTTTCTTTTGGCATGGTGGGAATGAAGGTTTAATAAGAGAAAAAAGTCAATAAAAAACATGACTAAAGGAGGCAATGAGAGATTTTTGGGTGTGTGAACTTTGAAATGGAAGATGGTAGGTGAATATTTAGGATATTAGATGTAGTAGGCCCTTAAGTAAATAAATGGGGTAAGGTTAGAGCTATTGGCAAAGAAAGTATAGGTGATATGGGTGATATAAGAACTTGAATGAATGGTAGTGCAATTGTAGGTATTATTCATAAGTCATAGAATTCCTAAATATCAATGAGGTTATCTACATCAAGATTATTGGTGACCTTAATTAGTAGACCCAAAAATAATTGCATCTTCATTTTAAACGACATTGTGATTAAATAATAACTTTTGAGTAGTAGGATCATAGATATTATAACCTTTGACCACAATGGATTCACCATACCCAACAAAAATACCTTTGGTAGATTTTTAATTGAATTTACTTCATTTTTCGTCAAGAATATCAGTAAAAGCTAGACTACCAAGTTTGAAGATGCGAAATATTTGGCTTATGTCCAAACCATATTTCAAATGATGTAGAAGTTTTCAATGTAGATTTATAGGACATGTTTTCAAGATAACATGCAATGGCAACATCTTTTGCCCAAAATTGTTTGGAAAGAGTGATGATCTTGAACATACTCAACATTTTTTGACTTTTGACATTTTTCATTCCAATACCCCATTTTGGCTTGAGGTATATGGTATATTGAATTGTTTAGAAATTCCATGGCTTTCACAAGAGTTGTTAAAATTAGTAGAAATGTATTCTCCCCCATTATTGAAACAAAAAACTTTAACTTTTGTAAAAGACTAATTTTTGACCAAAACCTTATAGATTTGGAATTTGGTAAACACTTCAAATCTATAATGAAGAAAGTAAAGGGTTATATAACATGAATAATCATTACGGATACAACAAAATATTGGGCACCCCTTAAGGAAGGGTTTGATATACATTTGTTAACATTCATATGTACAAGATCAAAGAGGTTGGTTGTTCGAGTCAATGTTTGAGACAAAAATGGAAGAAGATGTTTTTTTCAAAAATATGCCTATCACATAAAGGCCATTGGATTTGTAATCTTTTAGGCTTGAAAGACAAGTAATAATAATATGTCCCATACAGTAGTGTAGGTAAATAATGTTTGTGGAACTAGAAATATTATCCATGGGCAAAGATTGACATGTAAGATATAAGCATACACCAATGGGGAAGAATCAATTGACTTCTTCCTTTTGATGTAACTTGACTTTTCAAAAGTAATTTTTTGGTAAGTTTAGGGACATGAAATATTTCATCAATGATAATGGCATGCCTAGTTTGTAATTTTATGGCTATGAAGCATATAACAATATTAAGTGAATCCACATAAATAACTTTATGGCCATGAAACACATACCAACAACATTCAATGGATTATTATCACCCATATAAACAAGATGAACATGGGAGAAGATTAGATAGGTATTGAACCATTCTTTAATGGGGGTCATGTGTTGAATGGCCCTAGAATCAAGATCCCAAGTATTTTGGAAACCTTGGTTACATATAGTGGTAATTAAACTAAAAAGGTGGAGAGGTTCATCATTGTTGATAACTACATTAGCTTGAGATACATTGGATGTTCGTTTGTTTATACCATTGGCCTTATCTAGGCACATTAGTGACATTTAAGGGCTTTACGACCCCTTTTATTACAATAATGACAAGTTATCATTTTTATCATTTTTACAAGTTATCATTAAGATGTAACCTAGACTTGGGTCATGTGTGATGGTAACTTGGAATAGGCTCCTAAGATGAAATTGTCATGTTTGAGCAGTTTGTAATTTGAAAAGGTAGATCAAATTGACCTCTTTTCGTAAATTTATTTATTTCATAAAATGCCAATGTTTGAATATTATTATTTGGGGAATATTTTGTCATAGAATCTTCTTTGTAAGATATTACCATTAGGTTAATAAGGGAAAGGTTTGGAACACTCCTTTGTGTCATGCTAAAGGTGTGCTAAGAATTTGGTAATGCAATTAGTAACAAATGACATGTTGGTCATTAACGATTAAAACAACTATTAATGCCTTGTCCAATGCATTTTTTAAATCCTCCAAAAATTCTATAACAATTTGATCATCACTTGTTGTTAAATGGGTTAGTTCATGCATAACATCTTGAGAACCTTTGTTAGAGTGTTCAAGTGAAAATATAATTGGGTGGACCCACTAAGAACACCCTCAAAGGACAATCAAGGAACAAAACTTAACCAAATTTCATAATTATATATATTTTTTCATGTTTATTTATTGCATGCCAAAGTATATATGGCTTGAAGTTTCCATTCCAATAAAAAAGATGGAAATTGTTACAAATTTGTATTCCTTATTATTGTGTCCTTATTGTTGTGGCCCTTTCAAGAATCAAGTTCTTAAACTTTGGAAATTCATAACCAAATTACACCTACTCAAATAATTGCCCAATATAAATATCAAACAGAATACCATTTAAATACCTCAGAAAAATTATATCCACAAAAAAAACCTTGTTTGAAAAATGTTCTTAACCAAAAAGTTGAAAGAACATAACCATTGTGACATTTTTGAAACTTTGTGTGAATGTAATGAATAGGAACATCAAAATTCAAAATATTTTTCACATTGTTAAAGGATCAAAATTTATACAATCTAGTTAATGACTTCAACAAAAAATTTACTAAAAACTCTTCTTTGTGTGTTTCCTATGTTTTTCCAAAGTTTGATGGGTCTTGAAAAATGAAGGTGTGATGTTCCTTATGGTACTACCCAATCATATTGTCACCTATTCATAATTTTTTTAAAATAATTATATTTAAGTGATTTGTTGATCTCCACAATGGAGAATTATGTCTATCCTTGCTTTGTCATCTTTGAAATGCCATGTTGTTTGTAAGGCTATAGCAATAGGGCCATGATCAACTTCAATTCCCATAACAACATTATATGTTTCAAACTGAATTAAGAACATTTGCATTAATATTCCATATAAAGTATGGAGTGCTACAAAATTTATCAATTATGTGCACTCTCTAAAACATTCATAAGTTGGAAGGAGAAGTCATATGCAACAATTTCATAATTAGATATTTTTTTTAAAACATGGACTTCATTCATTTTTCAACAATCTTATGAAATTAATGCATTAGAAAGTGTGATATTTTTGCAAGACTTTTGTATTTATGACACAAGCATAGTGTATAATAAACATGATTAATTATTATAAGTATTGAGGAAGCGAGGGAAAAAGAATTTTTTTTTTCTACTATGAGATACCATGTGAACAAAATACACATTGTTTACATATATGTGAATGGAATGAATTACAAAAGGAGTTGTAGCTCCTTGTGGTTGTGTGCTATGAAAACAATCATACCCTTTGAAGAATCTAAGAGTTTTGTTTTTTAACCTATAAAGAGTCATGCTTCTATAAGGCCTACCGATTGTCTCCTTTCAAATCATATTGGATGAACTATATGATGAACTATTTTCATCAACAATTGTCATTTCTAAATAAGTTGTAATGCCTTACTAAATTAGCACCCAACACTATCAAAACTAACGAAGGCATACACACAAGAACACAAAAAATAAGACTTTAAAAACATTGGTTGAAAATAAACCCCAAAAACACAAAATTAAAAAACAAATCCCCCTTCACACAAAATTGGGTTACACCAACAACTAACAGCTACCCAAAAAAAAAAGATAATAATGTTCTACAAGAAATATGTGATAACACACCAATTTTTTCTAGATCACCTTCCATCAAGATCGCTTGACTACTACCTAATGGATGGGGATTTGTAAGGGATGTGCTAGTACCAAAAGATGAGAATGTTTGATTTCCATTCAAAGGGCAAGCTACCACAATGTCCCAATTGCTTTCAATTGTCAACATTTGTAGTGTGTGCCTAACTAAGTATAGCAAAACCATCATTTTCTTTCTCTCATAACATGACTTTTTTGGGGACATGATCAGAACTTTGGGAATGCCCATCAAAGCAATGCATCAATCACACATGGGTCCAATTATATAAATTTGTACAATGTGACATGGGAACAAGGACAAAGGCCAATGTTCCTTAGTTTGAAGCCATGAGAACAAAGGACAAGGGGTGATGTTCCTTTGTTTGAAGGCGTGAAAACAAGGACAAGGCGTTCCTTCGTTTGAAGACACATGGGAACAAGGACAAGGGCTGGCATCCCATTGTTTCACCGTGGGAATAAGGGCAGGTGGGTCCTTTGTTTGCACATAGGAACAAGGACAAGGTGTTCCTTGGCTTGAGGGCACATTGGAACAAGAGCAAGTGTCAGCATTCCATTGGTTGACCATGGGAACAATATTTTGGAGAACCATAGATACACATTGGAACCAGTTATTCAATTTTTTGAGAACCTTGTGGAGAGAAACTTCTAGAAGTCATCACATTTCAAAGGGTTGGAGAAACCACAAACATACACCATGGAAGCACTTGGAAATCCATCACTTCAAAAGTCCAAAGCTCTTCTCAAAAGATGAGCTATGATGGTATTTTGAGAAACAATACTTCAATTGTATAGTTCCTGATGCTGTTACGGTCTGTGGTGGCTGATTATGTCATTTTCTTAACCACATCATATGACATAATCTTCCACGTGATGACCATTACATATATAGTAAAGGAACAATGAAGCTTCCCCCGAAGTCGGACGGATAGTTTCCATTTTGACCTTTCTTACTATAGCCGGACGGACAATCTCATAGTAAAGGAACAATGAAGCTTCCCCTGGAGCCGGACGAATAATCTCCTTTTTGACCTTTCTTACTATTCTATTCACAAAGAGAACAGACACACGTGCAGGTGCGCACGCAAGAGAGCAGATGATCGAGAAAGACGGCGAGCGAGACAATTTGGATGGCAATTTCGGCTATTTAAATTCTTAAAGAAAACAGACAGACGTGTATGCACGCACACACACACACACACACAAACACAGATTGAAAAGGTCGCGAGAGGTTGTCATCTGCTACATCTATGGCACACGTCTAATAGGGCTAGCAACAGTTTGTACAAGTGTGGTGGGATGGTGCACTTGATGATGCAACCCTGCACTTACACTTTGTAGAAGCTATATTAAGAGGAACTTGCACATGGCTTTCGCAACTCATTATTTTCCAAGACGATGCGGCTCTTCTTCAGCAGGTATTAGCAAACCTGCCACAGAAGGGGTATGTTTTTTGTTAAATTTCTCAAACTAATATGAGCATTCTGCATTCAATCAGGGCATTACCATACCTTGGATTTGGATTTTAGTTGCCAGTCATTGAAATGGGTCTGGAATTAACTACAAGATTCACCTTCTAAAGCTCCATATTTAATTTTTGTGTTAGTTGGCTGGCAAAAGATCAGGAGCTGTTTAGACTTTTCAAAGGTGACATGAAGTTTTGAGGATGATGGGAAGTGGTGGGGTATCATGCAGGTGAGGGATAGATGCAAGTATGAATGGGGTTTACACACTGAGCAATGGAAGTTAGCAGATGAAAAACAAAAGTTAGAAATTGAAGCACAAAAAAAACAGCAAACTTGAGTAGTAGGCCTAGCAACCCGTTTTTGGTTCCCATTTATACTGCTGTTTGAGTGGCTGCCATCAAGTTGTGCAGCAACTCCATTCTTTTTCTCTTAATAACAGTCAGGTTGTGTATAATAGCAAAATAATATTGTCTACGGCATAGTTTTCGCAATCTCCACCTTCAAAAGGAAAACTTCTTTTGAAGCACTTTTGTTGCCATGCAACAAGTTGGCTTATCTCTCATGGTTCGAGTTTTCTAGAGGAGCCAAAAGGTCAAATGCAAGGACTTCATATTCAACTTGCAGCTAAACCACAGTACATATGTCAGAACTATAAAATTAAATCTGTTTAGGTGAGAAAGAGTAGTGGAATGGCATGAGATCAATCTGGTTTCTGGCTTAGTTCTCTGATTACTTGCATCATGACTTTCAAGAATGAAAAAATGGCAAGATCTCCTGGTCATATTAAGAATTTGCAGCAAGCATTTTCCATAGATTCCAACAGCAGTTCTATGTGTTTAACAGCAGGCTATTGGTCCCAGCCTTTCCTAGTTGAAAGCAAATGTTTTGCAATCTTAGATGAGGGATCAAAAACATTGGCATGCATTAGGAGCATACTTCATTGGCGTGCATGATGAGAGCCGTGCAGCTATCCTCTGATTCAAATTTTCACACGGAAGGTAGTTATGGAGATTTGAGACTTATGGTTTTTAGGCAGCTAATTGGAAGGTGATCCATCCCCTCATGCAATTGTTTTGCAGTTATTTGTTCAACACAACCTTTAATTTTTCCTTCTTGTAAAAGGCAGCCTTTTTAGTATTGAAAAACTAATCTCTGTTGCGTGTGGGTCTTATGTGAATTTGCTTTACTATGAAGCCGACAGCATTTTGTGAGTGCACAGTTACAAGCAACCAACCTGTTTAAGTCCTTTTGCATAGAAACTAAATATCCATCGAGCTCACCTACTTCTGGACAATTAGCAATTTGTTAATAGAGTTTGTTTCTATTCAACCCTGCACTTACACTTTGTAAAAGCTATATTAAGAGGAACTTGCACATGGCTTTCGCAACTCATTATTTTCCAAGACGATGCGGTTCTGCTTCAGCGGGTACTAGGTGCTTGTTTTGGTGGTCAGGTACTTCACCTTCAGCTTGCTACATCCGTCCCACATGATTTCTGCTGCAACACCAACTGGGAGGGGAAACCCTATTAAGCTAATGTTTGTAAACTTCAAGATTGACTTATGCTGATGCAAGTTTCTGTGGCAGGCGGAGTGGCCCAAATATCTTTATGAAAACCTGTCAAAGGTTTCCATTAGGCTGCTATGATCAGAACCCATCGTGTGTATGTGTATCTTTCCATGTAGAAGCTGTTGTGATCACAACACAGTGTGTCGTGTATATCTTACCATGAGGTTGTTGTGATCAGAGGTACACACATCACTGCACACTATGTGTAACTCCGATCATAGCAGCATCATGGAAGGAGACCCTTATTAGTACTCCTTATAAGAAGAAGAAGAAGTTAAGCTTAGAATTGTCCTCATAAATACGTAGACCTTTAAAATGGGTTGTTATCAATATGGACTCAATGATATTCTTAAGTAATTTTGGTGGCATATATAGGAAGCTTTAGATCTTTGAATATTTTCCATAAAAGGAAGAAAAATTGATTTGCAATTGTCTTTTGCATCACCAACAACAAATTAATATGATATTAATATTGCCTGTGATTGTCTGATCATGCAGGTTGCTCCTACGGCAGCTAATCCAATTGACCCAAGTTTGGATCCTCCCTTAACTGTGAGTGCGATCATCAGAGTTTTAACTTTCACGTGGCAATTGTCTTCTTTCCTCCTGTTGTAGTTAGTGAGCTGTAACTATATATATATATGTATTCCAGTTTCACGCATTCCAATGGACGTGTTGTTATTGCATCCCTCTACAATAGCGGTAAACAATTTATATCGGGCACTTATCAGAATCTACTTGCAGAAGCTGGCTTTGTTTTGGTAAGGGAAGAAATATTGAAACATACCTGGAATCGTTAGTATTGGCTGCTTCTTGATACGAGTTCCCTTCTTGTTGTTGTTGTTCTTTATCTTCTTCTTCCAACATTTTCTCACGCTTCGGCGATTGATACTGCGCTTGGGAGAGCAGCTAAGAAACACTACCTTCATGCGTGAATCCACCTAACAAAGAACGTCCTTGCACGGCAGCAGTGTATTTCTCCTCACCAACACCGAATCTGAACATTGGCGATGATCTTTCCATGGGTTTCTCAGTTTGAACTTCTTCACCCCCGTCGTCGCTTTGGTTGATAGTTTACATCGCTTCAAGAAAACCTTTAGAACACTAAGACCAAAACTCTACTTACATTGGCTTCAGCGACTCTGCTTCAGCGGGTACTGGGTGCTTGTTCTAGTGGTCAGGTACTTCACCATAATCTATTCTCTTTGCACGTCATTAGCTTCAGCGACTCTGCTTCAGCGGGTACTGGATGCATGGGCAGTTGTGATTCCTTTGTTGAACTTCAGCTATAACCTTCCACAGTTGGAATCACTGCCCATTAGGATCCTTGCACGTTCAGATGGGCAACAAATTCCTGTCTGCGCCTTTGCATGCACCTCTAGCAGTTTAGTTAGTTACTTGGTTGTTCAATTAATCGTCTGCCATGCTGCAAAATGGGTCCCCTATAGTACATGGTCAGCTTTAACACATAGTCTATTGAAGATGTTGTACGTAACTGAAGGATGACTTTTAGTTTAGCTCTAGATCATTGAGAGCTTTGCAAATTTTCCATTAATCTTAAATCAACAGGATTTGATAGGGATTTACAAATTAATTTTTATGTAACCTTGACCTTCCTCGAAGAGTGCAGGAGAAACCCCCCGCCCCAAGATGCTCGAATTGTTTGGAGACGGAGATGCGTTAGCTCAAAGCATGTCAGAATCTGCACATGAACGTCGCAATCCCCTATCGAGAGAACGTCGCAATTGCTTACAGAGAGAACGACATGCTAAACAACGTGAACAACCTTCTTTTCGCAATGATGCATTACAATTGTTTAGAGACAGAGATGCGTCAGCTCAAGGCACGTCAGAATCTGCACATGAGCGTCGCAATCGCCTACAGAGAGAACGTCGCAATTGCTTACAGGGAGAACGGCTTGCTAAACAACGTGAATAACCTTCTTTTCGCAATGACGCATTACAATTGTTTGGAGATGGAGATGCGTTAGCTCAAGGCACGTTAGAATCTACACATGAACGTCACAATCACCTACAGAGAGAATGACATGCTAAACAACGTGAACAACTTTCTTTTCGCAATGACGCATTACAATTGTTTGGAGATGGAGATACGTTAGTTCAAGGCACGTCAGAATCTGCACATGAACGTCGCAATCACCTACAGAGATAATGGCGTGCTAAGCAACGTGAACAACCTTCTTTTCGTAATGACGCCTTACAATTGTTTGGAGACAAAGATGCATCAACCCCGGGACGATGGGATTGTGGAGAAATGGACACAATATGTGGATTCTGCAGCGCGAAAATGTGGATCAAAGAACGATCGGCAAACTCGACGAACAACAACCCACAATTTTCTCTGTGTTGCGAGAATGGCAAAATTCTATTGCCAAATCTTCTTGCAACACCACAAGAGCTGGAAGTTCTTTTAACCAGCAAAGAGAGTAGTGCCATCAAATTTTGAGATCAGATTTGCATGTACAATTCGGTGTTGGCATTCATTTCATTCGGTGCCAAAGTTGATGAGTCAGTAACATGAGGCCCTGGACCATACTCCTTTCATATTCAAGGTGAACTTTATCACAAAATCGGATCCCTATGTCTTGCCGAAGGACAACGGCCACAGTTTGCACAACTGTACATTCATGATACGAAATGCGAACATCAAAACTGGCATGCTGTTATGCCCTCACTTGATCCAATGATGTTGGATCGGTTGTTGACCATGATGTACAATATCAATCCCTATGTCGAAGTGTTCAAAATTGTAAGGGATATGATGGCAATAGAAGGTGCTCCCATGGATTTGAAATTGCATTTCATTGCCTCTCGAACAAAGGATGCCCATCGATACAATATGCCGACGGCCGATGAAGCCGCTGCATTAATGGTAGGAGATGGTTTTGAGGCTGTAAATAGATGTGACGTCATCCTGCTCAACAAGCTGGCCCGTTCAGCGCATTTCTGAACTACATGTTGAATACATGGCTCTACATTATCCGTTGCTATATCCTTACGGTGAGGATGGATGGCATCTGAATATTCTGGTCAATGGTGTTGTTGTTGATGAAAGACCATGCGAGAGAATCTGAGCTTCAAATAAAACATTGTAATGTGACAATGGCGGAATCTTATGGTTATCGACTTCAACATCGAGACACTGATGGCATTGCGTTGCTTCGGGGTGATCGATTGCGGCAACAATACATTGTGGATGCTTATGCGGTTATCGAACAAAATCGCTTAAAGTATCTACGCCTGAATAAAAAAAAAACTTTGCGCGGATCTTTATCAAGGCCTTTAAGACGCCATCGCTGCAAGTGACACTAACGCTGCTACCATCGGATAGAGGATCATTCTAACATCTTCTTTCACAGTAGGTCCATGTCACATGGTTCAAAATTATCAAGATGCCATGGCAATCTATAGATGGGCTGGTTGCCCGGATGCGTTTGTTACATTCACTTGCAATCCCCAATGGCTTGAAGAGAGCGTTGCTACTCGGACAACAACCTTAAGATTGACCCGATTTGGTAACCTGAATGTTCAAAATCAAGTTGAAGGAGTTGATTAATGACATTCACAAGAACCATATTTGGGATGCACGATTGCAGGAATCTATGTCGTTGAATTTCAAAAGCGTGGGTTGCCGCATGCACACATTCTCATCTTCTTTACCAAAGATTGCAAGCCACACACGGTCGAGGATGTAGACCGCACGATTAGTGCTGAACTTTCGAATTCAGAAACAAACAAATTGGCCCACGAGACGGTTGCCAAATGCATAATGCATGGTCCATGTGGAGCTGCGTTTCCAAATGCCCTGTGCATGGAAGAAGGCAAATGCAAAAAATAATATCCACACAAGTTCCAATCCGAGACGATGACGGATGTAAACGGAGACCCTATTTATCGGCGTAGAGATACGGGGCACACAGTTTTGGTTCATGGCATTGAATTGGACAATCGTTGGGTGGTACCGCACAATGTCTATTTATCAACCAAATACGATGCGCACATCAACGTTGAAGTATACAACAATATTCGTGCAGTCAAATATCTATTCAAATACTTATATAAAGGACATGATCATGCACTTATTGAGATTTCACGCCAGAACGACAATGCCACCGAAGGAAATGTGGTCGAAATTGATGAAATTAAAAAAATATCTTGATTGTTGCTATATATCTGCATCGGAGGCAGCGTGGCGCATCTTCAAGTTTGATATGCATGAATGGTTTCCTATCGTTGAGCATCTGCAATACCATTTGCCCAATCAACAAATGGTGTTGTTTTACGATGATGATGATGTGTAGGAAGTGGCAACACGATCAGCCATTTCTAGAACGATGCTCACAGAATGGTTCAAAACAAACCAAGAATTGGAAGTTGCATGAAGCCTTACATTCGATCAATTCCGTCAGCAATGGGTGTGGAATCAAAGTTGAAGCGATGGACAATGCGCAAGAGAGGCTTTGCCATTGGTCGCATGTATTATGCACATCCGACATCGAGTGAACATTATTATTTGCGAATGCCGCTGAACTACATCAAAGGTGCCACATCCTACGAGCATTTGCAGACAGTGGATGGCAGAGAGCACGACACATTAAAAAATACATGCATTTCAATGGGTTTGCTTGCAAACAACAATGAATGGCATCAAGCCTTGGAAGAAGCTGGTGTTTGGGCCTCAGGACGATAGTTGCGTGACATGTTTGCCTCCATGTTGATGTTTTGTGAGGTCACAAATCCGAGATAGTTATGGGATGCACATTGGGAGTCTTTGAGCGATGACATTGAAGCAATGACACGCTGCGAGCGTGTTGATCCAATTGTTACCCTTTCTGAGGATGCGCTTAAGGATCGTGCATTGTATGAGATCGATCAGGTTCTCATGCGTAATGGACACTGCCTGGAAGATTTTCCAACACTTCCGAAGTCTAATTACATCCCTTCTGTTCATGGAGGAAACCGATTGGACGAAGAAGAGTTGGCTTATGATCGGCATTCATTGACCATAGATGTAGACAATGCAGAAGATAGGCTCAATGGTGATTAGTGCAATGCATACGAAACTATTTTGAATGCCGTGACAAACAAAGAGGACAAACTATTCTTTGTGTATGGCAGTGGTGGGACCGGCAAAACATTTGTTTGGACAACACTTCTGTCCCGTCTACAAGGGCAAGGCAAAATCGTGCTTGCAGTTGCCTTATCAGGAATTTCATTTTTGTTGCTTTTGGGCAGCAAAACCACCCATTCAAGATTCAAGATTCCGATTGATCTCCACGATGAGTCGACTTGTAACATCACACAACAGATGAAAATGGTCGAGTTGGTGGGTAAAACTGATCTAATCATTTGGGATGAGGCACCGATGATGCATCGTCCAGCTTTTGAAGTTGCTGATCGCACACTGCGTGATTTGATGTAATTGGATGACGCACAAGCAACCAATAAAATCTTTGGTGGGAAAACCATGGTCCTTGGTGGGGATTTTTGACAGATCTTGCCTATTGTTCCCAAGGGGGGACGAGAAGACATTGTTAGTGCTTCGTTGCCTTGATCGCATCTTTGGCAGCATGTTACAATTCTTCATCTTCATATCAACATGTGAGTCATGACAACCAATTCTGAAGAATAATGAAAGTTTACCAAATGGGTGTTAAATGTTGGAGACGGTAATCTTCCTCCCATTGCAGAAGAAGGTGTCGATCTAGATTGGATCAAGATTCCATCCCATATGAGGCTGCCAACAAAAGATTACAACTTAAGAGGATTAATCTGAACCATCTATCTGCATCACCAGTGCCACTCTGGAGATGCCATGTATCTTATGCAACGCAGCATTCTAGCCCCCAAGAATACTGATGTTGATGAAGTCAACAATGCAATTTTAGAATCGCTATATGAAAAATCACACACATACCTCAACGCAAATTCTTTGACTCCAACAGAAGAAGGTGCAAGTGTTGTTGCATGAGTTTCAATGGATTCATTATATCCGGTGGAATTTTTAAACATTTTGCAATTTAGTGGTATCGCAAATCATGAGCTGGAACTCAAAGTGGGTGTGCCAATCCTTTTGTTGTGTAATCTCAATTAATCAATAGGATTATGCAATGGTACGAGGTTGATTGTCAAAAGATTGGGTCAGCGTGTCATTGAAGTGGAAATCATCACAGGAAACAATGTCAGCAAACGTGTGTTCATACCTCGCATCATCATGTCCCCCTCTGGGACTGATTGGCCATTTGTTTTGCATCGTCGTCAATTTCCAGTTCGAGTGGCATTTGCGATCACAATCAACAAGAGTCAAGGTCAGACATTCAACAACGTTCGGGTATATTTGCCGTCTCCGGTCGATTCCCATGGTCAGCTCTATGTTGTTATTTCACGAGTCACAAGTAATGCAAACATCAAGATTTTCAACGGCTAGGGTCCCGATAGATACATGCGAAATGTCGTATATAAAGAGGTTTTGGAAATGTAGTTGGTAAGTGTAATTTTGTAATATGTATCGTCAGATCACAAGCAAAAAAGGATTCATACTAGATTTTTTATTTAAAATAAACAAAGTAACTGCGACACCAATATCATTGAGCATCATTTTGTAATATGTACCGTCAAGTACACACACCTGTGCATTATGCACCGGGCTCAAACTAGTATACTTGTAAATAGTGACCAAAATCTCTGTTCAAGATGAATTTTTTGTTTTAAGTGTTGCATCTGCCACCTAGCAACTGGTCACAACAATTGTTTTGTTTTTAACTCCCTTTGCAAAATCAACACCCCATCCACTTATGAGCCTCCCACTGCCCAGCCTGCTTCATAACATCACTTTTTACCAGCTGCATGTGGGATTCAAAATGCATACACAATGCCGTAATACAATGAAGACCCGCATGAAATATTAAGAAATCAGAAAACAAGCCCAAAAACAATATCGAGGAGCAGTTTGCATGATAGCAATGTTCATGAGCTTGTTCAGGCAACCTTTCATAGTTACATGTAGGGAAATGACCACCTACTGTAACGTCGCCAGTGACCCCATCTGCTCTTGGCAATGGTTGGTTGTTAATATCAAACATTAACTACCCAACATACAGTGTTTCTGTTGTGCAACTGGCAGTAACAGAACTCTGCCATGGTGCTAGCTAGCTCAATAAGACCTAAAACAGAAGGAGAAGACCCCAAAAAACTCAAGAAGAAAGAGGAGCACGTAAATTTCCTTCATTGTCAGTTACTCAAAATCCGAAACTTATATGCACATTTCCTGTCACTAGATTCTTGCAAGCTGCATAAAAGCAAATTTTCTGGTCCATCCATCTTTTCAGGGGGTATGGCTTCTTCCATCACCTCAAATTCTTTGCTCTAGCAAACAATTTCATATCCAACAAGGTAAGAGATAATTTACAAGTATCAACTATAATCAAGCACTTGCACTGTAGATAATAAGATGCGTAGTTTTATGAAAACATCGCCATCTTCACATAATTCCGGGGGCATGCCTTTTGATCCATCCTACCTTCTCTGCATGGCTTCAGCCATCGTGCCAATTACATCCACTAGTTTATTGAGGACTTCAACAAGGCTACGTGCTTGCTCTTTCCGAAGTTCTCGGTCTAGGCTCAGATGTTGTTGCAAGTCTTGGCTACTTTTTTCCAACACAGAGATCAACTGTTCTTCCACCGATTCCCTTTGTCTCTTCTTTTTCCTTTTCCCCATAGGATGATGATAGATCCCCGCCTCATCATCATCACCACCATCTACAACAAATGAAAAACACCATCTCCACGCACTGTTAGAAACTCTTCAAAATCATTCTTACCATCATCAGTATGTAAAAGAATGATTGGCTGTTGTTACCACAAGATCTCCAGTGACAGCCAAAGTGATTATGCCATTGATCCTCATCAACTGGAATATAAACTAAGAATGCACCTGTGGCACATGTGCTGAATTACCTACCTCCATTTTCAGTCTGCAAATCCTCAAGATCAGCAACACCTTCTTGAAGAACAACATCTGGGAGCAAATTTGAGGACTTCCTTTTGTGGTCTGATGAAACAACAACACTATTGAAGGTATGTTTGGGTGTAACCAAAGGTGGCATTCTTTGACAATAGATTTCAAAAGCTTCAAAAACATCATGCTCAAAACTTGCTGCCAGTTTGTTCTCTCGCCGCAGTTCCGCACTCATGGACCAATAGGAGCCTGTTCCATATGTGTTTTCATGATCCTTGATCTTCCTGTACTCTTTGTAAAGACTGTGCCAGCGTTTGCGACATTGGCTTGCATCTCGGTCCACTCCAAATTGTTTGCAGTACTGAAAGACAGTGACCCATTTCACATCTGCTGCGGCTGCTGCGGCTGCAGTAATAGTACTATCGATGCCCTGTACAGCAGTAGTAGTAGCAGTTCCATGATCCAGTGTTTTCTCAATCTCTCTCTTTTTTGCAGCAACTAGGGTTAGGGTTTCATGCTTCGTCCAGCGCAAACCTCTGTGTCCCTTGTCAATTGCCTCCACTTTCTGTGAATCACCACCCACGCCTTTCATCTGCAAATAGGAAATTCAAACCAAAACCATAGCTATGAAATTCCAGAACTTTTTTCTGTACTTCTTCATCATGTCCTTCTTCCAACATTTGTGGACGGATTGAAAAATTCGACCACGTGAAAGAGATTTCTCAGAGAAAACTCTCATGAGAGGAAATTCAAAATGTGTATTTCCTTTCACATTTTCTTTCAGAAGCAGAAGAACAAGCTCAGCGAAATGAATTGAAGTTTCTCCACAATTGTAGTAGCAGCAAGGAGGAAGAAACCCTAAGAACAGACTTAGGCAGTAAGTTCGCATTAGGCTTATTGGGTGCTTACGCTTTTGATGATCCAGCTGCGCGTCCAATTCCTGCTGCATTCCTGAAGCAAATTTGCGCACTTGGTAACAGCGATTTCCAAGTATTCGGAGACCGAATTTTCAATCCGTAATTCTGCCGCAATGTTGTCCTCCTCTTCTTCCTTCCTCTTCCCCTTCTTCCGCGAGCCGAAGCTTTGTCCCTGCTACGGCCGAGTTTGAGATCCTAAGTTGGTTTGAGGTCCTGAACCAGGTGCCTATCAAGATCGCACTTGGAATTTCAGTCCAGATGTTGTTGTTCCATCACGGCACCTTGACTTGCGTCACAGCACCTTGACCTTTTTATTATCGCTCTTTTCTCTTATTTTTCAAAATCTTTTGGTATACTTCTACGTACTTTGGGTCTGAAAAACTTAACCTTACCCCAGGGTCAAGTTTCTCATTGAATAAATTATCTTAACCTAGGGTCAGTTTCTCATTTAATAAACTTGGGCTCTGAAACATTCTAAACAAATTTTGAGGTTTTTGAAAATTTTCAACTTGAAAAGAATATTCCAAAAATATTCTGTAAATATCTTTCGCACAATTAAGTTTTTTTTAAAATTTTTAAATCAACATTTTTGTGGAAAATAATTTAATTAGTGTGGAAGGTGCCAAGGCACTATGTGGGTAGGCACATATGTAAAAGAATTATGGTCGTGTCGCAGCTTTAGTCGCGTAAGTTGGGTCTTTTCGGAAGATGTGAGTGATGTGAAGTTAAGTAAAGAAGGATATGTATGTAAAAGAATTGCTGTCGTCTCGCAGCTTCAGGCTCGATGTGTCTTCTTCTTCTCCCCGTCTCGCGGCTCCTCACTGTCGTGCGCTCCATCGCTGCGTCGTCTGGCAGACCAGGCTTCAAGCTCCCGCTGGCTTCTCCGGAGAAAGAATCACAACATCTTTCGTGACTACACAGAAGAAGAGAAGTCGAGTTTCGAATTGACGCATTTCCAGCGGAAGGAGGGAAGGAAGGAAAGAAGGATCGACGAATCTCTCGGTAATTTTGCATGAAACGCCAGAAACCCTCAAGTCGTAAGCAAGAGATTGTCATCTGGAGCCTCCTGATAGGGTGTTAGTTGTTTACTGAAGCCTGATTCAAGTCTTTGTTTGATCTGTTCGTTTAAAAAATGCTGTGTATTATTTTCTAAGCTTTGGAATTGTTATTATTATTTTTGTGATTCCTTGTGAGAGGGCTTGGTGGAAAGTAGGATAAGAAAGGTGAACTTTGGAACAGCTCTAAGAGATTTCATGATTTGGAAGGAATAAAGAGTTGCGTCTGTTTGTTTGTTTGTTTGTAAGATAGAAGATCGTGAGGTTTTTTTATTAGCATCTGCCGGGAACGTAAAGAAGGAAAATGGAGTCTACTGCAGAGCAAGTGCAGTTTCCGCTTCTGAAGCACTGGGCGGACTACACTTACAGACCTTGCACGATTCCTTATCGGTTTCCTTCAGATCCTCCTCACCAGGCTACTCGCACCGAAGTGCTCTGGCTGGAGCTCTTCAGAAAGTCAATTCCTTCGTTTAGGTCTGGGTTTCGTCCTCTTTTTCTCTTTCTTTTTGTTGCGCTGCTCCCAATTCATGCACGGCTGCTGTTTGATTTCTTCTGAATTGACGTTGGCGTGATGAGAGCCACCAGCGGCTCATCGATTGGAAATCTTTGTTGCAATTTGTGTCTAGGTCAGAACTGTGCTGAACCTCTGAAAGGGAGGATTAGTGTTGTGCAGGAAGCAGGCAGAGCTTGACGATACGGTAACAGACGCTCCTGTGAAAGCTGCAAAATTCGCTTTGAGGTTTATATATTTTCTTTCACTCCATTGTAGATTTCATTTCCATTTCCCTCGATGGCAAGGCCATTGACCCTGGATTCTACAAGGGCTGCACAGACCTCAAAAACCTTTTGGAACAAGACATTTTGAAACCAGAGTTCTCTCCAAAACAGTGTTCTCCTTCATGTAATGTGCTGTCATCAAAGTCCCGAGAGGATTTGTTCCTGCTAAGACAGCTGGTATGGATTTTGTATCAAACCTCCCATAACTGTTAGGGGCATTTGTCTGCATGTGTTGGTGATGGATTCAAACAATACAGCCATTTATCTCACTGGATCTCTAAGATGTGATGAGATGCAAATGAACATGATCTACATTGATCATAAGACCCTCAGCTGAACTCTTTAGCAGCAGGTAGGATTGTTCCAGTTAGCCAAGGTGAATGCATAGCTTTAGCTCTGTCACAATTGCAAAACAGATATGCAAACAGCAGCATTTTGTACCACAGAGAGGATATGTCAATACCACATGATAACATCTCTGTTGTGTAAAATAGAGTGTAAGGTTACCCTTTCTACTGTGCAGGTATGGAGAAATACTTGATGATATCCAGTCCAATCCAGAGAAACATGGTGGCCCCCCTGATTGCATTGTAAGTACATCAGCATTTCTGCACTACAACACATTGCATCCAAGGGTTTGGTGACCACGAAATGGGTTCCCATAGTTCCAGGGGTGCAGAAATTTTCTTTAGAGTGTAGCAGCTATGTGGAGTCAGGCCACAATCACACCAGTAGGTAGCATAGAGAACTGAACTCCCAGCAAAGCAGTCTCATGATTTACCAGCTGTATATTTGTGGACCAGGAACATGTAGTAGAAATGTGTACATGGGTGAGTTTGGGTCCACATAGAGGCAACTCTGTGGTCTGAGATGTTGGTTCCTGCAGAAATATGAACCTTATGAAAGTACCAAGATCATTTTAATGCCACCAGTTATCTGAGTGCTTTTTCATGGTGTGGCTTCATTGAGGTGCCTTGTAGATTTCAGGGCAGACAGTGCTGGTCAGATATCTTTTGGTGTTGTTGATGCCTTTGTCTTCTTTCAGCAGGCTCTTTCCTGTGTGCCAAATGTTTTGTCAGAATGCTGTTGCTCCATGTCTGGATTCTCTATTTCCCTAGTATGGACTGACACTCAGCATGTTTTGCAGCTTCTTTGCAGGCTTCGTGACATGTGCCTCCGAGAAGTAGGTTTTTATGACATTTACAGAAAGATAAAGGTATATACTGTCTACATCGCAAAAATCTTAAGCATCTCTTCCCCACTCTTGGCTCTTGACTCCACATGGGTATTTCTTGTTGGGGGTTCTTACCAGTCTTAGTACAGAGATGTAGGGATGTTACAGGTTTTGGTCATGCATGCTAACATTGTCTTTATGTTGTCTTTTGATGTTTGTAAGGATGATGAGAATATGAAAGCCATCAAGTTGTTGGAGCATGTAATTGGTACAGCGGATGCTATTACTGACGAGGGGGAGCGTATAGAGCATCTTATCAAGGGGATCTTCTCTGGCAATATTTTTGATCTAGGGGCAGCACAGGTTTCCTCCCCCCCATGCTGATTAGTTTTCTGGCTAATAGACACTGCCTAAATATTATTGAAGCAGAAAGTGTTTGCCCTTCCATAGTATGTCTTACTGTCATCAGATCTTCTTCATCAGATGTTGTGCAGACCTGTGCATGGTGCCTAGATTGCATGTTCTATTTGATCATCCCGTGAACAATCATCATACCACTTTGGGTCTTCCAAGCATGGATGGCATCCTAGTGCTCAGCTGTAATGCTCAGAGCAATGTAGTTTTGGTTCATGTTGCACCTGCAAGGCATTCCTGAGTTCTTTCTTTTTCCTGGTACCTGAATGAAGTCAGTTCACTAACCATCCACCAACTTTGAAGCATTTTTAGTACCTGTGGGGACCAACCAACTTGAGAGGTCTTCATTTCCTCTGTCATTCTACTCAATTTCCTGAGAAATGTACATGGATGAAAGGAATAATGAGGTGTTTCTGGTTTACTTGAAAAGCTTGCAGAAATCTATTCAAGCTCAGGAATGAATTTCCAGGACAGTTTTGACAAATTACTACCCAGACCTTGGGTGATTGATGATTTGGACCAATTCAAACAAAAATGGTTGCGCAAGCCTTGGAAAAAGGTAGGACTATTTATGCCTCATGCATGATGTTATTATTTCCCTGTCAATTGAGACAATCACTCTGCATTCATTGTTAGATTTTGGCCGTCTTTGGTGACAGGTGTGTTGAGAGACTTTCTTTTTGACTTTTTTGTTGTCACAGGGCTCTCCTCTCTCTCACTTGCATTTTCCTCCCCCTTTTTGGATGAAGTGAGCAGTCAAATGAGACTTAGGTGGAATCATACCCTCAGACAAACAGGTTTAGAGGGGGATGCAGAGCCTGAATGCTCAATGTGTGAAGATGAAGGGAAAAGTGTTCACTTCATAATGCTATACCCATGGTGCTGTGTCCAAGGGAGGCCCTTTAGATGATGTAATTCTCCCTTTTGTGCCGCTTCATAAGGCTTGAGGCTGACCCTAATGCCTTAGCCTTAGTGGGTGTGACTGCTTGGTAAATTGTGCACAGTAGATTGATTTCTATTGTTAAGAGATTTCTACAGGAAAGCTAGAGGATTTGTATAAAGGCAAGTCCCAACCCTGCCCACCCCTGCCGGGAAAATTCCTATTAATCATTCTTCTCTTGCTCTGTCCAACTGGGTGGTGTTTTCGGCCACAAGGCTACAGCAAGCATTATGACTCATTATGGCTGTGCAGTCTGGGGACTCAAGAGTTGTCATCTATTTGCAACAGGCAGTGATATTTGTAGATAATTCGGGAGCAGATGTTGTGCTTGGCATTCTACCCTTTGCTCGTGAGCTTCTCCAACGAGGTACAAAGGTCTGGCTTTTAATGGCACAAGGCTCTTTTTATGATGTCCATGTTGTCCTCCATGTTGTCAGCTTGTGTACTCAAAAGAATATTTTGGGTTGCTAGTTGGAGGTGGGGAAGCTTGTGAAATTTATCAATCAATTGTCTGGCCTTTCTGTAATGTGACACTTTCATGTCTGGATAGATGTTAGTAAGGTGGGAGAAATTTGGAAGCATTACAGGTAGACGCAGGCAACATTTTAAAATGTGGAATGAGGTCGTTTATGTCCTTGGTTGATTTTTCTGCAGGTGGTGCTTGCTGCCAATGATATGCCAACCATTAATGACATCACATATGAGGAGCTGGTGCAAGTTATTTCTAAGGTTTCATTCCTGATCATACAGTTGGATGCCAGTTTTAGGCTAAAGTCTTATCATAGAGTATATGTAATGTTCACATGACTCAAAATGATATAACATTAGTAGAAACCCCTTGTCTATCCGTCTGTTCCTTTTTGGCTCTTGCCATAGTTAAATGGCAGTGTAAAATGGCCCATACAAATCCTTTGCTTGTTGTCTTTATAGGCCCCCTGTTCAATTCCTGAAAGTATTGGAACTAGCTCTTGTGAAGATCTGGTGGGCAGGCTGGAAAAGTACTACATACTTCTAGAATCCTTCCTGGCAATCTGACAGATTGTCATGTTAATGAAAGCAGATCAAGCATGTCTCAGAAGATGGAAAAGAAACATTTTTTGGAGTGGATGCAAGGCAGCTTATGGTAGTAAACTCTGGAAGTGATTTGCCGGTGGGTAATTTTCCTCTTTATATGTCAGTCAGTGTACCGTTGCTCATACATCAATGATGGGATATTGTTTGCTCTGGTGCCAGTACCATGGTACTCTGTCTTTTTTGGTTATGTAGGAGCAGCAAATATTAAAATGAGAAGTACATGACTGAATGAAAGGCAAGTGTGAAGCAGGTTATGGACTTGTCTTCCATATCTCCAGAGCTAGCATATGCTGCTGAAGATGCTGATTTGGTTGTGCTGGAAGGCATGGTAAGTCCCCTATATTGGTTTTCCTTCTTGCTACATCATTCCCATGTGACAATGCATAGTAGTTGACTTTGATGACTTGTTAAATTCATGCTGGTGACATGGATCAAGTTCCATATCATATAAGGTCTAATCCTTGAGTGGTTCCACAGGGACGAGGTATTGAGACAAATCTCTATGCCCAGTTCAAATGTGACTCACTTAAAATTGGAATGGTGAGTTGTTCTGCCTTCAGTCATGCAAGTTGACCAGCAGTTCTTGGAGATTCATAAGTGCTTCATTCTTTGTGAATTGTAGCTGAGCTGTGTGGTTGCTTACTGCAGGTGAAGCATAAGGAGGTTGCAGAGTTTTTGGGAGGGCGTCTGTATGATTGTGTCATCAAGTTCACTGAAGCTATTCCTTGAGATCCTTCACATCTATAACAGCCAGAGCTTGAACTCGTCTAAAGCTATAGAGCTGCTTGTCCATGCATTCCATCTTGTATTTACTTGTTGAGTTCATGTTGCTGAAACTCTAGAAAACAAGAAGGCATTTCTGTTGCAGCACCTCATATATGGCTGATTTGCCAAGTTGAAGTCTGTATCCTTTACTATTGGAGTGTCATTGGAATACTCTCAAGATTCTTTGAAACTTGAGACAAATTTGTGATGCATCAACAGAAGTATCACTTCAGATTCTTAACCTTTCTGTTTTAAGGGTAGCCTACTTCTTTGAAGTTCACAGTTCGTTCTGTGTGTCCTACACACATTGTATTGTGAGGTTATGCACACATGCTTGTTGATATTGTTGATTCACAGAAATAATGCAAGATGGCAACGCCAATATGATTACTCCTTTGTTTGACAATTCCATGTGAACCTAATTTTTTAAGCCTCACCTTTGTAAGTTGTTATTGGCCTCTGATGTGCAGATATGATAGCTGACGTGGAAACTCCTGTATGAAAACCACCTCCCCTTCTGTCCATTGGGGTTTCCTTATTTGTGGAAGGCGGTAAATTAATTTGTTGTAGCATGTTTCCTTAGTGCTGTGATGAAGGATTTCCAATTGACAACACTGTAGATTGCCTGATAGTTGTCATCTAATGTCACCATTGAACTGCAACTTTACTTCCATTAAACATGCTTGGTAAATGGCCTGAAGACTGACTACAAGACTTCCAACATGGGCCAATTTAGGTCACACTTTCATTAGCATATAATTGAATACATATTTTACCAAATGTTTACCATTGTATTTTGTATTCAGTTTGAACTCAAGTTGGGATGTGGTACCTTGGACATGTTGGCATTCTTGACAATTTGGAGAATGGTTGATTGTTCATTTCATAGTGGAACAATTGGAGTCCCTCACATAAGGTGCACATGGGCTTTGACCCATCAATGGAATCCTTCACATAAGGTGCACACTGCCTTCAACCCATTGTGTCTTTTTTTGACAATGGTGTTAGCATTGTTCTCCGGTAAGAGTGATTGCTTCATGAAACACATATGAGATTTTTTTATACATGCAATTTCCAAATGTGTACTGATACACAAAAATGTGTACCGATATGACTTCTTGTCGATATGAATATAATTCAAGGAAGTTGTCTAGAGGCACATAATGGGACCAAAGTGTACACCTCTTTTGTCTGTGGTACAGACTTTTCAGATTTGATGTGTGATGTCTGACTTACCTCCTAAGTGAGGTTAGGCCCCACATGAAGGTGGTAGCCTGAGTTCCTGTGCCACAGAACATGGGGAACTTGGGACTGCATTAAATTTCAGTCTTCCTCTTCTTCACTTTTATCTGCTGTTCCTTTCACCCTAATTTATGCCGAAGTGGCCATTAGTCTTCAGTAACACCACTGTTTATCTCATGTTATTTGTTCAAAATGTCTGCTCTTTAAACATGTATAACCTGACACATGTTATGAACTCTTTTTCAATCGAGATAGGTGTGTAGTGTGTAGGGTGAAGGAGGTTTGTATGTAGGCCTCACACTGTTGAGTTGTTTTTTAAAAATTGATTGGATAATTCTATAGATGTGAGGAGTGTTTTTTATAAAAAGAATTCAATTTTCTCATGTAGCATCACAAGCGACTGACCGAAAATAGATTTGGCATTAATTGATGATACATTTTTAAAGAAAAGTTTGAACTAAAAGGAATTGCTAAAACTAAATACAGTACTGTAAAGTTTATTTCTACTCTTTTTTTCTTGAAATTTTTTATGATTTTTTTTTCTTAAGAAACAAGGAATTTGTGATAGAACATTCTTTTTTTTAACTTTTGAAGTTGAAAATTTGTGAAGTATTACCATCAAATAAATCATTGAGAAATGTGGCTTTTAAGTATATTAACATCTATAGTGAAAGGTTATGCCATTTTCTTGTTCATGATGAAAGGCATAGTAGGCTACATAATTTTAGTGCTCTTCAATTTGTCACATGTCTCTCGAATGATAGTTCATAGTTTGAAAAAGAAGCTTTTATTTCCATGTCATTGCCATAGTTGCTTGATGGAGAATCAAAATCAGCCATCAAGGATGGTAATGTAAAGGGATGGGCTTACAACTACACATTAATTGTAAGAATCCAACTCCTATGGAGATGTTTAACTAATACTTATTTGATTTTAAGGTAAAACAAGAGCAATATGAGAGAATACGAAAAGCTTTAGAAAGTAAGACAGTGGAAGAGAATAAAATGAATAGATGATAGATTAAGGAGAGAAGAAAATGAGGAGATTAAGTCGTAGCCCCACAATCTAAAACTTTTTAATCAAGCAACAAATAGGAAAAGATTGAGGAACTCATAAATAATATACATTTTGTTCATGGGATGAAAGACAAAACTAGTTCTAATATCTTTATCTCCCCCTTGTTTACAACCTTAAATGAAAATAAATAACCTAACCTCCTCATGAACAGTGATCAAATAAAGGATGACAACCCTTTTGTGTCACCCTTTTTTTGGCACCTTTTCAACATAATGTTCTTATCATTGACGTTAATACTTGCTTTGTTGTTTTCCTATATCTAATGTTGATGTTAATTCTTGTTTTATTGCTTTCTTATATCTAATGTGATGGAAGAGTTTTGTGTTGTTGTGTTGTTTCTAAATTTTTAAACATGTTGACGAGATAACATCTATAGCCAAAGCTCTTGGATATTGGGTACCAACAAAAGGACTTGGGAGACCTCAAATTGGTTTGCAAGAAGGGGAATGAGGTGGATCCAATTTAGGCTTAATATAAAGTCTTTGAACAGCACAATGGCTAAAGAGAGGAAGAAATAAGAGGCTTATGAATGGTGGTTGGATAATCTTGCAAAAGAGGAAGAACACAACCTCAAATGTTGATCTCCTTGAAAGGTAGGAATTTCATTAGCATTTTTGGTCTTTGTTTTCATTAAATGCTTGCAATTTCAATAAATATTGAAATTTTGTGAAGTTTATTCTTGCAAGGACCATTGTTAGGATATTTGTTAGTTGTTGAATAGATGAAATGTCAAGCAATTGAATTTATTTATTTTTTAAATCATTATACATAATAGGTGGATTAAAATTTAAATTTTTTAGAATGGTAGATGAAGTTTTCTAAATTTATGTAACTTTTGTTGTTGCAAAAGATGAAGATTGAAAAGCTACTTGGAACCCCACTTTGGAATATAAATCTTGGAGAAATATCCACAACAACAATTTGAACGTAATGAGAAAATGCTTCACCTAAGAAGCCCAACACATTGAATTGCAAAACTATAAAGGACTAGTATAATAAAGCTACCAAGATCACCCCCCTACCTTCTTCATATAAAAAAGATCCCTCCAAGTAGGACCAAACATGGGCTTCATATGTGCACTTGGCTTGTCAACATTATGATCACAATCTTTTGCAAGTTGAAAACTTTCAAAGGAAGGGATGACCATCATAATGTTTGTTCTTGCAACGTTGCCATGAAACAGTTGAATGAAATCCTGACATTATGTATGAGGAGGTGATTAACATGAGAGTTATTATATGATGGTGGTGAAGAACCCAACCTTGTTTGATGGGTTGTTGATGCCCAATCAAAGTTATACAACAAAATACTTTCAAAGGTGGTTGAACCCCAATCCAAAAATGCATTTTGCCTAACTGTAGTTGAAAGTCTCTTACATGCTATAACCACACATAAAATTAAAAAAACAAGATGCCACATAAACACATGACCACAAGAACGCAAACACATTCGAAAGACTACAACTTTATGCCTCAATTTAACCCAATTGAAATTAAAAAATTGACTTGCACAAAAGCACAAAAAACTAGAAACTTATTACATGTTGAAGTCAACTAAAGAAATTCACTAAATTGCATTCATGTAAGCCCAAAGGCTAATGAATTCAACATCATTACAAAGATAAACCTCCATTACATGAAGAACATACTTAGGCATGTGCCCTTATAATGCATTATAAATCCACACAATATCAATGTTTGTTAGTTTGCCAATCTCGAATGGCAGTGTAGAATGGAAATATGCCTAGATAATATAATTTCTAAGCATGCATCCTAATGACCATATCCAAGTGAATTGTAAGATGGTTTTTCAGCTTGTTATTGATGTAAGTTAAAGTCGAAAAGGTCCATTCGTCCTTTACTGAACCTAGTGTGATCATAATGGATATTTCAACAAGCTTCAAAAACTCTAAAAGCCTCTCTTTATGAATGCCATTAGATCCCAACCTCTGCCACAACTCAAATGTTGGGTTACAACTAAATGGTGGCAACATGGCAAAATTACAGCTATTTTTCATTGTGACAACAAAAATAAAAAGCCCTATCAATCCAATTTCCAACCATCCAACAAAGCTGGACACATCACACCATCATCACCAACTACCCATGGTGACAATAATGTTCTTTGGGCAAGGCAAAGTGCCTAGGAAATGTCTGCTCAACATTGGTTTATAACCAATATTGTGGGTAGATTATTCTCGTAACATTCAAGACCTCTTGTGCAAGGAATCTCTTGTCAAGTTCACTGATTAGTTGTAACGCAACTTTAGTGCATTGTGTCTTCACCTCTTACACAAATTGTGCCTAAGCTTCTTAAATGACCATGCTACGGAGACCAATCAACTTGCATGTTTTGAGAATGATGTACAATTTGCCATAGTAAGAAAATCTTGCTTGTTATACTCCAACAATCAGATTGTTCCACCAAATAACACAAATGATTGAAATTCCAAAATTGTGGGAAGTCACTATAGTTGTATTTTTTTTCATCGTAATACATGTTGTGCAAGTAAGCTTGACATAGCCTCACACTACCCACACAATCACAAATGAAGGTCTATTTATTTTGAACATACTTACTCAAACCTTGTAGAGTTTCTAACATAGGCAACAAACAAATAAGCCCCATAATAGTTTCAATGTCACACATTAGTTCATAGTTAACAATTACAAACTCATTAGTGATAGCATCTTCTGCCATTTTCACCAAAAGACTCATTAGTGATAGCATCTTCAGCCATTATCACCAAAAGAATCTTAAACTCTTGAAGGACCACCTTGTTTAGAGTAACCATGCGAATCCATTTGGTTTTGATGTTGCACAAAATTTTTGAAACCTTTTGTCTCCATAATTTCAACAAATTTTGATTTTTCCAAATTCCTCTTTAGATCATGTTTGTGAGATTGTTTATTGTGCAACCTTCTATGACTCGTTCTAGATTCACCAAAATCGATGTCCTTTTGAAATCTTCAACAACATAAACATGAATGGAAATCCATGAGTAGTTATTTATACTAGTCACTTCATCTTAGCCTACAAAAATGTAGTTTGTTGTTTGGATGGCTATTTTTGTAACTACCAAAACCACATTGTTCATGCATTTTGCCATGCCACAACCACTAAAGTCCATCTAATGCTTGTCAAGAATGTTCTCCATCTTTGAAAAATATAAGGACCCATGCATGCTCTCAAAATCAATGATGGGTTTCCCCCAATTTCAAAAGATGGAAAAGGGTAACAAATTGCACATAATTTGTTTCTTTTAAACCTTACTATGCTTTTCAACTGAAGTTGAATGCTATCCTATCTAGTTATCGCATAAATCTTTTCATTCTGAATACGTTGGGTATCTAAAGTGATGTAAGATTTCCCAAGCACCTTGCCAAGGCGAGCTACCTTACACATCCGCCTACCATTATGGTTTTTCAACCCATCAAGTTTGGGAACAAATAATTTTTCCCTTTGTTCAATTGTGGAGCAAACTTTGCATTGAACCATTTTCACCTTGCCATCTAGCCCAATAATTGGTTTGGCCCAAGGAAACTTTGCCGCCCATGTATCCTAGAAGGTTCGATTCAACTCCCATTTAGCCTTTCGTTTCTTCTTCATAACTATACTCACTTTCTCACCTCTCTCATCAATAATGAAGTCAACATGATCAATCCTAGAAGTGCTAGGGTTAGATGAAGTAGAAGCCCCATTAACAAATGTAATAAGATCGCCATTAATAGCAATGCGAGCCTTGCCTTTGTTAGAATTAGATTAGACAAGGGGACATGACATTAGAGGTGCAACATTCAAGTTTGTGGAGTGTGGGATGGAAGAATTAAAAAAAAGTTTGTATTTAAAGTTTTGAGGTAATTTTAAAGGCATCATTGTGCACACTGTAAACAAAATGTACACTAGAAGAACTTGGAAATATATTAATTGAAGACAAGACCAAAAAAAGTTTTTGCCAAACCATAAGTATTAACAACAAAATGTGCAATTAAAATTCTTGGAAACACATTGGTTGAAGACAAAAATAAATAAAAGCTTTTGCTGAACTCTAACCAGTAACAAAATGTGCAATGGAAGAATTTGGAAACACACTGATTGAAAACAAGAAGAAAATAAGAAGTTTTATTAAACTTTAACGAACAATAAGATGCACAATGTAAGAACTTGGAAATACACTAGTTGAAGACGAGAACAAAATAAAAGCTTTTGATGAAATTTAACCAACAACAAAATGTGTGATGGAAAAACTTGGAAAGACATTGGTTGAAGACAAGATAAAAAAAACTTCTACTAAACCCTAACCAACAATAAAATCCATAATGTGAGAACTTGGAAACATAGTGTTTGGAAACAAGAACAAAAGAAAAACTTATGTTGAACCTTAGCCAACAACAAAATCTATGATGGAAGAACTTGGAAACACATTGGTTGAAAATATGAACAAAAGAAAAACTTCTACTAAACCTTATAAAAATGTCTAATCAAACTTGAAAACACACAATTGAACCCCAAAAACCACTAAATGAAACTTGGAAACAAATAGGTTCAATTAGAAGAATTCAAATGAAAATGGAAAGTAAAGTTAGATTCATTCATTGTTTCCAATGTGCTTGAACTAGAATGGAGAACAAAGTTGGATGCATTCAATGTTTGCAACAGGCTCCGTAAGTTCCCTAAAGATGACGACCTATCACACGTTGTTGAACTTCTATTGATCTGTTAGTCTTGTTGTTGTACCCACATATCCCATTTTACAATTGTAAGATCTCAATCTTCATAATGTAATTCAATTTGCTACAACCTGCCCACAAATCCCAAGATACTTTTATAAAGCCCATCTATTCAACCCATGTTTGGTGGCACTTTATTCATAACTCATAAAACATGGGTGGTGTTCTACTATCTATTCATAGTTCAAGTGGTGTTTTACTCATAATTAATAGAAACAAGAATGGCGATGCATAATGAAAAGGAAGTGTAAGAAGTTAGCAAACTTGTTTAACAACATAATCCTAACTAGCAAGCACCTCCTCAAAAAGGTACCTTAACCAACAACATATCACATCTCTATTGTTGGTGTGTTTGGCAATAGATCTTAGACATCGATGGATTGTCCAATGAATAGAAATGTTCTCCCAGTCAATTTATGGCAAAATCATAATCCTAAACCCTTTTATAAATGTCATTGGTGAGGATTTGAAGTTGCACATATGTGAAATTTTGCCACAAAAATAAACATTGGTTATGTATGTTTTTTGCAACTTCTACATGTATAGGTTTATCATGTTCACTATTAAAGATATGTTTAATTAAGTATTCATGAAAAAAAAATAATTTACCAAACTTTGATAGTAGGTTGGGTATGTTTATGGAATTTTTGTGTTTTATTGAAGTTTTAGACTTTTAAGTAAAATGTATTCATGGATTGCAATCCTCCATTCCAATATCCTTGAGCAAGTTCATTATGTAAATATTTTGATGTACTTATGGATCTTTGCTTAAACCCAAAACCCATGTCTTTTGTTGTTGTTCACAAATTTGTCATTTGGAATTGATTTTATAGTTTGATCTTAATCCATTTGATTCTTACCTTGTTATTTCTTGTCATGAATAGATCATCTATGTAAAATATTATTGAAAAGGTTTTCCTTTCCTCTTTAAAAGGTTAGAAAAAAATCATTTTATATGTTTTTTATCAGCTTTATATTTACAAAGGGTGAAAGCACATTAGACCCCCAAAAAATGTAGTCACAAGTATAATCTTTTTGCAATTGAAACTTTTGGTAACGTATGGACATCACATCTTGGATTTTTTACTTGTTTTAAATATGTTTGATTAGCTTTAGGCTTAATATAATAAATAAATTTGGAATTTCTAAACAAATGTTGAAAAGTTTGAATATATGGAATATATTTGTGACCAAATGATACCCATCACAAAATTTGAAATTTTGAATATGTACCTAAAAAGTAGGGTTGTTGATGGAATTTTTGGGTGAATTTTTTTATGGTGTATGATATTGATATACATCAATTAAATTTTTTTTAAAAAAATTTTTAAACTTTTACATGAAATTCCATTAAAAAAATGAGTTTTTTCATTTTTTAATAATGAATGCATAATAATATTTTCCTTTTAGGATAAAACCAATACCATATCAAAGAAAAGGAGATTTTATAGATGGGCATTGCATTATTTTTCAATTTCCTTTTGTTTGGCAATGTTTCATGAACCACAAACATGAGGCCCTATGGTCGTTGAAAAACTATATATTATATATTGTGTGTACATTGGTTTTATTTAATCCTCCTCATCTAACCATTGGATCAAAATTGGTTTTGACTCAAAGTGAATTTGGAGTTTGAAAATGTTGTTGTGCAAATTCTAAAGTTTTTTGCTTGTGTTTAAGTTAGCCAAATGATGTCATCAATATTTGTTATACATCACCTTTTTTGAATAAAAGTGGCTCACCCTTGGTGTTTCACCTTGAAATAAGAATTTATTATTTAAAACCAAGCCTTTGATGTTTGTTTGAAATCAAACAATGTTGTGTTGTGTTTGCACATGTGTTTTTTTTTGTTTTTGAAAAAAAACTTAATGATTATTTTAAGTAATTTTATTCCTTATTATTTTCTTTTAAATTTTTTTATCTTTATATCCATATTGTGCGTCTTCCACCTTTGAAAATTTACAATATTAATGATTAGTTTTGTCATAATAAAAGTAAGGTCACAAAAAAGAAACAAGCAATAGAATGTGATGAAATTCAAACATATGGAAAAATGAATCCCAACACTCCCGAATAATTTTCTCATTTTGAATGTTAAAGCCCCATAATGTTTTCAAATCTTTAAAACAAAAATATGAATAACAAATGATGTCCAAATTGAATTTTTTTAAGACTTTGGAAAGCTCGCAAAATGTAAATATACAAATTGATTTATCATTTTTCATGTAAAGATTTAAAGTTCAAGTTATGCACAAAAGAAGGGTCAAAAGTCAAATTAACATATTGATTTCCAAACATTTAAACCTAATAAACAATGTTCAAATGACTTTCAAATTGAACATGTGATATGATTTGAAAAAGGTCTTTACAAGGATTATAACTTTGATTGTTAAATATTTGCAATCGAAGTTCATATGTGAAAACTATAAGGCCACAAAGTTATTTAAATTTCATAACTTGACAAAATTATGAATTTTTGAGAAAATGAATCCTTGAGCTTTTTTCATTTTGATGCAACTACACAACCAATCACAAGACATACTACAAGGAAAAGAATGGTGTATTGCCATGATTTGTTCATAACATAATAGGTCATTGTGATGATGGTGTAAAGGTCAATTATGTTTACGTTTCATAAGTTCTTTGGGTAATTGGTAAATCTTACATTTGTTTATTCTTCCCTTTCTATTTATTGTTCCATTTTACTTTGTTTTTTATTCAATTGGATGTGGTAATTAACACATAAAATCGTGCATGTGTTTAGTCATTCAAGGATTTTTTTGCAATTTTCCCATCCATTGGTTTGTTTGTTCTATTATTACATCAAAAGTTAAGGGTTCCTTACCCAAATGTGATTTATTAGTACCACTTTGTGCAACTCTTTTCGTGAAGTATTTTATGACAATCTTGCCCAACTTCCCCTAGTTGAATAGCTTTTCGCAATACAATACATTGGTTCTCCACTAATTTAGTTTTTTTTTGTGTAATCTATAACTATCTTTGTTTATCTTGTTGGATATTCCATAATAAAGGTTGGAGTTTCAAGTTTGATGGTTTACCATCGAATGGTATACTCATGATAAATTACCAACTCATAGTAATAATGCAAAACATATGTACTTGTGCATCATGTTTCAAACTCAAGATGTCCATATGCTTAAAGGTCTAAAATGAAGTAATTGCAAATTAGACTATAGAACAAGTATTTTAAAAATTTCAAGTCATTGACATGCCACATGGTGATGAATTTGTGTTTTGGGATCTTAGCTTTGATCATTAGTGTTGTTATTCCCACACTCACGTAGGTTTGTAAACGGAACATGGCATATTAATTTTTAAAATGAAGAAAAATGAATCCCATGTACTCTAATTCCATCAAGATGAGGATGGTGTCATTAAGACTAGAAAATTCAACCTTTTGATTTATATAAAATACTAATACCATAGCCATGTTGAGACTACCTATCGATTTATTCTATAGGTCTCCTCATAGTTTTGCTTTTAATTCAACCTATTTGCATATTCCTTTCCTCTTTATTCTTCGTATGTAACTGCATCATTTTCATTTTTTTCAATTATTGTTTTACCCAAGTCCAATATATATCTTTCCGTATTGTAGGTGTTTCCTTTGATTGTTTGCATTTTGTAATCTTTATTATAATTTGAAGCATCTTTGTTTGCATCTTTGTTTGCATATTTAATTCAGTTTGTGTTTCCACTACAAACATGCCAACATGTGTAAAAGTGATTTGAGCCTACACTAACACACTCACATGTGCAATGTTGGTTTGCACTTCTATAGATATGCCAATAGGTGTAGCCAACTTGTCTTCTATGTGCTCAATTTGAGTGCCAATGGAAGTCATGGTCTTAAAAATGTCTTTTAATTTAGTTTAATTTTTCACAATATTATTGGGAACTTATGTCAATGTATGAAATGGAAAATGAACCTTAACACTGATGTAGGAGATGGAAGCTTCAAAGCGATACTAGGATGAAGTCACAAAAAAAATTCAAAGTGGTGTTAATTTTTTTATAAATATGATTAGAACAAATTGGAACCAAATTAATGCATGAACAAATTATGAGCAATTCAAGTCACAAAACACACCATGATTCAAAGAAGTTGATAGGCCCAAGAAAGGTTGTGCTATCAAATGTAATTGCAAAAATATTGAACTATGTGGGAACATGCAACTTTAAAAGGGGGATAATGTGAAACATAATTTTTTTCCTAATTAAGGGTACAAGCTTGTAAATGTCTAAATCAACCTAGTTAACACAAGCCGACTAATTAATTTGTACATATAATGTGCAAGCCAATTAGGGACAAATCAATTAATCAATATGTTGGTTTGTATGTAGTATGTGCAAACTAACTGTGGAGAAGGTGGATTGGTCAAACCATGTTCTTCAAGGCCTTGAAGCAACAAACCAAACTATTAATGAGGTTATTAATAAAAGATAATTACAATACCTATTAAAACTTGTCTCACAATGTATGAAAAATAATGTAAAAACCCCATTTTTTAAACTTGTCTTAGGCAACTAAAAATGTCTTTTGCAACTATTTTCTATTAAAAAAAGTCACAAAAGACACTTTTAATTGCTTAAGACAAAAAAAAATGGGGTTTTTCTTTTAGTAATTAGGTCTCATGTTGCTCCAATCAAGGCCTACCTTACATGCCACATGGCATAACCTAGGTGCCACATGGCCTATGCGGTATAAGCATAATTGCCACATGGTTTAAGTCGTAGAAGCTTAGGTGCCACATATCTTATGTCTGTATTTAACCCTACACCTATTATAACTATGTGCCATGTAAACTACTTAGTCATAGGTGTCATGTATGTTATCATGGCCTAGGCGTGGATTAGGTGCCATGTCATAGGCTATGTTAATTAATAAGCTAGGTTAGTAGGTTGTAAATTAAATTAATAACAATAGGTTTGGTTAGGTAATAATTGGTAGGTAATACTTTAAATTTAATTGTGTCGATAGCTAAATAAGGAACTTTAGGTAGCTAAGTAGTTGTTAGAAGGTAGTAATAGTTGTCACTAAATTTATCCTGTATGTTTTGCTTTCCATCTCAATATTGTAAAATATATAAATATCATTAGTAGAAATCAGGCAAAATGTAACCATTCCATTTACAACTACATGCGACTTGTAGTCATTTACGACTAGATTTGGGAATATTGCAACTACAAAATCAAACTATTTTGTCATTCTCACAACTATGATGCAACTATTAGAAATTTTCTCCTATTGGTTGGATTGATTTTACATTTATTTTGATACATTAATAGGTTGATATGTCCCATTAGTCGCAATAGTCACCAAATTAGTTACATCCTAAAGGTATTCTACAATGACATAGGGATATATTTTAATGTATTTACAAAAATTATATATAATATGCATATGTATGTATACTATTCATATAATGAATCTCAAAATTAATATTTGACCTTTGAATTTTTTATTCAAATCTGAAAATTGTTATTTCAATTGTTTAAAACATTATTTGAATTTTAGATTTTGGATTTGAACATGATATTTTCAATTTAAATTTAAAAAGGCTTATTTGATCTAAAATTTGATATTTGAATTCCACACTAATATTTTCGAATCCAAAAATTAGTATTTCAATTCAGAAAATTATAATTGATTGTAGAAATGGACATTTTAATTTTGACCTTTTTAATATAAATATTAAAATTTATATTTCAGTTCTAAAATTTTTTCGTTTAAATTTTAAAATAATCATTTGATTTGAACCTGAAATTTTAATTCCAAATTTTAATTTTGGATTCTCGGAATTAATACTTCTAGTCTGAAAATGATTAATTGAGTCTAAAAATGGACATTTCACAGTTCAATTCTAGAAATTTTTATTTAAATTCAAAAAACTTATTTGATCTAAAAATTAATATTTGGTTTCTACATGATTATTTTCAAATCTAAAAATCAATATTTCAATTCAAAAAACAATATTGAGTCTAAAAATCAACATTTTGATTTTAAATACTTTTATTTGAACTTGAAATATAATATTTGAATTCTGAAGTTCTAAATTTAAAATTTAAGAAATTATTTGACTTGAAAATTGAAAATTGAATCCCAAATTATTATTTTTGATTATTGAAATTAATATTTCAATTCAGAAAATTATTAATTGACTCTTAAAATGGACATTTTAATTTTGAATATTATTATTTTAATTTGAAAATTGAGATTTTAATTCTGAAATTTATTATTTAACTTTAAAAACTTTATTTGATCCAGAATTTGATATTTGAATTCTAAATTACTATTTTGGAATCTTAAATTTATATTATAATTCAAAAAATTATTGATTGAGCTTTAAGGATTTTGTCTAGTAGTGTTATCCATAGTATATCACTTTTATAAATAATTATAAATGATTATTTTTATTAAACATTAGTCACAGATAATAATAATTGTTGTAACATAAATTTGTATATTTATTAAATTTATATTTCTATATTAGAAGAAATTAATTAATGTAATTAATCCGACATTACTTTAAAATCATTACAATTACTTCATATAAGAATTAATTAGTATGTGCATAATTATTTTCTAATTGAAATAATTATTCACATTCTGTAATTTATAACTTCAAAACTGAATTAAAAATTTGGAAGACCCATTGTGTAGTTAAAATAATTATTTTACTGATTTTAATTTCACGAATTATATATATAATTTTTTAATTTTGTGATTAATCATCTATGATAAGTATTTTATAGTAATTTTCAAGTAATTATGAAAATTAACATTATGTTTAGCAAATTATTTTCTTTATAGATAATAATTAGCAAAAGAAAAAAATTATTTGACCTATAATTTTTTTTTACAAACTAAATGTAATTATACAATAAGTAATGTAATTAATTGAATGATGTTTCTAAGAAAATTGTGTAAGAATTCACTTTCTAATAGTAATTGTTAATCCATTACTTATAATTTTAACATACATATTTTAAATAGTTATTTTTAAAATTATAATCATTAAATTAATTTTACATTAATTGTATTATATATAATTCGAACAGATTCAAAAAAGTAATAAAATATTTTTAAATATCTTAAATATTTAATTATTTGTGAGTTATGTATTAATAATTTGTGAGTTATCAGATAGTTAGTTTGTTAAATATTAAGAACTTATTGCTTATTTAAATAATTGATACTGAATACTGAATATTTGTAGTGTGTAATTTATAATTTAAATTCATGTAAATTTAATCATTATTAATTAAATGATTATTTAATTATCTAGGACTTGAATTGTTTAGAAATTTAAAAACTAAGAAAGTAAGGCATGAATAAAGTTTTGGAATCACAATTTAGTTTGTGAGGAAGTTGGAACTTCAAAACTTATCCCATACTGTTGTTCTTCATTCTTGTTTTGAACACTATATAAACAAAGGGGTGTGGTCATCCAATTTCACATTAAGAAATTTGTGCACATGAGATGAACTAATAAAAAAGGTCAACCCAAAAAAAATAAAAAATTATGCACATTTTTAAAGTGCATACCTTCCCAACCTACTTATTTACCTAGTTAGGTAAGTACTTAGTTTGACTTACCCACCTAGGTTGACCTATGTACCTACCTACCTAAGTACTTACCTATATGAGTGGGTATTTAACCTAGGAAAGTAGAACCTACCTATTTTTATTTTTAAACCTAAATAGGTAGGTTGGTATGTAACCTAAGTTTGTAGGCACATATTTGTGTACCTACCTAGGTACCTACCAACTTAATATTAATATATTAATATTTTTCTTATTAATGCCACGTGGCATACTTACATTGGGCCACATGTTATAATATAAGATCATCCAAGTATTAGAATTGAACGTCCTAGATTATTTCAAAATAATATTAATAATATTTTAAATAATCAAATATTGAAACATGTGACAACACATCATTTGCCCTTAATTGTTACCAAATAGTTGCATCTTAGTCGAATGTGACAATAAGTATACAATCTAGTCAAAGGATGAAATATATTTGTTGACTTTTTTTTCATACAATACCTTTTGTCATTTGCGACTAATTTATCACATGCGACTTGTCCTAGGCGACTACAAGGATTTTAGTTGCAAAATGTCTCTTGCGACTAAAATTTAGTTACAAACATTAGTCGAAAATACATAATTTTCTTCTAGTGTATGTGTTTTAAAAACATCAAATAATACATGAAAATGTAATTACCTTTTAGGTTGATAAAATCAAAGATATTCAAGCTTAAAGGTTAAACCCAAAATGAAATATTTTCCCCTAATAGATGCCACATAGCTTAAGTTTGAACCTAACTTGGGTGCCACATGGCCTAGGTGTAGCTTAAGTACCACATAGGTTATTGGGGTCTAGGTGCAAGTTAAGTGCCATATGGACAAGGTTAGGTTAGGCTACCTAGATTTAAGCCTAGCCTAGGTGTCATATAAGTTACCTAACTTAGCTTTATGCCTAACTTAGGTCCCACATGTTATACTTAACCCTAGGCCTAACTTAATGTCACATAGGTTATACCTTGGCCTAGGCCTAACCTAGTGTCACATAGGTTATATTTTTCCCTAGGCACGATGTAGGTTATAGATAGCCCTAGGTGCCACATATGTTACATTGCCATGTGTCATGTAATGGATGATTGTTTAATTGCCACGTGTTAAAAAAAATTTGGTTCACATTACAGTTGCAATATAATCATAACCTAACATATGGATACATGTACATGTAATCCATAACATCAAACTTCATCCACGCTTTGTTATTGGTTGTTAATCGTAATTTGTTTGCTACTAAATAACTTTTTATTCATAAATCTTTGCAATAAAAAAATAGTTGCAAACAACAATTAAAAATGACAATTTCTTTTTTGGTAAACCAAAATAACTATATAAGCAATAACAAACTTGGAGGGTTCCATATTGCAAAGGAAAAGGACACTTGAAATGTGATTACAAATTTCAAAATTAAGTGAGGTCAAAAAGAGAAAATTAAACAAGAAGTTTTTTAATTTGTCAAAAAAAATTTAGTAGACAAAAAAACACATTATATGGTACCTAAACTTTAACTTGAAAATGAAG